>OX463838.1:4585665-5235235 GCA_949825065.1 Odontocerum albicorne
TATATATATATATAATATATATATATATATATATATATATATATATATATATATATATATATATATATATATATATATATATATATATATATATATATATATATATATATATATACTATATATATAATATATATATATATATATATATATATATATATATATATATATATATATATATATATATATATATATATATATATATTATATATATATATATATATATATATATATATATATATATATATATATATATATATATATATATATATATATATATATATATATATATATATATATATATATATATATATATATATATATATATATATATATATATATATATATATATATATATATATATATATATATATATATATATATATATATATATATATATATATATATATATATATGAATTTACACACAATCTGTGTAATAAGACATTTATAGAACGCCTAAATATTGATGATGATCCGCCTAAATGGGATCCACTCATGTGGACCTCCATTTACATCGCGTGCACCCCCCATTTTCTTTTCTCGCTGACATAGACCCCCTGCAAGTCGAAATCGACCCTTGGGGGTCCATATAGACCACTTTGGGAATATTTGGTTTAGAGAGACTGTGAAATGAATAATTGAAAAACGAAGAACAAAAAGTGCCAAGTATTCCATCTTGATAAGATGAAGATATGAAACAACACATTTACAGGTAAGAAACAACCCCTAAAAAGTTTTCTGAAGGAAATATGAATGAATGAATTGCACAATCGCAAACAAGGTGCTCGTCACACATGGGATCTTATTAAAAAACGAAACGTTACTTTCTGTAATATTGGTGCATTTTATCGGTATTTTTTTCAAAACTTTTTATATATACATACATATACGAGTATATGGAAATTCTATAAAGAGATTATTTTAACTTGTATTTATAACAACAACGGAAAGTAAGTTTCCTTTTTCTTATTTCAATTTCACTCGCAAAAACAAGAGAAAATGTCTAAAGGTTATCATAATTACGAGTAAAACGTTCAAAATGTTATCAAAAACAAGCATTTCAAAGCGTTTTTTTATGTTCTCTTGATGTTGAATGATTGACGTGTTTTTGTAAACATTACCTGAAAATTTATAGCAGTAAAAATGGCAAAAAGCTTTATTCCGAAAACTAATTTTAACAACAAGCTTTTTTTTGCTATGGAATATATTTCGTCATCATCATCATTGGCTTCTCTTTGTCTTCAAGGATAAGGGTCACAGTCTCACTAGAACCGATCTCTGCTTATCACTCACCTACTTCCTCATCCAGTTTCATTCCTACATATTATCATAAAACCGCATTAAATGTCTCCTTATAATCCTTTTGATATCATTTAATGGTGTTTTTTTTATGATGCCGGTCTTTACTTTTTATTAATGTCTACTTTTGGCATAAATATAACATATTCCAACAACTGTAGCTATAACTTGTTAACCTCAAAATATTTAAAATAGATTTCTAATGCTTTCATTTTCGAAGGACTGAGAGTCATCGAGAGATTTTTACAGAATGCCTTCGATTCTTTGATGGTTCGAGAAATTTTCAACAACATGCCTCTGATTCTTCGAGAGATTTTCAACAGTGGGCCTCCAATCACGAGACGTTATAAAGCGTGAGGAATAGTAACGGCCTGCCTTTGCCACAAGTTCTGCAGACAGCGAAATGCTGGGAGAACTGAAGGAGGATGTTCACGACATATAACAATACCAGTGGGGGTTACATTCTTCAGGTGCGAGATGCATGCCTGCTTGGTAACGCACTTGATTTCCGGGCGGAAGGTTGCTCGTTCGACCCTCACCCTGTGTTACTCTTCTCGAATGACACAGGATTTTTTCCGCCTACTATTTGGGAGTATAAGGATATACATGAGTTCGGTTCATTTCTATTCTTCAAAAAAAAGGAGGAAAAAAAACATTGACGATGTACTCAGATTATCTACCTCCGGTGTGACATTGGATCAAGTAAGGTACAGTACCCGGCGGTAAGTAATATACATCAGGCTTAAGAAAGAGACTATCGACCATAATCGGCTATATTCGGCATTGTAGAACGTCGTCTCTGTCTACCTAGAACGCTTGACAACGACTGACAAATCGCGACGGAACATGTGTATGAATGACAGAGACGACGCTTTACAAAGCCGAAGTTAGCCGATTACGGCCGGCAGTCTCTATCTGAAGCCCAATGTGTATTACTTACCGCGGGTACTGTAGTGTGGGTGGTGAGTTTACTGGTATGCAACGGTTCACTCACTTAAATAGGAGAAAAAAAGAAAGAGACAAATGCTTCACGGCACAA
Organism: Odontocerum albicorne; assembly: GCA_949825065.1. Taxonomy (NCBI): domain Eukaryota; kingdom Metazoa; phylum Arthropoda; class Insecta; order Trichoptera; family Odontoceridae; genus Odontocerum; species Odontocerum albicorne. Next base: position 4,588,003 of record OX463838.1, read on the forward strand.
TTTTGTTTTTTTTTAACTGTATTGACATTGGTAATGTCAGGAGATTCTTGACTACGAGGCCCAGCCACGACGGTGAGATTTTTCAGCATTGAGGTTCTAACGCAGAAGAAAAAGAAACCAATATTCATGATGAAGATTTTTTTAATCATATTTTAAAAATATTTACATCTCTGTTACATGGATACGAATCAAACGTTCCCTATAGATGACATATTGGGGGGAGTCAAAAAATGTTAGCAAAGGCACGTCAGGCAAATAATGAAGGTTTGATGATATCACAAAACCATCAAATGATGAAGTTTAGGGTAGGGAAAAGTATTGTAGCTTCTAGATTCTGGGTTTGTCTGAACACATAGTTCACATGTCTGAATACAGACTCCTTAAAAATATTCTCTTTGCTGAGCTTTCAGAAGGCAGAAAAAAGCACAATGAGTATCGCAAGAGATAGAAGACCGTACTGTATAAGGTACTCAAAACATTAATGCTTAGTACAACCAGGAGCAAAGAACAACACATAAAGTTTAATGGCGTAGAACGCAGCTTCCTTTCACACAAAAATAAGCTCCTCCTCTATAAAACCCTTATTCGTCCTATCTTGACCTATGCTGCACCCGTTTGGGTTAGTGTGAGCAATACTGATCACCTGAAACTCCAGAGAGTGCAGAACAAGGCATTCAAGATATCTTTTAACACCCATCTCAGAACAAACCTTACCCGAATTCACGCCGAACAGCGAGAAGAAACCCTACAACACCACATCCTCGCTTGGACCGTGAAGTTCTATAAAAGCCAACAAAATCACAGCAATCCGTTAGTCGCTGCTCTGGGGGCTTACGAGAGTAAATCCGACCTACCCTTCCGTTATAAGCACAAGCTCGTGAAGCATTATCTGTTGCTGGGACGCTGGGACGACCAAGGTCTGAGTGAATGTGATGGAATACATGTAGCATGAACGAGTGAACTTGTTTTTGTTAAATAATAAGTGTAAGAATTGTTATCTAGTTATAAGTAGTATGTAGGTGTTAATTATTTCTCAGAAATCATATATTGAGATTGAAAAAAATAAAATAAAATGATATGTAGGAAAATAAGATTAAGTAAGTTCATAAATGATAACATATAATTAAATTTAGTTAAGTAATAAATTTGTATATAGGTATAGCCTTGACAAATGTTTGTACAATAATTTACTTTGTTTAATAAAAAAAATAAAACTACAAAAAAAAAAGAACTGTGGCCAATTTCTGGACTCAATAGAGAAAAAAGATGCAGATAAGAAGCGTGTGCTGAAACCTCCTATCCTATATGCAACAGGGATAATCTATCACAAATTAGTTTACACAGTCCTCTTCGGTGGTAGCAACGTCAAGTTACTTGATCTCCCACTTTGTACTGTGCCTTCTATTGCACTCGTCTCGGGTAGTGGGCATTCTTTCAATTATTCAATATTTACAATACTTAATTTAATGACTTATTATAGGGTGCTTTATTAGTTATATTTCATATGTTAATTATGATGGGTTGTATACGAGAATTTGTTTATTTGTTACTCTTGCTTATTATTGTCTGTTCCTTTCTGACAGATTGATTTATTTACAACAGGAATATTTCTCTCTACCATATTCTTCTAGTATCTCGTTTATATGAAAGCGTTGACTCTCAGAATCGGAAACCAAAGTCTTCATCCACAATTTATATAAATTTGGTCCCAGTTTCTCCTCAACTGGAATTACTTTTCATTTTCAGGGCGTGTCTGATTTCAAATACTTTTTAGCTAGGAGTGCAATATAAAAGGTCTTTCAAATTGAGCGGTTTTTTAAATTATTGGATAAAATACAGATGGCATGGCGAACTTACCTGGGCCTTGTGACATTTGAGAAGTGTATCGTATGACAATTATAAAACTATAGTCGTATGCAATACAACAACACGATCAAATTGAGAATTATTTTGTGTATTGTAATCTCCGGAAACGGTGATGTTGATTGAAAATAATCCAACGGTGTCAGATCACATGATCTTGGTCATGTGATCTGACACCGTTGGATTATTTTTTCTGAGGTGAAAAGCCAGGTCAATAAGAATGACCTCCAATTAATTCCTGAGCTGAAGAACGAAATTATTCGCGTTATTGGTGAGCTAGAACCGCAATTATGCCAAAATGTCATGGAAATTTTTGACAAAAGAGTGGACATCTGTGGAACTGCAAGACGGGAAAATTTGGCGGATATTGTTTTTTTTGTGTTTAAATGACATACATTATACATCAATAACTTATAAAAAGTGTTTCGAAATCAAAATAAATTGTGCGTTTTATTCAAGAATTAAAAAAATTGAATTAAAAAAAAACTCAATATAAAAGACCCTTTATAGTACTATGTGACCATCACTTTCTTTCAAGTTGAACTCCGCAATTAGTTGAAAAAAAAACAAAGGAATTTGTTTTGCACTATTTCATAACACCGTTATACGTTCTTAGAATTAATATAGGTAATCTTATTTGTATCAGGACGACTTAAAATTAGATGAAAAATACATTTAACTATCAATCCGGAAACCAAACTTGGAACCTTATTGATGGGGTGTATATTTTGAAGGTTTATTTTTTTTTTTTTGAAAAAGCGTAAATATAAACGAATTCGTAGGTACACCCTACACTACCGAATATTGAGCTGAAAAAAAAAGGTCGTGTTATTTGATGGAATTTGAACCACTGGTTTTCTAAACTTAAGTCCTGCGTGGTCGGTCATACAACATGGATAATTTATTTCGTTCATTTAATACTAACTGATGGAGCTCACAAACAAACATATCATCACTTCATGTCTCTTATGGAGTAAGGAGAGAGGACAAATCTCCTATATTTTTTTGTCCAATCGCACCACTTTCGCCTCCTCCACATTTATATATCTTGAGATGCACAATCTTCCATTATTCATATTTCTCACTTCTCTACTTCTTCCACGCACACCTTGCATTTCTGATTTGAGAAATCGTTTGGTCATTATTTTGTAACTCATTCGATTTACATGTTCAAACCATGTTAAAATTACTCTCTACTTCTTAAAAAACATCAATTTTATCCAATTTGAATTCCGCCTACTTGCATAAATTGATACTCCACATTTTTACTCAGTCCTGTATCGCTTTAGCTGTCTTTATAGTGTATCGCTTTCTTAAAAATCTCAAAATAATACGTCTACAATTAATAAATACTTAAGATTCCTTATAGTACTCAAAAGGGCTATATTTTAATTTACCTTCCATAAGTCAGTAGCTAGTATTAATAAATACTTAAGATTCCTTATAGTACTCAAAAGGTCTATATTTTAATTTACCTTCCATAAGTCAGTAGCTAGTATTAATAAATACTTAAGATTCCTTATAGTACTCAAAAGGGCTATATTTTAATGTACCTTCCATAAGTCAGTAGCTAGTATTAATAAATACTTAAGATTCCTTATAGTACTCAAAAGGGCTATATTTTAATTTACCTTCCATAAGTCAGTAGCTAGTATTAATAAATACTTAAGATTCCTTATAGTACTCAAAAGGGCTATATTTTAATTTACCATCCATAAGTCAGTAGCTAGTATTAATAAATACTTAAGATTCCTTATAGCACTCAAAAGGGCTATATTTTAATTTACCTTCCATAAGTCAGTAGCTAGTATTAATAAATACTTAAGATTCCTTATAGTACTCAAAAGGGCTATATTTTAATGTACCTTCCATAAGTCAGTAGCTAGTATTAATAAATACTTAAGATTCCTTATAGTACTCAAAAGGGCTATATTTTAATTTACCTTCCATAAGTCAGTAGCTAGTATTAATAAAAACTTAAGATTCCTTATAGTTCTCAAAAGGGCTATATTTTAATGTACCTTCCATAAGTCAGTAGCTAGTATTAACAAATACTTAAGATTCCTTATAGTACTCAAAAGGGCTATATTTTAATTTACCTTCCATAAGTCAGTAGCTAGTATTAATAAAAACTTAAGATTCCTTATAGTACTCAAAAGGGCTATATTTTAATGTACCTTCCACAAGTCAGTAGCTAGTATTAATAAATACTTAAGATTCCTTATAGTACTCAAAAGGGCTATATTTTAATTTACCTTCCATAAGTCAGTAGCTAGTATTAATAAATACTTAAGATTCCTTATAGTACTCAAAAGGGCTATATTTTAATTTACCATCCATAAGTCAGTAGCTAGTATTAATAAATACTTAAGATTCCTTATAGCACTCAAAAGGGCTATATTTTAATTTACCTTCCATAAGTCAGTAGCTAGTATTAATAAATACTTAAGATTCCTTATAGTACTCAAAAGGGCTATATTTTAATGTACCTTCCATAAGTCAGTAGCTAGTATTAATAAATACTTAAGATTCCTTATAGTACTCAAAAGGGCTATATTTTAATTTACCTTCCATAAGTCAGTAGCTAGTATTAATAAAAACTTAAGATTCCTTATAGTACTCAAAAGGGCTATATTTTAATGTACCTTCCATAAGTCAGTAGCTAGTATTAACAAATACTTAAGATTCCTTATAGTACTCAAAAGGGCTATATTTTAATTTACCTTCCATAAGTCAGTAGCTAGTATTAATAAAAACTTAAGATTCCTTATAGTACTCAAAAGGGCTATATTTTAATGTACCTTCCACAAGTCAGTAGCTAGTATTAACAAATACTTAAGATTCCTTATAGTACTCAAAAGGGCTATACTTTAGTTATTCATCAAAGTTTTATATTTTATTTACTGAAAATATATACAACACGTAAATTTCTTAATAGCACTCAAAAAGATGAATAATTTGATTATTACCTTCAGTTCTTTAATTTATTTAGAGAGAATATACATTTATTGAAAATAGTTTTTCGTTTTATTTTATATTAATTAACTTATAGATTTAAAAAACTCCCTCTTAATTGTATAATAAATTATTTTAAGAAAAAAGGTCCCTAATATACAAAATCAATAAGATTTAATAGCATTTATAGTAAATTCAAACAACAAAAATTAACTAACATCTTAACAAAATTCATTATCTATAAATAGGCATTTTTTTCAAGTCAAAAATATTCCTTAAAATTGTATTATGTGTGATTTTGTTTACAAAAAAAACATTTTTGGAATAAATTTCTAACGAAGTTTTCACCGCCAACGTGCAACGCCAATTTAAATTTAATATCCTTATAAAAGGTAATCGTGACCAAAATATGTAAAGAGACAAAAATTTTCGTCTGTAAATTTACATAAAGTTTCAGTTTCCTGAATTTTAGGGAAAAAAGATGATAAATATTCGCGAATTTCCATCCATACCTTCACATAAGTTTAGAAGCAAGGCCTTACATTCCAAGTATTCAGAATCTAGAACTTCAGACATAATATATTTGTTTGACTTTCGGAGAATTGCTCAAGTTTGGTAATTTTTAGGTGGCAAAGTTAAACGGCGGGATTTCATTTTGAAATGGGTTTTATAAGGGTTAGCAATGTAAGGACGAATCCTAAAACATGGGATCAAAGAATGATACTAGGATTTGTGTTAATTTAAAGGTGCTGAAATTAATTAACCCTATAAATTGTTGTGAAATTCCAGAATAAATTTAGTATTCTTGTTTATAAATCGTATGCTATTTAAATACGAGGGTTGCAACTTAAGTTTTGAGACAGACAAATAAAAACAAATATTTATCATCAAAAATGGCTTTATTGTTTTCCAAAATACTCTCCATGAAGATCAATACACTTTTGCATGCGTTTGAACCAATTTTCGAAGCACCTTTTCCACTCCGAATGAGGCATGTAACTTCAAAACATGCTTTTTTAACGCATCAACCGCTTCTTCAGGCGTCGAAAAACGTTGACCATGCAATTTATTTTGAATGTTCGGGAATAAAAAGAAGTCATTGGGTGCCAAATCAGGGCTGTACGGCAGATGACCCATCAATTCGATGTTTTGAGTGCTCAAAAAGTCACTTGTTTGAGCCGACGTATGAGAGCTCGCATTGTCGTGGTGGAGAATGATCCGTCTTCGGCGGTTAGTTTTTCTCATTTCTCCGAACATTTCTGGCGAACAAATGGTGGTGTATCATTCAGAATTGTTCGTACGACGTCCCACTAAATACACTGTTGCGAACATGACCATTTATACCGAAGAAACAAGCCACTATTTGCTTCGAAGTGCTTCGTGCGCGAACAACTTTTGTTGGATTTGACTCGTCTTGAAATACCCATACAGTCGACTGCTGTTTATTTTCTGGCTCATATGCATAGATCTATGATTCATCGCCTGTCACGATCTTTTAAAGCACCGCGATCGAATTTTTTCAACATAACTTTGGACCAATCGACACGAGCCTTTTTTTGAGCGATTGTCAAATTATGCGGTATCCAACGCGAACAAATATTTTTGACGGCCAAATGTTCATGCAATATAAAATGTATGTTAATGGAACTAATGTTCAAACATGCTTCAATCTCACGATAAGTCACATGACGATCTTGCAATATCAGTTCACGCGCAGCATCGATGTTTTCTGGCACAACAAACAATTTTGGACGACCTTCACAAAATTCGTCCTGGAGCAAACTACGACAACGATTGAATTTGGAAAACCAGCGAAACACAGTGGCCCGGGATGGTGCTTCATTTCCAAAAGTCGAAACGAGTTGATCGGCACACTGTTGTTGAGTTAGTCCACTTCGAAAATCATAAAAAATCCTCGCACGAAAATGTTCACGATTTAATTCTATTTTTGGCCGATATGATTTTTTCAAGTCACTGTAAAGAACACAAATAGCACTCGTATGACAAAACTTTCTGAGCACTTATACCATTAAAAACGTCAAACTTTACGATATTGATTTCAGATTTGACGTATCTACACTGGTGTTGCCATATCTCAAAACTTAAGTAGCAGCCCTCGTAAATGAAGCAATCATCTCGAAAGAGCGTGAAATACATAAAATATTAAATTGATATTTTTACTCATACTGCATTCACTCATTTGTATGATACTTTTAAGCATATTGGAAAAAGTGATACAGAGATATTAAAAAGAGTGACCGAGAGACAACATGGTATTCGCCTTCATTTATCAAGCTATTGGATTAATAACCACTGGAGTAGGCAGATAACTAACTGGTATTCATCTTACGTGTTGACAATACTACCGGACGAAGACTGGCAATAACACTCACACACTTCTACCGCATGTGAGTAATGTTGATAGACGAACTCTTTTACCACATTATCTATTTTTTTGGCATCATCAGGAACCAAACACAAAATCTCCAGATTAAAAACCTGTATAAAGATAAATTAATTTTAATTGCATATATATTTGACGAGAAATAAAAATTTTGTTGACCATTTAGAAGTAATGTTTTAAGAAGAAATATATATTTTAGAAATAATAAATAGATTTTTTAAGTTTCAAATTAATTTCAATGTGAGCTGATACGAGTGAAAGACAATATCTGTGGCAGAGCTGGTAACACGATTGATTTCTACTCAGAGGTTTTGCGTTCAATTCCCTGTATTCCAAAAAAAAAAAAAACGGGTCCCAATCTGGTAAAAATTGTCTGGTAACAGATATACACACACAATACTTGTGCAAGTGTTGGTACTTTTTCACATGTGAGATATTGACGTTAACACATTGCAAATACTTTTTCACTTGTGGGATATTGACGTTAACACATTGCAAATACTTTTTCACATGTGGGATATTGACGTTAACACATTGCAAATACTTTTTCACATGTGAGATATTGACGTTAACATATTGCAAATACTTTTTCACATGTGAGATATTGACGTTAACACATTGCAAATACTTTTTCACATGTGGGATATTGACGTTAACACATTGCAAATACTTTTACGTGCAATGATGAACAGTAAGTTTTGTGCCTAATTTGATTGTCATTAACCCGAAAGATCGATTGATGGGGGGTAGAAAACAATGTTGTCTCCGGGTCACGCTTTTAAAAATATCCGAATCACTAGTTTGGACATATTGAAGGATACCACAAGAACGAAAATAAAGTGAAAGGAGTGGTAAAGGAAAACCCATGAAAATTTACTTTTAAACAAACAAATAGAATTTTGAAACAAGGTGATATAAGAAGTAAATAAATTGAGGAGCATTTTTGAAAGTTAATCGATGTTAAGGAGGTGAAATAAGTATCTTGATTGATATGACTTTTCTCATTTTTTTAACTGCGTTAGAAAAAAATGTGATGGTATATATGTGATCGTAAACCTATCAACTCAAAATTTAATGTCCTTATAACTACAAAAATGTGATGGTTAACCTATCAACTCAAAATTGAATGTCCTTATAACTACAAAAATGTGATGGGTTAACCTAACCTATCAACTCAAAATTGAATGTCCTTATAACTACAAAAATGTGATGGTAAACCTATCAACTCAAAATTAAATGTCCTTATAACTACAAAAATGTTATGGTTAACCTATCAACTCAAAATTGAATGTCCTTATAACTACAAAAACGTGATGGTAAACCTATCAACTCAAAATTGAGTGTCCTTATAACTACAAAAACGTGATGGTAAACCTATCAACTCAAAACTGAATGTCCTTATAACTACAAAAATGTGATGGTTAACCTATCAACTCAAAATTAAATGTCCTTATAACTACAAAACACGAATATTTGAAAAATAAATAATTGACAGTTAAAGTTCGTGATTTATAGACCGTAAATTTCAAAATGTAATTTATAATTGACGGTGATATTTTTATCTTTACTTTTATTTTGTGCAATTTAAAGGTTTTTATTGGTATAAAATATTCATCACTTACAAGAATTTGCATATCCTTCCTTATTGATGATAAACTGATTTGGCGTAAGAATGCCTCTAAGTTAAACTGTAAGACCTAAGTTTATATATGTTCTCTTAATTGTATGTATAATTTGTTTGTATGTTTTAAGTCAAATGCTATTGTCCTAATGTATCATGTTTCTATTAATTGATTACGGTGACGTATTCTGTTTGGATGCTAACATGCAGTGAGACTCTGGAATCAGTTACAAACCAATATAAGACTCGCTTCGTCCTTGGCATGCTTTAAGAAGCGACTGAAAAAACTCTTAATTTCTAGTCATTGAAATAACGTGTTTCATTCCTAATTTTTCTTCTCCTTTCCTCTACACCATCCCTTCCTTTCCTTTTGATTGATGATACCTCACTTTATATGAAAAAGAATGTTCGGGTGATTGTACGTCTTTGTGGGGTTCGTGGGCATATGCTCACGTATGTGTTTATGGATTTCGTAGGGATAGATAGTCATTTAAATGATTTATGCGACCACGTAACTTGCTTCATTTACTTTTGTCTGGTTGGCTGGAGGAGATTGCCGCCTGGCAATAATCCCGTCAGATTGTATTTGCAATAAAAGTGTTAAATAAATAAATATCTTAGATAAGTTGCATGGTTAAAATAAATTGTTGTATAGAAATAATCCCACCTCCAGATGTGCCGTGTATAATTGTGTCACAAAATAATAAAAATAAATCATAAAAGTGTATCAAATGAAACTGTAAATAACGTTGCCTGATTTTGTATTAAAAAAATCTGTTTTATAAGCCTTAATATCTGATAAAAAGGTATTTCTCTTTCTCTCTATCTAAAATATATTGACAGTTTAAAAACAGCAGTTTACATAATTTGAAGGCACCCATTCTCTTTTTATCTTTTTTATCGACCATCCACATTTTTGTCACGTACACGGAAATGGAAAAAAAACGAAGGATTTTTAACAGTTTTATTATATTGGTTTATGAAGAGTTCATGTCGACTTAAATTTAAAATAAAGAAAGTTTTTGTAGAGCAATGTTTTATTCACTCTTAGTAAAGGTTATTTCACCTGGAAGAATTTCAACAGCAGATTAAGAAAACATAAATAAAGATGGCGAATCCTTGGAAAAATGATCGTTCAATCCAGAAAGTATTTTTATTTTGCATTATAAAAATAGTTTTTTTAATGGATTTTGGTTCCAGGAAGATTTAGTAATATTGAAAGAAAACTTTAGTATAAGAGGAAAGAATATTGATAAATTTATTTTCAAGAGTCAAAGAAGATTTTTTTTATAAAGTCGTTTTAAAATATTTTAATATTTTTAATGGTACATAATTTTATTTATTTTTATTAAATGATATATTTTTGCGCATTAATAATATTTTTTGTACATGTTAAGTAATAATGCTTTCAAACAAACATACATGTTTTTTTAAAGCACAATAAAATAGAGCATTTCATGTGCTAAAAACAAAACGCGTGTTCCGGTGCTGTGTATTCAATAAACATCAATACACATGTAAAAATGAGCGATTTAAAATCGGAAAAATAAGAATATCCATAGCCAATCGCAAAAAATTAATTAAATTTGAAGTGAAAAATGATAATAATTGAAATCTAATTGCTGAAAACATGAAAATAAAAACATCGGCCGACGTTTACAAAATGGGCGGAGAGACCACCTCAAATGGATGCCCGAGAGCTACTTAAGTGAGAGAAGCGAGCGAACTGAGATTCTATTCTTGCGTTCCCATACACCGAAGTAGAGTGAGAGTGAGACGTGAATAGCGTCGCTTCCTCACCCATAGCAATTTTTAGAATGAATATACCTACGTTACACACTCGCATACGTTTGATTGTATTGGTTAATTTATTCCCGATTTTCACAAAATATCTCTGATGTGGCCGATAAGTGCTAATCATTATTTATATTATTTTTTCATTCAATGCGTAAATGTATTAATGTATTACGGAGGAATACCTAAAATCTGAATCCAGTATTTATTACATTTATAGAGATATTAAAGTTTTTAGAAGCAATGTGTACTAGGTAGACATCACAGGAAAGGAAGGATTAAAGTGATAACATCTTTGATTTTTTATGGTCCTTCGTATCTTGTGCATGTTTGACATGATAGTTGGCTTCATAAATTTCCCACTACTGAATTAAAAAAAAAGAGAGCAAGGAGAAGGCTGAGACCCGAAAATGAAGTCATTCGCTCACCTGAGAAGTTTCGTGGGATGGTCTGAAAACCCATAAATCAAGGTTACATTGTTGGATTCCTTTGCCTAACTAGATTTCGAGGGAGAGAACTTTTGGAAAAGCAGATTTTGGTTTTAAGTTACCATTTCTTCGTTTTTGTAGTATAATAAAAAAACTTTTAAAAAGAAGATTTGCGGTTTTCGTGTTATTATGCTGTATTTTTTATTTTTATTGATTACAAAACATTAAAAATATTTTCCTTTATATGACATTTTTACAAAAAACTTAAATTTAATATCCACCATCAAGTAACTAGTTTTAAACCAGAATAAACAGTGTTTATTTTACCAAAGAGTCCACTTAATCAATATGAAGGGTTGATTAATCGTACATTATTTACTTTGGGAAATTTTACTGAAAAACTGAAAACCATAATATTTTGTTAAGCATACATTATTTTTTACTGACTGAAAAAAAACAATAAATCAATTCTAACGGCGTTACTTTAGCTGATAAAATAAATTATGAGTTAGCGAGACTTTGATAGAACTTAAAGTAACTTAGATCTTTACAAGTTATCAAGTACTCGTATATAAAACAATATAAAGTTAATACTCCACTTTGACTATATTTTACTTTTCCAATAAACTGTTGAAATATTTTTATCTTAATATTCAAAATTTAAATGTTTATATGGAAACCAAAACTATTTCTTTATTCACAATGGAAAACTTTTGAAAATTTGTCATATGCTTTGGAGGTATCTGGAGATATTAATGCGGGTCGAGCAGAAATATTTCCGATAAAAGGTGAACGGTGATTGGTAAGTGTGGGTCTAGGGTGCGGCTCGGGTGAATAGAATGCTAATGTGTTTTCCCCTGGCAAGGAGACGATACCAAAATTACTACCCTTATAATATTGCCCCTGATGTATATAAAATATTCTGATATATATTAAATTCAATTTGATCAACTTGGGAACACGCAATTTAGAAGAAAACTAAAACATTCAATGACAGAAAAGTCAGAGAGTTTCCCAAAACGTTTTTATCCTTTTTGTTGACTTTCAAGAGGGTTACTTATTAATAAAATGAAATGTTAAATAATAAAACATTAAATATACGTAACTTCTATTATGGAGTGTTTGTTTTTGTAGATGTTTGAGGGTTGAATAAGTTTTTGAATCTTAATTGAAATGTTACTCAAATATAAAAAAATGCTGAGAATTCGCTTTTTTCTCATAATTATTTTTTCTCTTTTATTTGATTTAATAAAAAAGAGGAGAGTTCTTGCCAGTTATTTTTCATTTTGATTCAATTATAGTGTTGAATAATTTTATGCCTAGAATTAATCAGTTTCTGAATTGTTTTTAGTCAATGTTTTTTTTTATTGACATATTTTAAACTATTCATTCTAGGATAAATAATATTTACCATAAAGTGTCCTTGAGGAGGGTTTATCACTTAAATACTTAATACAAACCATCAGTGTGTATAGTGTATACAAAGATGGTAGGAAATATTGTAACATTTCAAGTAATTAAAAATAATTGAAGGATAATTTATACAGTGTCGTTTAGAGAAATATTTTCTTAAGTGCTATTTTTTTTACTTTATCTAGCTAAGCTCTTATCTAACCTAATTATTTTCTCAATGTGCACTTTATATTGTTGAAAAAACGATATTAAAGCAGTGAAAAAAGAAAATGTAGGTGTTTTACTTACTATGGATGGAATACAAGTAGCCTGAACGAGTGGACTTGTTCTTGCTTACTAATTGGTTGTAAGAGTTGTTATCTAGTTATAAGTAGTGTGTAGGTGTTAATTATTTCTTAGAAAACATACATAAAGATTATAAAAACATAAAAATAAAATGACATGTAGGAAAATAAGATTAATAAGTTAGTTCATACATTATAATATTGTGTATAAATAAGATTAGTTAAGTAATAAATGTGTATATATGTACGAGTATAATAGCCTTGGCAAATATTTGTAGTACCATACTCGTATATTACTTTGTTTGATAAAATAAATAAAAAAACTTGCTTTTGATTTCATTACACTTTTTTATACTAGATCAAGAGAGTTACAAGAAATGAGTTTTTTTTTTGTCAAAGGATGTTAGATTTTAAACGATTTTCTTGGAAATTTTTGATTTTCGTAATCTAATTACTTTTTATAGAATTGTTGAGAATACAATCAAATACCACCTCCGTGACTTAATAGGTAAATAATAATAAAAAGGACAGTACATATAGCGTTATTTAAAGAGCAGACTTTCATGATGGGTGCTCTAGCTCGGGATTCAAACCTGAAGGGAGATTTGACATCTGTCTATCAACCAGGGGGCTGCGAGCTCGAATCCCGTTGGCACCCATTTGTTTAAAAACACTCAGTTTCATTTTCTATTTTGGCTCTTTACCATATTTTTGGTTCATTGAATGAGATTACCACATAGCAATAACAAATTGTATACAAAAGATATGTGATACAATAACAATGGTTACTTCATTGATATAAAGATACGTTTCATCAGTTTTTAACATACGCGTTATCTTAACTACTTCTTCTTCTCAGTGTCATGTCAGGTCCTCCTAACGTTGAATATCACCTGAGATTATGACAGAAATCTTTGTTCCTGGCAGCCCGCAAAAGATTTCTAATGCCCCTTATGCCAGTCCTATCACATTTATTGCGGAGCCAGGAGATTTGCTTCCTGCCAACACCTCTTCGACCTTCTATTTTGCCTTGGATGATCAGGTGCAGTAAATTGTACTTTGCTCCTCTAAGTACATGACCCAAGTAGGACACCTTTCGAATTTTAATATTGGTCAGCAACTTTCTATCAACTTTGGCTCTTTGAAGAACCCTTCTGTTGCTGACCATATCCGTCCAGGTTATCCGTAGCATTCTCCGGTGTATCCACATTTCGAATGCTTCCAGTCGTTTCATAGTATTAACTTTGAGGGTCCATGATTCCACTCCATGCAATAACACTGACCAAACGTAGCATTTGACTAACCGTTGTTGAAGTTTCAAATTTAGATTATCATCGCAGAATACGCTTCTAATTTTATTAAAAGCCGCACGAGATGATTCAATTCTGCACTTGACTTCAGTTTCTGGGTCGAGGTCTTCCACTAGGATACTTCCGAGGTATTTTTTTTTCACTCTCTATATCAGCACAGTTCAATATAAGACGTGTTCCTGCGTGATCCTGCCGACCAAACACCATGAACGTAGTTTTACTCACGTTCATGTTCAGCCCCAGCTTCACACCGGCTTCATTAATTCTATATATAAGCGTTTGAAGATCGTCAATACTGTCAATCTTAAATACACAAGAGTTAATTGAAATTCAAGTACGAAAAGTTGTATATTTTTTAATTTTTTAAAAACAATACAAATATTTTATATTACTTTTGATGTCGATCCATTCAGTGTTGTATATGTAATAGTGGAAACGGATGGTCAGTGGACGCAAATTATTAGAAGTGAATGTAAACGTTCACTAAAGTAATCATTGAATGTGTTTTTCAGCCTTATATATTCAAATTCACTCTTTAAAGTGTACTTTCACTACTCGTCATAAGTGAAATCTCTAGAATATGAACACCTATGCGCAGAAGCATTTATAAATCCAGGCTTGCTGCATTCAGATTTATTTTAAATTCATTTTACGCGTGATTTAATGACATTTTATGAATGCTGAAATGGCATAACTATCTGAATTGCTGCTATAAAACAGGCAAGTAAAATATTTTTTATCGTTTAATTCTTAATTAAATTCATTATAAGCGTGTTTTAATGTCATTTTATGAATATTGAAATGTCATAACTATCTGAATTGCTGCTATAAAATAGGCAAGTTAAATATTTTTAATCGTTTAATTCTTAATTAAATTCATTTTACGCGTGATTTAATGACATTTTATGAATATTGAAATGTCATAACTATCTGAATTGCTGCTATAAAATAGGCAAGTAAAATATTTTTTATTGTTTAATTCTTAATTAAATTCATTTTACGCGTGATTTAATGACATTTTATGAATGTTGAAATGTCATAACTAACTGAATTGCTGCTATAAAACAGGCAAGTTAAATATTTTTTATCGTTTAATTCTTAATGAAATTCATTTTAAGCGTGTTTTAATGTCATTTTATGAATATTGAAATGTCATAACTATCTGAATTGCTGCTATAAAATAGGCTAGTCAAATATTTTTAATCGTTTAATTCTTAATTAAATTCATTTTACGCGTGATTTAATGACATTTTATGAATGTTGAAATGTCATAACTACCTGAATAGCTGCTATAAAATAGGCAAGTAAAATATTTTTTATTGTTTAATTCTTAATTAAATTCATTTTACGCGTGATTTAATGACATTTTATGAATATTGAAATGTCATAACTATCTGAATTGCTGCCATAAAATAGGCAAGTTAAATATTTTTTATCGTTTAATTCTTTATTTAATTCATTTGACGCGTGATTTAATGAAATTTTATGAATGTTGAAATGTCATAACTATCTGAATTGCTGCTATAAAATAGGCAAGTAAAATATTTTTTATCGTTTAATTTTTTATTAAATTTTTACCAATCTCAGTTAGTCAAGGTTATCAAACACTAAGGTCTCGGCCACACAGGTAAGAGACTCGGTTTGTGCTTAGAGCTACGCTACTAGGTTACTACAATAGTCACGTAGCGTGGCGCGAAGCGTGCAGTGTGGCCATTGCGATAGTACGGGGTGCGTTGGTTCGCTAGGATATGTTACCTAGCTCGCAGCGTACCTCTAAGCACCAAGCGAGGCTCTTGCCTGTGCGGCCGACGCCTAAGGAGGGTATGCAATCACAAGTGAATATTAATTTATTATTTTTAAACGAACAATGCGTTTCACATTCACTTATTATTATAGTGAACGTGTACATTCACTAGTGAGACGTAACATTTTACTGTTAAATCGAGTGAAGTATGTATATTTATAAATAGAATTTCACATAAAGTAATTTCATTGTAATCTTTATAGCACTTTTATCAACTTTTAAATTTTTTGGTTAAACAATTATATTGGAGGAAATATCCAATAAATTGCCTGCAGTCGCTCCTCTCTTATAACTTTATGTATGGTATACTTCTTTTTCTTAAGCAAGCTTGAGATGAGTTTACATTATGAACGCAGCTTTATAAGAAGCTTTTTATTAAACTAATTATTCTAAATAATAAATTGAAAAAAAAAAAACACCAGTTAAAAGTTAGAATAATTACCTTGGATATCTCTGGATGGGAGCATAATCCGTATTGAGATTCTCATCTGACGGCACTCTTCTCCTCACACAGACCGAGAGCAGTGAGGATCTGTAAGAAAAGTTGTTATTGAATTGAGACGATGTGAATAAATCTTCAAAAAAGCTTTCACGTTTCGTGACAAACATATTTCCTGGTACATTTGATTTCGTGTAGAGAAAAATCAAATGGCAGGCACAAGTGGAAATGCCACACGAGGCATTAAATATTGTGAGAGAAATGTATATGTCACAGGAAATGTTCTGGGTGAATGAGTATACTGTGAAAAAGCAAAATATATTTAAAAAAGCTGACAAAACTTAGGTTCAAGTAAAAGCATTTTATCATTTAACTTAAAATACTGTATAAACTTGATTGTTTTTATTTTTTGAATCTTCGAAAAAACTATAGTTTCACTTTGTAGTGCCATGTTTTATTGTTTTATGTAACAGGAAAAATAAGTAAATAAATAAAAACACTTATTTTATAAGTTTAAATATCATCAACAACCAAACCAATTTTCATAATACCCCTTTGCTTAATATGTTTCCTATTGAGATGATCCAGTGCAGTAATTTGTACTTTTCTCCTTTAAGTACATTACCAAATAGGACACCTTTCGGATTATAATATTATTCAGCAACTCTCTATTAACTTTGGCTATTTAAAGAACCCTTGTATTGCTGACCATATCCGTCCAGGGTATTCGTAGCATTTTCCAGTGTATCCACATTTCGAATGCTTCCAATCGGTTCATACTACCAACTTTGAGGATCCATGATTCCACTCCGTGTAATAACACTGACAAAACGTTGCATTGGACTAATCGTTGTTATCAAATGCTATGCCAACTAAGCTACGGAACCAACCAACTAAAACGCCAACTAAGCTACGGAAATGTATTTATTCTGTAAAAAATCATATCGTTTGCAGGGAGAAAAAGTTGGTTTCTCAATCAATTTTTTTTTGTAGATTACATCGTTAGAATATCCTCTGTGATTAGGGATGATTATTTACCGATCCCGTGAATGGAAGACGTTGCTTTGTTGCACCTGAGTAATAAATAATATATTTTTGACAGATTAATCCCAGATATCTTATGTCAAAGAGATTTAACCTAAAATACGATCAGCAGGGTTAATCGACTAAAACCTTTTGTTAAGAAATTTGATATGTCGCTTTTTGGTAATGCATAATAGCACATTCAGAATTTGTAACTATCAGCACAAAAGCTACAGGAAAATACAAATTCAGATATAAAATAGTCTATTTACAAAATTCGTCTGAAAATAAGTCCACTACAAATCGAATCTGTGGCATTCATTTGTAAAGCGAGAATGCAAATCATTAGACCACTGTCGTTGATAAACAATTAGGTAGATAATGTATAATTTGATAGAATTTCATATAATTATGTTCCGTACTACTCAGATTTATTTATTTATTTATTATTTATTTATTTATTATTACACATGACAAGAAATATACATAATTTGCGAAAAAACAACAGGTAAATTAATTTGGACATACATTATTTTAATGGATCTGGGTTTGTCACCTTTCATTGGTCGTATCCCAAATAAACTAGGCTCTTGCCTGTATCTTACTGAGGATATAGATGCAAACTGACTGTCGATAACGTGCCCATCGAGCAAGTTATGCGATTCAGTTACCTAGGTGTAGAGATCTTCAGCAACAGTGACCTGTATAGTGAAGTACGAGCACAAACTAATAAAGCGGCAAATTTGGCTGGGTGCCTGCGGGACACTATATGGAGAAACAAGCACATACTAACCGAAAGTAAGGTCTGAATACATAACACATGCGTTTGCCCCATCATGACATATGGGATAGAAGTGAGAGCCGATACCAACAGGACAAAAACTTCTAAGAGTGGCGGAAATGAAAATCCTACGCTCCATCGCAGGCAGAACTCTTAGAGATCAGATCAGAAATGAGACGATAAGGACTGTCTGTAGTGTTGAAGACATAGTGAGGTGGGGAAGACGCTGAAGGCGCTTCTGGAGGGATACTGTGGACCGCATGGAGGGTATAAGACTGGCAAGAATCGCTAAGACTGGCAAGAATCGCTAAGACTGAAAACTCTAGTAGCAGGAGATTACCAGGAAGGCCGCCGAAAAGGTGGAAGGACAGCTGGACGTCATCATCCCAGGACAGCCCACCGTTACACACAGGTCATACAACCTAAACCAAGAGGAAGAAAAAATGTTCCGTATATATAGTTTAACATTCTAGAAAATTTAAAGTAAGGTTATTTTTGTTTTGGAGCAAAGTAAGGTTTGTATATAAACTCAGAGGCATTTTTAATAACCGAAGGCGAAATAGATTATTCTGTTAGTGTTCAAACCTTATGAATAATTTAACAACTTTGAGTCCAGAAAATTCATCTATATGTATTATTGGTAATCTCGCAAGCAACCGGAAAGATGATTGAGGTCAATACATATATGTGATTTCTATTCTTGTAATAGATTTAAAAAATATAATATTTATTTACATAGAGTATAAAACAAACTATTTACATAGAGTTTAAAACATTTTTTTGCAATATAACATTAAAACACTCGACTTTCTTTTCTTTCACCATATTTTGAGATTATCTATATTTGCATTTCGACACACTACATTAAATATTTCTTACACAATAAGGTCAAACATCTATAGTCCTTTTAGGAATATATTGAATTAAGTGTTTTTTTTGTTAAATTTCAATATATTTTTTAGTTTATTATATTGGGTGTTAACATACGAGTAAGTTGTGTTCGTTTTTTTTCAATTCAATTTAAAAATGAGCACCAAAAGTAAAAGAAAATGGTAAATGTTATACGCCATTCGAAAGAAAATTTTCTGCTCTACGAGATATTGTGTTTGCTTTTACGTTACAAACATTATTTTATTTTATTACAAGCCTTCAAGATGGAATGGCAAGTAGACGAAAGTGAGTATTTTCGACACCTCCTTCTGGATCGCTTAAACCATATTATTCATGAAGATTCCCATTGTAGTCACATGACTGTATACCGTCATCTTAAATTAATGGAAAAAGTCCAGAAGTTCGGCGCTTGGGTTCCACATGTTTTGAGTGAATACAACAAAAATCAATGTTCGACAATTTCTGCTGCTTTGCTCGCGCGTCATCGAGCTACGCATGGCCACAAGCCAAGGTTCCTTTACCACATCATTACTGGTGATGAAAAATGGTTTGAAAATGGTGATGAAAAATGTTTGAAGGGGATCTTCATGAATAATATGGTTTAAGCGGTCTTCATCGAAGTCCACTTGTCGTCCGGAACGCTCCATGTCTTTCAAGTCAAAATTGCCGTCTTCGAAACGCAAAAACCATCGACGAACTGTCTTTTCATTCATATCATCTTCACCGTACACTTTGCAAATATCGCGAGCAGCTTTGGCAGCTTTATTCCCTCGATTGAACGCGAACAGAAGGAGGTGACGAAAATACTCACTTTCGTCTACTTGCCATTCCATCTTGAAGGCTTGTAATAAAATAAAATAATATATGTAACGTAAAAGCAAACACAATATCTCGTAGAACAGAAAATTTTCTTTCGAATGACGTATAACCTTTACCATTTTGTTTTACTTTTGGTGCTCATTTTTAAATTTGGAAAAAACGGACACAACTTATGTTAACACCTAATAAATAAGAAAAATATTGAGTTCGACAAATTGTAAGTAGAAATTTTCGATAACTGACGTGATAAATTTTATATTTCATAATTTATCGTATTCCACAAAGTTATGTTCAAATAAAAAAATATTTTAAAACAATAAATATTTCTGTGTAGTTCCACTAACAATTTCTTAATTACCGCGATACGGGTTTCTATGGCCTATCTTTTTTAAAAGTTAAGGCAGACTTTTTCTATTCAGTCGGCCTCGGGACTTTGCGCGGCTATTAAGTTTCTTTCAAAAAGAAGGGAAAAGTCAGTCAGAAATCAAAAGTCGTTTATCCGCTCAAACACGTTCTAACTTGTTCAGCTGGAAACTCTTGGGCCTTATTGGTAGAATGTTATGTGTTTGACTTTTTCCTTTATTACTTATTATATCAAAATCTTCATTGCCTAGTGGGTATGATGCTTGACTTTTTTATCTGAAATTTTTGATTCGATATTGAATGGTAGCCAGTCAAAATCGATCCAAATTAAGTAAAATAATTCTTTTGGTAACGATATCTACATTAAGACGTGTATGAGTGTTAAAACTTCTTCAGCAACAAACAAACAGCATTAAGTCTTGTTTGTGCTCCCCTGAAGATGAGGTGAATGCCTTGAAACCGGTAGGGTTATACCGTCATAAAAAAAGTGGAATAAACAATTTTTGATAAAAATAAATTACCATGTCTTTAAACCTCCACAACGTTAATGTTAATGCCTTAATTATAAACAACATATAAAACGTTTTCATTTGCGAGGTAAAATTGTTGAAACTTGCGATGATGAAACGCGAGTTTCGTGCCTACTGAACTGGTTTAAAAGCGTTAGATTTGTGCAAGATCGTTGCATTTTCATGTGTAGGGTAGAATCGTTAGCACGTATAATATTGAACCACGATTTTAGTGATAATTCAAGTAGTATTAAGCTCAAAAGCTCTATTATAGTATGGGGTTAAAACAGACAATGTTGTGTTCTGGCCACACTTTTAAATATTTCCGAATCACTGAAATGGTTTTGTTAAATAGTGCCATACGAATGAATGAATAAAAAATGAAATAAAATTGAAATATCTGAGTGGAACTTCAAGCCATCTAGCAAAAAACAATAGTTAACGTTAAAATGCATACCCGTTATTTTACATAGCAATTATCCTCAGTGAGATACAGGCAAAAGCCTAGTTTACTGGGGATACGATAAATGAAAGGCAACAAACCCAGATCCGTTAAAATTGTATGTCCAAATCAAATTATCTGTTGTTTTGCTCAAATTGTGTATATTTCTTGTCATGTGTAATAATAAATAAATAATAAATAATAATAAGAATAATGTTAATAAAATTAAATTAAAATATTTTCCTTCTATCTGAAAAGATTATTAGACTAGTCACTTTCAACAATAGACCAATTCAATTCTTAAAATATTTTATATTATCAAAACTACATAATTGTATTTTTGTATTGCATTTTTATATTAGGTCCTTACATATGAAATTGGCGTTTTGTTTGGGAGGAACATAAAGTTGATTTTTTTTAATATAATATATTTATTTAATCAAAGTATGTACCATTGCTATCTATGCACTTTTGCCATCTCATAGGTAGTTCATCGATCCCTTTACTAAAAAAACCATTCGGACGGGAATCAATAAAATCTTTGAAGTCGGTTTGGACTGCCCCATCGGAGTTGAATTTTTTCCCTTGCAAGAAGTTATCCAAATTTCGAAAAAAATAGTAATCTGTTGGGGCAAGGTCCGGAGAGTACGGTGGATGTCTTAGACATTCCAATTGAAGCTCTTCTAATTTGGTAGCCGTCTGTTGTGCAGTGTGTGGTCTAGCGTTATCATGAAGCAGCAGTGGCCTAGAGCGATTAACCAGCCTCGGTTGTTTAGCAGCTAGCTTTTCCATCATGGTTTGCAGTTGCTGACAATAGACATCTGCCGTAATCGTCTGGCCAGATTTAAGAAAGCTGTAGTGAACGACACCAGCACTAGTCCACCAAACGCTCACAAGTAACTTTTTTGGAGTCAATTTTCGCTTGGGGCATGGTTTGGCTGGTTCGGCAGGGTTCAGCCATTGCGATGAGCGCTTCCGATTATCATACAGGATCCACTTTTCATCACAGGTAATGATTCGATTCAAAATCCCTTCATTATTGTGCCGGTTGAGTAATACAACGCAGCAGTCAACGCGCGTTTGTTGATTTGCTTCACTCAATTCGTGAGGTACCCACCTTTCAAGCTTTTTCACCTTCCCAATTTGCTTCAAGTGGATTAAAACAGTTTTATCACTAACACCGCAGCCTGCAGCTAACTCCGACGTGGTTTGCGATGGATCCGCTTCCACAATAGCCTTCAATTCTTCATTATCAACTTTGGTCTCCGGCCGTCCACGGGGCTTATTCTGCAGGTCGAAATTTCTAGAACGAAAACGTTGGAATAAAAACGCACTGTGTTTTCTTTTGCGGCACCGTCGCCATACACATCATTAATCCTTCGAGCCGTTTCTGCAGCACTGGTGCCACGGTGGAACTCGTACTCGTAAATAACGCGATATTTCAAGTTTTCCATTTTGTAAACTGAGTGACGCAAAGAAAAAAAACAATTGAGGAAAAAACAAATGAATTATAATTTTCGAAACACAAATACTTGAGTAAATAGCTGTATAAATTTTCATTTGGAATTCCTAACCAAAGAGAAGATATTTGAGATCAAAGTTGCCAGTACGGCAAAACGCCAATTTCATATGTAAGGACCTAATATTTAAGAATATTTTTTCTATTTTATATATTAAGACTGACTTATTTTAACGTTAAATATAACTTGCTTTTAATAATCAGAATATGTTTCGACAGAACAGAATAATTAGAACCTGCTTTTAATAATCAGAATATGTTTCGAGGATTTTTTGTTGCAATCACTCCACTGTGTATTAAAAAATACCTGTTGGCCCTACAAAGAACGTGTTACATAACAAGTTTAGTAAATTCCAGACTTTTGAAATATGAGTTGACAATCTTAAACAATGTTGTTATTATCAATATTTTTCTTGTATCTGACAAGGCTGTTATGTATACCCATTACTAGCAACAAAAGACTATTTTCTAATTTAGTCCTTGGGATATTTTCATATTATCAAAACCAACACTAAAAAATTCAAAATAAGAGAAAAACAAGAAATTTTGTTTTATTATTTTTCAGAACTAATTTTGCATTCAAATATTTTTTTTAACGTTATATATAACCTGCCTTTTAATAATCAGAACATGTTTTAAGGCATTTCTTTGTCTTTCCTGTTTGAAATTAATTTCAAAGAACGAAATAAAATAATTATGAGTCAGTAAAGAAAGAATATTCAAACATTAATTAGGCTTAATTAAAACGCTGTATTAGATTGTGGAAAACAACTTGAATTTTTTATTATTTATAAAAAAGACGGCTTTTAGTTTGTGGAATTTTATATAATAATATTAAAAAATATTAATTATGTGCTGTTTTAATAATTCACGAAATTTTCTATCAAACAACTTTTCAAAATTTGCAAACCATATTATAAAGACTATTTCAAAGAAATAAGACTTAAAATTTAATAAAAGTCATGGTATTTACACAAAACAGTGAACTTAGAAATATTTGATAACCATTTATTTAACACTTTTATTGTAAATTCAATCTGGCGGGCTTATTGCTAGGCAGCAATGTCTACCGACCAACCAGGCAAAAGTTAATTAAGCAAATTACGAGGTCACATTAATCATTCAAATGTCTATCCATCCCCATATCCATAAACACATACATACGTGAGAATGTGCCCACGAACTTCACAAAGA
This sequence comes from Odontocerum albicorne, assembly GCA_949825065.1. Lineage (NCBI taxonomy): Eukaryota > Metazoa > Arthropoda > Insecta > Trichoptera > Odontoceridae > Odontocerum > Odontocerum albicorne. The sequence goes on from OX463838.1 coordinate 4,611,859, forward strand.
CGGACAATCACCCGAACATTATTTTTCATATAAAGTAAGATATCATCAATCAAAAGGAAAGGAAGGGATGGTGGAGAGGAAAGGAAAATAAAAATCAGGAATGAAACACGTTATTTGACTGACTAGAAATTTAGAGTGTTTTCAGTCGCTCCTTAAAGCATGCCAAGGACGGAGCGAGTCTTATATTGATTTGTAACTGATTCTAGAGCCTCACTGCATGGACAGTAAATGACGACGTAAAAAAAGAGGAGCAGTGAACTGGAAAGGCCAATAGACAATCTCTGTTTGAGCGTAGCGCTAATCCATAATTGGAAAGCCGCTGAAAATTTTCGGCGAGATAAGAGGGGGCGGCGAGACAGTTAAGGATATTATACAATAGATACAGTATGTGTAATCATTAAATCATATGTAAAAATAAAACAGTCATAAATAACCAAAGAATGTTAGAAAATGTACATCTTATAAAAACATTTCATTTCGTTCAACTACGCGTACTTCCAATGCAACATGACACCAGTTGAATCTAAGTATTGCTTTCACAACAAACCAAACTCATATTACCTGAAGATACCTCACAGAAGGTAGAAACAAGTATCGCGGGATTAATATTATCAGTGGCATAATTTTTTTTTAAAGAATAAATATGATAGAAATTATAGATATCGTTACACCCCCGAATACAAGGCGGAAAAAATGCCTGTCATGCACAGCGAGGGGTTCGAACCGACGACCATCCACACGGATTCCAGCGTGTTACCGCGCAGCCACGTACTCACGATTAATTTATAGTTAAATACTCTTTGTTTATTTTTTATCGAAATGACACTATCTTGTGATAAGTCCTTAATTTTTTCAGGTGACATTTCTGTAGACGATAAAAATAATGCATATTCACGCTTGTGAAACCAGTCCTCAAAACTGAGTATACAACTTTTTGACTCTTTCTTAATCTTTTTTCGGAAATTGCTTACAGCAGTTGAATAAAAAGGCATTTGTTTTAAGTATTTTTATCATTATTGATAAATTAAAATTAATTTCCTCCACTATGGAAACTATTGTCGATTTTTTAAAATTCATAAATAATGTATAATTATGAAAAATTTACTTGACATGTCGTTTCTTTGAACATATCTCGTGCAAATATAGAACAGATGATTAATAAATTTGTGTATTTTTTGTAATTATTTGCGATATAAACAGATATCGTTTTATTTGAAATCGATATTGAAACGATATTACAAAGTTAATAAAATAATATTTTATGAATTGAATTTTGAAATACATTTGGCCCTAAATGGAAAAAACGTTATAAAAATTTCGAAATACATTATTTCTATAATGAAAAAACACCTTTTGTGTCGGGAGTTTTTATCAAAAGAAATGTGGATTTTTTCATAGAATTTTGATAGTCAACAATTCACGTTTAATTATTTCTCCCCGTATATTATTTTTAGAAATAAGTGAAAATATTGATACGTACATTTTCTTTTTTGACGTAATATTATGCGTAGTAAATGTATGTTTTTTTTCTGGAAAATCTTATTCAAAATTGATATTAAAAATACCCTCAATACGTAGATATTAAATCTCATTTACTTTTTCTGAAGGAATAAGTATTTAAATTTAAATTTAATACAAACTTATATCAGCTTCCTTAAATCAGGGAGTCCTTCCTTCCCTGTGATGTGTGCTTCTAAAAACATTGCTTCTAAAAACTTTAATATCTCTATAAATATAATAAATACTGGGTTCAAATTCTATGTTTTCCTCCATAATACATTTACGCATTGAATGAAAAAATAATATAAATAATAATTAGCACTTATCGGTCACATCAGATATATTTTGTGAAAATCGAGAATAAATTCACCAATACAATCAAACGTGTGACGTAGATATATTCATTCTAAAAAACCACTATGGGTGAGGAAGCGACGCTTTTCACGTCTCACTCTCACTCTACTTCGGTATATGTGAATGCAAGAAATAGAATCTAAGTTCGCTCACTTCTCTCGCTTCAGTAGCTCTCGGGTAGGTGGTTCAGTAGCTATTTGAGGTGGTCTCTTCGTGCGTTTTGTAAACGTCGGCCGATATTTTTTTCATGTTTTTAGTAATTAAATTTCAATTATTATCACTTTTGACTTCAAATTTTATTAATTTAACTGATTGGCTATGAATATTCTTATTTTTTCGATTTTAAATCGCTCATTTTTACATGTGTTTTGAAAACACTGCGCTGGAACGCGCGATTTTTTTAGCACACGAAGGGAAAAGTTAACTCACTTTAAAGTTTGAAGCATATCACTGAATAAAAATCACAAAATTTTAAAGTTAGGAAATTTTAAAGTGTTTAGGTTGGACTATGAATTTGAGCCTTAGTCTAGTGAGAATGTTTGTATTGTAACAACACTATTACGCACTAGAAGTGTCTGATAGTATTGGCTGCATGTATGTTATGATAACGTATAGCAAGTTTTATGCCTACTTCAGTGATAAAAAACGAAGGATTGATAAATGTGGTCAAAAGTAATGTTGTCTTTCGTCCACGCACTTCAAAATGTGGACATTTTCAATACGAATGTTTTAAGTATGAAAATAAATGAAAAATATAATAATATTTTATTAGTCGATGAATTCATAAATTGTGGGATGTAATGTGAGGTTATTTGAATTGGTTTCAATACATTAAATTTTCAACGGATTGAATCAAGAAAGCAATTCTTAGGTAAAAAAGGATGCCATACAATATTTCACACACATATAACTCGTTTTCGAACTAAATTGAAGCAGGTAATCGATACCCTTCAAATCAAATACCCCGAAAAAGACGTGTAAAAACTTCTAGGCTCTCAATGTCTAGCCCACAAGCAACCAGATATCTTTTTTATCTGACCATCAATCACGTACGAGAAATACTACGTTGGAGTGGAGATAGATCTAGAAATAATTGTAACGCGAATTTAATTAAACTCATTGTTTTTCACTCTGGCTCAAATAGCTTTCATTTAAGAGTCTTTTTTTTTTTTTTTTTTTTTATCCACTTTGCACGGATTTCTCCTGTTACACAAAGAGGGTTTGCTTCTAGCGTTAGTTTATTCGTTAGGAATAATATCAGCCAGGATTCTTCTCATACTGCTAGACGGTACCGAGAACCGAGAATATATCAACCGTGTCATTCAGTTGTTTCAATATCTCTATACCACGGGTGACTGAGTGTTTAGCTCTGATATTCGTCCTGTAAGTTGGTATGTAGAACAGAGGGTGATTCCTTGCACGGATATATTTATTGGGTACATATAAACTTAGTGCTTCTAGAATCGCGGGACAGTTAAAGGAACCTTGGAAAACCTTTATTAGGAATATCGCAATGGATTCTTGCCTTCTTGTTTCAAGGCTTCTATAGTTACACACCGTGAGAAGTTCGGCATGGTGAGCATATTTTGGGTAATCGCCCTTTGTTCTGTACCATAGATATCTGAGGAATTTTTTTTGTATTTGTTTTATATTGTTTTTGTATTTGAGCTGATGAGGAGCCCAAACCGTAGATGCATATTCTAATTTTGTTCTAATTAGATAATTATATAAGTTTCGGAGGATATCGGTGCTGTTAAATTTTCTTAATATTCTCATTACAAAACCGAGTAGTTTGTAACAGTCCGATATCAAACGTGAGACATGTTTAACGAACGTGAGTCCGACATCGAAGGTTACACCCAAATCCTTGAATTCAGAAACTCTGTTTAGTGCCACTCCCTGTATAGTATACTGATGGTGGATTGGTGAAAACGATCGACTATAAGATACACAGACACATTTATTAATGTTGAACAGAAGATGATTTTGCTCACTCCAGGAGACTAGGGAGTCTAGGTCCTGTTGTAACTGTGCACAGTCCTGAGGTGAATTGATCTTTTTGAATATTTTCAGTCTTGTTGGAGGGTTGAAATTCTAGCTAGTAAAGAAAGTTTGTTAACTTGAAATTTTCAACTGAGTGATGGCTTAATTGTGATAATTGGAGAGTGGTAATGATAAAAGTTCGTAAGCGATTTTTACAATTAGAAAATTTATATTCATTATGCGAATTCAATCAGTTTGAATGAGAATGGGTTCGGTTGTTTTATTTAAAAAGTAACTTATTTAAGTAACAAAAGAAAAAAAACAGAAATTAATTGTTCTTATTACTAAAACATTTCAATAAAACTTCTTTCAAACTTAATAAGTACTTAAAGTATGTTTATTTATAATACACATTATTGGATGTGTGTTGTTTTGTCATTTACACTTTGAATAAATTATTTTTTTTCGGGCCATATTCGCACTTCCTATGGAACACGTAATCTTTTTTTTTTTTTATAAATTAAAAAAAAAAACAAAATTTTTTGATAGTATAAACCAGGGGTCTCCAAATTTTTTAGCCTAAGGGCCACACTAACTCCTCCACTAAGTCCCAAGGGCCATGACCTAGCTAGCTCATCATACTAACATACTGTAGTTTTGAATTACGCGCAAATTTTCGTATTAGGATGAGCCAGCGAGTGAGATATCTATGGCGCAGGGTGCGGGGGTGGACTCCGCTCCGTTCGCATTTTCGGTTGGTACTTACGGGCAAGTGTCAAAAACATTTCATTGCGGCGGAGATAGCCGATGCGCGTGCTGTGCGTTACGTATTGTTACGACTACTTACGATCATTCTAAATGTATAGTAGTGACATTACATTGTAAATTTTACAATGTAATCAAAATAAACTACGGCGGGTCGGATACCGGGCATATGAAAAAAAGAAAATGTAAAACGTTAGAAAAATCGTAGGAAATGTATTACAATGTGTATGGATGTAATGAAGGATAAGGATTTGTGTAAAGATAGGAAAGTCTGGCGCTCTACCTATTCTGATAGAGAAACTACGTTATTGTATTTTTGCTGTTTTTTTTAGTTAAAAATAATTTGGTTCTTGCTACAAATTATATCTCTTTAAATAAATGTGCCTCTGTAGCAGAAATATTATTTATATTGAATGTGGTCAAAATGTCAATCACGAGTTATTTTGTTACCATATATCATATAGAGCAGTGCTCCGCAACCGGTGTGCCGTGGCACACTGGTGTGCCGTGAGCCGGATACAGGTGTGCCGCGGTTAAATTCAATGTATTTGACATTTAACAATTTTTCATTATGTATTTAATATACAATGACAAATTATTTTTCATGATATTGTCTATTTTTCAAAATGTAGTATTGAATAATTATTATAACTAAATAATTTTTCAATGGTCCCCCAGCACCTGGTGCTAACTGTTGAAAACTGCGTAGTGTGCTTTGTACACACCATGGCCGCACCAAATTAATCATAGACAAAGAAAAATGACCCTCATGCGCGTCGCTGAAGACTCATGCGCATGCTTAAAAGGTCTTGACCAAGAACTTCGGGTTGCGCTGTCAAAAATCGAGCCGAATATAAAACTTTTGTGTTCATTGAAACAAGCGCAGGTATCACATTAATTAATTATTATTTTATAATAATTATAAGGATTGCGTAAAAATAAATATGTTATAGTTTTATGTATGTATACTTTTCAAATAAAAAACAAAAATTTATTGTAAAATTTGTGTATCAATTTAATACCTATATATTTTAGCTTTTGGTGTGCCGCGGAATTCTAGGAAGAATTTTGGTGTGTCGTAGGTGAGAAAAGGTTGCGGAGCACTGATATAGAGGAACAGTTTGAATTTAGTTTGCTAAAAATTGTTGAAGGATTGTTATTTAAAGGGTTGGGGCTTTTAGAGTATTACGCCCCAACTGATTGGGAGAAAAAGTCTCCAAAGAAGTTTCCCCTAAAAAGCTGAATCAGGAAAAGTGCTACTTACCAATTTGTTAGGGATAAGTCGTAAAACTTTGTAGCAACTGATAATCTGCAGAGATTTTTGTAAAAAAAAATTATAAAAAATTAAATTAAAAGCTCCAGATAGGTATACATAGTCTAAATAAAAGAGTTAACAAATTTTGCAATTTATAAGAGGCAGAAACTCGAGATGTTCTAAACATGCCTTTGTGGAAAAATTGTATTAGACCATAATATTAAAAAGCTTTCGAAAACGTGTCAGAAAATAATGCTTAGATACATGTCAGAAAATAATGCTTAGATACATCAGAACGAATAACGAAAATGTTCAAAAGCTGGTGAAAACGGAGATTGTAGAATAAAAGCGAGCAAGGTCTTCTATAATATAGGATGGTCGGTCTAAATAAGGTATTTATAAGATCCTCATTAAGTGCTTCATTCAGCACGGTCCAGGACGGGGAAGAAAGAAGACGAATGGTAGGCCTATTTTCGGACATATATGGAAAAAAAAACATTTATAGCCAGTCGCTTAAATTAATTAAAATTCAAGTCAAAACTGAAAAAAAATGAAATTTAATTGCTGAAAACATGAAAAAAAAACCATTGGATGACGTTCACAAAACGGGCGAAGCGACCACCTCGAATAAAAGCCCGCTGGCTACTAAGCGAGAGAAGCGAGTGAACTAAAATTCTATTTCTTGCGTTCCCATATACCGAATTAGAGTGAGAGTGAGACGTGAAAAGCGTCGCTTCCTCACCCATAGCGGTTTTTTAGAATGTATCTTCGTAACACACTGACACACGTTTGATTGTATTGGTGAATTTATTCCCGATTTTCACAAAATATCTCTGATGTGGCCGATAAGTGCTAATTATTATTAATATTATTGGATTTTTTTCATTCAATGCGTAAATGTATTACGGAGGAATACCTAAAATCTGAACCCAGTATTTATTATATTTATAGAGGTATTAAAGTTTTTAGAAGCAATGTGTACTAGTTACACATCACAGGACAGGAAGGGTTAAGGACACGATGAGAACAAGAATCTAATAACCAGTACAAGTATCGGATATAGAGTCAAAGATCTGGTTGGCTGTTTATTCATCAATTACATACGTCATGAATAGGGATATGGTAATTAATTTATTTGTATAATATTCCTTAACTTGTAAGCTGGTGAGATATTTAGGAACAATATGTATCCTGGGAGTGAGTTTAAAAAAAATACTTATTGTTTTTACGTGAGATTGGAGAATTATGATACATATTTCGTTTTATTATTATAAATCGGTAAAAACGAAAACTGTATTGCGTATTGGAATTTGTTATGACAAATAATCCATAGACACCGATACAATAAAGTTTTTTGGTATAATCTATACTTTCTTGGATGTTAATGTGAAACGCACCGGTGAGATCGTACTAACGTGAGATAAGTTAGGTTCACACGCACCCATGCGTTCATACTTGCTTAAATGTTAATATGTATGTGAATTTATCCAATGCATGTGTTCAACATCGTGTTGACAGTATTTAATTGCATACTTCACAAATTTTACAAAATGAATCAATTCAGTATACAAACTACAGCTATGTGCATACATAAGAAAAACATAATAACGTGGAATATGGTATTACAAACAAAACTTTTTTTTTTGACATAATTCAGTTAATTTTTACCTGAAGGAGAAAACTGATGTCTTTGAAATTGGTAGTGAATTCAAATAAAACAATTGTTAATCCTCAGTGAGATACAGGCAAAAGCCTAGTTTACTGGGGATACGACAAATGAAGGGCAACAGGCCCTGATCCATTAAAATTGTATATCCAAATCAAATTACCTGTGGTTTTTTCGCAAATTGTGTATATTTCTTGTCATGTGTAATAATAAATAATAAATAAAATACAAAAAATTTAAAAAAATATAAACACGTATTTTCTAAGATTCAAGAAATAAACGCTATTTTCTCTCATTTTAGGCCTTCCATAAGAAACAGATACACTTTTATAAGAAAGGTTACACGATAAATTATTATATAAAATAAAATTGTTATTTATGGCTTAAATTCAATTTAAATCATAGATAACTCTAGCGATTCAAAAACATATTTTTTTTTCTTCAAAGAAAGAGTAATCGCTGAAAATTCCAAGATGAATATCGAAGAGAAATTCGGCAAAAAATATTATTAAATCCATTCAGGTTTTTGGAAAGTAAAAATCTAATTTCAAATATTAATTTTATGATATTAATTGTCTGAAGCAGATTGTAAAGAATAATACCAAAAACAGAACATCACAATGACACAAAATAAAACACATTCAAAGCTATCAGAGAAATAGCGGATACATCTCAAATAATAAAATCATTTGAATTTAATATTTTTTTTGCCAAGGCATTGAAAGAACAATTTTATTTGTTCGTTAAAATTCAGTATGATCGTCTTTTATTTCACCTGGAAAGCAGAGCCTTAATGACGTCGTTATATTGCGAAGGAAGTTAGCATTTTAATGGGCGTGATGATTTTTTCTGGATTCATGAGAAATATGGTACGAGTATATCGTTCTTGTTTGACAAAAAGTCACCAAATAAAAATGTGATATAGTAATGATGTAGAATCTTAAAATAGGTGGAAATGATTTGAGAAGTTATATTTGAAAATCAATCATTCATTAATTTATTTGTCCATATTTCTAGTCCGTATGCCACGTATTTCTAGAGGAGGCTACAGAGATGTTATCATTTGCATCAATCAGGTTCTGTTCAGAACAACAGTTACAATATTCGAACATATTAACATGTGTTGTGAGTCTTGTATATCTCCACAATCACCTTCAATGCTACTTTCGTCCAGAAACCCCATTGCTGAATGGTCATCTTGCATCTAGCTACTCCTACATAGAATTTATTCAGTGCTCTCCAACTAAACTAAGTCAGTTGGTATTAAGATGCAATCTTTTCCATGAGTTACATCCGGTCGTCAGGCGTTTTTTCTTTCCACTTCAGAAAACGCGCTTTGTCTGGAAGAACTATGAAATCTTTCGCTCTCTTCATGTATGGTAACTATTCCTGGATTTCAATATCGATATTGCTGGCTAGTGATCATATAAGGAGTATCTTGGGTCTTGGATATGTTATATTTGTTCTATGCCAGTTCAGGTCGATGTCACCACCATCCACACTGGTATGGGGGACGAAATAAGTTCTTATCCAGTGCAATCTACTCTAGAAGAGGGAATTTTCTTATTTTTTTATATGCGCTACATCACGTAGTGACGAAGCAGGAACTGGTCAAAGGGACTCCGCCGGTGACGACACACCTGAGTTTGAAAATAATAGTAGTGACGATGGACGGTCTGATATCACGAGAGAAGGAAAATGATTCACAGTCGCTTAAGGTCAGGTGTTCAAATAGCCCAGCAAAGTCGCTTAATGCCAGGAGTTCAAACAACCCAGCAAATGGCCAATACTTCTACAGAAAATTTCAAATATAACAAAACTACCCTTCGACATCACTAGATCTGAGTAGCCAATTGTTCCGAAGATGAACCGATATAAGGCTAAGTGGAGTTTCCTTAGGAAATTACTGACTCTATTATCATCGCAGTACCACAAAGAATTCTTTCCATATCAGTTGCAATACTTTTACGGATCTAAAATGTGGGTTCATTGTATTGTTTAATACATTCTGTTATTATGTTTTATATAATTCTGTTCATTCAATAATACATTCTGTTATTGATGCCAAATTCTTACATATCAGTAGTAACGGAAATAAACTGGACAGATTAGAGGCCTTAGAAATTTCTAAGTCAGTACACCGATCCAAACATCTGTTGAACAGTTATATCCCAAAAATCTCTCCGCTCTTGGCTGAAATTGTCCCATACCTCCCTCATCCCTCAGCCCCCAACCGTTGAAGCGTGTATATCGGTACCAGTTCGAACAGCATTTAGTCTTGTTTGCGCTCCCCTGAAGATGAGGTGAAAGCCTTGAAACCGGTAGGGTTATACCGTCGCTCAAAAAAGTGGAATAAACAGTGTTTGATAAACATAAATTATATTCTGTTATTACTGTCCCGTTTTCGTTTACGGTAACGTCAACCTGTCGAGCATGTGAGGGGCCACTCCAAACTGGAACTGCATACTCTGCTGCTAAACTCATTCTGCTGCTAAACTCACAGTCAAGTGCACAAACTCACAGTCTGTGTGTGTGGTTATGCTTTTCATGGCATCCCAGTGAGTTTCCGTAGGACGTTATTTCTAGAACCGACTATTTTTTGATATTTTTTATTGTATCAGAAATGAATCAATTTACTAAATATATAATACATTTAAGTATTTTTTTCTCATAACGTTTCTATATTTGCCTCCATGATGATTATAGCAAAACTCATATAAAATAATGTATTCATTTTTTCCTAAATATATGTCACCTTATTTTTCAAATTTATTGATTTTTCTAATGAAATGTCAGTTCATAAAATTTAAACGAAAATTAATTTAGTATAATTTTGTTATCCGAAGGCACTGTCCATTATTTAAAAAATAAGGCGCTGTGTATAATGAAGGCAAAACGGCGTGTGTTTCTCGAAAAATTCTCAAAGAAAAAAAAAAAGTTGATTGGAGATATGATAATCTCGACACGTGCTTCGAATATATATCGTGAACTTATTTTTCTATTCTCCACCATCATGAGTTATTGCTCAGAGAAAAAAGACAAAGAGCAGACTTGGGAGTAAAGTCAACGAAAATACGTACGTATATTATCTTCTTGTTCTTTTATGGTGGAGTCATAAAATGTGTTTTTATAGTTAAACTATCGACTTTTCCACAAAATTGATTCAGTGTTATTTCACATACGTAAAAAATTGATCAACGATGAAAGGATTTTGCTGTTTTTCTTTCGAGGTCACCTCTATAAATAAGATTGGGCATTTAGTGATATCTTGTACACTTTTTCATTACTTTTTGTCTTTTGTAAGAATCGTTTCTTTTTATTGACGTCTTTTCGAAAGATCAATATACAAAAGCCTTGATATATAGGTGATTTTACCATATAAATTCTCGTATACTGCAAGCGAAACTTCCCTTCCGTGGTTGCAGTCCTAAGACTGGTTTGCAGCAATTCGAAATCTTCTCCTCCATTCCCCCCTGTCCTGTGCGGCTCCTTTTAAGTCTGTATATGTTGAGCAGCGCACGTCCACCAACAGGTCCTCCAGGTACTCTCGGCGTGGGCGTCCCCTAGAGTTTGTCCCCTCGGTCATACCCTCCATTATGGCATGCAAGAGGCCCTCTTGTCGTATTATATGCCCGATCCATCTTGCACGCCTTTCGGACAGGATCCTGAGCAGGTGCCTTCCTCCTTCGATTCGTTGGAGAACCTCTTCATTTGTGATGCGGTCTCTCCAGGAAATTCCTTATAGTCTTCTATAGGACCACATCTCAAAAGCGAAACTATGAAAATGTTATATGGAGTTCACTTCTAAGATAAAACAGCTGAAGTTTCAAAGACTAGATGATATTCAAAATATTTCCCAAAGAGGGAGTTAAGAACGACAACTGTAGAATTCCAGATATGGAATTGTTCTTTTTAACGTGTTCCTCGCGGGAAGCACAAGCGCCTGTGATCTGATCTGTAGTATTCCTTTGTGTATTTTACGTAATGTTTAGTTTATCTCCTTTATTTAATGAGTCTCCTTAAGAGTAATGGCTATTATTTATTATCAGAAAATTACTTGAATGTCATGTTTACTTGGTGTTGTAATCAAATATCAGTGGTTCTAAACAAAATACAAAGTTTGAATTCTTTTTCATCAATCTCTTTATTAAAACGTGGCCGAAAAAAATCACTGCTTGATACAAATGTGCGGCCACTGATGGTGAATATTTTCTCCAAGTTCTCTTTTATTCTTTTTTTAAAGAACCTTTTTTCTAATATCCTGAAATAATTATTAGCTTATTGAGATTATTTTGATCCTGGAAAATTGTATTTTATAAAATGAGTCACGTTTTTATGGTTTGTTTAAGAATTGGTAAAATTTAATTATTTACAAAAAATAAATGCCATATATGGTAAATAAAACTACCTTGATCAAAAAGTTTTAGGACTTTATTCATAAAATCGAAAATATAAGTTTATTCATCAAAATCGATATGGTCCCCTTCAAAGTACTCCCCATCGACTGCAACGCACTTACGCCAGCGCTTGATCCAATCTTCGAAACACCGCTGGTACTCAATTTTCGGTATGTCCATCAGAGCCGACTTCGATTTTTTCATGACATCCTCTCGGGTGCTGTAACGTGTTCCGTGAATCGGTTTTTTAAGTCGGCTGAACAGGAAAAAGTCACATGGAGCCATATCAGGCGAATTCAAAAGCTGTTGGATAGTATTCATGTTGTTTTTGGTCAAAAACTCATAGAAATCATGTCTTTCGCGATTTCAACGTGGTCCTTTTTTTGCATGAAATTGAGGTCTTTCGGCACCAATTTTGTAGCGACACGTCTGAGGCCCAAATCACTAACCAAAAGGTCTTGAGCGGATCCATAAGCGATATTCAAGTTCTCTGCCAGCTCTCTGATGGTCAATTTGCGGTTTTCGGCCAACATTTCTTTGATTTTATCGATGTTTTCATCGGTTTTCGACTGCCACTGCGTTCGTCATCCTCGATCGACTCACGACCACTTCTGAAGCGTTCGTGCCACCAAAAAACACTTCTCCAACTTTTCCATGGTCTGCGGACCGTTAAATCCGTTTTCACACAAAATTTAATGCAAACTCGTTGATGCACAGTTGATGCCATTACATACTATTCAAACTTGTAAAAAGTCGAAAACACGCACAAAGGTACATGTACTCAGTACAGCGTAACTTTTACAAATGTCAAGATATGACGCTGAAATTTAAAGGGAAGTGTCAATGATAGATGTGGTAACCTAACAAAAAAAAAAAAAGAATTCCAATCGGGTGACTGACAGCGCCACACGGTGGTCGGTTCTGAAACTTTTTGATCAAGGTAGTAGTGAAGGATTTGACCAATTTGAATAATTTTGCTATTTGGGTAGTGTTTTCTCAGATGATGGAACAGGTAAGAGAAATATCGAACGCCATTTAGCACTTAAACATTTATATATAAACCGCATAGATGATAGTCTACTATAGTATTTTGGTGCCAACCTTGATGTATGAGAACAACGTGGATCTAGTAAAACACTAAGAGGAGTCAAATGGCAAGATTTTTATACGATTTAGACTCTTATTTGCTTTTTTTTCTTTTTTTTTCTCTCTCTTTTCGCTGGTGGAGAGTCGTGGGTTATGCGTGCGTGTTTGTGCGCTATCTTCTCATTAATTTTTATATTGACATACAGCTTAATTATTTCCATGTGTTGTGTTGTGGTTTTTATGTATGAACATCATTTCCTAATCGTCATTTTACTTTTATAAAATTTGGACTCCTTGAGGCTATTCTTTTTTTCGTTCTTGTTGACAGTTAACCTGAGGAGGTTTATGTGGGTTTAATTTTTATTTTGTTTTCTGCCATATATTTTGTTGTTTTAGTCTAGATGTACAGGGGTGTGGGCTGAAAGCCCCCCGATGTCCTTGCGGTCGGGCTCGCCTTATATTAGTGGGGTGTATCTCGGCCGAGGGAATGTTTATAGGTTGAGCCCGGACCTTTTATTGTATTCTATCTTAAATGTGTTTTCTGCAGTTTGTTTTGAGATGTATGTTATGTGCGATACTCGGGATGAGTTTATTATATATACGAGTACCATCACAACGTTTTCCGATATGAGTAGGCAGAAAGGAGAGAGCACCAGACTTAGTATTTAGTACTTTCTACCATAGTAACTTTTTAAAACAACAACCGCCATATATACGTCAGGTCAGATACTTCTGGGACCACCCTCGTATGTGCACATTGTGTTACTGTCAGGGAACCTTTATTTGTTTGTTAGTATTAATCTGAAGTGGTATTTGTGGATTTGTTTTTTTTCCATCCATCCATTTATTTTCTGATTTTTTTTCTTTTTATTCTACATGTTCAGGGGCGTGGGCTGAAAAACATATGGTGTCCGCGTGACTGGGCTTGCCCTATATTGGTGGGGTGAATCTTGACTGAGGGGATGTTATTAGATGAGTCCAGACCTTTTGTTAACTTCCGTCTTTAATGTATTTTCTGCAATTTGTGTGTTTTTTGATGAGTATTTAAATATATTATGTACATACTATGTTGCTATCAATAAACCTATATTTATTCAAGTAAATGCGTACTTTGAAAGAAATACATGGAGTGACAATGTATGATATAATACGGAACAAAGTGAAAAGATAAACGTAGAGCACGCTGAGTTGGTTTGCACTTCTCCTCTATGGCTCCGATGCACTTCTCTTCTATGAACCCGCACTCTATGGCTTCGAATGCTGGACGATGTATAACTCATACTCCAGGCAAATATAAACTGCTGAAATGCGTATACTAAGATGGTCAGCTGGTATGTCCCTAAGAGACAAAATAAAAAAATCACGCATTCGTAGAAGCCTAGGTGTTACAGACATCGACAGTAAGATGGAGGAGATGCGGATGGATTGAGATGGTGTAGGCACGTTGGACGCAGAGCACCCTTTCACATTGTGAACCAGGAATCTTCATGGATCATCCTCAAATAACAACCAGAGGAAGACCAAAGAATTCACGGGTGGTGTAAAAAGATAACCTGATGCAGAGGCACGGCCTGGGGGACGTAGTCCAGGACAGAAGAGCATACAACCTGAGGACGAAGAAAGCTGACCCCAACAGTCTTCGAAGACAGTGAGTTGGGATGGACCTAGGGAGAAGAAGACGCTGAAGTGGTTTAAGTTTTTTTTTCTGGGTTACAATCTTAGGGTTGGTTTGCACCAAACACTTGATCCCTCCACTCATCTCTGTCATCCGCCAGTCTCTTCACCTCCTGGTAGCTGCCACAGCGCACATCCCGGATCATCCGGTCCATGTAGCTATATCTAGGGTGGCCTCTATGGTTATTGCCCTCAATTATTTCCTCGACGATGGTAAGGAGCAGGCCTGGGTGCCTGATGTTATGGCCTATCCAACTGGATCGTTGTTGGGCAACTCTATTTAGGAGTTGCCTTGTTTTTCCAACCCCGCTCAATACCTCGTTGTTTCGGATGTGATCTGACCAATGGACCCTGGCCATGCGCCTGTAGCACCACATCTTAAAGGCAGCCAGACGCCCGAACTCACTCTGGCTGATGGTCCACGTTTCGCAGCCATACAGCAGCACACTCCAGACAAGAGCTTTCACTAAATTCTTCCTAATATTGGTATCAATATTAGGAGATTTAAATATCTTGGATTTCTTGTTGAAAACAGCTCTTGCCTGTTGGATCCTATTTATTATTTCTGCCTTTGATCGGCCATCTTGGGATAGGTATGTGGAACAAATGAATGAAGAAAATCTAACAAAAGAAACCTATAGCGCTAATGCGAATAGAATGCGTGTGAAAGGAAGACCAAGGAAAGTATGGTTGGATGAAGTTAATGATATTCTGAAATAAGAAAACGAAAAGTCAGATAAATCGTAGTAGTTGTATGAGAAGGTGTGCGGATGTGGAACAGGCTACATATGTGTACCGAGATAGGAAACTCTAGCACTCTGTCCTCTCTGTCTACATCTACAGTACAAAAAACGTGATAGTATGTATGTATGTACTACTCAAAATACAATAAAACATTCAGAAAACGTGATAGTATGTATGTATGTACTACTCAAAATACAATAAAACGTTCAGAAAACGTGATAGTATGTACGTATGTACTACTCAAAATACAATAAAATATTCAGAAAACGTGATAGTTTGTATGTATGTACTACTCAAGATACAATAAAACGTTCAGAAAACGTGATAGTATGTATGTATGTACTACTCAAAATACAATAAAACATTCAGAAATACATACGAGTATAAAACCTAAGAAACTAAATACTTTTTTTTTTCTTTTAAATTATGTTAATTAGAATGAATAAAAAAATGTTGTTTTTTTTCGGTAATTTGGTTAAGCGTTTTTTCCTGCTCATAACAACCACCTCAAGAGCGCTTCCTTCTTAAGTTTAACGGGTAACCTACTCTAGAAATGTGATTTTTTTTTGTATATTCATAAAGTTTAGACCTTTAAGAATATGTTCTCAATAGATAATAAAAAAATTCTCAATATTTTCGAAGTTATAGCTATAAATGAGGCAGCAATTACGCCACGCCGGAACGACTCGGACAATAATCTCAAAACTTAAAACGTGTTTTTCTCGAAACTACTTTTTTCGACCTGGTCGATATAAAATATCAAGTTCTATCCAACCGATTGCCTTCAAATATGGTATGAAACTTTGATGAATGTTTTTATATCATCCTTACCTTGGAAAATTCAAAACTGTTTTTTTTACTAATTTAAAAAAATAAAAAAGATTGAAAAAAGGGTAAAAAATATTTTTTCAGTCAGCCGCCATTTTACGATTTTTTTTCTTTGGTACCAACTACATTATTTTTATTATGAAACTGTGTACAATTTTTGTTTTAAATTTATAAAAAAGCTATAACCAACTACATTATTTTTATTATGAAACTGTGTACAATTTTTGTTTTAAATTTATAAAAAAGCTATAATCATGTCGACCAGCTTACCCTCTTTTTTTACAAGATATAACAATTTTCATTTTTTTTTTCAAATTTTTTTTGTACATTTTCAAATCATCAATAAACAAACTGTAAAAAATGTATACGAAAAATATTTTTAACTTTTTTTTAGTATGAAAAAAAACGCCCGAAATTCACGCCTCTAGAATAGAATACTCCCTTAACCTTTCCTTCCCTGTGTTGGGTATCTTCTACACGTTGCTTCTAATAACCATCAATATCTCTATAAATATAATAAATACAAGGTTAAGATTTTAAGTATTCCTCCATAATATATTTACGCATTGATTTAAAAAATAATATTAATAATAATCAGAATTTATCGACTACATCGTAGGTGTTTTGTAAAGATCGAAAACAAATTCGCATTTAAACGCTGCGAGTGCCTCGTCTTGACGATAGGTGAAGAGTATGCGGGAAGCGCGACACTATATTCGCATCTCACTCTTGCATACTCCACTGAATTGCGAGGAGCTCAATTGTCTCAATCGTCGCAAGCGTAAGCCACGCCGGGGTACCGCTCCGCGCCGCAGTATCTTCTGGACTTGCAAATAGATTAGACCTACGCCCGTTCCGTGAGCGTTGCCAGATGGTTTTTTAATGTTTTAGCAAATAAATCTCAATTATTATAATTTTTAACTTCAATTATAATTAATTAAGGGGATTATCTATGAATGTTCTTATTTTTCCGATTTAAAATCGCTAATTTTTGATCGCGTACTCCCTACCCAACACCGGAGCGCGCGTTTCAATTTTAGCACCGTAAGGGAAGGGTTAACACCAAATAAAGGAAATCAAGGGACACCAATGTCGCTAACAATAGGGCCA
The DNA here is from genome assembly GCA_949825065.1 of Odontocerum albicorne. Lineage (NCBI taxonomy): Eukaryota > Metazoa > Arthropoda > Insecta > Trichoptera > Odontoceridae > Odontocerum > Odontocerum albicorne. The sequence goes on from OX463838.1 coordinate 4,629,221, forward strand.
TTTAGTTATCTAGCATACAAGCTATAGAAAAACATAAATTAAGATGTAAAATGTCCTAATAGTAAATCCAGTTCAGAAGTGAACCCGCCAAGAATTGTATACTTGGGGTATTTGAGTGTTAACCGTTATACCCGAGACCGGTGAAAACGTTTAGAAGTGGAAATTGAAAAATATGTTCGATTCACAATACTGAAATATCGTAGCGAAATAAAATTTAAATTTAATATAAAAGAAAACACTGTCGCCCACCACAGCAATCCTTCCAGCTCACTGATTGGTTAATAATACAAATAACAATTATTTGTTCACTTGACGGACTGGAATTCTCTGATAATCCTGTTTATTAATTCCTGGAAGTTTCCGATTCGCTGCGCATAATATTAAGTGGCCGCTTCATCAAATCTCCACCCGTTTGATTCGAGTATTGTTTGGTGTCTTCCCGGTAAATTCAATATAATCTTGGCAATATTTATGAGTTCAACATCGTCTTGATAATATTTCAAACATTTTAAGAATATTTATAACTTCAATATTTGTTTGATAATATCTCGTTAATGTTTGTTGACAAAATTTACAATATTTTACCAATATTCAAATTTGAATATTCGGCAACATTAATTTATAACTTCAATATCATCTTAGTAACATTTATAATTTAAATGTATAATATATAGTGGTACCTCGGGTTACGAACTTAATTTGTTCTTTGATTCCGTTCACGAGCCGAATTGTTCTCAAACCGATTTTTTTTCCTATTAAAATTAATGTAAATACAATTAATCCATTCGCCCGCCCAAGAAACATATTGTTTGTTGACTTTTTTATGAATTTATTATTTTCTTGGCAGCCATAATGGGGGTTAATATGTTAAATATATTTTATATATACTGTATTTAAAAAGCAAAAAAAAATTGTAGCAAGAACAACGAACGCAAAGACAAACAACGTTCACAACGCGCGCACCTGAGAACAACTAATACGTAATTGCGTAATGCGCCGTTACAACTAATTCGTGAGCCGAGGCATTGTACGCAGGACGAGTCAAAATATTTTTAAATACATGTTTAAGAACGGTTGTCCCTAATGGAGAGATGATGAGGATGGTCGTTGGTTTAATAAAACTCGTTTGAAATCGGAATATACAAAGAGGTATTTTATTGTTAAACGTCGGTATTTATAATATTTGGAATGTGCGTAGAACGGCGCAGAAGATATGTCGCCGTCTCGTTTCCGCTGAATAATATATTTATTGTTGCACGTCGGGTATTCATATGATTTGTAGGAAGGCGCAGAAGATATGTCGCTGTCTCGTTCTCGCTAAACAACAACAGCGACTCGCGCCTCGACCACAGGGAGCAAAGGTCGCTACACATGCTTTATTTGGACCTTTATTTTATTCGTCGAATTTAATTTGTCTAAAACTGTCTCTTGCTGCCACGCAAATGCAAACTTTTTAAAGGGTATTCACACATAGTACATATAATATTACAACTATTAAAAACATATATACCATCACGCCATTTCATTGTCGGGATAGAAATAGCTCTATATTTACCTATATCGATACATATATTATACTTAGTCTCTTTTACATCCATAAACCTTCTCATACCACTTATATGATTTCTCTAACTTTTCACATATCCTTGGTAAAATTTATATCATTCACTTAATATTTTTCTTCTTCCTGACACTGACCAACTCATTGCCTAGATAAGCTCTTGGGGTCGGCTCTTCTCGATCTCAGGCTGTATGTTCTTCGGTTTTGGGTGTCGCTTTCATCTAGGCCGTTTCTCTGAAGGATTTTGGAGCATTGAGTTATCCAGGAGTTCTTTGGTCTTCCTCTGGACGGCTGTCGAGGAAGATCCACAGACATTGCTTGATTAACCGTATGGTCTGGTGATCTCCGTCTTATGTGCCCGTACCACCTCAGTTGTCACTCTTCCAGCTTACTGTTTATGTCAGTGACCTCCAGGCTACCACGAATGCGTGAGTTCTTAATTTTACCTTTTAGTGATACTCCTGCCAACCACCTAAGCATTCGCATTTCTGGTGTTTCAAGTTGCTTAGTAGGAGCTGTACATATTCCAGCATTCTGAGCCACACATAATCGTGGGTCTAACGATAGTCCAGTATACCTTTCCTTTTAGTTTTATAGTAATTTTTGGGTCACACAAGACTCCTGTTACCGATCTCAATTTATCATTCACTTTATCCTTTCTGAATATTATTCATTTGATCCGATATTTTCATACGATATTTTCCTTCGCCTTCCTCTCACATGTCATCCACTCACATTCACTTTATCCTTTCTGAATATTATTCATTTGATCCGATATTTTCATGCGATATTTTCCTTCGCCTTCCTCTCACATGTCATCTACTCACATTCACTTTATCCTTTCTGAATATTATTCATTTGATCCGATATTTTCATACGATATTTTCCTTCGCCTTACTCTCACATGTCATCCACTCACATTCACTTTATCCTTTCTGAATATTATTCATTTGATCCGATATTTTCATACGATATTTTCCTTCGCCTTACTCTCACATGTCATCCACTCACATTCACTTTATCCTTTCTGAATATTATTCATTTGATCCGATATTTTGATACGATATTTTCCTTCGCCTTCCTCTCACATGTCATCCACTCACATTCACTTTATCCTTTCTGAATATTATTCATTTGATCCGATATTTTGATACGATATTTTCCTTCGCCTTCCTCTCACATGTCATCCACTCACATTGCACTAAACATCTGTTTTGTAAGTATTTTTTAATTCATTTGTTCCACATGCTAAAACCATCTCATCGTACTCTTCTTCATCTTACTCAATGCGTCAGCTTTAAGTTCACATTCATCCCTAGTCACGGTATACCGATAGTTCACACTCATCCCTAGTCACGGTATACCGATAGTTCACATTCATCCCTAGTCACGGTATACCGATAGTTCACATTCATCCCTAGTCACGGTATACCGATAGTTCACATTCATCCCTAGTCACGGTATACCGATAGTTCACATTCATCCCTAGTCACGGTATACCGATATTTTTTTTTCATGCATTGTCTCTCTATGTATTTGTCTTCCCGTATTTGTCTTCCCGTATATCCCGCATTTCTATTGCATTTATTCAACTCTTCTCAGTATTTTTCCACGGCACGTTTCATCCCTATATAAAAAGTTGGCACGAAAATGATAAAGTGTACTTAGCCGATTTTGATTTGGTCAAGTTCGAGTTAGTATGTTTTATTGCTCCACTGACTTTGTTTTCTATCGCTACACGTCTTTCGATATCCTGCTTAGCTCTCTCATCATCTGAGAAAGTACTATCCAAAAAGCAGAATTTCTCAACTTGCTCCAATCTTATATTATTTATCCACATATGGCATTTGATTTTCTTTCACATTTTTTTATAACAATTACTTTGGATTTTGCAATATTCATTCTCAGATCTTTATCTTTGCATCTCTTTCATACAATTCACATATCAAACTCTACAATTCATCTTCATTCTCCGCCAGCACTACCATGGAAATTAACATATCAAACTGTACAATTATTTATCTTCATTCTCCGCCAGCACTACCATGCAAATTTACATATCAAACTCTACAATTATTCAACTTCATTCTCCGCCAGCACTACCATGCAAATTTACATATCAAACTATACAATTCTTTATCTTCATTCTCCGCCAGCACTACCATGCAAATTTACATATCAAACTCTACAATTATTCAACTTCATTCTCCGCCAGCACTACCATGCAAATTTACATATCAAACTATACAATTATTTATCTTCATTCTCCGCCAGCACTACCATGCAAATTGCATGTAGCAATCCGTATAATTTATATTCGATATTTATATGCCACCAATTGAACTGTGTATTTCTTTCACATATGAATCTATAATATTTGAACATTGAACAAGTAGGGAGACATAACGCACCCTTGCTTTACACCTTTCGAAATATTAAGCGATTCAGTCAAGACACCATTAACTCTTATACATACTCTACTTTCGGCGTATAATGGCGCTATGCCACCGCTTCTGGAAATGAATGGGTTTAGAAACATTTCCTTCAAAATTTCAACTGTGGATTATGTGAGATATAGTGTGTGACATGTAGCGCCATCTTTCTAAAACCACACGTCGTCTTACCTCAGTTCATGATGAATCGCTTGTGGATTTTAATCACCCAAAAGTGATTATTTACAAGATAAATAAAACCAATGGAGTTGAAATTGGCATCGTCGCTTATGGTGAATTTCTTACAAAAATTAAAAAATAATTTTTGTAGTAAGTTTTAATAATAACAACGTTATGTTGAATTGTAAATTGTTCCATAATAAATTTACCACACTTTTCATCTGTCATATATAACATAACATAAACATTCCATCATTTGACCAAACCACAAAAACGGCCGATGTAAGTTGTAAAGAAAATGTTTGGTAACACAGTATTATTTACAATTTTTGGTAACCCAGTATTAACCTTTGATGCTTTTTTTTATGTTACATCTGTTGATATTAACGAAATTAAATTTGATTTTACTTGCTGTCTATTCATGCCAGGATAAAAATAAAACAACCTTTAGGATTCAGTGTTTCCTAATTATTTATGACGTGGGTGTTAAAGTTTATTGCAACATTTAAAATACATTATCTTCCGAGGTTTGTTATTAAAATTCGGTGTTTACAAAGAAAAAAATCGGTGTTTACAAAGTAAAAACTATCATCTACAAAATGTTCTAACGTCAAATAAAATACCTTTTCTGTTTGTTTAAATAGTTTTTTAAACTATTTTTTTAATTAAATTTCTGCAATCCTAAACGCAATTTTCAGAACGATGATGACCTTCATGGTACACCTGGTAGAACGCCTAAATTATACAAAAAGCTTTTGCGTTCAATTTCTAATGAAACCCACGAAACATAACTTTGCCTTGTTTTATCATTAAAAGCTTTTTATAATTTTTTTGTCATTGGCTAGAAACAATTTAAATATTGGACTAAATTTTTTACGCTGTTCCATACACTCGTACAATGAGGTGAGGTGCATGGCCGCGTGGTAATGCGTTGGACTTCTGTGCGGAAGGTCGTCGGTACGAACCCCGCGCTGTGCTACTCCCATCGAACGACACAGACACTTTTCCGCATAGTATTCGAGGGTATTAAGGATACCTATGACTTTGGTCATATCTATTCTTTAAAAAAAAAAAAAAAATAATGGAAGTGTCTAAGATGACAAATGGTTTTTGTCTAATATTGTTGATTTGCTTTGAAAATATTTCCAAATACATCATCATCAGCACCATTATGCCCATATATTTATTGCGGTTAGCAAAGAGAACAGAGTTCCACTTGATTCACTTCTGTAAAATCCAGTCACCTCATGTTGCATACTTGGCTTTTATATAAAAAAAAAATTTTTACAATTCTCTCTTTAAGAACTTGGTCGATTTGGTCTTACCAATTTTTTTTATACAACAATTGAAAAAAAATGTTTAGGTAAATGTATCATCATTCATTATTTTTACGTGGCCAAATCATCTCAATATTCCTCTCTTTCTCTTAAACACTGCATGTTTTTTTCAATTTGCATCCTTCCTTATCTTCTCGTTCCTTATTCTTTCAAACATTGTTTTTTAGCAACGTTTTCAGACAACTTTCTACCGTGTTTATCGTAATTTCATCCCTTTTTTACAACGTTCAAGTGAAGCTCGCATATCCATATGTAAGGATCAAGATTTATTAATGATAATGTTTGAAATGCTTCGGTCGGTAAAAATATTGTATAATCCATCATTTACTCTATTGCCTGTTGTTTAATATAGCTGTACTCAAATAACGATAAATATTTTTGAATTAAAATTCAATAAACAAAGGGGGCACCAACACACCATTATGTTTTACTACTAATTATAACGATATATTGAATTACCTGCTAGCACTCCTGGAACACGGACTCTCGATATTGTAATGCGAGAGACAGCCAAAGAACTTTTCCTTCCTGGATCGTTCCAGCTCAAACAGATCCAGTTGCTTGCTGGTAATGCAGTACTGCTCACGGAACTCCTGCTTCGAGTAGAGCGTGGTAGGAGCCCCAGGGCGGCGGGCTGAGCCCCCCAGAGAGCCCGTCCCACCCACAGCCATGCCGCTGGCTGCACCACCCGCGCCTGCAACACCACCGCCCCTGTGGTGGCGACGCCCCATGTTCTCGTCTTCGGACTCGTAGCTGGTCGCCAAGTGGACTATATCCGCCTGAAAAAATATGTCAGCATATCATTAATTTCATCTGTAGTGGCCTAACTTAAAAAAAATAAATATACTATTTCGAAAAGGTATTTAATAATCTTTTGATATTTATTGTATAAAACAGAGGGTAATCAATAAAAATATTGATTTAAAAAGCGTCGTTTACAGAGCAGACTCTTAAGGGCAATCTAGATCGAGATTTTATCTCACTATTTTTGAGAGATTGTAAATATAAAAAAAAAGTGGCGTAGAACGATAACAAAGTGGTGGCAGTGGCCATTAGGTTAGTTACATCTCTGCATCTGCACATGTTTAGAAAAATATATTTAGCAAGAAAACTGCAGTAAACAACACAAAAAAAGATGAACTAAAAATAATATATTGTAGATCTTCCGATATGTGATAGTATATTAAGGTTACATTCGACATTGAGTGGAGTATAGTGTTCATATATTATCGTTCATTTTGGTAGGACCTACCAAAAATGATTGTCTTCAATAATGTTTTCTAAAGCTAATAAAAAAAGAGCTCCGTAACTTTTTTGATAAGACGCCTGTCTTCCAGCCCGGAGGTTGTGGCTTCAAATCCCGCTGGAACTTAGATTTTTTCAAAAAAGGATTCCAGTCTGGTTTTCACTTAAGGCATTTTTTACATATTTGTAGTTGGTTGGAAGAGATTGTCACGTAGCAACAAGCACGTCAAATTGCACTGTATACAACAAAAGTCTAATATAATATAATAAAATACCCAAAATAGGCACACCTAAGTTCAAGAATTAACGGTATGTAATTACAAATGCCCTCCCTCCACCCACAATCCGCAACCCGAATGTTTACCGTTAGAAGTGTGTATGTCGGTACCAGTTCGAAAATAATTCAATCTTGTTTGTGCTCCACTGATGATGAGGTGCAATCCTTGAAATTGGTAAGGTTGTACCGTTACATAAAGTGGAATAAACAATGTGTGATAAAACTAATTACAATGTCTTTAAACCTACATAATTTTAATGCCTTAACTATAATTAAAATATAATTAGGTAAAACTCAAAATATATTTGTAAGTACTATGCGTATCCAGAAAGTAAGTGTACTGAGGCTCTAACGACCAGATGGATTTTATTTTCGACATGTTGGCTACACTTCCGTGTAGCCTGACCCTTCCCCTCCGCAACGAGACCGGTTCGAGGTCAGTACGTTGAGAAGTGTCGACGCGACAACACGTTTCGTGAAAAATGTCAATCCAATCTCCCGCCAAGTGCGAAATACGCGGCGTCATCCGTTATCTCGTTTGGATGGGAAAACCTCCGGTTGAGGTTTATAATGAGGTGAAAACTGCATATGGTGATAAAGCTATGAATCGTATGAGTGTGTACAAGTGGTGTCGCGAGTTTAAAAACGGTCACGTCACACCTCCTCACCCTCCGCCAAAAAGTTCAAAACCACAATTTCAGCCAAGAAAATCATGGCATCCGTGTTTTGGGACTGTCAAGGCATAATTTTAATTGAATATATGCCTCAAGGGGAGACCATCAACTCTGCAAGATACTGTGAGACCCTAAAAAAATTGCGGAGGGCGATTCAGAACAAGAGGAGAGGCATGCTGACAAAGGGAGTCTGCCTGCTGCACGACAATGCCAGACCACACACGGCCAACGCCACGAAGGAACTGCTCGCCTCGTTTAAATGTGATGTCCTGAACCATCCCACGCATTCCCCTGACCTAGCACCTTCAGATTACTATATCTTTACCTCCCTGAAGCTGCACATGGGTGGAAAAAGGTTTTCAACCGACGAGGAAATAAAGGAGGAGGTGGAGAAGTGGACGGAGGGGTTGGCGGGAAACTACTTCGAGGAATGCATAAAAAATTTGATACCCCGCTTCACCACCTGCATTTAGAGGAATGGCGACTATGTCGAAAAAAAGCTTACATATGTACACTATTGTAACCACGTAATTTTTTTGTTTAAATAAAAAAAAATTGTAACCTACAAAAATTCAGTACACTTACTTTCTGGATATGCCTCGTATGTTAGTAATTGGAAAACAGCGGAGGGGTTAGCAGCCAGTTAAGAAAAAAGCGTGTGTAGGCGAAGTCAAGAAGTTAATGTTTCAATGAGAAACAGGTTGAGAAAAAGACTTGCTAAAATTGACTAGATTTTTTGTAATTTTAAGATCTGATTTAATACTTTTTCTAATCTTGACGATCTCCGACGGTCCAGTTACAACCCTCTCTGGATTACGTGTAGAATTCACAAACAACGATTGATACCAAACGACTGGTTTTCTTAAACATTACGCGAATTCTGAATAGCTGTACTTTCTTACTTGATTTTCCAATGCAAAAATCTTTTTTTAAGATTGAAGATATGAAAAAGCTATGTCCAAGTTTTTGTTTCCAAAAGAAGTAGTAACAAACTGATTAAACCACGGATTAAGTTCAATAAAAGTTAAGTTCAACTGATAAAAAGTATAGATCATTAAGGATTTGGAATTAGGAGTAATCGTGGATTCCAACTCTCCGCCGCCCGTCGAGTCAGAGAGGCTAAGTGGATATTCGGACAAGATCAGAAGGTCAAGATATGGGTCTAGGTTGGAGGGTCAGCCTGGTATTTTTCAGAAATTCCAGAAAGAAGATTCCTGGAAAACGACCCGTGTAATTTCATTTCTCTCGACAAGATTATGGAATGGACCAAAACTATAATTAATGTCTTTTGTCTTAACCTTTCCTTCCCTGTGTTGGGTATCTTCTACACGTTGCTTCTAATAACCATCAATATCTCTATAAATATAATAAATACAAGGTTAAGATTTTAGGTATTCCTCCATAATATATTTACGCATTGATTTAAAAAATAATATTAATAATAATCAGAATTTATCGACTACATCGAGGTGTTTTGTAAAGATCGAAAACAAATTCGCATTTAAACGCTGCGAGTGCCTCGTCTTGACGATAGTGAATAGTATGCGGGAAGCGCGACACTATATTCGCATCTCCCTCTTGCATACTAGACTGAACTGCGAGGAGCTGAATTGTCTCAACGTCGCAAGCAAAGGCGTAAGCGCCGGGGTATGCGACTGACGTTTCGCGCCACTAGTAGCTTCTAGGCTTGCAAATAGGTTAGACGTACGCCCGTTCCGTGAGCGTTTTTTAATGTTTTAAGATGGTTTTTTAATGTTTTCAGCAAATAAATCTCAATTATTATAATTTTTAACTTTAATCATAATTAATTAAGAGGATTATGTATGAATATTCTTATTTTTCCGATTTAAAATCGCTAATTTTTTATTGCGTACTCACTACCCAACACCGGAGCACGCGTATTATTTTTATTCCCGTAAGGGAAGGGTTAAAAAATGTTTTATTTAAAAAAAATGTCATTGAATGGTTATATTCCTTTAAATTATCTTTTTTGATAAAAAAAACCATGTAGTTTTTCAAATGAATCAATATTTTAATTTATTTAGAAAAAAAAATGTTTCTCTTCTTCAATATAAAAAGGAGAGGAAATATTTCATGACCTGTAATTTGAGTTTATTAGTAGAATAAATCAAAGAAAAAACATGGAAAAATATTACAGTACAACCCTGTCATTATCGTGTATGTTTTTTTTAATCAGCGTAAACAAGTTTACATGACTTCAAAAGAGAATATCTTAAGTTACATCAGATTTCTATGAATGGAAAATAAATATATTGTATTACATTCAAGAGGACTACAGTCATAGGAAAAAAACAGCTTTTGGGATGAAATTTGAAAAAATAACGTTGTCTCATAAATAGTTTTTAAGGGTTATTTAATTGTACGGAAAATAAAAAAAAACTTTTCTGTAAAGCCGCTTACACTGAGATTAACTATTTTATGTTATTACAGTGTGCACTTTGCACAACGGACGTGTAAATTCTATTTGGGGGTTTTTAACGATTCAACTGATAAAAGTTATGATTTATATTGCATGTTGATAATTTTTTAAAATTTTATTACAATGTACGGGTTTTTATCGACCATTAAAAAATATTACAAGAGTTATACTTAAACTAGAATTTTGAGAGCGCATGAATGTTAATACAAATTTTCACAAAAATTATAAAATTTTACATGAATCAAGTCAATTGTGAGATTTATTTTAAACATTAAAAATAAATAAAATATTTTAAGAAGAATAGTAAAAAGGATAAAGTATAATTGAAAAGTAAAAAAAGATAAAGTATAATTCAAAAGAAAAAAATATAAAGTATAATTGAAAAGAAAAAAGTATAATTTAAATAGAAAGAGGTTAAGAATACAACACATATAAAAGATGCTCTGAAAATAGTTTATTAAAATTAAGAACGATAAAAATAAATAACAAAAATCGTGTTCGTGATTACAAATTCGCCTCAACAAATCCTCTAATTTATTCTGAAATGGCTAATCATTGTCACCGTGAAAACCATACATTTTCTATCGATGATGCCAATTTCTTACATATCAGTAGTAACGGAAATAAATTGGACAGATTAGAGGCCCTAGAAATTTCTAAGTCAGTACATCAAGGCGAACATCTGGTAAACACATATATCCCGAAAATCTCTCAGCTGCTGGCCGAGATCGTCCCACGTGTCCATCAGCCCTCAGTCCCCAATCCGAATGTCCCTAACCGTTGAAGCGTGTATATCGGTACCAGTTCGAAAATAATTTAGTCTTGTTTGTGCTCCCCTGAAGATGAGGTGAAAGCCTTGAAACCGGTAGGGTTATACCGTTACAAAAAAGTGGAATAAACCGTGTTTGATAAAATAAATTACAATGTTTTTAAACCTCCACAACGTTAATGCCTTAACTATAAACAATATATAGAAATAATTTATGAGAGTTAAACGTAGATATGTATTAAGACTGAAAAAAGTCGAATAAATACTGTTACAAGCGTGCACTGTGAAGAATACATTAGGGTGACAATGTATGGCTGAATACGGTATGAGTTGATTAAAAATGAATGTGTTGAGAGAGATGAAAAATAGCACTTTCATATGGTTTGAGCATGTAGAATGAATGAATGTACCAAGTCTAATAAAACAAGTATATTCGTATCATCCAAATATGAAAGTAAGGCGTCATAGAGGAAAACCAAGGAAAATGTGGATGAATTAAACAAATTATATTTTGAAAGAAGGAAACGTACAAAATTAGAGAAATCACAGAAGTTGTATGAGATAGTGTTCAGGTGTAGAAGAGGCAAAGGATTTTTGTCGTGATCTGGAGCTTTGTCATCTCTGCATACTCCGACAGGAAAATGATGTGGTGGTATCAACCAAAAAATGTTTTGAAATGCGATTGCAATTTTTTTTTGCTTACTCGTTTTATCACCATTTTAATTATTAGATAATATTAGATGGTTAAATATGTCACACAATTTTTCACAATATAAAATTTAGCCTTTTACTAAAAAAATTGTTTTGTCATTATATGCAAGTGTAAGAAAAAAAAACGTTGTTTACTTATTGGCGTCCATACGTTCGTTATTGCGAGGAGATACTGTGTACATTTCAAGACCTTGAGAAGCAGAAAATACGACATACTATACTCGGAGATGTTTTTATGTAAAAATGATCCAACCCATTTTGGGTTATTACGAGATGTATGTAAACGTTTTACATTTTGAATATTGATCTATACAGTACAACCTGATAGATTTTCTCCACATTGATTTAAAAAAAATACTCGTAGGTGTCATAAGACCTTTATGTGAAAACGAGATAGGCACATTACTTTTTCGTACATTCGGATACCTGTAACCCGTGGGAAAGACAAGTTTTCTACCAATTAATTCGAGAAGATGGAATTGCATGAAATATACGAGTATTTGAAGACATAGTTTTAACACGATATATACATTTTATTGGATCGATATACTTGCAAATAATTAAATAAAAACCTCGATGACATAGTCAATAAGACCAACTTTGGCATACCTGTATTTCAAATAGGGAGATTACAGGATCGATTTATATTGGTACCCATTTATCTTTTAAATGTCAGAAGTTACAATACAACTTTTTGAAAAAAATCTGTTTTCAATAAAACCTGCCAGGTTTTACTACATACAACAAAAATATAACGCACCTCAGGTGTGTATAATATCATCATCATCAACGTTTTCATCACTCCGTGGCAGAGAAATAAGATCTCATCTTTTTTTTTTATCCACTTTGCACGGATTTCTCCTGTTACACAAAGAGGGTCTGCTTCTAGCGTTAGCTTATTCGTTAGGAATGATATCAGCCAGGATTCTTCTCATACTGCTAGACGGTACCGAGAATATATCAACCGTGTCATTCAGTTGGTTCAATATCTCTATACCACGCGTGACTGAGTGTTTAGCCATGATATTCGTCCTATAAGTTGGTATGTAGAACAGAGGGTGATTCCTTGCACGGCTATATTTATTGGGTACATATAAACTTAGTGCTTCTAGAATCGCGGGACAGTTAAAGGAACCTTGGAAAACCTTTATTAGGAATATCGCAATGGATTCTTGCCTTCTTGTTTCAAGGCTTCTATAGTTACACACCGTGAGAAGTTCGGCATGGTGAGCATATTTTGGGTAATCGCCCTTTGTTCTATACCATAGATATCTGAGGAATTTTTTTTCTATCCTGGTAATTTATAATGGTAAATTTCTTAATTCTATCCTGGTAAAAATCTTTCGCTTCTGCCACATCCGTACATATTATCACGCATACTCTGCTATATAAAAACTTTAAAATCTTTCTAAACCTTTTGTTCCTTCAATACTACTATTTTGGAAGGATAGAAGGTAAGGTAAGTTTTTTGAACATTAGTGAAAATTCATTCTTTCTACGTGGCCGAACTATCTAAATGCTCTTTTTTTTTTCTTAAGCACTACATAGTCTTACTGATTGAGAAATAAAACCACATTATTTTTCAATGTCCTTATTCATTACTCTGATAAACATTGTTCAAAGCATACATAGCATGACGTAATTTACTTATCAGAGTAGTCAGAGACGACATAGCGTCAATTATTCCACATCCTTCTACACAATAGATTCTCATACAACTCCTAAGAGATCTCTAACGTTATGCATTTCGTTCTTTCAAAATATTATTAAATTGATCCAACCACACTTTCCTTGATCTTCTTCTACAATTTCTTCAACTCGCAACATTTTTTAAGCATATTCTTCAAGTTTTTATTCAACAAAATAAAGGTTTATTTTAGTTGAATCATTTTTTTAAATAAATACATACCATCACTTCACTACCCTGTCAAAACAGGCAGAGAAGACATAGTGGCAGATTTTCCTTTTTCACAAACGTCCTCCGCCTCTTCTACATTCTTCCGCCGTCTTACACAACTCCTACGACTTCTCTAACGTTTAAATTTTTTTTCTTTTAAAATATCATTCACTTTATCCAATCTAACTTTCCTTGGTCTACCTTCACATATTTTTCATTCGAATATGCACTGTATATTTATTTGTTTTGTTAATTTTTACTCCCTCATTCGTTCCACGTGCCCAAACAGTCATAAAGTGCTTTTATTTATCTTAATCTACACATCAACTTTACGTTTATTGTTTTAAGCTCATTCTTTATGTGTTTAGTTTGACAAAATAGTGGTTTATTTTGGTTGGATCATTTTTGCAAATATTTACAACGAAATATAAGTAAGCGAATGAAAATAAAAAAGGGAAATTCACAATACGACTAAAGGAAGGAGGAAACTCAATCAATCAACTCGTTCACAATTCATCTTTTTGTATATGATTTCGAGGTATGCCGAAAATATTTTTACTGTGAGACGTTCAAAAGATTTCTCTATTCTGAAGCAATCTCTTCATTTTATCTCAATATATAATATATCTGTATATTTTATTATTTGTAGACATTTTTTCGAGAATGAAATATTTTTTTTTCATTTCAATCTTGGCCAAATATAGCATCTAAATTGTTTACAGCAGAGTTTATATTTTTTTCTTTCTCCCTTGATGAAAAATATATGTGGGTATTTTAGTTGAAAGAATAATTTAGAAATATTCAGTAAAATTAAATGCTTTAGTTGTTTTTAAACAAACTGCTCAATAAGTAATGTAAAAATTTATCAGTTTAAAAACTGTTCGGATTATTACCTATACACAAACCTATAAGAACTGTTAGAGTGTTGTATTGTTTCTTTCTTTCCGTTTGCTTTTTCTACATGAAAATATAAAAATGTAATTTGATATTTAAAAATTTTAACTAGCTGTCTATTATGTTACAAATAATAATAATAATTATGTTGTTTACTCTTAGAGATCGGATCAGAAATGAGACGATAAGGTCTGTATGTGGTGTTGAAGACATAGTGAGATGGGGAAGAAGACGAATGCACTTCTGGAAGGATCATGTGGATCACATGGAGGATATATAAGACTGGCAAGAATCGCTTAGACTGAAAACCCTAACAGCATGAAATTACCAGGAAGGCCGCCGAAAAGGTGGAAGGACAGCTGGACGTCATCATCCCAGGACAGCCCACCGTCACAAACAGGTCATACGACCTAAACCAAAAGGAAGAAGAAGTATCGATTACTGTGTAATATAATAAGAATATTGTTATGTGGCAATATCTTCCAAGCAAACAGAAATATGCTTAAAAACCCTAGAAGGAATACCAGGCTGAAGACTTAAAAAAAATCCAAATAACAACGAGAATGAAACCCGCAGTCTCCGGGTTAGACTATAAGCATATAGCCGACTAGACAACAACGGGTTGTTCAAGTCAAAAATTATTGGAGTGAACGACTTGTTTTAAAAGCTTGTTCGCGATGTGTGTATTATTTCAAAGAACTGTGTGAGTGTAAGGATAGTTAAATAATATATGTTAGAAATAACGGCGAGTCTGGTATTGTTGAGAATGTCGAGCTTATGAAAAATGTGATAGAAATTTGTTTAGAAGAGTCTGCTCTTTAGCCTGGACGGTACGACTAGTGGACGATTTAAGCTTTCAGGTGGGTGACAGAAAAATTACATGCTGTTTTAAAAACAAACAAAATATATGAAGTTTAATTTGTCGAAAAATATATGCGATAAAGCAATTATCATTTTACAGCAAAGTATGTGAATTATATGCGAGTATCTTAAACTTTTAAGACTTTATCAACAATGCCACATATATTGTCAAGTCGTTTATACAAAAAAATATAACCGTACGAATAACACAATTAACTTCGACCATTCTGATAAATGAGTATTTATTCTAGCCCTTTGTATTTTAAAATTATCTACAATAGGTTCACAATAAATGTAAAATATTTTATGCGAATACAACTCTACCCGTTTCAAGGTTTTCACCTCATTGTCAGGGGAGCTCAGACAAGACTGAATTACGGTTAGCTAGCACTGAGAGACTATAAACATGACGATAAATATTTGGAAACGGGGTTGAGGGTGAAGGGAGGCAGGGGATGATTTCGGCAAGCAGCGGTGAGACCTTGAAAATCTATGTTTTTACCAGTTGTTCAACCCAAAATACTGAATGATATTTTCAGGGTCTCTAATCTATGCTACAGTCACTAGCTTCCTATGGTTACACTCAACTTATATTTCACTATTTTCTAATCTGTCAATAATTGTGTATGATATTCAAATTCGAATCCGAATCCCAGGCACCCTTGAGATGATGCTCTTTTATTATTATTATTATTACTACTACTACTACTATCACTATTACTATTATTATTATTATCTGTCAATTCAATTTATTTCCTTAATTATTAATATTAAAAAAATCGGTATCATCAATAGAAAATATGTGATTTTCTCGGTGACAAGGATTATCCAATTCAAAATTAACTAATGATTTCGATAAAGTGGATTTGTGTTCATAAAGTATTTAAAAAAACATTTCGGTTTTTCTTTTATTAAAAATATTGCAGTCAACACATTTAAGTTGATATATACATATCATTGTTACTTAGAATTTTTTTTTTATAAAAAAGTTTCCATAGATCGAAGTTAGTGTAACAAACGGGCATTATGTGACTTCGAAAATATAATATTTGTTCAAGTATTTAAAACAATTATTATATTTTTCAATATTATTTTTAAATAACATATAAAATACATTCAAGTTATCATTTCAAGATTAAGTTGAGCTTTGATATCGAAACATGGGGAGTGGGAAAAATACTTTTTTCAGAAAGTGTAATACTCGTATATGAATTTGTCAACAGTATGTATTTATCCAAAGATTAAGCACCTTATTTAAAAATTATTCGGGTAACGTAAAGGAGTAAAGTCTTTGAACCGGAGGTAAATTTGCGTAAAAGAGGAGGAAAATTAAAGCTCGAGAAACATTAAAACCTACTTACGAAACGGAGAGGTAAATTTGGCCCGGAAAAGATTTAGGTAGCCGTGGGAAAAAATACGAGAAACAAAGTACGCCAAAAAGGGTCTAAAATTTCCAGCCATCTTGACGTCATATCGCAAGGAACATCTCAAAAAATGTAAGAATAATAAGGTCATGAACTGAATTCACCCTCATGCTTCATTTCCATACTCTCTAAAGGTGGTTTTTCTTGTTTCAGGAAAACACCTCCTGAAGTCTATTGTCTTTTCATTTCTTCGTAAGGTATGTACGTATATTTTCAAAGATATTTTTAACCCTTCCCTTACGGTGATAAAAATAATACGCATGTTACGGTGTTGGGTAGTGAGTACGCAATAAAAAAATTGCGATTTTAAATCGGAAAAATAAGAACATTCATAGATAATCCCCTTAATTAATTATAATTGAAGTTAAAAATTATAATAATTGAGATTTATTTGCTGAAAACATTAAAAAACCATTTGGCACCGCTCACGGAACGGGCGTACGTCCAACCTATTTGCAAGCTTAGAAGCTACTAGCGGCGCGGAATACAGTCGCATACCCCGGCGCTTACTCATATGCTTGCGGCGTTGAGGCAATTCAGGTTCTCGCAATTCAGTCTAGTATGCAAGAGTGAGATGCGAATATATTGTCGCGCCTCCCGCATACTATTCACCTATCGTCAAGACGAGGCGTTCGCCGCGTTTAAATGCGAATTTGTTTTCGATCTTTACAAAACACCTCGATGTAGTCGATAAATTCTGATTATTATTAATATTATTTTTTAAATCAATGCGTAAATATATTATGGAGGAACACCTAAAATCTTAACCTTGTATTTATTATATTTATAGAGATATTGATGGTTATTAGAAGCAATGTATAGAAGATACCCAACACAGGGAAGTAGAGGTAAACCCCGCCTTAAAGGTTTATATAAATAGGTATAAAACTCACCTCAAAAATATTTGTGACAAACGCCTGAAATGAATATTTAAGGTAAGATTTTAATGAAGTATAGTTTAATATCATCGGCAGAGTTATTAAATTCCTTTCAAGAAAGTTCGTGGAACCACATATTTACTTTAAAGGTTTTCGAAACGAGCATTGTTTAGCACGTTTATTGTTTAGCACGAAAAATTAAAAGGTCGATTAAAACCAATACTATAATGAAATTATTTATTTAGAGTAGACATTGACTGGCGAGATATTAAATGTAATAAATCGAAAAGAATAAATTCGTACACATATTTTACAAATTAACAATCTTCATTTTAATCATTTTTAATTTTAATTTCATTCATATGGTATCCTTTAACATATTCAAATTGGCTATAATATAAATAATAAAATAACAACTTATATAGCGCCGTTTAGGTATCATACTCTTCCCATAGGCGCTATAACACGGGATTCGAACCCACTATAATAATTAAGAGATTAAAAATATTACAAAGCAAGTAAAATTTAAGGACAGGAAACAGTATTAGATAAAGTACTTTCTACATCCGCACATGTTTAAAAAAAACATATTTGGTAAGAAAACCGCAGAAAACTTACCACACAAAGACGAAATATATAATATATGTATAAAGTCATTATAACTTGTTTGTTCAAACACTGTTTATTCCACTTTTTGTAACGGTATAGCCCTACCGGTTTCAAGGTTTTCATCTCATCATCATAAAAGTACCAATAGTCTTGTTTGTGCTCCACTAATGATGAGGTGAAAGCCTTGAAACTAGCAGGTTTATACCGTTACAAAAAATGGAATAAATACTGTTTGATAAAACGAACTACAATGTATTTAAACCTCCACAATGTTAATGCCTTAACCATAAATAATACATGTACAAAATGTTCATTTATAATTAGAAACTTTTATAAGACCTCCAAAAAAGGGTCGTCTTTAAGTAGTTTCTAAAGTCGCACACGCCACCCACATCTCCAACAGGAGCGCGGGAGCAGCGACTGTAAAATCCTTTTCATAATATCCCACCCTATGGGATCGATTCGGAACAATCAATTTATTCGATGAAGATGAAATCGACCTTATAATTATAATCCTCTTTGAAGGAATATTTGGAGTCTATAACATACTAAACTCTAGAAATTTGCACACCAGGCAGACTGGAACAAATAGGATTAAAATTATTCAAACGCCTTACAGCAAATTTATTAATAGGAATTTTATTTTCTTGGTTCGAAGACATTGACGCTAAATAATGAATTCTTTAAGATGGCAAAAGCCCGAATAAACACAGATGATGATTCAGATTAATGAAACACATGGCCGGGAGACAACATAGTTTTCGGCCCTATTAATTGAGCTTTTGAGATATGTATAGAACTAGTGGCTAGTCATAACATGCATAAGCAACGCTAAAAACACGTAAAATGGTAACAATACTCGCACACGTCTCGCATGTGTGAGTATTATTGGTAGACAAACCCTTTTACTAGATAGAGAACATTTTTTGCTCAGGTACCAACGGGAATCGAAACATAAACAACTTGGGTGGTAAGTCAAGCATTTTATCAACTAGACTACGGAGATCGTCTACTCTAATCACAAGCGATTTGGAGTGTCTTATTAATTGATAAGTAGATGTTTTTTGAAACTATCCGATAACGAGAAGATGCTTTTTTGCTTACTAGACACTAAAATTTAGATAGAGAAAACTATTACATATATATTACGGCGCAGTGATTTAAGTTTATAAAATAAAACAAATTTCTCCTAAAGACAAAATTAATAAATCTCTTATAAACTGGACCATTAAAAATGTTATAAATATTTAATTTAATTTAATTTAATTCAATTCAATTCAATTCAATTCAATTTAATTTAATTTAATTTAATTTAATTTAATTTAATTTAATTTAATTTAATTTAATTTAATTTAATTTAATTTAATTTAATTTAATTTAATTTAATTTAATTTAATTTAATTTAATTTAATTTAATTTAATTTAATTTAATTTAATTTAATTTAATTTAATTTAATTTAATTTAATTTAATTTAATTTAATTTAATTTAATTTAATTTAATTTAATTTAATTTAATTTAATTTAATTTAATTTAATTTAATTTAATTTAATTTAATTTAATTTAATTTAATTTAATTTAATTTAATTTAATTTAATTTAATTTAATTTAATTTAATTTTATTTAATTTTATTTTATTAAGTTTATTTAATTTTATTTTATTTCATTTTATTTCAGTTTATTTTATTTTATTTTATTTTATTTTTTTTAATTATATTTTATTTTATTTTATTTTATTTTATTTCATTTTATTTTATTTTATTTTATTTTATTAATTAACGACACAACAGTGCCTTTTATATACAAATGAACATATAACAAGTTATACAAGTACTTAAACTTATTGACAAAAAATACAAAACTTTATCTTAAACTAACATGAAGATACAAAAAGCAGTAGTAATAATAAATTATTCATTATTTAAAATTATTTAATATTAATATGTATATTTAAGTTCAATATATGTTATGTATGTATACCACAAAATATTACCAAATTTCACCAAGGAGACTTACGTAATTGTCGAAGACTTGTTTTATAGTGGTAAAGAACTTAGATTTGTTTTTAGTGGAACAACGCTTACATAGAACAAGAAGATTTGGATTCTTCGAGAATTTTATGTATAGATCTTGAGACATAAAAAACACATGGCCTCATTAGTAGAACGCATATATGTACTTCAAAAAATGTAAGCATTTTCAAAGGATATCATCGTTTAGAAAATTGGAATATTTTTTTGCCATAAATCGTCTACTTATAAAGTTATTTCAGAGCTTTTGTCACAATTCGTAACTGTTACATGTATTGTCGAATGCCTAACCTACCTTAATAAAAATATATCGTAAAAGTGATGTGATATTCATTATTATTTCATTAGTTTACACAATTTGATTTTTGTGTGATTTTTTGATTGTTGATAAATATGCGAAAAATATTTTAAAGAATCGAGTTTTTATCGAGTTTTTTTCAACTAAACATCACTTTGGCTCAAAATGTATGTTATATTTTTAATTCAACTATCGCCTGAATATGAACACATGAGGCTTAATCGCTTAAAAACAAATTTTCAACTGAAAATAATTATAAATCATTTTGTACTTATTTCTGTAAGATTGATAATTTATATTATTTTTATATTGTCAACGTACTATAACATAAATATTGCATTATGAATATTGTCAACGTACTATAAAAAATATGCATATATATAAACTGTCAGCCTCCACCCCTAAGATTTATCACCAGACAACGACATATTGAAGGACATACTATAATATATACCATACGCTGGAATGAATGAAGTGTCGATACTGGGTGAAATCGTTTAATAACTTGACAGGAAGGAAGATGCTAACGGAAATTAAACTCCCAATTTCTAACTGTGAGATTGACAATTTAATCATCACTCATGGGCAAATGAATTATTAAACAATCAGAGATTTGGAAGTCACGGGTTCAAAACTACTGGAGTTTGACCACGAATATACTCGTATATACATTTTTATAGTTAATTAGAAAACATAAAATACTCTCTTTAGCAGATTATATAGTTACATGCATATACACACATAAACATACCATCATACCATTTCCCTGTCGATGTAAGTTGAAATAACAGAGCCCCAGACTTTCCTTTCTAGATACACGTATTTCGTCTCATCCACATTCACACACCTTCTACGATTTTTCTGACTTTTTACGTTTCTTTCTTTGATAATATCACTCACTTGAACCTAACATATTTTCTTCAATCTTCGTCTACCACGCCTTCTACGCATTGCACTGTTTATTCGTTTTGTTAATCTTTTTTCTTTCATTCGTTCAACATGCACAACCTTTAGCTATTCTTCTTTATCTAATTTAGTATAAAGCATTAGAGTTTATTTCACATTCAGACCATTTCACTTTATTTCGTATTTTGTTATCAATTAATTGATCAATATTGCGTCTGTTGTTTAGAAGTTGAATAATATGTAATTTAGGCATCGGCCACACAGGTAGGAACCTCGCTTTTTTTTATCCACTTTGCACGAATTTCTCCTGTTACACAAAGAGGGTCTGCTTCTAGGGTTAGCTTATTCGTTAGGAATAATATCAGCCAGGATTCTTCTCATACTGCTAGACGGTACCGAGAATATATCCACAGTGTCATTCAGTTGGTTCAATATCTCTATAGTATACCACGCGTGACTGAGTGTTTAGCCATGATATTCGTCCTGTAAGTTGGTATGTAGAACAGAGGGTGGTTCCTTGTACGGCTATATTTATTGGGTACGTATAATATAAACTTTGTGCTTCTAGAATCGCGGGACAGTTAAAGGAACCTTGGAAAACCTTTATTAGGAATATCACAATGGATTCTTGCCTTCTTGTTTCAAGGCTTCTATAGTTACACACCGTGAGAAGTTTGGCGTGGTGATCATATTTTGGGTAATCGCCTTTTGTTCTGTACCATAGATATCTGAGGATTTTTTTTTGTATTTCTTCTATATTGTTTTTATGTTTGAGCTGACGAGGAGCCCAAACCGTAGATGCATATTCTAATTTGGTTCTAATTAGATAATTATATAAGTTTCGGAGGATATCGGTGCTGTTAAATTCTCTTGATATTCTCATTATAAAACCGAGTAGTTTGTAACAGTCCGATATCAAACGTGAGACATGGTTAACGAACGTGAGTCCGACATCAAAGGTTACGCCCAAATCTTTGAATTCAGAAACTCTCTTTAGTGCCACTCCCTGTATAGTATACGATCGACTATAAGATACACAGATACATTAATTAATGTTGAACAGAAGATGATTTTGCTCACTCCAGGAGACTAGGGAGTCTAGGTCCTGTTGTAACTGTGCACAGTCGTGAGGTGAATTGATCTTTTTGAAAATTTTCAAGTTGTCAGCGAACAATAAACATGTCGAGTGACTTATGGAATTTTGAATGTCGTCTATTAATATGAGGAATAGTAGGGGATCTAAATTGGATCCTTGCGGTATACCAGATCTTGCGATAAATTCCACAGAATACTTGTTACGGATTGTTACGTATTGAGATCTTTCTTTTAGGTATGATGCAAATAACCCAATAAGAATATCGATGAAGCCAAGTTTGTGCATTTTCTTAAGTAATATATCGTGATCAACTTTGTCGAAAGCTTTTTGGAAGTCTGTATATATTACGTCCGTTTGTGAAAGTTCGTCTAAGTTTGATGCAATCTGTTGTGTGAGAGATAGGTTAGTAACAGTCGATCGTTTTGGCAAAAAGCCATGCTGGTTTCCAATAAGCCTTGTTGATACTTGGTGGGTCAATTGGTTGCACAGTACAGTATTGAAAATTTTTAGAAGCAAAGAGAGAACAGCTACAGGTCTGTAATTGTGAGAGTCTAACGGGTCTCCCGATTTGAAGATAGGGCAGACCCTGGTTGTCTTCCAGCTTACGGGAAATGTATTGGTATTTAAGTTAAATATGTAGCAGATGGGAGCACACACGTATTTTGCTCAGACTGTGAAAATGTCGGCTGATAACCCATCTGATACGATTGCTTTGTCGGTTTGCAAGGAGTTTATGCTTTTCAACACTTCTTCCTTAGAAATGGAATAGAGCGATATGTTTCTACTATCTGACGAACTGTTTAATATATTTTTTGTGTCATATTTAGCCGTTGAATCTGGGTAAACTGATTGAAAATATTGTGGATGGTTTTCTGCAATCTTTTAGGGGTCTTCGATTATACTGTCTCCCAGTTTCATAGATTTGAAGCTAGTTTTGTTCGTTTTTCTATTCTTTACATGATTCCAAAGATTTGAAGGGTTGTTTCGGATGTCGGTCTTTATTTTGTCTAAATACTCATGGCGCGATTGTTTTATTTGAGTTTTTAATTTGGCCCTCAGCCTCGAGTATTCTAAGTAAGCCTGATTTCTGATTTAAAGATAATTATTATGAAGTTTGTTTTATTTTTGAGATCTCGGATTATATCGACATTGAATCAAACTGGATAGTTGGGCAAATTTGGTATATTATGTTTCTGTGGAACGCAGATATCTAGCGTTCCGTAAATGACACTATGGAAATACTCGGCTTCGTCAATATTATCTATGCTATACAGGGTGTTCCAATCGAAATGTAGTAAAATGTTGTTTAAGAGTAAAAAAATTGCCTTATAGTAGTTATGTGTAGGGCGGGAGTCGCGCGGGGAGGGAGGAGGAGCCCTGGGTGGCGAAGGGCGGTACTTGCGGCCCCTCCCTCAGCCCACGCATCTCACCTGGATCACCACGGAGAGTGTCGGATGATGTCTATCTTCCTTTACAAAGCACTCCAACGATCTGTCCACCTTGCAGTTGGTATTGCTTAATACTAGGTCCAGAATATTGCCATACAGCATATTGCTTGGTGCTTAAAGCTACGCTGCGAGCTAGGTGACATATTCTAGCAAACCAACGCACCGCAGACTATCGCAATATCGGAAGGTTCCACAAAGGCTCCCTTTTATACACAGCTGTCCTTAAAAACTTTCGCCATCTTGCAAATTAACCAACACATCTGTTCACTCGGAGGTTCACTCGGTGACTAATTGTCATGCAACGTTGCACGAAGCGTGCAGTGTGGCCACTGCGAAAGTATGCGATAAGTTGGTTCGCTAGGATATGTCGCCTAACTCGCAACATAGTTCTAAGCATCAAGCGAGGCTCTTTTCTGTGTGCAGACGGCCTAAAACTTAATGGTAAATTTTTAGTTTAGCAAGGATTCAAACAAACAAATAAAGAAATTTGTAATACTCGTACAAAGATCGATTTATTTATTCAATATTTAAAATGCCCGATAAATGGTGCTCACATACATTTCTTGAACTGGAAAAATTAAGTGAAAATGTGTTATATAATGTATTTGCCGAGTCAAATTGTGTTGAATCTGAAGACGAAAGACTCTTCTATAGTGAGGATGAAGAACAACCAGTTTTATACAAGGATGCTGCAGATTCGGAAGATGAATCGGGTGAAGGGAACATTTCAACCACCGGGCCAAGTAATGAAGAAGTAGCCACTGTCCAGGATCCCACACTCGGCAGCTGGTGAATATGGTTTTGTAGAATCTATTATGTTTAAAAAAATTATCTATATAAGATGCGTTGGTAGGTTGGAAAAAAATGCTGTACAGCTTTAAACCCGTCTGATGTACCACGTACACAAAAAAAAGTTATAATAAAAAATAAAGAAGTCGATGTTTGATTGTGACACAGGTTTACAGAGCACTTTTACAAAAATTGACTTGATTATTTATTGTGTTGAAACCTAATTTTATCCTTTTTTTCTAATGAGAAGTTCTAATTTGCCCTTTGCAATGCCCCCCCGGCTTATGTGTGGAATCTTCAAACCTCGATCGATATCAAACGAGTGGTTTGGTGGTTTTGTTTCTGTATCAAATAGCGAGTTCTCCTTGACCCTTTGTTATTACTTTATCACCGTCTTTTTATTGTTGAATAAATTTAGAAAAGTAATCTATGGCAAAAACATTTTTCTAATGAAAAATATTAAAAAAAAAACAGATGCGTGAGACTCTCGCGCGGTAGAAGTGAAACTTCTTAGCTCCTAGGAAAAGTTGATTTTATGCATTGCTTTTTTTTCCATTTGTCAACGATTTTATTTTTTTTTTTAAATTTAGGATTTAGAAATAGTTATGCGAAATTTAATTCAAGAAAATCTCTCTTACTTTTATAAAAAATGGTTATGTGGAATTCAATTGAAGAGAATCTCTCTTAACCTTTCCTTCCCTGTGTTGGGTATCTTCTACACGTTGCTTCTAATAACCATCAATATCTCTATAAATATAATAAATACAAGGTTAAGATTTAAGGTATTCCTCCATAATATATTTACGCATTGATTCAAAAAATAATATTAATAATAATCAGAATTCATCGACTACATCGAGGTGTTTTGTAAAGATCGAAAACAAATTCGCATTTAAACGCTGCGAGTGCCTCGTCTTGACGATAGGTGAATAGTATGCGGGAAGCGCGACACTATATTTGCATCTCACTCTTGCATACTAGACTGAATTGCGAGGAGCTAAATTGTCTCAACGTCGCAAGCATAAGCGTAAGCGCCGGGGTATGCGACTGACGTTCCGCGCCACTAGTTGCTTCTAGGCTTGCAAATAGGTTAGCCATACACCCGTTCCGTGAGCGTTGCCAGATTGTTTTTTAATGTTTTCAGCAAATAAATCTCAATTATTATAATTTTTAACTTCAATTATAATTAATTAAGGGGATTATCTATGAATACTCTTATTTTTCCGATTTAAAATCGCTAATTTTTTATTGCGTACTCACTACCCAACACCGGAGCACGCAAATTATTTTTATCACCGTAAGGGAAGGGTTAATTAAATTAACAAAATATTAATTTTTTTATTTTTAATAATACACATAGTAAAATTAAATTTATATTTTTTAATATTAATATTTTTATGTTATTATCAATTATTCAATTTATTATTTTTAAATAATTTTTTTTTTATTATATTATTAATAACACATTATTATATAATTATATTATAATTAATTATAATATAATTATTAATATAAATTATAATTTGTGATTCCAATTTAAAATGACAGTTATTATTTTTTCTGACATTACTATATAAGCTTCATCTATGATAGTACATGCTATTTCAAAAGAAGGAAATGTACAAAGGAGGAGAAATCAAAGGAGCTGTATTAGGAGGTGCTCTATCTTCTCTGCCTACCTCGACACTCAAAGTGTTCTTAAACATCTTACTCAACACATCAAGCTTTAAGTTCAGATTCCCAAATCACTTCTTTCCGTCTTCTGTCATACATTTTAATTAAAAAAAAAATCTAAGTGCACGTATTTCTACAGCATTTAGTCGGCTTCTTTAAGTATTTTTCTACTTCCCCGTTTCTTTCCAATACATCAAATTTAGCACTTTTAAATATTGACGTGGACTATCATCTTAGGAGATTTTGATAGTTTGGTTTGAGTGTATGTGTTTAAGAAACATATTGACTTTATTTCCTTTCGCCACACGTAGTTTTATAATCCTCGTATTTCATTATTTGATCAATATTACCCACTTAACAGAATTCCCCAGCTTGTGCGTGTTAGCCAAAGATAGTTTAATCGGTAAGACACCTTTCTTCCAGCCCGGAGGTTGCAGGTTCAATTTTTGTTGGTACCTAATTCCATTTAACCCTTCCTTCCCTGTGATGTGTAACTATTACATTGCTTCTAAAAACTTTAATATCTCTATAAATATAAAAAAATACTGGCTTCAGATTTTAGGTATTCCTCCATAATACATTTACGCGTTGAATGAAAAAATAATATTAATAATAATTAGCACTTATCGGCCACTTCAAAGATATTTTGTAAAAAATCGGGAATAACTTCACCAATACAATCAAACGTGTGCCAGTGTGTGACGTAGGTATATTCGTTCTAAAAAACCGCTATGGGTGAGGAAGTGACGCTATTCACGTCTCACTCTACTTCGGTATGTGGGAACGCAAGAAATAGAATCTCAAATCGTAGTTGTGTTTCTTCCTTCGAGGTATAACATACACAGTGTTAGTCTGTCTTAAGTCTCAGTAGCTCTTGGGCATCCATTTGCGGTGGTCTCTTCACCCGTTTTGTGAACGTCGGCTGACGTTTTTTTCAGCAATTAAATTTCAATTATTATCACTTTTGACTACAAATTTTATTAATGTAAGCGATTGGCTATGAAGATTCTTTTTTTTCGATTTTAAATCGCTCATTTTTACACGTATATTGACGTGTCTTCAATACACAGCACCGGAACGCGCGGATTTTTTCTAGCACAGAAAGGGAAAGGTTACAAAGGTGTCAGTCTGGTTTGTACATCTGGGCCATCTAAAATATTTTGGGTTGACTGTGAGATATCATCACAGAGCAATACACCCTCTAAGTTATGAGGTATACAATAAAAAAGAAACAAAATAATATTTTGACTTGTAATAACTCTTTTGTTATTACATAGCAACCCAAGAGCATTGAGTTTCAGCTTAACGTAAAATTTTCAAAATGTTACTTCCGTGATTAAATAGTTATGACGCTTCTCTCGCAGGAATCCAAAAGAGGGTTCCAATCTAGGTTAAGAGTTCGTCTGGTAACAATACTCGCATGTGTTGGGTTGGGTGTGTGGGAATGTAACACGTACTTATCTGTGTGAGGTATTGTTTTCAAGACAAACGATACCGAACTGAGATTAAGATGTTTCTCTTTATGATATGTTATCTGGGTAGTATGTTGAAAGAAGAGTAGCGACAGAAAACAAGGTAAACGGTGCATTAAATGTTTTATACAACAACCGCGATATATTAAAAATTTGAAACATTAAAATCAATACTAGCGTGTTCGTGCTCATGTTAAGAGTTATGCGTTCAATTTATATCCACAGGTAATTTTTTTCCAACGAAGCAAATATAAGTAAGAAACCAGACTATAACTTTTTAACGTGTTCCCCGCGGGGAGCACAAACGCCTGTGATCTGACGACAATCCAAGTTTCAAATCACAAATACTTAAAAAAAATGACACAAAACCGGAATAAAAATTGAACGAAAATTTAAAATAATCTTTATTCTAGCGACATCTCTGAAAACCTTGTCAAATAATATATTAGTTTATGAGATATTGTTGAATAAACAGAGCGCCGAATTTTTTTGGTTTCTCAATATTTCCAGCATTAACGACCTGTCGCGCGGATCGAGTCCTGCGATGAGTTACGTAAATAAACATTACTAAGTCTCTCTTACGTAAATAAACATTACTAGTGCTATATGCATTTGATTGGGTGAGTGACATGAAGCATTGATTTGATCGTAGCATTCCTTTATTTATTTTACGTAATGTTAAGTTTATCTCCTTTATTTAATGAGTCTCCTTAAGAGTAATGACTATTATTTATTATCAGAAAATTACTTAAGTGTCATGTTTACTTGGTGTTGTAATCAAATATCAGTGGTTCTAAACAAAATATGTGTTTAAACTTAGAAATTAAAAAACGCTGAAATTGTGCCGCGCACAGGATTCGTGGAATTTGATTTTTAACGCGGTGAACAGGTTAAAACACCCATTTATTAAATATACCAACAGTACTCGAATCCAGCATTCCAAAAAGAGAGACATACATCTTACCAAGTCTGCTGCAGAGGTTGTGATAAATAAATACAAATGTTAGGGAATCACGTTTCTGAATGTCAGTATCCCAATAATTGAAACTCCATTTAGGAACATTGATGGAAAAGGTTGAACAAATTTTAGATTTCCAGTATTTGATTATTATTATTATCAAACACGTACATATAAAGAGATTCATTTTAGAATTATTTAGCTTTCCATTACGATTCTCGACAGCTTGCTCCTATAAAATGCGGTCATGTCACTTAATTTCCATCGGATTGGGCAGCATAAATATCAAACAAAATGTTGCCAAATGTTGAAAATTTCAATTGTTACCTCTGAAATTTCGGCGAATTTCAATGGACCGAAATGTCGGAAATAATTCCATTGAAAACATTTCACCGTCCGTTATTCCCTGTGTCATCTCTATTGAATTGTTTTTCATTTATAACAACGGAATAAGCGTAAATTTAACCAAAAAGGTTTCAGCGTTCATCCGGAAATTTAACCAAAATATCTGACGCTTGCCCAATTATAAATAATAACCAGATTAAGGTTTTCACATTAATTTTAACAATATAAGTCCATGTCCCTATAAACTGTGTCCCTATAAATTGTGACCCTTTTAACTATGATCCCTACAAACGATGACCTTCGTGACCTAGTTGTTAAGACGCTTGTCACCCAACCCAGAAGTTACGAGTTTGATTCCTGTTGGAATCCAGATTTTTTGAAAGAACATTCCAGTCTGGTTTTCATTCTATGCCACTTTAACATATTTCTGGTTGGCTAGAAGATATTGCCACATAGTAACAAACCTGTCATGTTATACTGTATATAACAAAAGTGCAATACATTACAAAATATATAAAATATTTTAATATATTATTTATAGTTAAGGCATTAACATCGTGGAGGTTTAAAGACATAGTAATTTGTTTAATTAAACACTGTTTATTCCACTTTATGTAACGGTATAATCCTCTAAGTTCGTTTAGCCACATATTTAATTTAAAGGTTTTTGAAACGAGTATTGTTTAGCACGTTTATTGTTTAGCACGAAAAATTAAAACTTCGATTAAAACCATTACTATAATAAAACTATTTATTTAGCGTAGACATTGACTGGCGAGATATTTAATGTAATAAATCGAAAAGAAGAAATTCTCACATATATTTTACAAATTAACGATCTTCATTTTAATCAGTTTTAATTTTTATTTCATTCATATGGTATCCTTTAACATATTCAAATCGGCTATAATATAAATAATAAAATAACAACTTATATAGCGCCGTTTAGGTATCATACTCTTACCATAGGCGCTATAACACGGGATTCGAACCCACTATAATAATTGAGAGATTAAAAATATTAAAAAGTAAGTAAAATTTAAGGATAGGAAACAGTATTAAAAAGTACTTTCTGCATCCACACATGTTAAAAAAAAACATATTTGGTAAGAAAACCGCAGAAAACTTACCGCACAAAGACGAAATATATAATATATGTATAAAGTCATTGTAATTTGTTTGTTCAAACACTGTTTATTCCACTTTATGTAACGGTATAATCCTACCGGTTTCAAGGATTTCCCCTCATCATCAGGGGAGCAATAATAAGACTGAATTATTTTCAAACTGGTACCGACATACACACAAAGTAAGACTGAATTATTTTTGAACTGATACCGACATACACACTTCTAACGGTAAACATTCGGGTTGGGGACTGTAGGTGGAGGGAGGGAGGAGACAACTTAAGCGAGCAGCGGCGAGATTCTGGGAATATATGTGTTTGCCAGATGTTCACCCCGGTGCACTGACTTAGAAATTTCTAAGGCATCTAATCTGTCCAATTTATTTTCGTTACTACTTATATGTAAGAATTTTGCATCATCGATAGAAAATGTATGATGAAAATTTTGGAACCGGTAGGGTTATACCGTTACATAAATTGGAATAAAAAGTGTTTAATAACACAAATAGAATATTTTACTAGATTTTTAATTATTTTTTTGAGCAACCTTTTAATGTTAATGATATAAATTGTCTAGAAGAAGAACGAATGCCTGTGAAAAACATGGAAAAGGATAAGCGTATGTAACGTTATGATGAAATGATCACAGAACTGATAGTTTGTGGGGGTGAGTAAATGATTGAGTGGTTGAGGCAGTTTTTTAACAAAAGTTGGCAATCTGACATTACACCAAAAAACTGGAGAAATGCATTGATATTTCCATCAAATTAAGGCTGATGACGAAGAGTGTAGTGTGCAAGTTTCAAACAAACATTAATGTTTCTCGAGTACACCTGAAGATGGGTCGCACATAACTTGAAACTAGTTGGGTTAAATATACGAGTATATTTTCAAATGAATAAAACATTGTTTTCATTTTTTAATATATTTGAAATCAACACTAGTTTGCCGAGTGTAGTAAGTAGACTGTACGGAAAAAAATCTTAATGAAATAGTGAGAAGAAAAACTTGGATACTCTGAGGGTCTAATTTTCTCTTTGCGTATGCTTGGGCAAAAAATAAGGCAAACATAAAAAAAGTAAATTGTACATTTGTGTATTTGGAACAAGCACATAACAGCGTGGTATTAGGCTAGCTATAGAAAATATCAAATTAACATGGTGTTGAATTAAAATTAATACGTGGTACTGCGTCATTGTCTGTCAAAAATAAGCCACGTATTGTGTGAACGCTTACTTGACTGAGAGGTTAAATATTAAATAAAAGGGTAAGGCATGGACGTGTTATATCTAACGTATATACTCTCAAGTTGTTTACTATTTAAATATATTTATCTGTGATGTACTAACCGAGATTAATGGGTAGCATATAAATGTCGATTGATAATGTATGTGGTTTGTTGTGTTACTTAATAGTGTTAGAAGAGAATTAATATGAATTTCAGAGTATAGTAAATTATTAGTAGGAGGGATACGAAAAAAGATCTGACA
Organism: Odontocerum albicorne; assembly: GCA_949825065.1. Classification (NCBI taxonomy): domain Eukaryota; kingdom Metazoa; phylum Arthropoda; class Insecta; order Trichoptera; family Odontoceridae; genus Odontocerum; species Odontocerum albicorne. The sequence continues at coordinate 4,661,041 of OX463838.1, forward strand.
ATGAAAGTTGTGAAATTCAAAGTCAATAGTTAATTCCACAACTTTCGCATATGAATATATCCTGTAACTTCGTACTTCTCGAAGGAATTCAGAAGGGAATCAATTCCAATAACTAGGACATTATATTATTTACACTTTTTGCTATTAAAGAAGGATCAAATCAAAAAATAATTCGCGATCACAAAGACTCATTAAATTAAGGTGCGATAGTAATAAATTTCAGTTATATAATTATTTTTAAGACCGAGCCTAAAGTTGATGTAACGTAAACATCTTTTTGACACACTCTCAAAAGCGTTCGAGTGGGCTGTGAAATAAGGAGTTCAGATATTTAAATGTGACTTGAAATTGTCAAGAAAAAAACTTTATTATTGTGTAGAAATTTTGTTAAATTGGAAGATAAAAAAAGAGATACTAACCTGAGTCGACACATCGAGATGGCTTAGAGATGCTGCGTGGGATAGCGGGTTGATCCGGACGGACCCGCCGAGAGGAGCTGTAAATAAAACAATGAAGGTGAGTTTTCATGTTTGAAATATTTTTTAAATAAAACACATTTACTTTAAACGTTTATACGTTAACTACCATACCAAGAAGATTTCTCGGTTCTTTAATATCCATGAATTATTTTGCCGCATTTAAAAAAAATAGCAAAGCTAGTTGATGTCAGTTAATATTAAGATTCATAAGACCCCTATAATGTTGATGACCCCCGTGGCTTGATATGGTAACGAGTTATGTTCACAATTTAATTCCATACGAAACTGTTCACGATTTTATTCCATTTTTGGCTGATATTAATTTTTCAAGTCACTGTAAACAACACAAATGGATGGAGAAACATTACCAAAATGTGACTCCTTTAAGTATCTTGAGTCACTCATCCATAGCAATGGAGGATGTGCCGCAGATGTAACACATATAATAAGTGTGGGATGGATGAAGTTTAGACCAATGACGGGAGTCCTATGTGATCCGAAAATGCCAGTAAAGTTAAAAGGAAAAGTATACCAAACGATTGTCAGACCCGCACTCTTCTATGGCTCCGAATGCTAGATGATGTATATATAACTCTTACTCTAGGCAACTAGAAATTGCTGAAAGGCGCATGCTAAGATGGTCAGCGGGTGTGTCCTTAAGAGACAAAATAAAAAGCTCACGCATTCGTGGAAGCCTAGGTGTTACAGACATCAACAGCAAGATGGAGGAGTGGCGATTGAGATGGTATGGGCATGTTGGACGCAGATCACCCGATCACATTGTGAACCAGGCAATCTCCATGGATCTTCCTCGAATAACAACCAGAGGAAGACCAAAGAACTCATGGGTGGTGCAAAAAGATAACCTGAAGCAGAGGCACGGCCTGGGGGACGTAGTCCGGGACAGAAGAGCATACAACCTAAGGCGGAGAGCTGACCCCAACAGTCTTCGCAGACAGTGAGTTGGGATGGAGCCAGGGAGAAGACTGTAAACAACACAAATAGCACTCGTATGAAAAAACTTTCTGAGCAAGTATACCATTAAAAACGTCAAACTTTACGATGCCGACGTCAGATTTGACGTATCTACACTGGTGTTGCCATATCTCAATACTTAAGTAGCAACCCTCGTAGAAACATGTCTTCTGAATTTAAGGTTGGGAGGTTCGATTCCTATTATTTTTAAAAGATTATCAGTCTGATTATTACTTCAGGCCTCTTAAATATCTTTCTGAAAATGTATAAAATAATAAACCCACGAGGTAGTACAGTGTACAACGAAAGAGTAATAAAAAAATAAATTATTTTGACATAACATATAAACAAATTATAAGACAGCAACTATGAGAAAAGTCATCTTGATAAGAGGCACATACGAGTATATGCCCCAAACAGAGGGTTGTGCGATCTACAAGAGATTGGATACATGTTTTTTAAAACAGGATTTCCGCAACTTACTAAAGGCATTTTTAACATATTTTTGGTTGCTTGAAAAAAAACACGCTACATAACAAAAAACCTTATTTTTAATGATTAGATCTGCAAAGTACTCTTCTGCTTAGCCATAGTTCGGAAAATCTAGGATAAGTCCTGTGACAGCTCACAAATTAGCCCCAATATAACCTTGTAAAGATGTTCAGTAATTTAATTATTTTATCAACTTTAATATAAGCATCAATTCTAATAAATAACAAGTTATTTAGGTAAATACATTACATTAGGTTGTATTAGGGGCAAATTTGTGAGCTGTCACAGGACTCATCCTAGAATTTCCGAACTATAAGCGTATGCCTGTCTTAAAGCAGGTAGTTTATATAAAACCAAATTATAAATGAAGAATCAAATATAAAGTATATATACACTAGCACTAAAATAAAGGTATAAAAAATCACAAGTATTAAAATCCTACCAATATTCTATAATATTATATAAAAAAAAGTATTTAAATTGGAAACATAATTTTTTCCAAGAAACGTTAATAAAAATGACTTCAATCCAGAAAAAAATGTTTATTGTATTCTTACAATACTCGTATTACATAAATATAATGGTATGCTGAAATTTGAAACGCAGATGACAAGAAGACAACCTAAAATAATATTTAAGTAAAACTTTTTCTTACCGATTACGTTCAAGTTTTTCTTTAACGTTTTCCAGTTCTAATTTGTTTTCTTGTCAAACTCTGACACCTTTTCATGAGATATTTTCAATAGCATTTACTGTGAAATCCCTAAATGATTGAAATTTAACAAGAGTTATTGTCTTTTTATACGTTCATTGTCGAGAGGAATGTACAAATTTCTTGAAAGTTTAAATTATTATTGAAATTCTAAATGCTCGTAGCTGTGGTTCATTATGAACAACGACGCGAGAAATTTGGTAACGGTTAGGAAAGAGATTTTATTTATTCTTTCGTATGGTATATGGTTATGCATACCACATTTAGTAGGCTTATACTTATATAAGCGTTGGGTTACATTTTTTCTGATACTACCAATGTCAGCGTTGCATTATCTTCTTTTTTTTCGTACTATTAATATCAGCGTTGGGTTAGTTTCTTTCTGCTGCTACTAATATCAGCGTTGTATTACTTTTTTCCTACTATTAATATCAGCGTTGGGTTACTTTCTTTCTGATACTACAAATGTCAGCGTTGGGTTATTTTCTTTCTGCTACTACTTATATAAGCGTTGTATTACTTGTTTCCTACTTTTAATATCAGCGTTGGGTTACTTTCTTTCTGCTGCTATAAATATCAGTGCTGCATTTATTTTTTTTCCTACTACTAATATCCGCATTGAGTAAGTTTCTTTCTGCTACTACTAATATTAGCATTGGGTTACTTTCTTTCTAATTGTACTACTAATATCAGCATTGAATTAGTTTCTATCTGCTACTACTAATATCAGCGTTGGGTTACTTTTTTTCTGCTACTATTAATATCAGCGTTGAATTGCCTTTTTTTATTACTACTAATATCAGCGTTGAGTTATTTTCTTTCTCCTGCTATAAATACCAGTATTACGTAAACTTTTTATCATACTACTAACATCAGCGTTGAGTTAGCTTCCTTCTGACACTACTAGTATTAAGCGTTGGGTTACTTTCTTTCTACTACTACTACTAATATCAGCATTGGATTAGTATCTTTCTGTTACTACTAATATAAGCATTGGGTTACTTTTTTCTACTACTATTAATATCATCGTTGAGTTAGTTTCTTTCTGCTACTACTAATATCAGCGTTGGGTTACTTTTTTTCTGCTACTATTAATATCAGCGTTGAATTACCTTGTTTTACTACTACTAATATCAACGTTGAGTTACTTTCTTTCTCCTGCTATAAATACCAGTATTACGTAAACTTTTTATCCTACTACTAACATCAGCGTTGAGCTAGTTTCTTTCTACTACTATTAATATCAGTGTTGAGTTTGTTTCTTTTTTGCTACTAATAATATTAGCATTCGTTTACTTTTTATCCTACTACTATTAATATCAGCGTTGCATTGCCTTTTTTCCTTCTACTAATATCACCGTTGTTTATCATGCTTTCTTCTGCTACCAATATCAGCGTTATATTAGTTTATTTCTGCTTCTGTCATCGTTAAGTTACTTCTTTTTTGCTTCTACTAATATCACTGTTATGTAACTTTCTTTCTACTTCTTCTAATAATGCATCGATACAGATTCTTTTCAATGAACTCAGTTGGTGATTTATTATATCTCATTATATTTCATAATGCAGTTACATATTTGAAAATTATTTGCATCACAGAATTCCAAAACCTCGACTTGACTCGCTCCCATCACAACAAACAAATTGAACCTATTAATCACCGTTGATCATCTCGTTTCCATTGTTCCCTTGTCACGACTGTCCGTCGTAGTGGACACTTTCTAAACTTTAACGTCTGAATAAATCACGTCCAAACTTGAAGTTTGCAATGAATTATTTAATTTGCCTTGAATTTGGCATCAGAAGAGAGAATAAGATATACTGCCTTTTTGGGGGTCAATGGATGAAATTGATTGATGATTTTCTAAGATTAACTTTGTTTTGTTTAAGGAATGAAAAGATAAAGTCATTGAATATTTATTATATGAACACAAACCCGTGCTTTGCGAAAACAATTTAAATAACCAATCAAATGTTACGTTCAAAAGCATCTTCTTGAAAATACGATGAAAATGAAAAATATTTTTGCGAGTGATATTCAAATTCACGACCTTGCTTATTTATTTATTTAGACACTTTTTTGTCAAGTATACCAATAGTAGCTTATTGTCATACGGAAAGATCTTCCAACAAACTAGATAATAAATCTACCGAATTGTACAACGGCGATATAAAATCATACATAATAAAATATTGCGCATGAGAATAGCATGAAATAGAGATAATCCTTTGTTGTTTTACCAATAAGCAAAGTGGCGTTATGGAATGAATTATAATCATGTGTGATTGCACGTTACGTCACGTCTCATCATCATGTCAAAAAAATAATCGAATAACAAATTGTTAAATTGGTTAATATTTAAATCTTTTGAAAATAAAAATAAAATAGTCTTATTGTAAAATAGAAGATGTTTATTAGAGGATTCGATTACTGAATAAATAAGCAAGAAATTATTACATTTCAATAGAAATTATTGCATTTCAATAGAAATTATTGCATTTCAATAGAAATTATTGCATTTCAATAGAAATTATTGCATTTCAATAAAAATGGCACATCGTTGTACTTGAGTCAGCTTTAAGTAAATTAAATTTTAGAAGTGTAAAAAGATTCAAAGTAATTATAATGCAAATCGCATGTTATTGAGATATTGTAGTGACTGTGAGATGTTTTCCTAAGGCCGGTTACCAGGTTTTGATGCACTTCTGGGTGCAAAACCTGTGAATTATAAGAACTGAGAACTTAATAAAAGCTATAACAAGTTAATAATAGCTTTATTTACATATTATATTTACAAAATTATGTTTGTTTTTTGTTGATTATGTGGTAGATTTTTTATGCATAGATTATATAGATATTTTTCGTGATCCACTGATAATGAGGTTAAAACCTTGAAATCTGTCACATCTTGAGTGAAAAAAAAACAGTGTTTAAGAAAACTAACTACAAACTCTCAATTGTTTTTACATAAATTTTATTATATAAATCAAACAAACGATTAATATTCCAATCAGCGTTTATCTTTTGCACGGTATAAACCTTCAACCTATTAAGCGGGTTTACTACTCTAGAAATTTGAAAAAGTCGAAAATGTTCATGTTAAAAACATGTTCTCAAAATGAAAATTTTAAAATTCTCAATATTTACGAAGTTATAGCTATAAATGAGGCAGCAATTACGCCGCACCGGAATGACTCGGACAATAATCTCAAAACTTTAAACGCGTTTTTTTTTCGAAACTTTTTTTTCGACCTGATCGACATAAAATCTCAAGTTTTATCTAACGGATTGCCTTCAAATTTAGTACAAAACTTTGATAAATGTTTTTATATCGTTCCTACTTAGGAACAAAAAATTTTTTTTTAAATATTTTTAAAAAATTTAAAAAAAGAGTAAAAAAAAAAATTTTCTTCAGACAGCCACCATTTTATGAATTTTATTTTTCTTTGGTACCAACTATAGCGACATTATTTCTTATCAAGAAACTGTGTATGATTTTTGTTTCAAATTTACGAAAGGGCTCCAATCATGTTGACCAACTCACCCCCCCCCCCTTTTTTACAAGATATAACAGCTGATAACATCTTGAATTTTTTTTATACATTCTCAAATCATCAATAAACACACTGTACAAAAATGCTTAGCAAAACTATTTTAGTTTTTTTTATTCAGTCTGAAAAAACCCCTGAAATTCACGCATCTAGAGTAGAATACACCCTTAAATAAAAAATAAGTAAAATACACAATCATCAAAAACACGAACGCTCAACCTCCGACAGATAAGTCAGCGGTCACCTGAATTATTTCACATAATATGTTAGCTACTACCTTTCGACTCACACCCTCGTTGTATGGCAAATAATGGCCTCAGGTGTTTTTGACGTTAATCATTCTTTATTCTTTCCTATCTCCTGGTAACTTATTCCATTCAAGTCTATTGACTTTAACCGTTAGACTTTCAAGACACTATTATATTAATGGTAAAGAATATAAATTATTTTTACAAATTAAAAAAAAAATAATAAAATATGGTTTATGCGAGACAACCAAATTTCCTAACCCTTCCCTTACGGTGATAAAAATAATACGCGTGCTCCGGTGTTGGGTAGTGAGTACGCAATAAAAAATTTGCGATTTTAAATCGGAAAAATAAGAACATTCATAGATAATCCCCTGAATTAATTATAATTGAAGTTAAAAATTATAATAGTTGAGATTTATTTGCTAAAAACATTAAAAAACCATCTGAAAACATTAAAAAACGTTTACGGAACGGGCGTACGTCTAACCTATTTGCAAGCCTAGAAGCTACTAGTGGCGCGGAACGTCAGTCACATACCCCGGCGCTTACGCCTTTGCTTGCGACGTTGAGACAATTCAGCTCCTCGCAATTCAGTCTAGTATGCAAGAGTGAGATGCGAATATATTGTCGCGCTTCCCGCATACTATTCACCTATCGTCAAGACGAGGCACTCACCGCGTTTAAATGCGAATTTGTTTTCGATCTTTACAAAACACCTCGATGTAGTTGATAAATTCTGATTATTTTTAATATTATTTTTTAAATCAATGCGTAAATATATTATGGAGGAATACCTAAAATCTTAACCTTGTATTTATTATATTTATAGAGATATTGATGGTTATTAGAAGCAACGTGTAGAAGATACCCAACACAGGGAAGGAAAGGTTAAGGACACTTTGTTTAATTAGAATTTAACTCTTGACGGGAATGCATTTTTATACAAAGCACGAATGCATTTTTGTTTTATTTATTCAATCATCAACGGTACAATATACCTTATAAAAATTACACAAAATGACCTTGTTGAATGATTTTTCTGACATCGAATCTTCCACATCTCTTATCCAACTTTATAGGCATAACTGAGTCACTTCACATGGAAACATGAGTAACATTGTTTCTGTTGTTATTATGCTACATATGTAAATTCATTGTTGCCGGGCCTCGTAGTCGTGGATCCCCTCGCCATTCCAACGTCAGTCTTGAACCGTTCTCTCACGTCGATCGTGTGATCTTCTGTGAGAAAACAGCCCGATCCTAGATGCGCACTCCCTCCCGCAAATGCCACAAACATATGGCCCCTGCTGAGCCACCCGATCATGCTGACGCATATGTACGAGTATATTAAGACTTTATAATTGATTTTTTTTCTTTTATTTGATATAATTGAGTTAAACTTGTATCAAATGTAAAATAAAATAAATAAATAAATATTAAAAATGTACATAGTGAGTGTTTCATTCGTTACAAAAAAAAAAACAAATGATGTTAAATAAAAACAATTAAAATATTTACATTTAAAACAAGAAAAGAAAATCACTATAATACAATTCAAATAACACATATGTTAATTATCTAAGTACAGGCCTCAAAATTCTAACAAAAAATCAACAATATATACAGTTATTAATACGATACGAGACCGCCTCAAGATGGGCAGCCCGCACAGTACCGCATCGAGCGTCACTCTTAACATTCGTGTAGAAAGAAGTTGGATACAAACAAAACATACATACTATATCGCCGTCTCCCTGTCAAAGTAAGCAGAGAGGAAAAAGCATCAGACTTTCCTATCACGATACATATCTTTCGTTTCTTCTATATCCATACACCTTATCATGCATCTTCTACGATTTCTCTGAATTTTTACACTTCCTTCATTCAAAATATCATTCACTTGATCCGATAATACTTTTCTAGGTTTTTCTCTACACAATCCACTCACATTTGCACAGTATAGTTGTTATGTTAATTTTCGTTCATTCATTAGTTCTACATGTCCAACCCATCTCAGAGTGTTATCTTTCATCTTACTCAACACATCAGCCTGAAACTCAGATGATTAATAATTTAAAATAATAATGCTATATGACATAGAAATCGTGTTTTTGTTGCATTGTTAGCAAATGCGGCACCCATTGTGCACACAGTTTTTTGAAACCCAAAATTTCAGCCAAAATATGCCATGTGGTTTCATGTGAGATGCCTATGGTGTCAGCTATCACATCCACAGTCGATCGATGATCTTCCAAAACCATATCCTGTATTTTCGCTATGATTTCTGGTGTTGATGCACTTTTTGGACGTCCTGAGCGTGGACCGTCTTCAACGCTTGTACGGCCAAGCTTAAACTCCAAAACCCATCGGTGAACGGTTGGAAATGAAGGAGAAGACGACTTTAATACTTTCACTATCTTTGCATGGATCTTAGTAGCCGATAAACCTTCCAAAACAAAGAATTTAATCACTGCACGATATTCGGATTTTTCCATTGTTAAAAAATACACTGACACGTCAACTTCAAATGGCTTGTAAACAAAGAATGAATTGACAGATCGAAATGAAATTTTGAGTACGTTCTTATGAAAGATGAAATATTAAAATGGCGTAGAAACTTTGGTTTTTCTACTGCTCCATAGATGTCGCTTTCAAAACTTATTGACTAACCTATTATGAATAATATAATACTGGGGGAATCAACCTCACGTTTATAAAAGGCACTATGTAAATGTACGTAAAAAATAATTATTAAAATTTAAGGTTAAGGACATAGTGACATTGACTATGATACTAGACCTTAATGGTCTTCAAATGCTTCCTAAAACAATGACGACCTCTGTGGTTAATTAGTTAGACATCTGTCTTCGAATCCGGATGTTGCGGATTGGATTCTTGTTTGAACCTAATTTTTTTGAAAACGATTCCATTCCGGTTTTCACTAAAGACTCCTTTGATATATTTTTGGTTGGTTGAAGGACATTGCTATATAGCAATAAGTTTGCCAGGATATTTTATGCCCCAATAGTGTAGAAATAACATTTAAAAAAACTTTATAGTCAATAGTTAAAGATTTTTTCTTAGAATTTTTTGTAGCTTGTGTGACAAGAAACAGACGAGCAACAAAGGATATTTTCGTCATATAAAAAAGACAAACATTTTGTTCAAAAATATTTTTTCGTATAATGAAAGAAATTTTTCGGGTGTCGAGATTTTTAATCAGAAAAATAATGTGTATGTGAAACACGTTTTGATTTTTATCAATTTCGCTCAAGTTTCGATCCACAAACTGGAGCTCTTTTTACTAAACTAAAACAATTAAACAGAGTAATTTTATCGCATAGTGGATATATCTACTTTGATCAAAAAGTTTTAGGACTTTATTCATAAAATCGAAAATACAAGTTTATTCATCAAAATCGATATGGTCCCCTTTAAAGTACTCCCCATCGACTGCAACGTACTTACGCCAGCGCTTGATCCAATGCTCGAAACACCGCTGGTACTCAATTTTCGGTATGTCCAGCAGAGCCGTCTTCGATTTTCTCATGACATCCTCTCGGGTGCTGTAACGCGTTCCACGAAGTGATTTTTTAAGTCGGTTGAACAGGAAAAAGTCACAGGGAGCCAGATCAAGTGAATTCAAAGGCTGCTGGATAGTAGTCGTGTTGTTTTTGGTCAAAAACTCATGGAAATAATGTCTTTCGCGATTTTAACGCGGTCCTTTTTTTGCATGAAATTGAGGTGTTTTGGCACCAGTTTTGCAACGACACGTCTGAGGCCCAAATCACTAACCAAAATGTCTTGAGTGGATCCAGAAGCGATGTTCAAGTCCTCTGCTAGCTCTCTAATGGTCAATTTACAGTTTTCGGCCAAAATTTCTTTGATTTTATCGATGTTTTCATCGATTTTCGACTGCCACTGCGTTCGTCTTCCTCGACCGACTCACGACCACTTCTGAAGCGTTTGTGCCACCGAAAAACACTTCTCCAATATTTCCAAGGTCTGCGGACCGTTAAGTCCGTTTTTCACACAAAATTTAATGCAAACTCGTTGATGCACAGTTGATGCCATTTTCAAACTTGTAAAAAATCGAAAACACGCATAAAGGCAGATGTACTCAGTACAGCGTAGCTTTTACAAATATCAAGCTATAACGCTGAAATTTAGAGGGAAGTGTCAATGATAGATGTGGTAGCCTAACAAAAAAAAATCCAATCGGGTGACTGACAGCGCCACACGGTGGCCGGTCCTAAAACTTGTTATCAAGGTAGTATCTACAAAATTAAACAGAGTAATTTTATCGCATAGTGGATGTATCTACAAAAGTAAACAGAGTAATTTTATCGTATAGTCGATATGTCTACAAAATATATGATACTATTAAGGGTAGGTTCCTTAGACGAAACTTCAGTTTTTACAAGTAATTTAACTCGAATACACAATAACGAAAATTAAAAAACCAATCCACACATCCAAATTTAAGAATCAAGGCTTTTTATTCTGCATATTATAATACTTAACTAAATTGGGAGAAATCAAACGCAAAAAAAGCTCAACCCACAAAAAAATATTTAATCAAAACGACGAATCTTACTTAAGTGCAGTATTAATTATTTTAAGCCAATGTTTTTTTTATTTTATGATTGGAATCAGTCTTGAAATAATGTTCTACACCAAACTTCATTTTGTAGGTGTAACCTTTCTTCAAATATCATAAAACAAGCTATGGGATGAATCTTGTTTGTAGATATGCTTTCATCTATTTAGCAACTGATATGCAAAAATAATTTGGAAGGTTACGTAAACTAGAAAATTCTTTGTCATTTAGCCGCAGCAGGGTCGCCACTTTCATATGTGCAACATGTGCGGAATACATAGGCGGCAAACTTAAAGTGTGACAGTAAATCAAATTTCGATTGTTGTTGCAATTGTGAATATATTTTTAGTGAATTTTTTATTCGATTTTCTATCTCAATTGAAATTTGATTTGATTATTTTAATGACATTTTTGGGAATATCAAAATAATCATGCGTTTTGTTTGTCATGTATCTGCTGCCATATCTATACATTCACCGTTCCGCTTATCTAGGAACCTACGAATATTATTATCTGTAACAAAACCAATATTAGCTAAATGATGTTCAAATAAGTATTGTAAGTTATGTAAACCTATGTCACTAACCAATATCTAGGAACCTACGAATATTATTATCTGTAACAAAACCAATATTAGCTAAATGATGTTCAAATAAGTATTGTAAGTTATGTAAACCTATGTCACTAACCAATATTAGCATTCTTACTCGATGTATTTGTTAACCATCTCGCTGGCGCTTATCTCCACAAATTCAATATCACTGAATGGGAGAAAGTTGCGCTATCTTTGCTATAAATGGACGCCATATTCAAGACGATATCATCATTATTCTTAAAGCCGCTAAGATATTAACATCATCCTTATTATAATACAAATAAAACTACACAGTTAAAGTTCTAAAAGTGTTTTCGTTGCAAAAGGCCATAACATGTTATTTCCAAATTGTTTTGTTAATTAATTTACGTTATTGTATATTTCACTTTGGCAAAGTTACCTTTATGCGATGACACATCATGTGTATACAATTGAAATCCCCAAATTAATTATCTTTATACAATAACAGATCATAAATGTACTGCCCAAACCAGGAATAAATTATCTTTGTGTGATGACAACTCATAAGAAAACAATCGGATCTATAAATCAATTACCTTTATACGATGACAAATGATAAGTAAACAATCCGAACCCGGAATTGGTTATGTTTGTAAGGCGATAAATCATAAGTATATTATCAGAACTAGCAATTAATTATCTTTATACGATAAACAAATCTTGAGTGTACCATTAGAACTAGGAATCAAGTATATTTATATGACGAGCAATCATGGGTTTGCAACTGGAACTAGAAATTAATTAATTATCTTGTGTTTTTTTAAAAAAAATTATAATATAGTGAGATACTGAAAAAGTTTGAAAAAGTCTTAATATAAAAAAGGTTATTCATTATATTTATTGTAATGAGGCCACAGTTGCATCCACCAAGCAAAACTCGCCTTTAACCTTTCCTTCCCAGTGTTGGGTATCTTCTACACGTTGCTTCTAATAACCATCAATATCTCTATAAATATTATAAATATAAGGTTAAGATTTTAGGTATTCCTCCATAATATATTTACGCATTGATTTAAAAAATAATATTAATAATAATCAGAATTTATCGACTACATCGTAGGTGTTTTGTAAAGATCGAAAACAAATTCGCATTTAAACGCTGCGAGTACCTCGTCTTGACGATAGGTGAAGAGTATGCGGGAAGCGCGACACTATATTCGCATCTCACTCTTGCATACTAGACTGAATTGCGAGGAGCTGAACTGTCTCAACGTCGCAAGGAAAGGCGTAAGCGCCGGGGTATGCGACTGCGTTCCGCGTCACTAGTAGCTTCCAGGCTTGCAAATAGGTTAGACGTACGCCCGTTCCGTGAGCGTTTTTTAATGTTTTCAGATGGTTTTTTAATGTTTTCAGCAAATAAATCTCAATTATTATAATTTTTAACTTCAATTATAATTAATTAAGGGGATTATCTATGAATGTTCTTATTTTTTCGATTTAAAATCGCTAATTTTTTATTGCGTACTCCCTACCCAACACCGGAGCACGCGTATTATTTTTATCATCGTAAGGGAAGGGTTAATAAGAAATCAAAGATTTTTGAATTCAACAACAAGAACCTAAAGCTCCGCAAGCAATTGGTCAAAACATATGTGTGGATTATTTTGATGTATAGTTGCGAGACATGGTGCATAGGCGAAAGGGGCTGAAAAAGATTAGAGGCCTTAGAGATGTGGACCTATAGACGAATCCTAAGGATTTCCTGGATATACAATATTACAAATGATGAGGTTCTCAGCAGGATCGAAGAAACCAGGCATCTGTCAAACACAATATCGAAAAGGCGTGCAGAATGGATGGGTCATATGCTGCGACATGAAAATCTCCTGCATAATATACTAGCGGGAATGATTGGGGGATCGACTGGCAGGAGGCGTCCTAGCCGAGAGTATCTGGAGCAAATATGCCACGATATGGACTGCACCTCCTATACAGAGCTCAAGAGGGTCACTGAAAATCAAGTGGAGTGGAGGAGGAGATGCAGAGCTTTGCTGCTAACCAATCCCTAGGATTGAAACTGAAGAAGGAAAACAGGCCACTGAGTTCAGAGCAGGGTGACTTCCATTAAGAACGAATGACAATGTCCTGAAGAGATAAATATTTAAAGGTAAAATATATACAATCTATCGATGAAAATAACACATAATGAGTTTTATTGAAATATTTAATGTTATCACAAAAACAACACATATTTGAGTTGTTTTAATAACTCTGTGGAACTTCATATTTAATATAAAACTAAATCATATGAATTCGTTTCACATTAATGCATATAATATTTCAATGTTCGGTATTCTTGGTAAATGTAGAATAGCGGCACTTTTCCTTGTGACGGGACAGAATTTAACATTCCTTTTGATGTGAATTCATGCGTGTTATCTGGCATATAGTTCCATACAAAATTCTGGATAATGGGAGAAAGTATTCAAATAGTCCTGGAAATTCCTTTAATTTTGTTGACAAGCTGGAAGATGTTAACGATAATTACCTTCTACAGTCCTGTGTTGGAGAATATTATGCTACCTAAGGAGCAGACAGGTAGATTTAAGTCTAAGAGATTTTTAAAATAATATTAATTAAAGAACAATTTATACAGAGCCGTTTAGAGACCAAACTCTCCTCAAAAGCACTCTAATTCGTAAATCAAACACTCTTATTGAAGACTTAAAATATTGCAAAAAAATGAAATAAGTTAAGAATAAAGATAAAAAAGTAATGGCTGTAGTCATTAGGTTGGGTATAACCCCGTAGCTGCATATGTGAAGAAAATCAAATTTAATAAGAAAGTCGTTGAAGATTTAAGAAAGTCGTAGTAATATATTAGGCTTAAGGTAAAGTAAAGTATGTCTTTGTAGTATTCGTATACAGTAGAGCACCGATTATCCGAAACAATTCGGAACTGGTTCAGATAATTGCTTTTTTTGGATAATCGATCGTAATAAAGAAACAGTGATATTAACCTTTCCCTTCCTGTGCTAAAAAAACCGGCGCGTTCCGGTGATGTGTATTCAATACACATGTAAAAATAAGCGATTTAAAATCGAAAAAATAAGGATATTCATAGCCAATCGCTTAAATTTATTAAATTTAAAGTCAAAAGTGATAAAAATTGAAATTTAATTGCTGAAAAGATGAAAAAAACATCGGCTGACGTTCAAAAAACGGGCAAAGAGACCACCTCGAACGTCAGCCGATGCCCGCGAGCTACTGAAGCGAGAGAAGCAAGCGAACTGAGATTCTATTTCTTGCGTTCCCATATATCGAAGTAGAATGAGAGTGAGATGTGGTTCTCACCCATAGCAGTTTTTTAAATGAATATACATACGTCACACGCTGGCACAAGTTGGATTGCATCGGTGAATTTATTCCCGATTTTCACAAAATATCTCTGATGTGGCCGATAAGTGCTATTTATTATAAATATTATTTTTTTCATTCAATGCGTAAATGTATTACGGAGGAATACCTAAAATATGAACCAAGTATTTATTATAGTTATAGAGATATTAAAGTTTTTAGAAGCAATGTGTACTGGTTACACATCACAGGAAAGGAAGGGTTAAACACAAAACTGTATATATTTTGTATCACACGTCTTACAAATACACACCTTACAAAAAGTAGTACATTAAACTAGGTCTACAATTTAAGAAAATAAGTCCAAAATTATATTTGGCTTCAGAGCTGTATGCAATAAATATATTTGTATCTGTTTTAAGATTAACGATGTTTCTATTGAAATTGATTGATACCTGTACCCTCAGTTGTATGTCAAATAGAGCTGACAGAAGACGTGTTATTTTGTTATATTCTGAAATGTAAAAAAAATAATAACACGCGTTTATCAAGTTACTTTTGAAATAAATGATAAGCTTAGCGGAAAATAAATAACGATAGCATCTAAATGTCGTTAAATTTCTAACTTGATAACCATGCAATATTATTTTTTTAACATTTCAGAATATAATGAAACAATACGTCTTCTATTGTCTCTTGACATACGATTGAGGGTAGAAGAATCAAATTTTAACTGCAACGTGTCCTGACTATGCGAAAGGCATGGTTAATAATAAAAAAAAATGTGAAAATAATTAATAAACTTCCTGCCCGCTATCCAATAGCGGAGCTTTTCAGGGAGTATAGGGTCCTGAACATAGCCAATTTACATCTCAAATCCATTCTCTGGCACTATCATCGAGAGGAAGGGAAGATGCAGACTCAGCAGAGACACATTACACGTTTGGCAACTGATCAAATGTTCACCATCTCTAGAGTTAAAACATATTTTGCCCAAAGGCAATATGCCTATTTAGCTCCCATGACATACAATGTGGTGCCGAATTCAATAAAGGTAAAATAAGGAGAATAATTTAGGCAGTCGATTGGAGCGTCGTTGTTATTGCGACAGGAGTTTGAGTATTAGGGCTTGCAAGAGGAATGACTTGAGGTAAGGGTTTGTGTGAGCTCTTGAGTGTGGTGTTTTCTGTTGTTTTATTTTTATATTTTTTTCTTTTAATTTTTACGATTATGTGCGGTATATTGTGGGATGAATGTTTTGGTCTGTCTGGAATTATGAAGTGTGAGGAGTTTGATTTCACGTGATGTTTCCAGTTGTAATTGGGTGTCACTGTTTGTCAGGTTGATGACAATGTGCAACGGGGTTTCATATAATCCAAAATCGGAAAGAAGTATCGATTTATTTTTTTATGCTATGTCCTCAGTCAGATACAGGCAAAAGCCTAGTTTACTGGGGACACGACAAATGAAAGGTAACAAACCCAAATGTTGTTAAAATTGTGTGTCCAAATTAAATTATTTGTTGTTTTTTCACAAATTATGTATATTTCTGGTCAGGTGTAAAATAAAAAAAATAAAAAATATATGTCTATATATCAATACATACTTTAACTTATTAAGGCCATACACTTTTGGATCCTAGAAGTAGCAGAACACCACAATACTCAGCAAAATGAAAAGAATGAAGAAGAAAAAACTACATTATAATGATCCAGACTATTAAATCCAAAGGAGTTGGTTAAACAAGCGAGATAACTTGAAAAGCTTTTGATAAGTGGTAAAAAGCTCTGACATTTCTTTGTTTATTTAGCTTTACGCTTACGAGTATATGCAGTGCTTTTTTTGCCGGTGTAGCGCGGTGGAGCGGCGCTCCACCACCTTTTTTATGGTATACAAAAAATGAGCTCCGGCACCTTTTTTTTTTTAAAGAAGCACTGCTAATATGTATCTCTTAACATACTTCTTTCGTTGTGTTGTGGTTTTCAACTATAGTTTATCGTTTTTT
Organism: Odontocerum albicorne; assembly: GCA_949825065.1. Lineage (NCBI taxonomy): Eukaryota > Metazoa > Arthropoda > Insecta > Trichoptera > Odontoceridae > Odontocerum > Odontocerum albicorne. The sequence goes on from OX463838.1 coordinate 4,678,020, forward strand.
TTTTCTAAACTGTTGTAATCCCGTCAAATGTCACTTGAATTTTGTATCGGTTCATAGTCACTAGGGTATTAGAGAGAATAAAGTTTTTATAGGTTTTCAATCAATACTGGAAAAACGCATTGAACACTTGACATATGCTATAAAGTAAAAAATCACGTTAAGGCATAAAAAAAATATTCATCCACCAAAAAAAGTTGATGGAAAGTGATTTTCTCTCTGGACACAATTCAAATATCAAACCAAACAAAATGGTGGCCAAGTTTTATGACAGTTTGGCCAAATATTTTTATAGCGAAAAGTTATGATGGCAAAACAGAGACACGATTGTAAATAATGGTCTCGGGCCTATCACATTCATGGTGTTAAGGGACCTTTTTGAAAATGTATTCAAAATTTATTCAGTATTAATCATTCAAATAAGGGCGGAAAAAGGGTTAGTTTCAATAAAAAACCAAACATTCCTTTCCTCTTTTGTAATATTGTGGTACAATATAACTTAATAATGGTTTAATAAAAGTAAAATTAACTTTTGAAAGTGTTTCAAATATACAAACCGATTAATTTTAACTTATAAAGATTTTTTGTCCGAAAACATTAATTTGAAGGTTTTGTTTTCCTGTATCTGTCATGGGAAAATATGACGAAATCTTTTTTTTTGGTTATCATGGTGGCTGTTATGATTTTCTTTAATGATAATCGGAAGTTTTGCAGTTTTTTGTGTACGTTAATCAATCTTTAAACTTCATTATTCGTCTCGTTCTAAGACAGATTTTATTTGTTTTACAGAATATAAAACGTAAACTATAAAACTTTTAGTATGATACATACATACATACTACATTGGCATCTCAAATCCATTCTCTGGCACTACCACCGAGAGGAGGGGAAGATGCAGACTCAGCAGAGACACATGACACGCATGGCAACTAATGAAACGTTCACCATCCCTAGAGTTAAAACCTCTTTTGCCCAAAGGCAATATGCTTATTTGGCTCCCATGAGGTACACTGGCGTGCCGAATTCAATCAAGATAAAGGAGGGAAAACCATTTAGACAGTCGATCGGAGCGTGGTTGTTATTGCGACAGGATTTTGAGTACTTGGGCTTTCAGGATGAATGACGTGTGGTAAAGATTTGTGTGGGCTCTTGAGTGTGGGTTTCTTCTTGTTGTTTTGATTTTTGTTGTTTTGTATTTGTGTTTCTGTATATTTTTGTGTTAATTTTTATTCTTATGATTGTGTGCGGTATATTATGGGATGAACATTTTTGGTTTTATTTTTGTTTCATTTTGGGTTCATTTTTGGTTTTACTTTTGTTTTTATTCTTATGATTGTGTGCGGTATATTATGGGATGAACAAGTTTGGTCTTTCTAGAGTGATGCTGTGTGGAGAGTTTGATTCCGCATGATGGTTCCAGTTGTAATTGAGTGTCACTGTTTGTCAGGTTGATGAGAACGTGCAACGGGGTTTTGTTTTTGTGTAATCAAAAATCGGAAAGAAGTATCGATTTATTTTTTCATGCTAAATATCCTCAGTGAGATACAGGCAAAAGCCTAGTTTACTGGGGATACGACAAATGAAAGGCGACAAACCCAGATTCATTAAAATAATGTATGCCCAATTTAAATTACCTGTTGTTCTTTCACAAATTATGTATATTTCTTGTCATGTGTGTGTAATTATAATAATAATAATAATACTAATAAAATCCGGAATTCTCCGATCTGAACAAATGAGAGCGTTTATGGATAGATCAGCTGATATGACAGTTTAAATTTGACACTTCAGTAGTATGTTCATTTGAGCTGATAGACGACGTGTTGTTGAATAACGTTAGCAAATTTTGGTACTATCGGTTTGATTATATATATTTTAGTGTCCCACAGACTTTTTTTCTATCGCTACACGCCGTTGGATATCAATTGTAACTCTTTCATCACCTAAATTAATACTACTTAAAAAGCAGAATTTCTTAACTTGCTCTTATCTTCCATTGCTAATTCATATATATTGCATTTACTTTTCTATCACCTTGACTTAAGATTTCGCAACAATCATTCTCAGATCAACATTAATTCTTTTCGCATCTTTCATACAATTTAAATGATAGTTTTTTTTTCATAAAATATCTCTATAACTTCTTCGTAGCTTAGTTTTACCATATCTGTATCTAAACTGCGTAGGGACATTTAGTTCAGTCGTAACAGGTAAGTTTTATCCAAATCTGTTTTTTTTTTAATTTTTTTTTTATTAAACAAGTAAATTATTGTACAAATATTTGTAAAGGCTATACCTATATACAAATTTATTACTTAACTAATCTTAATTATATGTTATAATTTATGAACTTATTTAATCTTATTTTCCTACATATCATTTTATTTTATTTATTCAATCTTAATATATGAGATCTTAGAAATAATTAACACCTACATACTACTTATAACTAGATAACAATTCTTACACTTATTATTTAGCAAAAACAAGTCTACTCGTTCAGGCTACTTGTATTCCATCACATTCACTCAGACCTTGGTCGTCCCAGCTAATACTGAAGGTGGACTAGTCAGGCAACAGATAATGCTTCGAGAGCTTGTGCTTATAACGGAAGGGTAGGTCGGATTTACTCTCGTAAGCCCCCAGGGCAGCGACTAAGGAATTTCTGTGATTTTGTTGGCTTTTATAGAACTTCACGGTCCAAGCAAGGATGTGGTGTTGTAGGGTTTCTTCACGCTGTTCAGCGTGAATTCGGGTAAGATTTGTTCTGGGATGGGTGTTTAAAGATATCTTGAATGCCTTGTTCTGCACTCTCTGGAGTTTCAGGTGATCCGTGTTGCTCACACTACCCCAAACGGGTACAGCATAGGTCAAGATAGGACGAATAAGGGTTTTATAGGTATAGGTAAGTTTTATCCAAATCTGGGTTTTCTATTCTTATTGAGTTATAAATTAAACACAGGAACTGAAAATCATTCATCAAATATACAAAATAAAGAAGAAATCAATGAAATGGCAATTGATGATTTATCGAAAAAAAATTAACTTGGGTGCAATAATATTTGGTTTTATTGCCATGTGTATTTTTTCCAACCATAAAGAACAAACCCGTATTTTAAAATTTGACTATGGTAAATATTTTTATATCATTGGAAATAAAAATAGAATTCCTCAAATGGAAGCATTCTAACAACCAGATTATGTAGATAAAAAAACTAGTGATTAAAGAATTCTCTGAAAAAAGATAATAAATTTATTATTGTCTGTGAAGAAAGTTTTCAGAATATATCAAACGAAACTAAATTAAAATCAGATCTTTTATTATTTTGGAGATTTACGTTTGATAAATTGACACTATCTAAAAACTGACGGCGAAAACAAGAGAGAGAAATATTTCTTAAATTTTTCCTCATTAGAATGTTTGTGGTAGACTATGTTTGCGGTGGAAAATAAAGAAAAAAAGTATTTGAAAATATTTTGAAGTTTGATTCATTTTATAGAAACTAATTTAAAAAAAATAATGCGATGAAAATAGTTTTTAATGTAATTTTTAGAATAGGGTAGGTTTTAAATAAAGAATTTGTATATTTAAAAATATACGTATAAATATTTAAAGATTCTTTAAAAATCATTTTATTGTGACTATATATCATAATTATCTGAATTGATGTGTCTTATCTATAGCTATTGAAAAAGAAAAATAAATTACCTTTATTTATTATTTTTCAAATCAATTTTGACAAAGTGACCATCGTGCCAAACGATGCTTTTCTAATTATATTTATCATATCAGCCTACAAATTCTCGATGTTTTGGCAAATGTTATCCTTGCGATGTTTAAGATTTTTTAACGCGCACTTTGCCTTTAAATAACTAGAAGACGTTCCCTTTTCATCTGTGTATGATTTTAAAAGTAAATTGTGGCATTTTTTTTTTGCTTTTTGTGTATATCTGACGCTGTACACAATATTCCATTACATGATTAGCCTACATTTTTTATTCGATAACAGCATATTTTTCGTTATTTTAAGGGGGTTATTTTGTTAACGGTACAGTAATTCTCATAGCGAAATGTTATTGAATTGGTGATCTTTATTTTTGGTTCGTATTTATTTTCACAAGTTTATAATCACATATTATTTTCACATCTTTATTTTCGTTGCCTGTCTCTATGTGTTATAAATATGAGGGAAGTATGTATACACCTTTACGAAGTCCTACTAGACATCCCTATTTGTGAAGTCTATAAAAAATATAATTATATATGAACCTTCCACAGATAAATTACACTCCACGGAAAGTTGAATGAATAATTATAACATATCGGAAAATCTACAAAGGTTTCATTGTAGTTCGTCGTTCTTTGATAAGTTTTCTGCGGTTTATTTGTGAGAAAGTTTTAAATCTTATATCCGTAGCAACCATTTTCTTTTCAACCTTCTCAACTTTTTATTATTTTGTAATATATTGAATCTATTTATAATAGTGGGTTCAAATCGCTAGTTCAAAGTTAATCGCTTGTTAAAATCAAAATTAGAGAACGCTTGAAGGGAGTCTGATCTCTAAAAGGTGCTTTATTAATTGCATTTTTTATAATTATTCAACGAAGTACACACATGTGAAATAGCACGTTTCAAACGTGTATTATCATAATTTGAATAACCAAATATGCAATTTAATAACGTTTTTGTAATGCACGTTTAGTTTTTGTTAATGTAAACATTATTTTGCTATTCAAAAGTTGATCAAACGGGTGAAAATAAAAATAAATGTGACATATTCTAACAGAGTAATGATATTTATGTCACATTTTTTAATGAGTACTGAGAAGACGAAATAAATTAATTTTGATGGATCATTGTATAACACCATGAATTGTGTACAGTACAACATAACAGGTTTATATGAATATGGGAAAAAAAGGTTTTGATAAAAAAACCGGAACGGATTTCTTTTTTTTTAATGCGTCCTATAAACCCACAACCCCTATACCAGAAGACACTTGTCTTGCTAACTAGACCATGGAGGTCGTCAAATCTTTAGCGTGTCTTCTCAGATAGATGACATAATACCTTTACTATCTTGACACATTTTCTTTTCATTAAAACCCAGAATATAATTGTTAGCGCCTGCGTGTCATCCCTGGGTCACATATCCTATACTTTACGCCATACCACCTCTTAGCCAGCTCCACCCCTTACATCTACAAAGGAAACCATTGAATAGTGTACTGAGCTTTGATAATGCCTGGCTTTAATTAATTTGTAGGAGTTGCTGTGTTTGAAACGAATTTCTAAACCACAACCTGCTTCCAAAAACGGTAGGATTGTAGGTTTATTTGCAATCACATGTTACTTGAGTTTTTATGAAATTGAAGCCTTAATATAAAAGTTAACATATAAAGACTGTATATTATGTAAGATTAAATTGTTTTTAGGAGTTGTAGCCTTGTTGAGTTGACTTAAATGGCCAACGTTTGAAAGGTGATACAAATTTCATCCTCAGAGCGATGTCAAAAAAACGTAATTAAATATTAATCTTTATTTTTGACATTTCCATGTGAATGAGGTTCGTGACGTTTTCAAAAGGTAACTGCCCATTTAAGCTAACTAAACCGGGTAATAACTATGAATAGTGGAAAACAGCTGTAAAAATCTTCAAATATTTTATATACAGAGTAGCCCATTTTAAAAGGAAATAACTTTTTTATTTCTTAATAATTCACATTTATTCTTTTATAAACAGAAAACACACTTCTTGAAAATAAATTTGATTTAGTTTTGAACGTAATATTCTTTAAATAACTGCCATTTTGGGTGACGAGGCCCACTTCCACCTAAACGGATTTGTTAATAAACAAAATATGCAATTTTGAGGGACAGAAAATCCAAGAATAGTACACCAACGTAGTCTGCATCCCGTAAAAGTAACGGTTTGGTTTGGTGTAAATGCGGAAAGAGTTCTTGGACCTTATTTCTTTGAAAATGAGGCAGAAAACCCACTAACCGTCAATGGTGAAAGGTATCGAGAAATGCTAGAGAATTTCGTGCGTCCTGCAGTCGAGGACACACCAAAGATATGGTAGCAGCAAGATGGTGCTACTGCTCATACAGCTCGTCCGACAATTGAACTCTTAAGACAAATTTTTGGAAGAAGGATAATTTCGCGAAACTCTGAAATCAAGTGGCCGTCACGCTCACCTGACTTAACTGCTCCAGACTTCTTTCTATGGGGGTATTTGAAAGATAGAGTATATCGTAACAATCCTCAAACCATTCAGCAATTGAAGGCCAACATCCGTGAAGAAATTGAAGAAATAAGCCAAGAAATATTACGACAGGTGATGGTTCACGCCTTAGAAAGAGCGCGTCAGTGTGAAGAGCAAAATGACAGTTATTTAAAGGATATAATTTTCAAAAGTAAATGAAATGTATTTTTAAAAAGTATGTTTTTTGTTTATAAAATAATAAATGTGAATTATTAAGAAATAAAAAAGTTATTTCCCTTTAAAATTAAATGGTGACTTTAAGGCCATCTTGTATTTATTGAGAGACTCAACAGGCTTCCATAAATTGAGAGATAGGCTTTTAAAAATATGCCCATTAACAAACAAGCAGGAATAAAGGTTTATTTAAGATCACATACTTTGTTGAAGTACTTGTATAAATACAGCACTGTCTAAATTATGTTTCAGCTTAAATTTGGAATGAAAATGTTAAATAAATGAAATATATTGAATTTTCTTTTCACTCAAAAGGTTTCTATCAACTGGGAAGGGTATTTACAAAATTATACTTCCAATAAGCTGTCAGGAATAAAGATCACAAGAAACTTTGAAGATTTTATGAAAATACAGAACCTTCAAACTGACATAGAAGCTTATTTTTTTTAATTTAAAATGTAAGTAAATACTCGTAAGATAAATTGAATTAACTTTTAGACTCAAAAGGTTTATTAACTTAGAGGTGTACTTAGAAAACATATTTTAAATTTCCAGAAATCAGATAACTCTTGGTACCACAAAAATGTTTTCGCTCTTTTTACGAAGTCTTTATTTTTAATGGATAATTTATTTTTATTTCGAGTTTTGAAAGAGTTTCAACAAAACACCTTAACCTGTTCCCCGCGGGGAGCACAAACGCCTGTGATCTGACGACAATCCAAGTTTCAAATCACAAATACTTAAAAAAATGACACAAAACCGGAATAAAAATTTAACTAAAATTTAAAATAATCTTTATTCTAGCGACATCTCTGAAAACCTTGTCAAATAATATATTAGTTTATGAGATATTGTTGAATAAACAGAGCGCCGAATTTTTTTGGTTTCTCAATATTTCCAGCATTAACGACCTGTCACGCGGATCGAGTCCTGCGATGAGTCTCTCTTACGTAAATAAACATTACTAAGTCTCTCTTACGTAAATAAACATTACTAGTGCTATATGCATTTGATTGGGTGAGTGTCATGAAGCATTGATTTGATCGTAGCATTCCTTTGTTTATTTTACGTAATGTTAAGTTTATCTCCTTTATTTAATGAGTCTCCTTAAGAGTAATGACTATTATTTATTATCAGAAAATTACTTAAGTGTCATGTTTACTTGGTGTTGTAATCAAATATCAGTGGTTCTAAACAAAATATGTGTTTAAACTTAGAAATTAAAAAACGCTGAAATTGTGCCGCGCACAGGATTCGTGGAATTTGATTTTTAACGCGGTGAACAGGTTAATTCAATCTTTTGCCCAAAGACAATATGCTTATTTGGCTCCCATGACATACAATGGCGTGCCGAATTCAATAAAGGTAAAGGTAGGAAAACCATTTAGACAGTCGATCGGAGCGTGGTTGTTATTGCGACAGGATTTTGAGTACTTGGGCTTTCAGGATGAATGACGTGTGGAAAAGATTTGTGTGGGCTCGTGAGTGTGGGTTTCTTCTTGTTGTTTTAAATTTTGTTGTTTTTGTGTTTCTGTATGTTTTTTTATTTTTATTCTTATGATTGTGTGCAGTGTATTGTGGGATGAACATTTTTGGCCTTTCTGGAGTGATGATGTGTGAGGAGTTTGATTTCGCATGATGTTTCCAGTTGTAATTGTGTGTTACTGTTTGTCAGGTTGATGAGAACGTGCAACGGGGTTTTGATTTGTGTAATCAAAAATCGGATAGAAGAATCGATTTATTTTTTCATGCTGAATATCTTCAGTGAGATACAGGCAAAAGCCTAGTTTACTGAGGATACGACAAATGAAAGGCAACAAACCCAGATCCATTAAAATTGTATGTCCAAATTAAATTACCTGTTGTTTTTTCACAAATTATGTATATTTCTTGTCATGTGTAATAATAAATAAATAAATAAAATAAAATAAATTAACAATATTTTTAGCTATATGTGCGTTATTATTCAATGTTATTACCTCAACATGTTGGAACCACGCAGTTAATTGCCAGCATGTTTGCCCTATACCCAGGCTTTGATCTTGTGAATCCTCAACTGGTTTTATATTTCCGGCCTTTTTTACACAATTGCTTAGTAGCTGCCAAAAATGAAAATTTAAAGCGCTTTTTGGATAAGAAGTATGAAATAGTTAACAGTATTATTAAACATCTAAGTTTCTTGATAAAAAAAACTTATGTTGAAATAATTTTTAATAATATCTCATTCGTTTAACAAAAGAAATCATCTTAAATAGTGAGTTTTTATATTTAATATTTAAGAAAGAATAATGCTTTTTTTTTAAATATCTAATATCTAGACAATTTTTTTAATTTTCATAAAACAAGACGACCTCCGTAGCCTGGTGGTAAGACACTTGTCTGCCGATCTGGAGGTTGCGGGTTCGATCCCCGCTGGAACCCAGATTTTTTTAAATTGGATTCCAGTCTGGATAACACTTAGGGCCTATAAAAACATCTTTCTAGTTGGTTGGAAGAGATTGCCACATGACAATAAACTCGCCAGGTTAAAAAAAAAGAAAAAAAAAACATGTGATGTTTTAATGTTTGGAGACTTAATTAGAAAAACTAAATTAATAAGAATTAGTTAAACTACAGGCGGCTCTCGACTTTCGCACATTCTACTTTCGCACAATTCGCTATATCGTACATTTTTTTTAATTATTTTTTTAAGATTTTTGTCGATAATGCAAAAATTGTTCACTTCCATGCAGTCGCTCCCACTTTTTTGGAAGAACTATAATATATGGAACGCAATAAACAATATTGGAGACTCGTGGGCTGAAATAAAAGAGTCAACAATGAAAGGTTCCTGGAAACAATTATGCCCACAAATGATGAGTGATTTTATAATTTCTGAAGAAAGTCCGGAAACCATCACAGATGAAATAGTTAGCCTAATGAATGAACTAAACTTGGACGTCAACAACGAAGATGTTAATGAGTTGATTAAGTACGTAGGGCGATTGAGAAAGACACAGCATGTTAAATAATCAAGAAAAGAAAAAAAAAGAGTGGTATTCAACTAATTCTTGCCAAGTTTATAAAGAAAGCATCTGAAAGCACTTAAACACGCCTCGTTAACTTAATTATGAACATTGATAAATAAATACTTTAAAATAGATTTTTTATGTTTTTTTTACATCCCTCTACTTTCGAATATTCAACATTCGCACACATTTTCAGGAACCAATTATGTGCGAAAGTCGAGAGCCGTCTGTTGTTAGATAATTCAAAAGTTACAGTTTAAAATTATTTAACCAACGATATTGATACTGCAATTTATAAGTGTATAAAAAGATTTTTTTCTTAATCGTAGAATCCAAGAAAATTTCGCATATTTTTAGTAAAAATTTCTTCTTCCTAGTTTTATTATCCTGAAGAGCACTCAGCATGATCATTTAACACCCCACTTACATAAACATCTTATGCATCACCCCTTAAATTAAGCTCTCTCCTGCGGTCTTTGCTTGGTTACTCCAACGGATGGATAGGTGCTTTTCACCTAATCCGTGACCTGCGCTCTAAATATCTTTAGAACTTTCTTCAACACATCATAGAGAGATATGTCTCAATACGAATCTCCTCAATACTCGAAAGAAGAATTAAATTTAAAAAGGGGCTGTTGCTGAAGCCTTCTCATTATGGTGACTTACAGTTTCTGAAATTACATTTTATGTATGTACATTAGAGTGTCCCTTATTTTGTCAAAAAACCATTTTCTTTCCACCTCCTAAATATTTTCCATTTGGTTTGATTTACCCAAAAACAAAATTTTATTACAATAGGATGATGTTAACCCGTGCCGACTTGAGCGCCAAATTTGAATGTTTGGAATTATAGTTTTTTTAGTTCTAAGTCAGTAATTGAAAACATTTTTACTTTATAGAGTGCACTATGTTGCACTAAGTATTCTTTATTTTTTTTTTAAATATATAGATACTATACATTCATCAATAATTTTTACACTGACTTAGAACGAATAAACCTATAATTACTAACATTCAAATTTGGCGCTCAACTTAGCACGGGTTAACGTCACCCTATTGAGATAAACATTTGTTTTTGAGTAAATCAAACCATATGAGAAATATTTAGGGGGTGAAAGCAAAAAAATCACAAAATTTTTGTTGTTGACAAAATAAGGGGCCCCTAATGTACACATCACAAAATTCTTTCGTCGAGGAAAAAAACAAAAGTGAACATCTTATATGTAATAGTTTGTTTACCTTAGTAGGTTACATTAGTATATTCGTATACCCAAATTATAAATGAATATTTGATAGTCAAGAAACGGAAATTTATAAAGAAGATGCAACCGAGGAAAACAGGAAGCAGTGAGTAGAAAGTTAAGGAAACTTGCGGCAAAGAAAAGTACAGGTCTTAGAGGAGTGTTTCATTAGGCGAGACGCCCTTTCTTCATTTTGTAAATTTTAGTTTAATAAATAATATCACATAGAATATGCAAACCATATTATAGAGACAATTTATTGTTTTAAAGAGAGTTATTGTAATATTTTACATGCATTAGATTTTTTTTACAAGACAATTAATAAATGAACATTCGAGATACTACGGGTGACCCAAAAGTCACAACACTATTTAAAATTCAAATAATTTTCTACTATTAATTAATTAAATTTTTAATATTGCAGATTATTAAAGCATAATTTTTGAAAATTAAAAATAAATATATGTATGACTGAGCAAATAATTCATGACTGAGGAAGTAGGATAATTTTGCGAAACTCTGAAATCAAGTGGCCGTCACGCTCACCTGACTTAACTGCTCCAGACTTCTTTCTATGAGGGTATTTGAAAAATAGAGTATACCGTAACAATCTTCAAACCATTCAGCAATTGAAGGCCAACATCCGTGAAGAAATTGAAGAAATAAGCCAAGAAACATTACAACAGGTGATAGTTCACGTCTTAGAAAGAGTTCATCAGTGTAAAGAGCAAAATAGTAAATATTATATTTAAAATATGTAATTTTTAAAACTTTATAAAGTTTATTGCCAAATAATGTGTTTTTTGTTAATAAAAGAATAAATGTTAATTATTAAAAAATTAAAAAGATATATTATTTTAAAATAGTCTAGTGAGTTTTGGGCTATCCTGAATATGTAGAAATAAATGACAAAAAATTCCTCTAGTCATTATATATCTTTGATTTCATTGATCATACACACTTTTGATTAAATCTGACACAATTTTTTAATAAATAATTTTATAAAGCGTTGTTTCCTGAACATTAAGACTATCGTTTAAGCGCTTTCTTACTAGCTCGATTCCTAACTAGCTTAACCTATAAACTTACAGGAGATGTACGAGGGGCAAATAACTTTTCAAGTCTACCGAAAACTTCACTTTTTCGTAGATTTGCCTGAAGGGTAGAAAAATGTTCCGTAAAAGAGATCCTGCTACCTGAAACGTTCGAACAAAATATTATATCTAAACATTGATCTCGTAACAAACCGAAATCATTCCACTTGAAGAGAGCCTCGTAAAAAGACGAATTGCAGTGAAATATGTGAGTAGAAGAATACCAAAGTAAAAACTTGTTGAATATATAAAAAATAAAGTATCTTTGTTGCATACTCGGTCATAAACAGGAATTATGACAATTCGATGGTCGTAAATAGTAAAACAGCCATTTTAAAAACAGGAACCATGACGATTCGATGGCCGTAAATAGTAAAACAGCCACTTTAAAAACAGGAACTATGACAATTCGATGGTTGTTAATAGTAAAACAGCCACTTTAAAAACACAGGAACTATGACAATTCGATGTTCGTAAATAGTAAAACAGCCACTTTAAAAACACAGGAACTATGACAATTCGATGGTCGTAAATAGTAAAACAGCCACTTTAAAAACAGGAACTATGACAATTCGATGGTCGTAAATAGTAAAACAGCCACTTTAAAAACAGGAACTATGACAATTCGATGGTCGTAAATAGTAAAACAGCCACTTTAAAAACAGGAACTATGACAATTCGATGGTCCTAAATAGTAAAACAGCCACTTTAAAAACAGAAACTATGACAATTCGATGGTCCTAAATAGTAAAACAGCCGCTTTAAAAACAGGAACCATGACAATTCGATGGTCATAAATAGTAAAACAGCCACTTTAAAAACACAGAAACTATGACCATTCGATGGTCGTAAATAGTAAAACAGCCACTTTAAAAACAGGAACTATGACAATTCGATGGTCGTAAATAGTAAAACAGTCATTTTTAAAAATATTTGTTTATCTATTACTAAAAATGCGTAGAGTCCACGCGGCGTAAAGAAATAATCTATGACTGTATTGTACTATAGCGTAGGTACACAGAGCGTGTGATTGTGTTAGTCAACTCTTGTGTGCTGATTGGTCAGTTGCTAGTATTAGTGTGTCATCGTGTCAAAAAAATAGTGTCACCAAGATCGAATGGTATGTTGGTTCTAGAAATGTACAGTTTACATTGAATACAGTGGATCAATTTGTAATAGAAAAAGGTTCTTTGATAAACTCTGAAGAGTGGAGCAGAATATGTAGCCACGTGAAATGTTACATAGAGTCGGAATATTGGGAAAGAGAAATCATGTTTAACCATTAAAGTGAAAAGCACAATTTCATAATAAGTTTAAGTGAAGCGAGTGATAGTGATTCATCATCAGACTGTGAATAATTTTATTTGTGAAATAAAATGAGACTGTTTCTTTTCTAAATTTATTTATGTAACATAATAAATTTGGTTATTTTTGTATTTTTATGTTGTATTGTTATGTTTAATAACATTTCTATACTGTGTTTCTTAACCTATACGTTTCTTAAAAAAAACAAATAAACATTTCTATTTGTTGTAATTTATTTTTATTAAACACTGTTAATTCCACTTTTTTGTGACGGTATAACTTTACCGGTTTCAAGGCTTTCACCTTATCTTCAGAGGAGCGCAAACAAGACTAAATGCTGTTCAAACTGGTACCGATATACACGCTTCAATGGTTGGAGGCTGGGGGGTGAGGAAGGCACGGGACAATTTCGGCCAAGAGTGGAGAGATTTTGGGGAAATAACTGTTCAACAGATGTTTCGATCGGTGTACTGACTTACAAATTTCTAGGGCCTCTAATCTGTCCAATTTATTTTCGTTATCACTGATATGTAAGAATTTGGCATCATCGATAGAAAAAGTATGATTCTCACGGTGGAAATGATTAGCCATTTCAGAATAAATTAGAGGATTTGTTAAGGCGGATTTGTGTTCACGAAATCTCTTTTCAAAAGATCTTCCTGTCTTTAAACCTCCACAACGTTAATGCCTTAACTATAAACAACATATTTATATTTGTTTTAAATTTTCCATTGTATATTTATAAATAAAACATAAGGTTTGCTATAAATAAATACAACTTCTTGTTTCTTTCAAATTTTCTTTTTTGTACCAATAAAAAAATATTTGTTCTAAACAAAAAAATCCACTTCTGTATTTTTAAATGAATAATAAATAAATAAACTTAATATTCTGAATATATGATAAATATAAAAATCATGGTCACCCTTCCACACTATTCTTTCCTTACGGCGCGTAGACTCTAACAAGCTTTTATTACAATTGCAAATTTAAAATTAGCTCACTTATAGGAAAAAAACCCGCTGATAAACTTCGAGAAAGAAGGCTTGAAACTACTCGTATTTCTACAATGCGTAACTATTTAATTTTTTTTTACTTGCATTGAAACATTCGGTTACCTCCTTCAATATGTCAAACAAGATACCAGTTACACTTCATAGAAACATTTCTTTACACAAGAAAGGACCACGATATTACCTGTTTTAAAATATTAACAGGAACATAGACACCTTTTATCAAATTTAATTAAAAATATTTGAGACGGAAAGTAACTATTAAATCCTTTCTTACGTTTTTATAAATATAAGAATAAATATACGACATTCCAAAAAAATATTTTCCTGGTTTTACGTTGTGGAACTTCTTTGTGATAATATTTATTTTGTAAATTTCACTCATATGACTTTATTATCGCGAGTAGAGTTTCAAACTCATTTATCGGGCTCGTCGTAAGGCAAACTATAACATTAATTCTAATGCGTAACCACAAAAAGGTCGTGTGAATAATATGTCATGGGGGCGTCTCTTATGGAAATATTCAAAAAAAGTGCTGAAATATTTTGGAATGAATGATAGTTGATCTTTTTTTATGAATAGCGCAGTTTACTGCGCATAAACAAAATTGCTCAAAAACTTCCAAAATTAATATGGTTAGTATATTACACGAACAGTACTTTAATAAACCTTTTTTCAATGACAAAAATAAAAGTGAAAAATAACAGTGTATTCGAGTTATTATGTTATAACCGTGACACTATAAACACGTACATATGTTACGAATGACATTAAGAAATTTAAAAACTTGATTTAGAGAATAACCTTGACTATCCAATAAAAAAATATAATACATTTGCTAACAACCTTATATAAAGAAACTAGTTTTAATAGCATATTTAATTTAAAAATTCAACACGATCGTTCAAGAGTAATTAAAACCGACCTTTGGCGAAATTTAAAAATCTTAAAAGTGATCTACATAAAGATAAATGTTATAATCACTTATTTATTCCAATACATTAGTTATAATTTATTTCTACACTCCTGCTACAAACACACGGATCCTTTTGCAATTATTTATTCACTCCTGATGCAAACACACGGATCCTTTTGGAATTATTTCTACACTCCTGCTACAAACACACGGATCCTTTTGCAATTTCTACACTCCTGCTTCAAACACACGGATCCTTTTGTAATTATTTCTACACTCTTGCTACAAGTACATGGATCTTTTTGCAATTATTTCTACACTCCTACTACAAACTCACGGATCCTTTTGCAATAATTTATACACTCCTGCTACAAGTACACGGGTCTTTTTGCAATTATTTCTACACTCCTGCTACAAACACACAAATCCTTTGGATATTTCTACACTCTTGCTACAAACACACGGATCATTTTGCATTTTTTATAAACTCCTGCTACGAACACATGGATCCTTTTTCAATTTATACACTCCTGCTACAAGTACACGGATCTTTTTGCAATTATTTCTACACTCCTGCTACAAACACACGGATCCTTTTGCAATTATTTATGCACTCCTGCTACAAATACACGAATCCTTTTTAAAATTATTTCTTCACTCCTGCTACAAATACACGGATCCTTTTGCAATTTCCACACTCCTGCTACAAACACACGGATCCTTTTGCAATTAAAATATGTTTATAGTAATTAGCTAATGACCGTTGCATAATTCAGCATATTCGCGAAAATTGTAAATGCAATCAAGTAATGTCGTTGTCATGTCTTGGCGATGAATTCAAAGTAAAAATAAACAATTGTTTACCCATAACATCAGAGCAGAAGCGGCAAGGCTTTTATCCCCGGCTATAAAACTAAGCAATAAATTTTATGTGAGAAAATTAATACAATCTATGCCATAAAACGAGATAATGGGTAGGAGAGAAGAAAATTAGCCCATCAAAAAGATCATCTGCCATCACCAGCAGTCAGCACCTCATTTCAATGATAATATTTTTTGATGGAAAATATGAAATTTGTTATTATTCATGTGGACGCATCAAGGAATTTTTACCACTGAAGAAAGCTTAAATTTTTGCTAAATATTGTTATACAAACCCTCTTGTTTTCATTTGATGTGTTGTATCTTGCGTTTCGAACTGATAGTTTTTCGAAAAAAAAAGCCTCTTTTTCTGAGGCTGTAGATTTGATGATAAACATTATCAAAATATAAAAGTTTTTTGAATAAAATTTCTTATTTAACCACTTGAGAGTTGGACTTTTAACACGCGACGTAACAATGACGAACTGTGAACTTATAAATTCTATACGGAAATATATTCCGTTCGGAGAAAACAAGTTGAAACAAGATCTGCCCAAACGACGCTCGGGAGAAACACTCCCAACAAATCGAAACAAGATTTGCACAAACGAGGTTCGGTCTCGTCAGTATACAAAGAAACTTCGTGCCCGAGTCCCACTCGGGCAAAACACTCAAGTGGTTAAGTAACGCAGAAAGGTTAAAAATCTAACAATTAAAATACATGCGTTTTACAAGATCATTGATTATTTCCCAGATAAAACTTAATGTATCGTCAGTAACATAATTGTTTAACCCTTCCTTCCCTGTGATGTGTAACTAGTTTACATTGTTTATAAAAACTATAATATCTATATAAACATAATAAATACTGGGTTCAGATTTTAGGTATTCCTCCGTAATACATTGACGCATTGAATGAAAACATAATATTAATAATATTTAGCACTTATCGGCCACATCAGAGATATTTTGTGAAAATCGGGAATAAATTCACCAATACAATAAAACGTAACCTAGTGTGTGACGTAGGTATATTGATTCTAAAAAACCGCTATGGGTGAGGAAGCGACTCTATTCACGTTTCACTCTCACTCTACTTTGGTATGTGGGAATGCAAGAAATATAATCCTAGTTCGCTCGCTTCTCTCGCTCAGTAGCTCGCGGGCTTTGTTCGAGGTGGTCGCTTTGACCGTTTTGTGAACATCGACCGATGTTTTTTTTCATGTTTTCAGCATTTAAATTTCAATTATTATAATTTTTTACTTTTATGATATGAATATTCTTATTTTTCCGATTTTAAATCGCTCTTTTTTACATGTGTATTGAATAGATAGCACCGGAATGCGCGGATTTTTTTAGCACACGAACGGAAAGGTTGCCAAAGAGGATTTAACAAAATTAATGAATGACACTACAATTCAGACACCACCACTGATTCCAGTCAGGTGAGAAAACAATACAGTGTACCTCAGTTAAGTGTAATGTCTGTCATTAGACATCCATATTGGCTCCATCCAGATTATTAACAGTAAAATGTACCCAATTTTAGCTAAGCACGCTGTCATGAGACACCAGCACTGGCTTCAACCAGGTGAATAAAAAATGCAGTGTACCTACTCTCAGTTAAGTATACTGTCTGTCATTATTCACATTCATATTGGCTCCATCCATATCAGTAGCAGTACAGTGTATCCTCTCAATTGATACGAGCACTGGCTTCATCCAAGCCAGCAACTCAGTTGAACTGATTGATGATAGATAGTTTACTTACCTCTTTCGGGTATATCAAAAACCAGCAATGATTCCATGCAGGCCAATTACATACAGTGTACCCACTCTAGTTACTATATTGTTTGTCATCAGTCACCATTACTAGCTCTATCCAGGCCTGCAATACTTCACCGTATCCATTCTCTAGATCTAGTAACTATATTGTCTGTCATCAGACACCATCATTGGCTTTTCCAGGCCAGTAGTACATTAGTGTATCCACTCTCTAGTAATACCTCTCTGTCATCGGACACCATCATAGGCCATGTAGTTTTTTTAGGAAAATCAAAATGAATCGTTTTGATAATTCTACATGTTTTTTTTTATTTCAATAGTGACAGTTGTTTCGCCGTACAAGGGCTCTGACAAACGTGGTTAAGGCTTAGCAGCAAAGGTTTTACTCGTGTACACCCAAAAAAAATACACTACGATTATAATATCTTATATTTTGTGTTAACGGTATGAAAATTCTAAATATACATAAATGTATGTAAAAATCAGGAATCTTTAAATGATTGACAAAACCATTGTGTGTCAATACAGGTATCGTAAATTAATTCAAAAAATAAAAATAATCCAGAGGCGTTTAATCGCACAATCTTGGCGGCCAATTCAAAATCCTTCCCCCCTTAAAAAACACTCTGTATTTAACTTACACCTGTATTCCATAAATTTAAATAGGTATATTTTCATTTATGAAAAAAAAATCAGAGTTTTAGTATATTTATATATCTTCTTCTAATTATTATTTTAGGCCTGTTATGGTCCTGCATCATTGTTTCCATCTTGTGGCGTCGACTACCAGCTGTCTTTCTATCTTTTGGGAGGTCGTCCTGGAGGTCTGCTTGCTTGGGGGATATTGTCCCTGGCCATTTTTACGGCTCTTGGTTCCACCATTCTGTATACATGTTCGTTCCAGAACTTTCTTCTCTGTCGTCCCCATCTGACAATATCTTCAACTTCGCACATCCTTCGGATTCTGCGTTTCGTTTTCTTATTTATATATACGCAAGTAAAACTGTAGCAATCGTAACAGGATGATTAGCTTTATTCTTCAGGATTAATAAATATATTTCAATAGATTTAAGTTTTACCTGGTTTTGTTTTAAATTTATAATTTTATATGAATAAAGATAAACGCTTCGTTACAAGAAAGGTGACAATGTTGATTGTATGGAAAACATCAGCTTTGTTAAAATCGTAACAATTACGCAATGATTGTCTAAAAACACGGTCTGAAATATAAATGTAACATTAGAAATATAACTGTACTGGACGTATGTCACTTTTTTGCAATTGATATCAAAATTAAAATGAGGTCTGTACTAAAAACCAGATTGAAAACCATTTAAAAAAAACAATGCCAATTGAAATCGAATTTGCAAACCTTGGATTGGAAAAATAGGCCTTTTACCAACTAGTCAGCTATTAATGTCGCATAACCTAACTGTATTTACATTGGGCTTGATTTCCGTTGGCAACAATTTTAATTTTTCAGTTTGGTTATCACTGAAACTTTGATTATTCTTCAATTGGTTGGAAGGATTGCCACGTGGCAGTAAACTAGTTAAATTGCACTGTATATAATGAAAGTGTAGCGCAATACAAAAACTTCGTTGACTAATTTAATAGCGCTGAAGAATCATTTTTATTTATTTATTTAACACTTTTATTGCAATATAATCTGGCGGGTTTATTGCCAGGTGGCAATCTCTTCCAACCAACCAGATAAAAGTAAATGAAGCAAGTTACGTGGTCGCATAAATCATTCAAATGAATATCCATCCCCACGAAATCCATAAACATATACGCGAGAAAATGCCCACGAACCCCACAAAGACGGACAATCACCCGAACATTCTTTTTCATATAAAGTGAGATATCATCAATCAAAAGAAAAGGCAAGGATGGTGGAGAGGAAAGGAAAAGAAATATCAGGAATGAAACACGTTATTTTACTGACTAGAAATTAAGAGTTTTTTCAGTCGCTTCTTTAAGCATGCCAAGGACGGAGTGAGTCTTATATTGGTTTGTAACTGATTCCAGAGTCTCACTGCATGGACAGTAAAGGACGACGTAAAGAAAGAGGAGCGGTGAACTGGAAAGGCCAATAAACAATCTCAATAATAAGGCCAATAAACAATTTTATATGTTATAAGCGATATATTTGATGAACTTTGATTTATTTCCGTAGAAATTATACCTGTGCTGAAGGTACTTGTTTGATTAAACACCTCGTTTAAAATTTTATGGAGCGGATAGATACACGAGTAGGCATTTCAGGTCGGAATGCGGTGAGCTCTGGCGGATTTCTTCGATTCTAAGTATTTCGTAATTAAAACAGTTCCAGTGGGTGTTGAAAGGATCCGTAATAAAGCCCCGGATGAGAATCATTCATTATTCAGGTATTAACGGATCGAATGTAATCACTTCCCCGAGTTTGTCTTGGCAAAAGGGATTCAATTAAGGGTGAACTCTGGTGAAAAACGGAAAACTTCTAAAGCTTTAAATATACATATTTTTACTTTTGATCTTCAACATTAATTTATGAAAATGAGTGTAATTCTAGGATTTCGTTTACATTTATTAATGATTAAAAATTAAAAAAAACTTCAAAGTCTTTCAATAAAAACATAACAACCAAAATTCTGGTTAGTTGTACGAGTATAAGGATTTTATTATAAATGTTTTACCACGTGGTTTGGCTTATGAGGTTTCCATTTAAAATTTTCATCTTCAGGAAAAACGCTGGAGTTTTGATTTTCAGGGCTTGTTTTGTTATCAACTTCGTCATAAGTGGATGCGCTCGATACTACTTGTACTTGGCCTATAGCGAAGTCTAAAACGTAACGTGGGCATACGGGTCCGTTGCGGTTCGCGACTGTAACGTGAGTGCGTGCATTCATCCCACCATGGTACAACACTCCAAAAAACCTTATACAACTAATACAAAGGACCGCAAAAACCTCAAAACAAATTTAACATTTCGGTCATCGAGTTCCTTTGGTAGGGTTTTAAATTCTTGTTTTATATTGTTTTATTTTTACTCATTGATGATAATAATTTCTTTAATTTCTCTCTAATCTTTTTTCGTTCACGTCTCATTTAAAGTGAGATTATGGTATTACATAATTTATAAATCACCATTGTTGTAAGTGTTTCGCCAATTGTCATTTAAATAAAAAAAATACAAATGCGGATGTAACTGGTATTCTGAATTCAACTCTTTTGGCATGGTTTTCGGTTCACGCAAACTTACTGTCTCGTTATTTTTGACGCAAATATGTTTTAATGAGCGAGTACCATAAGTTACGTTTAAATGAGATGTTATTAAGGCAAATTGTTTCTTTCCCTCCTCTAACTCGTCTTCCGACGACCTTGCTGGATAGAGAGACATCGATTAGCTGAGATTAATATGAACTCACCAAATAGCTGGCAGCAACAGTCGAATCAGCCCTCGATCAGAAATCTCCGCTTCCAGAGTAACCCTAACGTGTTTCTTTAAATATTTCACTTGCTAAACATACTGTGAGGTGCCTTGAATCATCTAAGGTATGGCCACGGTTACAGTAGACAAGTCTTGAACTTGTGAGGCTATATTGATTCTACGTTGTATCCCGTATCACGTGAAATGTTTCAGATTGTCGGTCATATCGTGGAGGAGCGTCTAATATAATAACCTTACATAGCCTAACTTTAAATTGTTTCTTTAAATATTTCACTTGCTAAATATACTGTGAGGTGCCCTGAATCATCTAAGGTGTAGCCACGGTTACAGTAAACAAGTCTTGAACTTGTGAGGTTATATTGATTCTACGTTGTATCCCGTATCACGTGAAATGTTTCAGGCTGTCGGCCATATCGTGGAGGAGCGTCTAATATAATAACCTTACATAGCCTAACCTTAAATTGTTTCTTTAAATATTTCACTTGCTAAATATACTGTGAGGTGCCCTGAATCATCTAAGGTGTAGCCACGGTTTCAGTAGACAAGTCTTGAACTTGTGAGGTTATATTGATTCTACGTTGTATCCCGTATCACGTCAAATGTTTCAGACCGTTGGTCACATCGTGGAGGAGCGTCTAATATAATTACTTAACCTAACTTAACCTAACCTTAACGTGCTTGTTAAAATATTTTAATTGCTAAACATACTGTGAGGTGCTCTGAATAATCAAAGGTGTGGCCACGGTTACAGTAGACAAGTCATGAACATGTGGGATTATATTGATTCTACGTTGTATTCCGTATCACGTGAAATGTTTTAGACTGTCGGTCATATCGTGGAGGAGCGTCTAATATAATAATCTTACCTAACCTAACCTTAACGTATTTCTTTAAATATTTCACTTGCTAAACATACTGTGATGTGCCTTTAATCATCTAAGTTGTGGCCACGGTTACAGTAGACAAGTCATGAACATGTGGGATTATATTGATTCTACGTTGTATCCCGTATCACGTGAAATGTTTCAGACTGTCGGTCATATCGTGGAGGAGCGTCTAATATAATAACCTTACCTAACCTAACCTTAACGTATTTCTTTAAATATTTCACTTGCTAAACATACTGTGAGGTGCCCTGAATCATCTAAGGTGTGGCCACGGTTACAGTAGACAAGTCTTGAACATGTGGGTTTATATTGATTCTACGTTGTATCCCGTATCATGTGATCTCATCCTGGAGGAGCGTCTAATATAGTCGTTCTTAGGAGGAGAGGACATCCATTAATTTTTCATTACTCTTTCTGGCAAGATTCAGTGACGCACTATATCCAGCTTGAAACTCGATAAGAATATCATATTTATTTATCAACGGTATAGTACACTTTACAAATATACATACATATCATCATGCCGTGGCCCTTGCGGGGTAGACAGAGAGAACAGATCTCCAAACTTTTCAATTTAAGTACACACAGCTTTCGCCTTTTCCATATTCATACATTTCATTAAACATAATCTTCTATTATGCGTACTTCTAAATTTACAACGAACTTTAAAAAATTATAATAGCCTAATATTTTATTTATTACAAAAGACAAATATTAAAAAAAAAACAATTTAAAGCAGTACCGAATAAGAAAGAAGATACTATTACAATAAAATAATTGAAACAACACATAAGTATGAAAGTTTACACTTTATAATTTTTTCAAAATAAAAAAAAATAACAATGTACAGTAACTTATACACTACGGGACCGCCTCAAGATGGGCAGCCCGAATCACACCACACCGAGCGTCATTTTTTACATTCATGTGGAAAGAAAAGTAAAGTTGCATAAAAAAAACAGTGTATTTAAGGTTTATTATTCATATTAGTTAAAATAGTAAAATAATTCTCATAATCATTTTAATTAAGGATCTACACGAAGTAATGACAGATATATTAAAAAAATATAAATATTTTGTAATTTGTTTTGTCAAACACTGTTTATTCTCCTTTTTGTAACGGTAATACCCTACCGGTTTCAAGGTTTTCACATCATCATCAGGGAAGCACAAACAAGACTGAATTCGGTTCGAACTGGTACCGATACACACGCTTTTAACGGTTGGGGGCTGAAAGCCTTGAAACCGGTAGGGTTATATTGTTACAAAAAGTGGAATAAACAGTGTTTGATAAAACAAATTACATTGTATTTAAACCTTCACAATGTAAATGCCTTAACTATAAACAATATATACATATTTATTATTTTTATACTACATGTAACAAAATGTAAACTCATAAATAAAGCATTTCAAGCTGAATATGAGATTTTGAGTTGTGCGGTTTTGTGTCCCTCTGAGGATATTAGTCGTGCACGGGTTCGCTTCAGTCATCCCTCGACGGAGCTGAAAGTTCCGTTAAGGGTTGGTTATTCTTCAAATTGCACACTTTGCCTGGTGTTAAGGATCGCTGTACTCGGAGAATAATGAGCATCCTTTGTCAGGCTCTTGTTACAGCGGCGAGGATGAGTTGCTTGAGATGAAATTATGATGTCTCAAGAAAATTGAGGTAATCATTTTTACAAAGTTTTCTGAATCTTCCTCAGGTATTTTTTAATGTGAATTTAAGCTCCTGAAAATCATTGATCGTAAGATGATATAGTTTTTTTTACTAAATTATGTCTTTTTAGGAGCATTTTATTTAATAAAAAAAGATTTATGAGGTTTCGTTTTAATTTTTTTTTTGGTAAACTTGATACAGAAAAACAATTCAGTCGTTTTATGCTGTATACAAATATAATTGAACAAAAAAAATAATTAAATGGTTTTTCGGATGTTACATATTATGTTATTTAAGTATTTAGTTGTTAAATTTAAGGTTATTTTTAGATTCATGAGACTCACTACAGGTATTAATAAAAATAAATTTAAAAAAACCCACACTCGAAGTCCTTTACATAGAATGATACACAGTATGGAAAAATATGTTTGATGCTTTTTTTAATTTTAAATATAATTTAATATTGTCCAAGCATTGAACAAAATGAAAAAAATGTACGTTAATTTGAAAATATAAGTTTCAATTTTTTATTTATTAATTTATTTAACACTTTTTTGCAAATACAATCTGGCAGGTTTATTGCCAGACGGCCATCTCTTCCAACCAATCAGTCAAACATAAATGAAGCAAGTTACGTGGTCGAATAAATCATTCAAATTACTATCCATCCCCACGAAATCCATAAACACATACGTGAGCATATGCCCACGAGCCCCACAAAAACGGATAATCACCCGAACATTATTTTTCATATAAAGTGAGATATCATCAATCAAAAGGAAAGGAAAGGATGGTGGAGAGGAAAGGAAAAGAAAAATCAGGAATGAAACACGTTATTTTACTGACTGGAAATCAAGAGTTTTTTCAGTCGCTTCTTAACACATCGATCAATAAGTCCCTAGACTAACGAATAGATGGCGCATCTTATAACAAATCCATACCATTCTCAGTTAGTACCAATCTTTACAAGTTATGTGTCAAACTTTCATGACATTCCGACATTGTGTCATTAAGTTACATTGGTTTTAGTGACGCTACTTTTGTTATTTTCAAAACAATGGAAAAAACCGAATTTTGTGTGTTGATAAAACATTGCTTTTTAATGTGAAAAAATACCGTTCAAACTCAGCGATGGCTTGAAAATTGTTATTTGGGCTCTGCTCCATCGAAAACAACCATTTGTTAGTGGTATGCTAATTTCAAACGCGGTCCTACAGACACAAATGATGCTGAACGCTCTGATCGTCCAAATGAGGCTGTTCCACCAGAAAACATAAAAAAACCCTCAAAATTGTGATGGAAAATCGCAAAGTAAAGTTGCGTGAGATAGCTGACATCCTAAAAATATCATTTGGTAGTGTTTACACTATTTTGCATGAACATTTGATCATGAAAAAGCTTTTTTCGAAATGGGTACGTTTCGAAAGAGATTTGGCTCCAATGAAGAAGTGATTGCCGAAACTAACGCCTATTTTGAAACCAAAGATAAATCGATCTACACGGCTGGCATAGAAAAGTTAGGAAAGCGTTGGAATGAATGTATCGCTCTTGAAGGAGACCATGTTGATGAATGAAAAAGAATTTTGGCAAACAAATGTTATTTTAGTATTTAGTCCCGGGACTTATTGATCGATGTGTTAAAGCATGCCAAGAATATGAGAACGGATAGCAAGGTACGCATTTATAAGACCTGTGTGCGACCTATCCTCACATATGGCATCGAAGCGAGGGCGGACACTGTCAGGACAAAAAGTATGCTAAGGACAACGGAAATGAGAACTCTGCGCGCTATTGCTGGGAAGACTTTGCGTGATAGTGTAAGGAACACTACAATCCGATAGGCCTGTGAGGTCCGGGATGTGGTCAGATAGGGACGACAGCGTCGACGATACTGGTACCAACATGTACAGAGAATGACTTTCACAAGAATTCCATACATAGCTCTGCATGGGGTGCCGGATGGACTGCGTCCGCCAGGGAAACCCCGAAACGATGGAGATCTAGCTAGAGCTCAGCATCACAGGAAAATCTTGCAGTAACAGACTCTTGAGTCTACAGAAAGTTTAAGAAGAAGAAGATTTGAACTAGTCATTAAGATGTTTTTTTAAAATTTGATAGCAAATTAAACACAAGATTTTTAATTATGATTTAATCTTACTCCCAAATGTTTAATTTCCACTGTACTAAGTTTATATACTCGTACCAAATTTCTATGTATATTTAAATATTAATCAACTTAACAGCAAAACCGTGAAGGACCTAGGAAACGAATTTAACAAAAGCAAACAATGACTTTATTAAAGTCTAAATTAACCCTGAGTTATATACACATAACGCGATACTTCAGGGAGTTCGTGTTATTGTGCCCTGGAATATATAGTAATACATATTCATATAAGATAAATACTTTGAATGGGTGTTATTTGAGTCATATGAAGTTTGTAAAAAAATGTGAAGTTTAAATTTGCAATTATTTTGTTAAATTACTTTATAGTATTTCATTCATGAATTTGATTTTCATAAAATTGCTTATTAAATGCCCTTATTAAATTTTTCCTACTTATAATTCGTGTTTTATTCATATATTACGTAAAGAATTTTCTTAAATTCGCTCATTTAATCGGGGCATCAATGAAGTAAACGTATTTTTATAATTATAATTTGATTGTTTTGTTAACCCTTCCTTCCCTGTGATGTGTAACTAGTACACATTGCTTCTAAAATCTTTATTATCTCTGTAAATATAATAAATACTGGGTTCAGATTTTAGGTGTTCCTCCGTAATACATTTTTCAGATTACTATCTCTTTACCTCCCTGAAGCTGCACATGGGTGGAAAAAAGTTTTCAGCCGACGAGGAGGTAAAGGAGGAGGTGGAGAAGTGGACAGAGAGGTTGGCGGGAAACTACTTCGAGGAAGGCATCAAAAAGTTGATACCCCGCTTCACCACCTGCATTGAGAGGAATGGCGACTATGTCGAAAAATAGCTTACATGTGTACTACGGTAACCACGTATATATTTTTTTTTTAAATAAAAAAAATTGTAACCTACAAAAATTCAGTACACTTACTTTCTGGACTTACCTAGTATGTTGAGTTTGCTGTAATAAAATATCATAATATTTTATATTAGTAACTAAAGCCAATACTTTTTATTATTTTTCGCCAACTCTGTTGAAACTTTTACGTTCTTACATTCTTTCTTGATATATTGCATTCTGGAGACTGTCAAGATACGTATTGCAACTATAAATTCTTTATAAAACTGCTTCTTTTTCAGACACATAAACTTCAAACATGGTGTGAAATGCAGCCATTTTGCATTTTTGTGTTGCATTCTAGATATTTGTGAAAAATATTCTAGAGTCAAAAATATGCAAGAAGTTAAAGAATTCTTGAATGAAAAAAAAAACCCCAGTGATCAGTTCTAAGATTCATATAAATATTATAAATGTTTAATAGAATTAAAAAAAAGGACATTTTGTACTCTCCACTGTTTTATTTTTGCGAGTTCACAACCGTTTTCAAAGTTCTCCGTCTTCATCGTCAGGTAAAGATGAACTTGAAATTGTAAATTATCTTCACCTGATAAGGAAGGTGGAGGTCTTTGAAAACGGTTATGTTCTCACAAAAATAAAACAGTGGGAAAAAAGTGTTTTATTTATTTCATCAAAAATTTAGGGAAGCAAACGTACAATAAACGATTGTATGGAATCAAAATCGTGAAATTGAAAAGTATTGCTTGTACAATTCTCTTTTCCTTCATTTTTCTTGATAAAAAAGTGCTATTTGGTGTCTACAAATAAGTGAATGATTGTATGTAAAATAAATGTTTCTTATTTAAATATTTATTTTTGTAAAATGTGATAATGGCTGATAAAGGAGTTTTCAGCGTCTTTTCAATCATGGATTAGCGCTACGCTCAAACAGAGATTGTTGATTGGCCTTTCCAGTTCATCGCACATCTTTTTTTTTATATCGTACTTTACTGTCCATGCAGTGAGACTCCGGAATCAGTTACAAACCAATGTAAGACTCGCTACATTCTTGACATGCTTTAAGAAGCGACTGAAAAAACTTTTAATTTCTAGTCAGTAAAATAACGTGTTTCATTCCTGATTTTTTTTCCTTTCCCCTCCACCATCCCTTCCTTTCCTTTTGATTGATGATATCTCACTTTATATGAAAAATAATGTTTGGGTGATTGTCCGTCTTTGTGGGGTTCGTGGGCACATGCTCACGTATGTGTTTATGGATTTCGTGGGGATGGGTAGTCATTTGAATGATTTATGCAACCATGTAACCTGCTTCATTTGCTTTTGTCTGATTGGTTGGAAGATATTGCCGCCTGGTAATTATCCCGCCAGTTTGTATTTGCAATAAAAGTGTTAAATAAATAAATTATAATGTTTTTGTACTTATGACTGCTCTCCATATACACACATATAATTTTTTTTATTGTGCTTCATTTTATGTCAACTAACTGCCTAAGGATGGACAAATTGCATAGTGATTTTGTATATTTCAATGAAAAAAAATCCTGTTTATTAAAAAATATATCTCTTATATTGGACACACTTTTTCGCTATTTATAAAATAAATGGTTTCACGGTTCAGATTATTATTGTTATCGATTTGCAATTCATTAAGTATGCTAATGAATTTGTCAAAAGGAATCCCAATACAGTTTAGATATTATATACGTACGCCCCAGTTTATCTATAGGTTTGCAACTGTGTACCAGACCCGACCGACAAAGGTGAAATAAAAATGAAGCAGAAGAAGGAAAATTAATATAAAATATTGAACGTAAAGGTTGAACTTTCAGATCTGACGTATCAAAAAATAAAAGGGTCGCTTATCACGCTCGACATCACCGACAAGTCAAAGTTTTCCGAAGAGACATTATGTGTTGTCAGCCCAGCATAGTGAAAAATACCTTCTGGAATTAGAAATTTATAGCTTTTTTATTTCAGAAATAAACAAAGGGCTAAATAGACGAATTAAAGAGATGTTACGGCTCCTAAAAGAATTATAACGATACATTTTTTTATTTTTTCAAAGATAAAATAAACCATAATATTTCAATGTTTCATTGTGATATAACCTTTGTTTTTTTTTAATAAGGCAATCTACCGAAACTAGAATGATTTGTGCCACCAAATTAAAGTCATTGTGCAATTACATAAGTCAATATAATAAAATCAATTAAAAAAATATATATAATTCAAGATACTTTAATGTTTCGACTGATTAAGCTTTAAAAATTTAACAAAAGATTTATAACTGTTTCGCAAAGTACAACTGAATAAAACATGGTTTAAAAACCTTTGATATTTACAATATAAAATGTTATTTACAATATAAAATGTTATTAACAATATAAAATATCAGTGAAAAATAATGGTCCATGGCTACTGACGTCTAGCTGTCTACTAAATATTTAATTATAAATTCATTATTGATATGGTAAGAACTTATATTGTAATTTTATTATTAAAAAAGTAAACGATATATTAGGTGTTAACATAAGTTGTGTACGTTTTTTTTCCAAATTTAAAAATGCACCAAAATTAAAACAAATTGGTCAAGGTTATACGTCATTCGAAAGAAAATTTTCTGCTCTACAAGATATTGTATTTGCTTTTACGCTACATATATTACTTTATTTGATTAAAACCCATCAAAATGGAATGTCAAGTAGACGAAAGTGAGCATTTTCGACACCTCGTTCTGTTCGCGTTCAATCTAGGGAATAAAGCTGCCAAAGCTGCTCGCGACATTTGCGAAGTGTACTGTCACACCTCTTTCCTATTTAAAAACAAAATTAGGTTGTACACATTTCAATACATAAATTAGTTTTAACACATTACCATCAAATGAGGTGTGACACTCCCGTTCAGGTCAGCCGGTTTCTTAAGGAGGCAGGAACTCTTTGGCTCTCAGGGGTTTGTTGGGTTCCTCTGACTCTGAATAACTCTCTCTCAACTCTCGCAGGGACAGGCGACACAATTAAACAAGTATAATTTGGAATGAAACAGTTTATTATATTGTAAAAAAAAAGAAAAAAAGAAAAAAAAAATATATAAAAAAAACTTGACGAATGTCAAGAAAAAAAGTTTAAAATTGGCAAGAAAGACTGTGTTGTATTTAGCAAGGGAGATTTCAATAACAATTTGAAATTACTTTACTCGGTGGGTTTTTAGCGTGGCGACGAAATCCAGCATTGAAATTAAAAGGAATAATATTCACCCGTAATTAAAGATGGCGTCCTGGGCTTCTGCGATACACGAAGAAAAACTAGTCAGGCTGTCCTCGGTACAAACACTATTTCTGGACAGACGTCCTAACCGTGTCTTATCTGAAGGCACAAGAAAAGCTCCTCGTGGAAGTTCGGGCCTTTTATAGGCACTTGCGAGAAAGAGAGGCTACACGTACTCATTCTCACTTAAAATAATAGTTTCGATAGTAACGTCATAGATATGATACTTTACTTTTAAAAGACAATTGAGATCGGTGTCTCTTACAATTCATCAAAAGGGTATATCGTCTAGACAGAATTTATTGCTTCCTTGAGCACTGGATTTTTATGACCCTGCTTTTGTCTTCTCAGTCGTTTACCGATGGCCTTACAATTTCCATCTTTACAAAACAGAATTGAATTTATTTTAGACCCTTTTCCTAAACAATCAATGACCATGGAATTCTTTACAATCCGAATGTAGTTTTACAACCCGAGCCGACCACCTAAGTTGGCGGTGCACTATTTCATTTGTATAACCAAAACAAAATTGAATTTATTATAGGCCCCTTTTCCTAAACAAACAATAACCATGGGATTCTTTACAATCCAGGATATAATCTTGTACTCCAAAGCGGTGAGCACTTAAGATAACCCTTTTTTCTATTGACTTAATCTTAGCGACAGTATTAGAAATATATTATTTTGTTTCGAGAAACATGTTTCAGGAGCATGAAATGTTGCGAATTTAGTATTGGGGATGTGAACTATGTAATTTATCAAATACAGTCCTGACAGTACGGTGAATATGGTATGAATTAAAGGACAGCTCGTCGATGGTTTTTACGTTACAAATACGGTAATTTCGACCTGAAAGACATGGAGCGTTCCGGACGACCAGTGGACTTCGATGAGAACCGCTTAAACCATATTATTCATGAAGATCCCCTTCAAACATTTTTCATCACCATTTTCAAACCATTTTTCATCGCCAGTAATGATGCGATAAAGGAACCTGTGCTTGTGGCCATGCGTAGCTCGATGACGCGCGAGCAAACCAGCAGAAATTATAGAACGTTGATTTTTGTTGTTTTCACTCAAAACATGTGGAACCCAAGCGCCGAACTTCTGGACTTTTCCCATTGATTTAAGATGGCGGTATACAGACTACAATTCATGTACTTAGCCAATTCTACGGTGGTTTGAAGGGGATCTTCATGAATAATATGGTTTAAGCGGTCCCCATCGAAGTCCACTGGAGGTGTCGAAAATGCTCACATGCGTCTACTTGACATTCCATTTTGAAGGCTTGTGATCTAATAATATAATACAGTATCTTGTAGAATAGAAAATTTTCTTTCGAATGACGTATAACCTTAACCATTGTGTTTTACTTTTGGTGCTCATTTTTAAATTGAAAAAAAAGGACACAACTTATGTTAACACCTAATACAATGGGGGATATGAAATATTACAAATATTGAGGGTATATCTCCCTTGCCATTCTCTATTTTTCCAATGGCGTCTAATGCCATCTTTAACGATCTTATACGTATTATCCGGCAAAATGGATTCTGGCAAAAACGTCCAAATCTTACAAAGGAATTATATGATTGAAGTTTTTTCCTTTTATTTGATAAATAGTAGTATAATTAATATATTAAGAAAAAAATCCATTCCAATATAACATAACTTCAACAACATAAAAAAAATGATATATATATTCTATTTAATTAAACTAATTTGATACGATTACAGTAAAACTTGTCGTCTGTATTACTATATGGTTTTCACATTCAAACAACCAGAAATATGTTAAAAGGCCTTAAATGAAAAGCAGATGTTCGATAGATCGTTGCTGAGCCACGTAGTCAAGGATTCCCTCGTCATTCCAACGTCAATTTAATTGAAAAGTGAATTTGTGCCTTGGAAGTTTTTTTTTAAAGTTAGTTAGTCGTTGCACACCAACAAACTCTCCGGTCACACCGCTTTACTAGATCCGATGGCACACTGAAGTGAGACGATCGGGCATATCGGCATGTTTTTTTTTACTCTTTTAGAAATAATATATATGACCAAAGTCATATGTATTCTTATACTCCCAAATACTAGGCTAAAAAATGCCTACGTCATTCGAAGGGATAATCAAAGTGCAGAGTGTGAACTGACAACCTTCCGCATGGAAGTCCAGTGCATTACCGTGCGGCCATGCAACTCTATAAATCCAGATATAAACCCTTTTTAAAAAAACTGGGTTCCAACGGGAATCGAACCCATAATCTTCAGATCGGAAGACAGGCGTCTTATCAACTAGGCTACGTAGCCCAGTTGGTAAGATACCGGTATTCTACCCCGGACGTTAAGGGTTTGGACCCCGTTAGTATCCATTTTTTTTTCAAAAGGGTTCCTGTCTTGTTATCACTTTAGGCATGTTTAACCCTTCCCTTGCGGTGCTAAAATTGAAACGCGCGCTCCGGCGTTGGGTAGTGAGTACGCGATCAAAAATTAGCGATTTTAAATCGGAAAAATAAGAACATTCATAGATAGTCCCCTTAATTAATTATAATTGAATTTAAAAATTATAATAATTGAGATTTATTTGCTGAAAACATTAAAAAACCATCTGGCAACGCTCACGGAACGAGCGTAGGTCTAGTCTGGTTGCAAGCCCAAAAGCTACGGCGGCGCGGAGCGGTAGTGGCTTATTCCCGGCGTGGCTTACGCTTGCGACGATTGAGACAATTGAGCTCCTCGCAATTCAGTGAAGTATGCAAGAGTGAGATGCAAATATAGTGTCGCACTTCCCGCATACTCTTCACTTATCGTCAAGACCCAAGATCGAGGCACTCACAGCGTTTAAATGCGAATTTGTTTCCGATCTTCACAAAACACCTACGATGTAGTCGATAAATTCTGATTATTATTAATATTATTTTTTAAATCAATGCGTTAATATATTATGGAGGAATACCTAAAATCTTACCCTTGTATTTATTATATTTATAGAGATATTGATGGTTATTAGAAGCAACGTGTAGAAGATACCCAACACTGGGAAGGAAAGGTTAACAATTTGTATTGTAAACAACGAAAGTGTTATATAATACGTTTCTGAAAAAAATATCGTTTTTTCAATTTATCAGATAATTTGAAATAAAATAGAAGTTTTACAAGAAATATTTTTACTGTATCTGCAAGTCTTGAGTATGCGGGTATTCAAAGTTCGAAGAAAACATAGCGACGAGAGATCGTGATAAATATTATGTGTATTTTTTGATCAAACTTTACCCCTTTAATATATAAGTTTGTCAATAAATCCTTTGTTTTCCTTCAGTTCTCACGAAGCTTAGGGATATATTCAAATATTCTTGAGTTTTTGAAGAGAATTTGTCGTCAAATAAAATAATACGCTTCATGTTTTCGACGAGGTGATTTGAAAATATTATTTTACCGAGAAAAACCAAAATCCAATTATTTTATCATTTTATTTAAAATATATTTTTTAAGGAGACACTTCAAAGAATTCTGAGGGTATCAGAAGATTAAAGAGAAAAATAATATTATCTATAAAAGTACGCATAACGTTGTGGCCAAATTGATCCGACGGTATGTCTTTCAGTATGGGACTGCTTGTTCGATTCTCGTTGGTAGCCAGATTATTTAAAAAAAATAAAATATAAGGGTTTTTGCTTAAGTCGTTTAAAAATATTTATAGTTTGTTAAAAGCGGTAGCTCACATGGGAATAAACCAAACAAATTGTTCTGTATATATAACAGTGAAAGTGGATTATACAGAGAGTGTAAATAATTACCATTGAATGTACACCATCACTATTCGAATTAGTGAATATGGAAGAAATAGTTCATTTAGAAATAATAAATCCATATTCACTATTGATTTTAATATCATTCCTAATGTTTGTTAACCTTTGCTAACGGGCTGAGAAAAGTTAATTTGAAATAAAACTATAAACAATCTTTAATCGTTTTTGTTTATTGTAGCAAATCAATGTAACATTTCGACATGAGTCAAGTGCAATTTATTTCGCAATTACTCGTACAATTTAGAATCTCGCATTTCAAAGTGAAAGATATGCAGCTGCACATTAATGTTCATATTATTGAACCTTCACTATCGCTGAGTAGTAGCAGTACACTTTCAATAGTGAATTTGAACAGTTGACAGTGTAGGGCACGTTCACTTTCACTATGGTGTACATTTACTTCAAATAATTTACATTTGATCATCCGCATTCACTGAAACATATATTAGTACATTATTTATAGTTAAGGCATTAACGTTGCGAAGGTATAAATCCACTGTAATTTGTTTTATCAAACACTCTTTATTCCACTTTTTGTAACGTTGTAACCCTACCGGTTTCAAGGCTTTCACCTTATCTTCAAGGGAGCACCTCATATTCAGGGAGTCTTGTTTGTGCTCCCCTGAAGATGAGGTAAAAGCCTTGAAACCGGTAGGGTTATACTGTTACAAAAAATGGAATAAACAGTGTTTGATAAAATAAATTACAATATATTTGTACAACTATAATGAACGATAAAACAAAAATGGAAATAAAACTTTCATAGTAGCCGTCATACTATGCATTTTATTACCCTTTGCGCAATAGCATAAATTCGGGAACATTATGGATGAAAAATATTCAGTCGCTGTAGGGAGAACCTCAAATCAGGATAAGTTTGAATGTTTGAATGTGACTATTTTCCCATTATTTTTCCACGTCCACGTTTCACTCCCATACATCAATGCTTAGTTTGAATGTATATTTTTTTATGCTTTATTGACTTTGTTTCCGGTCTCAATCTGCGGATCAATATCTTGTTTAACCTTTCCGTTATCTGAGAATATATTTCTTAAGAAGCATAATTTTTGTACTGTTCTAATATTTCATTGTTCATATCATTTACTTTTCTTTATCACTTTTTAGTTAACATATATTATACACAATACAGTAATTATAGACCTATTCAAAGATCAATAAACTTGGCCTCTCTTCAAAAGAGGCGAGTTATGTGTGATAAGATTTTTCAATGGGGACTCCTAAACAATATGACTGCAAAAAATTCATATCAAAGATATTTCTTAATATTCCAAACATATTGTTTCATGTTAACAGGGTCTTAGAAGAGGATGTTCATACCACAAATAATGGATCCCCCCCTCGTTCGCGATTGAATAAAACACACTGAAAAATATTTTCAGTTTCTCTGGGAGGAAGATTGAATTAGGAATATTTATCTCTCAATTTAGCTGCTTCTATTAATTTTCCACGTCTACGTTCCACTTCCATACATCGATGATTAGTTTGAATATATATTTATTGATACCCCATTGATTTTTTTCCGGTTTCAACTCGCCGAGCAATATTTTGTTCCAACTTTCCATCGTATGAGAATATACTTCCCAAGCATGCGTTTTTCAAGTCACAATCTTTAATTATTCACCCTAATGTCGAATTTACTTTTCAATTCACCCTTTTCAGTCACCGGATCTGGATTTTGTAACATTTATTCTTCAGTATTTTATTTCGCATTTGATGTTAAGTTCACTTATACGCTGTAGTTAAATTCGAAGTTTACTCGTATTCCATATACTTGTAGCTTCAAATGTCGACGTTTAAAGAACGTTACAGCTATCATAAAAGGTCTTTCAAATTGAGCGTTTTTTTTTTAATTCTTGGATAAAACACAGATTGCGTCGCGAACTTGCCTGAGCCTTGTGACATTTGAGAAGTGTAATGTATGACATTTATAAAAATGTAGTCGTATGCAATACAACAACGCGTTTAAATTGTTGAATTATTTTATGTATTGTAATCTCCGTAAACGGTGATGTTAATTGGCCACCAAGATCATATGATCTGACACCGTTGGACTATTTTCTCTGAGGTTACGTGAAAAACCAGGTCTATAAAAATGACCCCCAATCAATTCCTGAATTGAAGGACGAAATTATTCGCGTTATTGGTGAGTTAGAACCGCAATTATGCCAAAATGTCATCGAAAATGTTGACAAAAGAGTGGACATCTGTGGAGCTGCAAGAGGTGGACATTTGGTGGATATTGTTTTTTGTGTTTAAATGTTATACATTATACTTCAATGACCAATAAAAAGTTTTTTGAAATCAAAGCGAATGGTGTGTTTTATTCAAGAATTTTAAAAACATTTAAATTAAAAAAGCCGCTCCATTTGAAAGATCCTTTAGTTGATAATCAACAAGTCTTAAATATAAGAATGGCTAAGTTTTCAGAACGTTGCCAGTTTAAGCCAGCATTATTATAGTAAAAGCATCAGACATTTGTCATGAAATAATACAATTTTCGTAGTTTTTTTTCACAAGTAGAAAAATAAATGTCTAGATTTTTTTTCTTTTGAAGCAGTTGGTCTCTGAGAATACTAGTTCCACTACATTAAAACAAATTGGACATGGGCAGTCCAATTTAAAGTTTCCGAATGAAATCCGAAAAATTGTTGTATGCAGCGCAGACAAGCGCATTAGCACGGGAGCACGGACTATTTAGTACGTGACCCAGATGTTACTCGGGAACTTTTGGACCATCTCCAAGTCGATGCGCTTCGCGGCTGCATTATTTGAATGCATTTTTGTGGGGATGCACTTATATAGCTATCATGTAAAATAGAAGAATGTCTTGTTTTGTTTCTCTTGTAACTTTTGTCTTCGATATCTCTGTATATGATGTAAATTAAATAGTTTTTTTTTTCAATTCATATGTAAGATAAATTCATGTATGGATATATTAGACACTTTACTGTAAAATAATTAAATGTCGAGTTACCGTATTATCCCGACTATAAGGCGAAGTTTTTATTTAAAAAAGCGACACGTAAATAGGGGGGTCGCCTTATATTCAAGTTTTATTTTTCATAGTATTATAATGGTGAGTGAAATGTTTTTTTCTCCAAAAAGCAGATAAAAATAGGGGTCGCCTTATAATCAGGGTCGCCCTATAGTCGGGCCAATACGGTAATAGCCAGACAGGAATACCTTCCAGCCAACCAGACAAGAATTTAGTGGTTGAGTGTCTATTATTGAGTTTTTTAAACTTTTATACGTTTTGAAACTTTTAACATACTTAAAAATAAATAAAACCTTTTCACACTTTTTTCCATCCTTTTTGTCATATACATACACACACTTTGTCATCCATTATCTCGTATTATACAATGTTAAATTTTTTTCTCTATTCTATCATAACTTTTATAATATGGTCTTGTCAGTTTTTAGTATTTTAAACATTAGGAAAAATTTTAGAAAATATCTGGATAACAGCATTAATTTTAACACAAAAGTACCAAAAAAATATATATTGAGAGGAAAAAATACAAAAATCTACTTTTTTAATTTGGTTGACTCTTATTTCCCCTTTTTATTTTGGAAATATTATTTTTTACGCCAATGACTAAAAGCTCGTAATGAAATCCAATTATAAACATGTTTGATGACAAAAATATTCAGTATGAAAAGCAAGTTTTGCTTCTCTAAAAATACTTCGGTCTGTAAACGCATCGTACGACCCACCATTCTGTATATTGCTCACTGCTATTTTTTCAATATCACACATCGCGGGGCTATTCGATGTGAATGTGTATGCTTAAAAAGGACAGAATATCTACAACTTTTTCTAATATTTCATTTATTACTTTTATTAAAAACACACTTTTATTATAGTACAAACACACATTTATTACAAACACAGTTTTAATTGCAATTACAGAGTAAAATGATTTAGCGTATGTTCGTAGTGGGACGTCATGATGATGATGTTGTTGCCATCGCTATATTCGCTTTAGTCGAATTCTGTGTTCACTTTTCGTTCGGGGGTCACCACTTTAGCGGATGTCCTTGTTGGGCATGCTGATGATTTTGATTGTTTGGTATTTAAGATAAAATACGTCGATTTGCAATGCGGAAAGTGAGAGTGAATAATCAATGAATAGTAAACAGTGCTGAATGGTCAAATGATTAATAATAAGTGATTCTTTATTTATCGATAAGTAGGTATATATACATATTCAGAACGGGGCGCGTGAGTGCGTCCGCAATATATTTTTATCTCACTCCTGTGCGTGCAGAGGTGGTCGCAGACGTTGCGAATACTATAGTGGGTAGAATATTTGTTGGCGAAACGGCGAGACGGCGTGATGTGTTCTCTTTCTACTGTGGAATGTGTCGTAAATAGTATTTGCGGGTAAACAATATTAATGTTCTGGTATGCGACCTTTGGGCATGTCCGAAGGTCGTTTCGTCGGTCGTTGACCGTGCGTGTTGACAATATTCAGGGACGACGGTATTTCCTACAATGACATTAAATCAATATTCTACTCAACTAATTAGAATACCAATAAAAAACAAATATATCCTAAAAAAAAATATTTCAACTATCTGTCGATTTTACTGCTAAGAAAATACTCAGATTATTTTATGCAATCATTTAAAAAAATGTATTTGAAACCTTATTCCTAATATGTATGGCCTGTCAATATTTTTTATAATTTTTGTATTTAATCCTGAAAGACATGAAATAATTTTATACCTTTGTTTTGCATTATGATATCATTAATATAATAGCGTTGGATGTCAACAATTTTGATACCATTGTTATCGTCACCGTAGAGATATTATGAAACGCCTCCGTCCTAGTCGTTCCGCATTCCAGCACTCCATATTATACACACACTATATATTTTCCATAAATTAATCCTTTTGTGTAACTTAAATTAAGATAATCTCTCAATCAGAAAAGCCCTTTAAAGTAAATTTAAAAAATTGTGTGTTTAAAAAGAAACGTTTCATGTTTACTTAAATATGTTCAACTTTGTGAAAAAGAATTAGATCAACTACTGAGAATATTATGTTTTTTTTTTGTAAAAAAAACAAATAACTATAATATTTAAAGCTAAAATTCAAGTATCTTATAGTATTTTTTTTTCATTTTATATATTTAAAACATTAAAACGATATTAAGAAAAAAAAACTGAAACACAATTATTGTTCTAATTCTTTTTTTTTATTAAACAAATTAATATAACCTATAGATCAATAAGTCCCGGGACTAACCAAAATATGTCGCCTCTAATAACAGAGAGTTCGGTATCTATCCATGGCTTTATCCTACTCAGTTTCAGCTGGGCATGCTCGGGTATAACTCTTTGAGCGTAAGAACAGATCTGCGTCTCCTGGTATACGTTGTCAAACTCGTTCGAGGAGTTGTGAGCTGTCCAGCATTACTATAAAGATTAGCGTTAAATGTTCCTCACAATAACACTAGACTGCGCCGGCAAGAACTGTTCTCAATAACATACGCAAGAATGGGTCTTCCAGCCGCTATGCCTGTTGGAAGGGGGTTAACTCTTCGGATATTGACATATTTCATATCACATTACCAAAAGCAAAAGTAAATTTTATTCTTAGATTGAGCGCGTTAGAAAGCACTCATCAACATACTTAAGTGACTGTATATCATATGTTTGTGTGTATATACTCAAATGTATGCATTATTTTTTATTTTATATAATTTTTTAATTTTTTTCTATGTATTTTTTCTTCGTTTTTAATGTCTTGTATATTTCAAAGTAATTGGGCTAAGACTTTTTTGTAAAAATAAATAAATAAATAACAAATCCATACCATTCTCTGTTAGTATCAACCTTTAGAAGTTACGTGTCAAACTTTCATGACATTCCGACATTGTGTCATTGAGTTACAGTGGTTTTAGTTAGGCTTCTTTTGCTATTTTCAAAACAAAGAAAATAACATCATATTTTCAGTAGTTGAATAAAAAGAGAGAATCCGAGATACGGAGAATTTTCCTCTTGACTACATTCCCTTGCTGAAACAGGTATCTTTTGAAAAGCTACTACCTAAGATTACTTTGAACAGATTCTCAAGTTTCAAAAGTAAATCAACTCAGATGAATAAGTCATGCTGAATAAGCCTTGCAACAAAGGATAGGCTTTGATAACATGCGAAAGGACAAATTTATGTAAGTAATAGCGCACAAACAATACACTTCGGAGCATTGGACTTAGATTCAGAGGGGAAGAAATGGTATGGACTAACGACATTTTGAATAAAATCAGATATTTTATATATTTAAGAGACGCGATATAGTCAAAATCATAATAAATTTAGAGATACTCTTTTTATACATACATAGCATCACATACTGTCTCTATGGTATTGTATAATATCCTAAACTGTCCCACCGCCCCCTCTTATATCGCCGAAAATTTTAGCGTCTTTCCAATCATAGATTAACGCTACGCTCAAACAGATATTGTCTTTTGGCCTTTCCAGTTCACCGCTCCTCTTTTATTACGTCGTCCTTTACTGTCCATGCAGTGAGACTCTGGAATCAGTTACAAACCAATATAAGACTCGCTCCGTCCTTGGCATGCTTTAACCCTGAGAGATCGGCGCGCTGCTATAGCAGTGGAAGAAATTTATTCTACCCTTGTATTCTAAATTAATATCATTCATTTAGAATACAAGGGTACATATTTTAAAATATATTTATGTTGTAAAAATATATTTTTTTTGTTTTTTTGTTGTTTAAAATAAATATTTATCACGAACGTCCGAATCGTAAATATATCTCAGCACTAGATAGACAATTATATTTTTTTCTCGTAGCGCTCTCAGGGTTAAGAAGCGACTGAAAAAACTCTTAATTTCTAGTCAGTAAAATAACGTGTTTCATTCCTGATTTTTATTATCCTTTCCCCTCCACCATCCCTTCCTTTCCTTTTGATTGATGATATCTCACTTTATATGAAAAATAATGTTCGAGTGATTGTCCGTCTTTGTGGGGCTTGTAGGCATATGCTCACGTATATGTTTATGAATTTCGTGGGGATGGATAGTCATTTGAATGATTTATGCGACCACGTAACTTGCTTCATTTATTTTGTGTCTAGTCAGTTGGAAGAGATTGCCGCCTTGCAATAATCCTGCCAGATTGTATTTGCGATACAAGTGTTAAATAAATAAATAAACACCACAACGCTATCCCCATATCGCGGTAGGCGGAAAGGAGAGAGTGACATACTTTCTTATTGAAACACGCATCTTTCGCCTCTTCTACAATATATTCATACACCTTCTCATACAGTTCATATAATTCTTCTGACTTAAACATTTCCTTCTTTCAACATTTCGTGCACTTGATCCAACTATACTTTCCTTGGACTTACTCTATCACGCCTTCTACTTATATTTGTACTGTATGTATAATTTTTTTTATTGTTCTAGTACCGGCCATAGCCACATGCTTTTTGAGTAAAACATTTTTTTTTTTAATTTTCAACAACATCCACAATTACGTGTATAATGAACCCCCTCCATGTACGGGTGGCCTTACTTCCGACTTAGTAACAACAAAAATATTTTATTTTTATAATGAGATTTTACGAAAATTTTCTTAAAAGATAAATAAATATGTCTAAAAAAACAACAATGAAAAAAATAATAATTCGTTCACTGAAAAAAAAATCTTAAAAATCGACAATTTTTCCGCCCATGAAATGAGAATACCCCCTTAATAGTCGACGAATTCTCGAAAACGAAGATTTCTTTATTTATTTATTTTTTGCGCCATTTACATTATATGATATAATTTTTGGATACTAAAATATTTTTTTAAAAAGATTTCTACTACTTTCATTTACTTAAATTGTATTTTTATTTTCTGTTAATAATTCAATAGATGAAAAAAAAACTATCTTCTTGATTGGAGTGTATTTTCCTTGAAACTTCAGAATAAATTAAACTTCTCTGGGTGTTTTAAATGAATCGAATCCTGTTAAATATTCATCAAAAAAGTAAAAAAAAAAAAAAACGTAAAATAACACAGGCTTTCCAATTTCAAAACACTGTATTGACTATCGAAATACGATAATGAATATCGAGGCAATCAAAACCAGTCCAAATATGATCGTATATTTTTTAAGCGAAAAAGTCATGTTTTTTTAATCATCGATTGTATAAAGAGGAGATTTTGGGTTATTTTTAATATTAGTAAGTGTAAACTCGTGTAATTAAAAAAAATCGAAATGTAGATATTTTTCCGTCATATTCTGTTACGTTTTTTAAATTTTATATAACCTTTTAAATTAGTAATAATCGGACATAATAAAATATTTCCATTGGCGTACTTTTATTTTTCTTAGTATTATTTTCTATGTAGATGTTATACAAATTATTCTTCGATTTTTTGTAATAACCATAAATTGCATACAAGTTCGCATGTTTTACAAGATTTCAGGTTAAATAATACAATATTTATGAAATAATGGCCACTTCTCTGGGTGTTTTAAATGAATCGAATACTGTTAAATATTCATCAAAAAAGTAAAATGAAACAGACTTTCCAATTTCAAAACACTGTATTGACTATCCGGAATACGATAATGAATATCGAGGCAATCAAAACCAGCTCAAATATGATCGTACATTTTTTAAACGAAAAAATCATGTTTTTTTTTCAATATTAAATGTTGCCCACGATAATGCCATAATCCGTAGTTTGATATCTAGTGAAGTATTTAATATCGAGTACTGTACAAACTTATTAATTTGAGTAAGTAAAGTAAATGACTAGGGGGTCGACGGTTCTAAAAATTTTTGGTAAAGGGGTCTGCGGCCGCAAAAATTTTGGGAACTCTTGGTTTAAACTAATAATCTAGTCTACACTTAAGTCTTTGTCCATTAAGTAAGAGAAATTCAATAGTTGTGGCAAAACCAATTATAAAAAGTATAAGTTGCAATATTATGTTTAAAAACTGCTGATATGTTTTCTTAAAAGAATATCGTTATAATATGATTATAAATCAGAAGTAAACTTGCAATACTGGTTACACATACGAGTATATCGAGAACCATTTCACGGTTTATTGTATTATTATAACGTG
Organism: Odontocerum albicorne; assembly: GCA_949825065.1. Classification (NCBI taxonomy): domain Eukaryota; kingdom Metazoa; phylum Arthropoda; class Insecta; order Trichoptera; family Odontoceridae; genus Odontocerum; species Odontocerum albicorne. The sequence goes on from OX463838.1 coordinate 4,720,856, forward strand.
CTAGTGCCATAGATGCATGAAAATGAAGTCTGAGCATTGAAAGGGAGGGACAAGAGCAAATTAAATGCAGTAGAAATGTATGCTTAGTATAGAGTAAACGATAACAGTTCATTAGATACATATGGTATACGTGTTAAGATAGAAATATTAAGATGGCTTGATGACATTCAGAGAATGAGTTGCGATATACTTATGCAAAAATATATATGTCTGAAATTAATGGAGAGCAAAAAAGAAGAGACAGCCCGAAAAAGATCCCCAACGCCCCTTATACTCGTACCAGCCCAATCACGTATATTACGGAGCCAGGAAATTTGCCTCATGTCAACACCTCTTCGACCCTCTATTTTGCCTTGGATGATCAGGTACAGTAATTTGTACTTTTCTCCTCTAAGTACATGACCCAAATAGGACATCTTTCAGATTTTAATATTAGTCAGCCACTGTCTATTAACTTTGGCTCTTTGAAGAACCCTTGTGCTGCTGACCATATCCGTCCAGGATATCCGTAACATTTTTCAGTGTATCCACATTTCGAATGCTTCCAGTCGGTTCAAACCACCAACTTTGAGGGACCATGATTCCACTCCATGCAATAACACTGACCAAACGTAGCAGTCGACTAACCGTTCTCGAAGTTTTAAGTAGATTATCATCACAGAATACGGTTCTCATTTTATTAAAAGTAGCACGAGATGGTTCAATTCTGCACTTGACTTCGGTTACTGGGTCAAGGTTTTCCACTTGGATACTATCAAGGTATTTAATTTTTTTCACTCTCTCTATATCAGCATCGTTCAATGTAAGACGTGCTCCTGTGTGATCCTGCCGGCCAAACACCATGCATTTAGTTTTACTTACAATAATGTTCAGCCCCAGCCTCACACCGGGTTCATTAATTCTATCTATTAGCGTTTGAACATCAATAAGCGTTTTGAACATATTTATTAAAAATATTTTAATATATTGAAATCTTTCACTCAAAAACTGTTGATGTGGGTGATCTATAGTAACATAACACCGTCATTGTTGGGCCTTGTAATTAAAGATCTTCTCTCCATTTCAACATTAATTCATTTGGAAAGCCAGTCCGTGGAGTTTTTTTATTTTTTTATAGTGAGTAGTGACCATTGCACACCAACAAATAACAGGACACCAGTCTGATATAAGCACAGCTTTAGGGAAGACATACTGAAAAAGGAAGTAGAAACACGTGTAGTGGAGATTAATTTTATAAATGTTGCAACAAAAAAAATTAAATGTTCTTAATGGTTAATTTAAAAAAATCACGAAAAATGCTGACACTGTCATAAGCTATTTACGTTTTATCAAAAGTCATAAGCTTCTTTCTTGGTCACACATTCTTAACAAATAGACAGCAGAAAAGCATCAACAAATAATACGTTACGATGTGGATTGTATTGCCTGAGGAACAAAAGCTTTTAGTGTTTATCCGGAAATATAATTTAGCTGCGGAGGCTTATACGGTCGGTAGGCTGTCCGGCTGAACGATACCAACGTTTTTATTAATCCATTTGCTGCCTGAATGATTGCTGTGTTTATCGGAAACGATTTGTTCATATACAGGGATCGTTCGCTCATTCAGAATTTTTTCTAACAGAAATAGTTGAGTGTCTCTATAGATGTTACATGTTTTTTTTAAATTCCAACTACTCGATTCTGTCTAAACTGATTTGTATAGCGTTTGACCTCAAATTTATCAGTATTTTTTTAACAGTTTACATTTAGTTTATCAAAATACTCGTATATCTAAAGTTATTGTTTACTTGTTGATACTTTCTTGTCACATTTTGTTTTTCGAAAAAAAAACTTTATTCAAATTCTGAATACAAATTTTATATGTTCATGGTTTATGAACATATAAAACTTTACATTGACATAAATAAACAAAAACTTTATTAAACATTCAAACATAAAGGGTCTGTAGCGACCATGCGTGCGGTCAATGAACCTGTAGGATACCTACCTAGTAAATAAATAATTGTCAAAATAATAAGTGAATTGTTAAAACACAAATAAATTAAATTAATTATTGTTAATAATAAACATACAGGGTCAATGACCGATGAAGTATTCATAGATTGCTACACGTCAAGAACGGCGACAATGTTTACTATTTTTGTAGTACCCGCGATTTGTCTAGCCATCTCCAATTACAAATAAATAAGCTACCGCCAATTCACGTGCCAGAGCGAGACGGAGCATGTAGCGCGAACTGGTTCACTCATTTGTATAAAACACCTGCGCTCCGAGAAATAAACATATTAGTATTGTCATTCAGTCAACTGTCAAGACTTGTTATTTATTTACCTGCTGTCCACTTATCGATTTATATCCGCATTCCTGAGTCTATATTTATTGACTACAAATCAAGATCATCATGGCTTATCAAGATAAGCAATCCGCTATATTGATGACTCTGTACGAGAAGTAACGCAAGATCAACTAAAACGAAGAGCGATGTCGATATCAAAATCATCAGCACGTCCTAATAGGACACACGCTACATTGATAACGACCATCGTTACAAACCCATTGAGGCGACCCTTGGCCGCCAGGTCATCGAACTCGTATTGTAAGGAATGCGAGACAAGCACCGAGCTACCTTCGCCCGCTCGGTCATTGAACTTACTATTAGCGGAGAACAAGACAGCGACATATCTTCCGCGCTGTCCTACAAAACAAAGAATACCCTACGTGATGACAATAAATATATTGTGATCCGGAGACGAGACAGCTACATATTTCTTGCTCCGTCTCACACACATTCCAAAATATTATAAATACCGACGTTTATCAATAAAATACCTCTTTGAATATTCCGATTTCAACGAGTTTTATTAAACCAACAATCATCCTCATCGTCTCTCCATTAAGGAACAGTCGTTCCTAAAGGTCTTTCGAATTGCGTGTTTTTTTTAATTCTTCGATAAAACACAGATGGCGTTGGAACTTGCCTGGGTCTCGTGATATTTGAGAAGTGTAATGTATGATATTTATAAAAATGGAGTCGTATACAATACAACAACGCGTTCAAATTGTTGAATTATTTTATATGTTGTAATCTCCGGAGACGGTGACGTTAATTGGCCACCAAGATCATGTGATCTGACACCGTTTGACTATTTTCTCTGGGGTTACGTGAAAAGAGTACTCTTCTTAAGAAATCTGTCTCTCAAGTTCACATCTATCGCTAGTGAGTTCATTCGGGATTCTGTGATAAACTGTGACCACGTGCTTCGTACTTTAATTGCAAATTAAATTCTTTTTAATAAAAGTAAATTAAAACACTGTATTTTAATTTAAACGAAATTGCATTTGAAATACTCAAATTGTTTGAAAATAAAATAGATATGGAAATGTTTATTCTGTTATGTAAAAGGTTAAGAACAAAACCAGCAACATGAGGCAAGTATTAGAATTAAAGTTCTATATAATCTTCCATCAAAGCTTTTCCGCACGATCTGTCATAGAAAGTGCCGGGCGAGCTAAACAATACAAAGCCCATCAGAAGGAAAATTCACTACTGAAGCTGTCATTATAGCTTTAAGCACAGTTAAAGTCTTGTCAAAATGCTGACTTAAATGATATTTTAGGGAATAAAAAATTCACGTTAAGTGTTTTTGTATAACAGAAATATAATTGTTAATTGTACGGTACAAAACACGGTTTGTGTATTTTTTCTTTGAAATATATGATAAACATCGTTATGCATTCTTTAAAATGATGTGAAACTTCTTGTATACATAATATTACATGGGGTGACAATGAATGATATTATACAGAATAAAGTGATAAAGAAGTATGTGAACTTAAGGTTGATGTATTAAGTAAGATAAAAAAAGAATGAATACATTTAAAAAAAACTAACAGTATACATATTCAGTGCAAATGTGAGCGGTAGGCGTGGTGAAGGAAGACCGAAGAAAGTGTGATTGAATTAAGTGTATGGACGTAGAAAGGTAAAATATGTGTATCGGGATAGAATAGTCTGGCGACTCTCCTCACTGCCTATCTTGACAGGAAACGGCGTGTTCGTATATTTATTGATTTATTTAACACTTCTATTGCAAATACAATCTGGCGGGCTTATTGCCAGGCGGCAATCTCTTCCAACCAATCAGACAAAAGTAAATGAAACAAGTTACGTGGTCGCATCAATCATTCAAATGACTATCCATCCCCACGAAATCCATAAACATATACGCGAGCACATGCCCACGAGCCTCACAAAGACGGAAAATCACCCGAACATCATTTTTCATATAAAGTGAGATATCATCAATCAAAAGGAAAGGAAAGGATGGTAGAGGGGAAAGGAAAAGAAAAATCAGGAATGAAACACGTTATTTTACTGACTAGAAATTAAGTGTTTTTTTCAGTCGCTTCTTAAAGAATGCCAATGATGGAGCGAATCTTATATTGGTTTGTAACTGATTCCAGAGTCTCATTGCATGGACAGTAAAATACGACGTAAAGAAAGAGGAGCGGTGAACTGGAAACGTCAATAACCCTTCCCTTACGGTGGTAAAATTGAAACGCGCGCTCCGGTGTTGGGTAGTGAGTACGCGATCAAAAATTAGCGATTTTCAATCGGAAAAATAAGAACATTCATAGATAATCCCCTTAATTAATTATAATTGAAGTTAAAAATTATAAAAATTGAAATTTATTTGCTGAAAACATTAAAAAACCATCTGGCAACGCTCACGGAACGGGCGTACGTCTAATCTATTAGCAAGCCCAGAAGCAACTGCGGCGCGGATCAGTAGTGGCTTACCCCGGCGTGGTTTACGCTTGCAACGATTGAGACAATGGAGCTCCTCGCAATTCAGTGGAGTATGCAAGAGTGAGATGCGAATATAGTGTCACGCTTCCCGCATACTCTTCATATATCGTCAAGACACAAGGTCGAGGCACTCACAGCGTTTAAATGCGAATTTGTTTCCGATATCTTCACAAAATACCCACGATGTAGTCGATAAACCCTAATTATTATTAACATTATTTTTTAAATCAATGCGTAAATATATTATGGAGGAATACCTAAAATCTTAACCTTGTATTTATTATATTTATAGAGATATTGATGGTTATTAGAAGCAACGTGTAGAAAATACCCAACACAGGGAAGGAAAGGATAAACAATCTCTGTTTGAGCGTAGCGCTAATCCATGATTGGAAAGACGCTGAAAATTTTCGGCGAGATAAGAGGGGGTGGCGGGACAGTTAAGGATATTATACAATAGTATATATGTATGTTTTAAAAATTCAGAACACTTTTACTATAAAAAGATTATGATTATTACATTTCTCAATATTTCTTATGTGTCATATCTAATTCAATTATATAAAAATATTCAAATATTCACTATAAAACAGCTAAAAATGGAAATTTATTCAACTTGAGATAATATGTATCGATACATTTTAGGTAAAAGATATCCTTAAGTGTTTTACTCGTAAATTCGCCGTTAATTATAAAAAACGCTACAAACACCCTGCACCCTTGCCTAGAGCTGGGGTTAAATTTAATTGGTATGCAAATTTCAACGTCACGACCAAAACACATAAATTAAATTAGATGGACCATTTGTCGCGCTGTATGAGACCTTAATATTGTTACGATGAAGGTTTTTCTCTTTTCTATATCTGCTTAAACTGTGGCGCGCAATTTTCTGACAAAGAAACTCAGAATTCAACAAAATCCAATGTGATTTAAGCTTCCTTGGAAGAGAAATGATAAAATTCTTTTTTTAAATATATACTAGTCAGAAGTAGCATTCTAATCAAGAAACTATGTATTAATTATTTAACTAGTCAGAAGTAGCATTCTAATCAAGAAACTATATATGAATTATTTAACTAGTCAGAAGTAGCAGTCTAATCATAAAACTATATATTAATTATTTAACTAGTCAGAAGTAGCATTCTAATCAAGAAACTATATATTGATTATTTAACTATTGAGAAGTAGCATTCTAATCAAGAAACTATTTATTAATTATTTATCTAGTCAGAAGTAGCATTCTAATCAAGAAACTATATATTAATTACTTAACTAGTCAGAAGTAGCATTCTAATCAAGAAACTGTATACTAATTATTTAACTTGTCAGAAGTAGCATTCTTATCAAGAAACTATATATTCATTATTTAACTAACAAAGCTACTTTACTAGTACTCGTTGGATAAAGTCCAATTCTTGTAGCACGTTACTTAATTACAATATTTAAATCCAACTTTGCATCGTGCTTTAAACCTGAATCCGCCTGAATTAAGTAAGTGGTGCTTCAAAGCTATCTTTAACTAAGAAAAAACTCTTGTTAAGACATTGCCGTTGGCTTCTTTGTAAGGTGGTAGCCTACTTATATGGGAGTTACGAGTTTAATTCTTATTTTATTTATTTTTATTTATTTTACACATGACAAGAAATATACGTAACATAGTTTGCGAAAAAACAACAGATAATTTAATACAGACACATATTTTTAATGGATCTGGGTTTGTTGCATTTCATTTATCGTGTCCTCAGTAAACTGGGCTTTTGCCTGTATCTCACTGATGACAAATAGCATGAAAAAATAAATCGATACTTCTTTCCGATTTTGGATTATGTAAAACCCCGTTGCACATTCTCATCAACCTGACAAACAGTGACACTCAATTATATATGTATACATCACGCGAAATCAAACTCCTCACACTTCAGCACTCCAGACAGATCAAAACATTCATCCCACAATATACCACGCAATCATAAAGCAAAAAAATCTATATATTTATACAAAAATATAATATAAAACAACAAAAAACATCACACTCAAGAGCTCACACAAACCTCTTCCACAAGCCATTCCTCTTGCAAGCCCAAGTACTCGAACTGCTGTCGCAATAACAACTACGCTCCGATCGACTGCCTTAACTGTTTTCCTCCTATTACTCGTAGAACTCACTAAGGCCCCGCCAATTACTCGTAGAACTCACTGGTTTTCACTTAGGCCTCTTAAATATCTATTAAGCTTGTTGAAAGAGATTTTCATATGTCAATAAAACCGTCAACGTATACTTATATAACGAAAGTGCAATATAATACATTTTATTACCCGACAGTATAGCACTAGAAAGAGCGTCATAAACTTTTAAATCTTTAATTTTACATTTTTTAATGTTGTTCATAGGCTTGTTGAATTGATTTCCGTTATTATTTATTTTTTTGCACAAAAGCTCAATTTACATATTTGTGACAGAATAAATTGATATTTTCTACTGTACAAAACAGCAAGTTTTTTTTTATTATTTCTTTTATTTTTTGTTACATACGATTATTTAGTTTAGATACCCTTTTTATTCGTTATATTTTTCAATAAATACACTGAATTGATGTATAAAAATGACTTTGAAATATAATTTAATGACAACATCTAGCAAAAATAGTTCGATATATTTGAAGAAAAAAATTCATTTATCTGACACTTAATGAATAATTTGTAAAAAATAAACTTGAGAGAATATCAATTGAATTTAGAATAAGAGAAATACTTTTACAAACACATATATATGTAAGTAAGTTTATTTTATAACTGAATTGCCTTAATTGGACGTAGTTATACGAAAAACACCCCATCTCACATTTTACCTGTTTTGAGATAATTGAGGAAATATTTTGCCGCTCGTATGGCTCGTAAAGAACAATAAAATTGAAGACACAATTTAACAATAAAATCTCATTTAACGGGCATGATATTTTTCCGAACCCAGGATGCTATACTACTTTGATGTTTACAAACCAAATAATTTATTTTGTGGGTTCGGATCTTTTTGCATAAATACGTCAATTTGGCTATGTTCACTGTGTACGAGGGAGGATCAAATATAAACGAGACTTTTGTTTTCGAGCGCGTAATTTTAAACGAAGCGCGCGACCGCCTCGAGGAGTGTTGGATGGAGATCAGGAGTGAGAAAAGCGGTTGGCCAGCCTCAGTAGATTCCGTAATTAGTATGGCACACGACATCTGCGAAAGAGGTGCACCCGTCGATTACGCAACGTATAATTATCAAGTTTCTCGCTCGTGAGGACGTTAAACCGGTCAAAATTCTGTGGCGACTGACGGCACATTTCGGGGATCAAATACTGTCAAAGCTCCGTGTGTTTACCTTGCATAAGGAGTTCATGAAAATCCATGAAGGGGTCGAAAACGAGAACAGTGATCGTCACCCACGGACGAACATTACCGAACAGAACCTTAACGCCCTTCGTTATCTTCTGGAAGACAACCGACGTTTGACTGAGATAGGACTTCATAATGGGAGCACTCAATCCATAATCACAAAGGATCTAGGATTAAAATGCAGAGCAGACATTTTTTCAAGAAGTATTCTAATCTAGTTATCACTTAAAGCATTTTAAACATCTTTCTAGTTGGTTGTAGAAGATTGTCATATAGCAATAAAGCCATCAACTTATACTGTACCAAACAAAAGTTTAATAAAATTCAATAGATGGTAAAAAAAAGGTAGTCGAGAATGTTATGTTGATACCTTCGGGAATCGAACCTGAAACTTCAAGGTGGAACCTTATTGTCAGTGCTTTTTTGTGGTGGAGCAGCGCTCCATCACTTTTTTGCGGTATACAAAAAGCTTGACAAGAAGTGAGCTCTGACACCTTTTTAAAAAAAAAAAAAAAACACTGTCAGCACTTTATTGCGGTGGAGCGCGGTGGAGTGGCGCTCCACCACTTTTTTATGGTTTACAAAAAGCTTGACAAGAAGTGAGCTTCGGCACTTTTTTTTTTTAATAAAGCACTGCTTATAGTCCTTCCACAAAGCTACAAAAGAGTCCACGTTTTAATTTTAAGATATATATTCAACTCTTTTTCTTTTATTTGTGTTAAACGATGGAAGATATGAATATACAAATCGCTAACAGGGAAAAAAAGCGAACCCTTTGTTGATTGAAAAACTTTTATTTAATAACTAGGCAATTATTTACGCCATCGTTAATTAAGATTGTTTTCGGTTCCGTATTCACGAATTAAGCTCTTAACTTGTTCAAGGAAAAACCTTACAAATGTAAGTAAGTGTATAAATTTAGGATCGAACTCTTTAATGTACTTCGTGGGTGCAAATAAGCTCCTTCACAGGGTAACGTGAGTGGCATTGTTTCTTTATCATCATGTTATATTGAGACTTTAAATTATTAAATTTGTTTTCGTGCTATTTGATTTGATTGTGTATCAATTGTGAAATGATTAAATAAATTTATGAAATGGCTGAGTATGAATATTAGAAAAACAAAAGATGTAGGTTTTGAGAGAGGAAGTAAGAGTGTTTGTAAAATCAAAAGATTTAGGTTTTGAGAGAGGAAGTAAAAGTGTGTGTAAAATCAAAAGATGTGGGTTTGGAGAGAGGAAGTAACGGTGTGTATAAAATCAAAATATGTGGGTTTTGAGAGAGGAAGTAGGAGTGTGTGTAAAATCCAAAGATGTGGGTTTTGAGAGATGTAGTAAGAGTGTGTGTAAAATCATAGGATGTGAGTTTTGAGAGGGGGAGTAAGAGTGTGTATAAAATCAAAAGATATAGGTTTAGATAGAGGAAGTATGAATGTGTAAAATAATAGTGGAAAATTAAGTATTCAAGTCAGTTTAGTAAATTTAGTATTCCGGATTACATAAAATGTTCACATGTGATAGCAACATGAGGTGCGATAAAAGAATGAAAGAGATTTATATAACACATTAAAAAAACCAAAGCTTTTCAAAAGAATTGCTTCTCTGCTGAAACTAAGAAAAGCTAGCATCTAATAAGGGATTCTTGGTCCTAAAATTAGGACTTGCTAGCAAAACTTGAATATGGCATAATATAGTATAAGAGGTAAAAGTAAGATACGTTACGATAGAAATGAGAGCGTTGCTTGCAATGTGTGTAACTACAATGTATGACAGATAAAGGATTAAGAAAATAAGGAAAGGATGTGGATTGAAAGAGGGTGTAGTGCTTAAAGTGAATAAAATAAAATGAAATGGATCAGTCTCATGGAAAGTATGAATTATGAAAGACTTACAAAATTAATATTTAACACGTATCTTAAAAGATATGAGAAATTAGAGAAGACCAAGCAAAACTTGACGAAACCAAATAAATCAAAAGAGGAGAGTGAAAAGGCTTCATAATAGGAGTATATGCACGACATAGTGTATGAACGTGGCAGAAGCGAAAATATATTTTCAAGAATAGAATAAAATAAAAATCTGTTTACTCTGTCCACTACAATAGGGACATAGCGTGATGGTGATAATGTTATATAATCATTTTCAATAACACAAATTCATAGATTTTTTGTCAAAAAGCTTTGAAATTCAATAAAATTTTTGTTTATAAGTTCCCAACTTTCCTGTGAAAAATACAAAATAGTTGAATAAACACGAAGTGCGAGAAAAAATATATTCAAGTATACTTGAGAAACAGCTTGAATAGAAAAATATTTATTTTCTACGAGAACTTTCTGAAAAGAGCTTTCGTGTTCGTTTTTCAAATATATACTGGTATATTCAATTATTGTTTTAAAATATCTATTCAACGAAATTTGGGTGCTCCCAGACAGTGATCAATGTTGAGTTAGTTATTATACATTCAATGAGAATATATGATAAAATCACAATCATTGTGAGCTCTCGCTATATATAGTAAATTTGAAATAACACAACGTTCATTAAAAAAATAATACAATTGTTCATCTTTATTTTATTAGTTACTATAACTTTTCTCAATACTCGGACAATAAACGGAGGGAGGGGTGTTTATAATAAGCTCTCTCGTTCCAGTTTTTATTGGATTTTTTGTCAAATGGAAGATCTTCATAATTGATCAAAAATACATAATTTTTTGAGATTCAAAAAATCTATGATCCAACGTTTCGTCATTGAAGCAACATTCACAAGTGCTAGGCTTTAAAACTTTAATTATTTTACAGTAATGTACTTTTGATAAAATTGTTCAAGGCCTATCTAACATATTACGAGTACATGTGTTGAGACTTTGTTAAGGGATATACGAGTATAACTAAACTAAAGGTTTGACTGCACTTTCCGTTGCAATATTTTGTAGTACTTTCTTTTGACCCTCGAATCCAGAATCTCATTTATTTTTCCAAACACAAATAATTTTATTCCTGGCTATTAGAATAAGGAACACAAAATCTTGACGTAGAATATTTATATGCGGTATATAAGGTCTTCCGGAGTGGTTTGGCTTATGATGCTGGGTTCCGGAAACGTTGCAGATTACATCTTAAGGGGTTGTATGTATTCAACATCACCATGTAGACAATAAACAAACCCTGAAGATGAAAACTGCAATGTTTTCGAAAAATCGGCATCGTAAGCTACACCACACGATACAACGCCCCAAAAGTCCTTGTAAACTGATACGATGAACCACAAAAGCTTCAAAATATATTTGAAAGCTTGTATTGCTTTTTGTTGCATCTTGGGTCAAAATCACAAAAATCTGAAGAACTCGTAAAAATTAGAAAATAATGTTAATTTATCTTATGAAAATAGTTTCACGCTTTTAACCCTTTAATTAATTAATTCCGTTGGATTACTAAAAGCCTGGATGTTACAATGTATGACTCTTACTCCGGTAGCTCAGTATAGGTAAAACAAGGCTCAATAAGATCTCAAGATGTCGTGGGAAGAGGTAGGCATTCGTCAGTGCTTGGGTAGGTATAAATACATAATGAAACACATATCTGCTGTTAATTGGTTATATATTTAATCCTGACGAGCTGATACTCCGTCAGGAAAATCAAATGGGCAGATTACTCTCTGCTACTCCGCTAGCCTTTCAGATGGACAGGCAGTCGAAGCAATTTATTATCAGGGGTAATCTCACAACAGTCCGTTGCGGAATTGTGCAATTCTCAAAGATTAGATATCGCCAATCTCTAGAATACTCAAATATCACCATAAAATGACAAGCAAAAGAGGATAAATAAGGTTGATCTTACTCCAATACTAGACACAAGGTATTATCCCAGATCCGCTTCAAGTGTATGACCAGGTCGACTCGTATATGGCCCTCTGACCTTATACTGTTACTACAGGCCCGTGGATGTGAAGAAATTTCCTCAGTATGGTTTGGAGACCGTCAATTCGTGCCGTAATACAGTCACACGACTCGGTCCAGTCTTGAAGACTCCAGAATCTGGCGCGCACTCGATATTGCTGATAGAATCAGTTAACTTTGATCCGCGAATGAGTTGTACGCCTAACTCGAGATCGTCGTTGGACAACAGTCCAGAATCTGCTCAATCAAAAGACTGAGATGAAACAAGATCCCCGTTTGTAGATTATCCAGAATTTACCGGACAAATTGTATCAAATTAAGAACGAACAATCAAATGTGAGAAAAGCTTGTTCAAGTTCGCGAACCGCGTTAAGACGAAAATGATGATGGCTAGACAACTTCGTGGCGAGAATGACCTGGGAAGATCGCGCCCTCTGAATTTAAGGGAATCTCGCTCACCCCCGCCATTTGGAGCCCTATAGAAAGTTCCTCGTGACCGTTAAAATAACCATAAATCTTTCTCATCCGGCCGAACGTTACTTCGGCAATGAATAGTTTACTATAACAGCGTAATTAAGTCGAGAATCCTTTTTGTATAACATCCGGTAACCTTAGGCGAAACTTAAATTGCTTAAGGGACAATAGTTACTTCTTTTGAAATGTATCTCGAGTGAAGAGTTTTATGTCTTCTCAGCCGTTGTTTCAATATTTAACTATGACTGCAATAAATTAAGCGCTACGTATTTGTTTAGAAAAGGAGAAGAGAAATTTTTTGACCCTTTTTTTTTCTCGCCTAACAGTCGCGGTCATAAAAGCGCATTCACCCTCTGAAATATATCTTGCGCAAAGTTTTATTTCTTTTTCTTAGCAACAATAGTTATCTGTGACTGCAATAAATCAGATCGTAAGACGGAACACTAATTACCGATCCTCATAAAGTGTCGTGTATTTCTATAAAAATGGGAAGACAAAGCCAGCCACTCGAGGCAGTTAAGTTTGATACAATAGGAAGCAATCCTTCTCGAAAATGACGCAAGATCTCCCTTTGACTGCCCCGGTTCGCTATTTTTAATGGTTATTTTTAACTGCAATAAACTTATTGGTCGACCGTACCCAAGTCCTGACACTCCATTTTATGTTACCGAAGAAAAAAAAATAATAAAAAAAAAATAATTCAAGTACTGATTACGGCCCTGTGTCAATTGGTCATACACCTGCCCGCCGAAACAAGGATTAGATACTATGCTAAAGGGCATGACGTTACTGGGTCATGCCGGATACGCTCGTGGACGATTTAATAAGCCCCTGCATTTGCGAAAAGAGTAGGAAACCACGAAAAACTAACTTTTAGGGCTTCCCTATCTAAGAACACCTGGAAACAGTTAAACATTTTATAGAGCAAGGCACAATACAGGAGAACATCAATTATCGCCTTCCCCTTAACATGGTTACACATAATAAGTCTTATTATTATTTTTACAAAAAAAAGAAACATACAACATTTAGGATAACAAAGACAACACAGTCACAAGAGTAATGTTCAAGAACAGATACTATCGCCTTCTCTACAGCATGGTTACACATAATAATTCTTATTAATTTACAATAGAAAAATGTACAAACATTTAAGATTACAAAGGCAACACACTCACAAGAGTAATGCCCAAAAACAGATCAAGTTACTTAATAGTAATTATGTTAGTTCACAACGGCTTCCCCAGAACCGGATCCGATAGTCTGCACTTTTTAGGGGCACTGATTTAGTTTCTTAACCTAATCACTTAAATTAAGGAAGCAAGGTGAGTTTCCTCCAGCTTGTCTGGTGATCTTTGATATTGCAAGATGCAAGTCTGGCGATATCAATAATGAGACTATATAAGACACATTTAACATACAATTTTTCATTACAAGGCCCTGAGACACCACTCATAAGGTGCGACATCTGACTATAGGCCTCCTCCAGGTCTAAAAACCGACAAGAAACAGTTACACTTGGTTATACAATACAGCAAACATGTGTTTATAATATCATCACCTCGGGGATCGTCATCCCTTTAGTGCCAATTCTCGTGCTAGCCAGAGTCGTCAGTGCGACGCCCACACACATCACGGACGGTGCCAAAACTCGCATGATCCATAAAATACCATGGTTATCCGGGCACCGATGGTGCCATGAGCGTCCACCTAGACCGGGAGCACATACCAATTCGGGTTCATGACGCCCATGGTTGGAGTCACACTCAACAACCCCCACTGGATGTATATAGGCCATCCGTAAGCCCCTCACTGGATGTATAAAGGCCATCCGTAAGCCCCCTACTGGATGTATATAGGCCGTCCGTAAGCCTCCACTGGATGTATATAGGCCATCCGTAAGCCCCCTACTGGATGTATATAGGCCGTCCGTAAGCCTCCGCTGGATGTATATAGGCCATCCGTAAGCCCCCTACTGGATGTATATAGGCCATCCGTAAGCCCTCTACTGGATGTATATAGGCCGTCCGTAAGTCCCTACTGGATGTATATAGGCCATCCGTAAGCCTCCACTGGATGTATATTGGCCATCCGTAAGCCTCCACTGGATGTATATAGGCCATCCGTAAGCCCCCTACTGGATGTATATAGGCCGTCCGTAAGCCTCCGCTGGATGTATATAGGCCATCCGTAAGCCCCCTACTGGATGTATATAGGCCATCCGTAAGCCCCCACTGGATGTATATAGGCCATCCGTAAGCCCCCTACTGGATGTATATAGGCCGTCCGTAAGCCTCTACTGCATAACTGCAGGGTCCCAATCCTCTAGGTTGCTCATAAACCTCTACTGCATTACTGCAGGGTCCCAAATCCTCTAGGTTGTCCATAAACCTCTACTGCATTACTGCAGGGTCCCAAATCCAAAACCCTAGTGGTTTTATTAGGCCATTCATGAGCCCTTCGCTGAGTAGTTGAAGTCTTCTCCACAACTTTTACTATTCAAGATGACGGTGCAGGGAGCACGTACATGTGTCGGACATCAGACGACGCGAAGCCGTCTGGTGCCAACCTCAATCATCAGACCTGGGTGCACATACACAAACTCAACCGGCAATAGCCGTACAATTCAAGTATGCTCCATCGAAAGCCTCCCCGTGGTACACAGCAAATCCTACATTCAGCCATCCCCATCAGCACTATCCAAACCCCCACAGCTTTCCCTTTCATAGCGCTGACTGACGTTCATCCACATATGACATGTATCCAGAGAACACCCTCGACGGAGGACAGAAACAGATAACAGTAAAGAGGGACACATAGCTACCTAAAAATGAAATTAAAGTCCTAGTCCGATCGGCGGACCTACTACACGAGCCAAGACCATCAGCAAACTCACCAAGAGCTGTCAGGCCAAGATCTGTATGCGCCACCATATTTTTTTTTTGGGAAAAATGTGGAAACCCAACATGACAGACTGAACTATCATTGATTTGCCCCAACGGCTAGCTCCTTTCGTCAATTATCAATATGGCGTAACAAATCCACCTTGACTGTGTCTTTGACGAGAATTCTAACTATCTACCGAAGGCCAGATAGTTAGTAAATATGCAATGAATTTACTTAAAGACCAATTTTCCTGACAGCCCAGAGTGCCCAATTTAAGGTGCTGAAATACGTCCGCTGGCAATTTAAGAGAAAAAGAATACTTCCCTAAAACCACACATCCAACTAGGTGGTTTATAACCTAGGTGTAAACTACACCAAGCAGCGCTTAGCTTCCAGCCTGCTACAACCTATCTGTACCTTTAACTTAAAGGTTGTTCCCTTTGCCTTAAGCCATTAGTTATCACAAGAAGTGCGATCCATGAGGTGTAGGGTAGAGATTATGCCGAAGAGAAGAAGGTGAACTCCTCTTGCTACTCTCACAGTATCATTGAGGCATGAACAGATCCTTTCCTAGGTGTTCGCATTACTCACATTGGTTTGCTCCAAACCACTTGTGACGAACACGTAATTAATGAGGAATTAAACCTCTCCTATACTAGTCTTCTGCGGAAGGTAATTAATGTTGCTAACCCTTATCCGTGATATCATATGATTCTAGGAATCCACTAAATTTCAGAAGAGGGGACTAGCCTCATCACCCTCAGCTGTACTAATGATGCGGATCACAGCGGGGATATTCATTCCTCATATCCTTAACTAATAGTTTTCGATGACGCCATCTCAAAGATGAAGTTCAAACAACTTGCCAACTTTATACTACGGCCAGCATCGTGAAAACATGCTCCACTCCCGATGAAGGAGGTTAAACGAACATGTGCTTCAATACTGCATGGTATACTCGCTCGCTTGTAACATACATGTGCCCTTAGGTCTGTGATTTCTTGCCCAAGCACATTAAAGTTGTCACAACGCGTTATATGTAGACGTGCTAACAATCAGGGTATATAATACCCTTGCGAGAGGAAAAAATTCAAAGTTTTTCGCCCTTTGGTGACATACTTGTAATAACTGATCAGCGATCTAGGTTCCTATTACATCTGCGGTATCATGAAGCTTATGGCTGGCGAGCTTACCGTGAAGCTAGGCGTTGTTTCGAAAACTAAATTGAACTAACTACAATGTACGAGTAATACGAGTAAAATTCTAACTTATTTACCATGCCGCTGGTTATGAAACTTCTACAGTATTACTCTCTACTAAGATCCCTCCTGAGTTCGTCGCGGTACGTACGATGTCCTGGACAATTGTACGCGTCATCGCAAGGCTCGGATTTGTATGACCCTGTAGTACGGCTTCCTAATACACGCACAGGCACAAACAATTATTGCCATACGTCTAGAAGGTAACCTCAAAGGGGACACAATACTAATTACAATACATAGGCACAAATACAATACAATACCAACAGAAATTAAATTATGAACAAAATTGATGCAAAAAAAAAATACAATTCAGGATAATAAGACATATGCATGGCAGATAATAAGATACGGAAAGAAAAACACAAGAATTATAGCCCTCAAGCTTTTACTTGAGATCAATAAAGCCAATAATTAATTATCTCCAAGACTCCCAGTCCTGTTTGCATATCAACAAGCCAACAAGGTACAGAACCCTGGTCATCCTGATCAAGAACAACCAGTTCCTTCCACAATGCGCCGTTGGCAAGGATAATCCTTCGTCCAATGAGTCATCCATAAATGACTATAGACCTCCTAATTCCCAAAGAATGCCTAAACTACTCAACAAATTTATTTATTTATTGTTGAACTCCAAAATTCCTTTCGGAAGGCGCGACATGTCCACTTCTACACTCAAGTGTGAGCTCGGCCCTGTTTCATATTTTGGTTTATTATTTCGCGACCCTCGGTCGCCTTCAAGACTACGACAATGGTGCGGGCAGGTACGTGCGAAGTGACCCGGGTGCCCACAGCGAAAACACAAATTATTCTTCTCATTGCTCCTTCTCAAGGAATGCCTTTCCGCAACTACTGGCCTCCTGTGTGCTAACGATTCAGATTTATTACTCCGGTGATTACCAGGCGACCCTCTATTTCCTTGCTGATTACGCGTCCCATATGGACAGCTCCTGGCAATATGATTCGGCCGACCACAAGAAAAACACAGATTAGACGCCGATCTTTTGCTAATGCTTTTACTTGCAATGGACTTTAGGTTTGAATGAAATGACCGAGTCAGCACCTTGCTGCTCTTATTTATCTGCTCAAACGAGGAACATAATCTCATCAGCTCTTTAACTGATGCGGGCTGAGCACTGACAAGGACTGAACTAAATCCAGTTTGAAGTCCGCGTTTAAATACTTGTAAAAGTTCGAACTCGGTCAGGACAGAGTCCAATAATTTATTTAATTCCAATATCCTAAAGATATAATCTGATGAAGATTCTTCTGGCCCCTGGCTGGACATCAAAATCTCCAATTTCCGATCTAACATGAAGCTTCCGGATTCGAACCTTTCCAAAAAATAAGCTTTCAACGTGACCCATTCCATATGGTCCCTATACGTAACTCTAAAAAAGGTCAGTGCTCTATCACGCAAGAACTCTGGGAGAACAGGAGAAAGTGAATCGACCTCGAACCTACGCGCGCGCGCTATTTCCTCTAGTCTTACCAAAAACTCTCGAATACTGCCAGAACCATTATACGGATCAACTGGCCACGACGAAAAGTCGATATTCAATGGTGGTAATTGGTTACTTTTAGCGCTATGAGACGGCAACATTTCCAAGTCTCTTGAAGGAAAAGATCCTGTAAGTGGCAAGGAAGAGTCCGAACAAGGCGCTGGCGCTTCCGGAACAAGTTCCATAGAAAATTCCGGGGCCCCTCGCAAATCGACATGGGCCTTAGATTTCTGAGGCAATATAACCTGTTCCGTAGCAGAGTGAACGAAGCCCCTATTGTGATTCCCTGCCTGTCGACGTAACCCGGGGAGTTTGTTACCCGGAGTGATTCCCCTCTCCATCAATTCCCCAATCAATCTCTCCTTAGTTGCACTCGTAATATTGTCAATAGGACTCATTATGAACTTTTATCCTCAGCTAGCAGGAGAAGAGTTCTATCTGAAAGATTGGAAATCCCAAGGACTCTAGGCCACGCTGTTATTAATACGTGTTCCTAATCTCAGGAATAGCCTTCACCAGAAATTCCAATCGCATGTAATTGAAGAAAACAACTCTACCTTAAAGGCCTAAAATAGAATAATTTAATAAAGTTCGATTACCCGGCCACGCTATTATAACACCGGTCTACTACTAATCTCGCCGACCCGATGTACGACAGCTAATTTTCGTCAAACTTAATTAGCGAAACAGCCGGACGGCTCTGAACGAATAATATTATAGTTGACAAACTTAGTGCTCTAAATATTCTATTTTTTGTTGATGATTTAAAAATTTTCGAAGTGATCCAAACTCCTGAATACGCCACTAACACTATCCAAACAGAAAGAAAACGTAACGAATTATTCCTTGCAATTGTAACAAGGAACTTCTATTAGTTGCTAGTCACCCGGCCAATCACAAGAAACTATGGCGTTCCACTAGCTCTGCCTATCCGATTACCGGCCAAATTCGAGATTATACTCCTCGTAAAACTACGCTCAACTCGATTTTTTCTAATTTTAGAAAATAACTACCTACACTCGCACAGCTTTTATCAGCCGCACGTTATTAGTTGGTTATTATATTTTATTTAATTAATAAATAAAATCCTCAACTCATACACAAAATGACCGCCAAACAAACGGTACACGAATCAATTTCCGCCCGACCGACTTGACTGAAGTACAAAGCCTATGCTTTGTCGTTTTAACGGTCCTGAATCGCTTTCAATTCTTTACCGAGTTATACAAAATTATACACCGTATACGATATAATAATGCACAAAATTTCCAATATCAAAAAAGGAAGAAAAGAAAGAAGAAAACATAAAATTCAAATACACAGTATACAATAAAGTAATGCACAAGATATTCGAGTATCAAAAAAGGAAAAAAAAGGAGAAAAAAAACATAAAATTCAAATACACAGTATACAATACAGTAATGCAAAAAATATTCTAGTACAAAAAGAAGAAAGAAAGGAAAAAAAAACATAAAAATTCAAATTATACCGTCCAAGCTCGACGACGAACCTCTAGGCCCCGCGTTGAAAGGCGGCCAGTTTCACGCTTTTAACCCTTTAATTAATTAATTCCGTTGGATTACTAAAAGCCTGGATGTTACAATGTATGACTCTTACTCCGGTAGCTCAGTATAGGTAAAACAAGGCTCAATAAGATCTCAAGATGTCGTGGGAAGAGGTAGGCATTCGTCAGTGCTTGGGTAGGTATAAATACATAATGAAACACATATCTGCTGTTAATTGGTTATATATTTAATCCTGACGAGCTGATACTCCGTCAGGAAAATCAAATGGGCAGATTACTCTCTGCTACTCCGCTAGCCTTTCAGATGGACAGGCAGTCGAAGCAATTTATTATCAGGGGTAATCTCACAACAGTCCGTTGCGGAATTGTGCAATTCTCAAAGATTAGATATCGCCAATCTCTAGAATACTCAAATATCACCATAAAATGACAAGCAAAAGAGGATAAATAAGGTTGATCTTACTCCAATACTAGACACAAGGTATTATCCCAGATCCGCTTCAAGTGTATGACCAGGTCGACTCGTATATGGCCCTCTGACCTTATACTGTTACTACAGGCCCGTGGATGTGAAGAAATTCCCTCAGTATGGTTTGGAGACCGTCAATTCGTGCCGTAATACAGTCACACGACTCGGTCCAGTCTTGAAGACTCCAGAATCTGGCGCGCACTCGATATTGCTGATAGAATCAGTTAACTTTGATCCGCGAATGAGTTGTACGCCTAACTCGAGATCGTCGTTGGACAACAGTCCAGAATCTGCTCAATCAAAAGACTGAGATGAAACAAGATCCCCGTTTGTAGATTATCCAGAATTTACCGGACAAATTGTATCAAATTAAGAACGAACAATCAAATGTGAGAAAAGCTTGTTCAAGTTCGCGAACCGCGTTAAGACAAAAATGATGATGGCTAGACAACTTCGTGGCGAGAATGACCTGGGAAGATCGCGCCCTCTGAATTTAAGGGAATCTCGCTCACCCCCGCCATTTGGAGCCCTATAGAGAGTTCCTTGTGACCGTTAAAATAACCATAAATCTTTCTCATCCGGCCGAACGTTACTTCGGCAATGAATAGTTTACTATAACAGCGTAATTAAGTCGAGAATCCTTTTTGTATAACATCCGGTAACCTTAGGCGAAACTTAAATTGCTTAAGGGACAATAGTTACTTCTTTTGAAATGTATCTCGAGTGAAGAGTTTTATGTCTTCTCAGCCGTTGTTTCAATATTTAACTATGACTGCAATAAATTAAGCGCGACGTATTTGTTTAGAAAAGGAGAAGAGAAATTTTTTGACCCTTTTTTTTTCTCGCCTAACAGTCGCGGTCATAAAAGCGCATTCACCCTCTGAAATATATCTTGCGCAAAGTTTTATTTCTTTTTCTTAGCAACAATAGTTATCTGTGACTGCAATAAATCAGATCGTAAGACGGAACACTAAATACCGATCCTCATAAAGTGTCGTGTATTTCTATAAAAATGGGAAGACAAAGCCAGCCACTCGAGGCAGTTAAGTTTGATACAATAGGAAGCAATCCTTCTCGAAAATGACGCAAGATCTCCCTTTGACTGCCCCGGTTCGCTATTTTTAATGGTTATTTTTAACTGCAATAAACTAATTGGTCGACCGTACCCAAGTCCTGACAATAGCCTTTATTTTAATAAAGACATTTTAAATAAGGGCAGGAGGCAAATCTCCTGGCTCCACAATATACGTGATTGGACTGGTATAAGGAGCGTCGGGAATATTTTTACGGCCTGCCGGGGACAAAGATGTCTACTCTCAGGTGATATTTAACGTTGGAGGGACCTGACATGACACTGGGAAGAATAAGATATGTACATCTTGTGTACGATCGTCGCTCGGCCTCGTAGTCGAGGTTCCCCTCGCCATTCCAACGTTTATTCAATTCGAAGGCAAAGCTGTGCCTGTGTAGGGTTAGTTTTTTAAGCCGTTGCACATCAGCAAACTCACCCGTCACACCACTGGTTCCGATGGCACACCGAAGTTAGACAATCAAGGCATACCAGTCTTTTGTTTTCTTTTTAAAATAATATACGAATATCATATAAACGAAAGCATAGGTTTTCTTATACTCCCAAATACTAGACGGAAAAAATACCTGCGTCATTTGAGGGGAGTAGCACAGCGTGGGATTCAAACAGACGACCTTCCGTATGGAAGTTCAGTGCGTTATCACGCGGCCATGCACCTCAATCTTGTATATGTACACGCCAATATTTATATATTCTGTTTATAGTTAAGGCATCAACGTTGTGGAGGTTTAAAGACATTGTAATTTATTTTTATCAAACACTGTTTATTCCACTTTTTTGTGACGGTATAACCCTACCGGTTTCAAGGCTTTCACCTCATCTTCAGTCTTGTTTGCGCTCTTGTTTGCGCTCCCCTGAAGACGAGGTGAAAGCCTTGAAACCGGTAGGGTTACACCGTCACAAAAAAGTGGAATAAACAGTGTTTGATAAAAATAAATTACTATTTATATATTCATTTTATCCTTGTTCCATGCCGACCGCAAAATGATACCTGTTTTTTTCATGTATTCAACCAATCAATCTTAAGCTATCAAAAATATATATTTTAAAGGTACTAACATATTTCATACTATCCTGTAAGGCTAAAATGACTTAAAATAAAACACCGAAAAAATTCTCTCAACCTTTGTAGTTTTGAACTATCCCAGCTGTCCTCAGTATATGCATGATTTTTTTTTCTGTAATTGATTATCCCTTCGATCTGTAAGGGACAGTTCACATATTAACATCAAGCCATCGAGGAGGGTCTCTGAGGTCAGAGACCTGGCAGTAACTCTTAATTTACAACTAAATCATGCTCACCTCATTGAAAATGTTATCTCAAAAAGCCATCAATTGCACGGTTTCATTATCGGAAACATATTTGTCAGTATGACAACACTAACGACATTGTGTAAGTCCCTTATTTTCAGTATATTAGAATCAATACTTTGAGGCACAATACCGCGTGGTAACGTTCTAGACTTTCGTATGGCAGGTCGCTGGTTTGGACACCGGGCTGTTCTACTTCCCTCGAATGACACAGGATATCTATTATTTCGATAATAAATATTCTTTAAAAAAAAGCACCTTGTGTACTCCAATCGTTTCATTTAGGCCTCGGCCACACAGGTAGAAGCCTCGCTTGGTGCTTAGAGCTACACTGCGAGCTAGGCGACATATCCTAGCGAACCTACGCACCGCATACTATCGCAATGACCACACTGCACGCTTCGCGCCACGCTACATGACGATTAGTTACCTAGTAAGTATCCTAGCGAACAGACGTGTTGGTTAATTTTATTGTGTCACCAAGTGATTTTACAAGATGGCGGAAGTTTTAATAACAGCTATGTATAAAAGGGAGCCTTTGTGGAACCCATCGAGCAAATTATACAAAAAATATACCTGTAATAAAATCACTTTAGAATTAAGTTGCACATGAAGTAAATAAATATGGTAAGTTATCATGAAATTGGTTAGTTTTGAGAGTGGCATCGTTTGTTGACTCAACCACTCCCAAACGTCAAATGAATCTGTGCGAAGTACTTTGGTGTGGCCAAGCATGAAGTCACCTAGTATATTAGTCACGTAGCACCTAGCGAAGAACTTTGGTGTGGCCTTAGGCTTAGGTGAACATTGGATCCAGTATAGCGGTGGGGCCGATAAGTTTGCTGGTGTTCAACGACTCACTCAAAACAAACTCCAGAATACAGCTTCACCTTCCAACTAAATTGAAGTAAGAATGGCAAGTGGATCCTTGACTACGAGGCCCAGCAACGATGCTGATGATGAGAATAATTTTCAATTATGATATACACCGTGCGAGGTGTGGTGTTCATATTTTTTTTGAAGTTCATCATTTTTTAAATTACCATTGAAATACAAGATAGTAATTATGGACTCATTTGAAGATCAATAAAACTGGCCCTTTTTCAAAAGAGGTTACGTGTAATACAATTTTTCTATGGGGACTCCAGAACAATAAAATTAATTGACTACAAAAAACTCATATTGAATATGGTATGGTATATCTCTTAATGTTCCAGACATATTATTTTATGTAAACAGGGTCTTAGAGGACGGGGTTCATATCATGCATTATAGATTTTTCGCACCCTTTTGCGCGATTGAATAAACTGAGGAATACACTGGAGAATATTTTCAGTTGCTCTAGCTTAAATCAGGAATATTTTTAATTTCTCAATGTGGCTCTATCCATTAATATTCAACGTCTTATTCCATAAATCAATGCTACATTTGAATAAACGAGTATGTCTTTGATATCTCATTGTCTTTTTTTCCTGTTTCAACTCACCGTTCATTATTTCGTTTCACCTTCCAGTCGTATGAGAATATATGTGTACTTTCCAAGTATGAGAGCTTTTTTAGTCATAATCTTGCACTATTTTATTAGATTTAAAATCGAATTAACTTTCCATTCCCCCTTTTCATTCAACATAACTGAATTTTGCAACATTCATTCTCAAGTTTTTTATTTGGCATTTGATGTTCAGTTTATTTATAAGCTGTAGTCAAATATTATGTTCCACTAATATTATTTATTTAACACTTTTATTGCAATACACTCTGGCGGGTTTATTGCCAGGTGGCAATCTCTTCCAACCAACCAGACAAAAGTATCCATCCCCACGAAATCCATAAACATATACGCGAGAACATGCCCACGAACCTCACAAAGACGGAAAATCACCCGAACATCATTTTTCATATAAAGTGAGATATCATCAATCAAAAGGAAAGGAAAGGATGGTGGAGAGGAAAGGAAAAGAAAAATCAGGAATGAAACACGTTATTTTACTGACTAGAAATTAAGAGTTTTTCAGTCGCTTCTTAAAGCATGCCAAGGACGGAGCGAGTCTTATATTGGTTATTACATTACTATGTCATTAGCATACAACAGTTCACATATATTCCCGTTCGTCATTTTTTTGCCCCATTTGTTTATTATTGGTATGTTTATTTTCATTTTAATCTAGTGATGATTTTAAATAAGTTTTTTTAATTAAAAAGCGCGATTGTAATTTTTATTATCTATGTACCTGTCATTTTGTTTTGTTTCATATAAACAAACGAATGTGTTTTTTTTGTTTTTATTTTATGTTGAATTTTATTTATTTTTGTTTAATTTTGGAATCGTAATTTGATTTCAGTAAAGCTAAAAATGAATGAATAAATAAATTCTTAATTTCATCTTTTGTAGTTTTCTCGAGTTAATTTTTGAATGATCTTAACTTTATCAGATGTACGTCATATTTATCATTTAAAAAAAAGAAGATAAAATACATAATTGACCTCAAAGTATTCTTAAGTTCCTATATTATACAATACTTCCATCGTATCTCTATTTTTTTAAAGATATACCTTTTGTTTCAGGAGGTAAAAACACGTGTCGCAGTGATAAATGTAATAAGGGGAATAGAAATTATTTTTTTTATTAAATATTTTACTACGCTGTTCCAAAAAGCCTAAACCTTTGATATTAAATATTAACAATCATATCAAATGGGACTCAACTCTAACAATTTAGATATAATTAAAGAAAAATTTCGTGTTTCAAAAGGGTATAAAACCATTAAAGTCCCGTTTAATAATTTAGGTTGAGCATTTGAATGATAGTTAAATTTTGCTCGCAGTTATATTTTGTTGAGGAATGAAGACGAGTGTATTGGCAAACCGTCGACCCGCTTTATATTTTATTCAAAACGATCTCCAATTTTCACTTTTGTTTGGCTGAATATTATTATTTCGAGAAGATATTCATAAATGATGAGATTTCAATGCGAGAATCACAAATCTAGGTCTTTAAACTCAATGGATCGGAAAGTGAACGAAAGCGTTTATAAAATTATCCACAGTTTTCTGAAGATTAAGTTCTTTTGTTTTGTTTTATTAATTTATATACCCAAAGGATTAAGTGAAATAAAACTTTATTTGAATTGAGCTTTTATTGAAACCGTTTTGTTGTTTTTTAAAGAAAGGTTAGAAGTTTGAAGCTTCCTTTAACACTAATAGAAGAATATATATACGGTGTCAATGTATGACAGAATACGAAATGAAGTCATAAGGGATACATTTAAACTTAATGATAATGTGTTGCGTGAGCTCAAAAATGAAACTCTTATATGGTTTGAGCACGTTGAACAAATGAGTTGAAAAATACTAACACAACAAATAAACAGTGCAAAAATGAGAGAAAGTCGTGGTAAAGGAAGATCAAGGAAAGTATGGTTATATCAAGTGAATGATAGTTTGAAGGAAGGTGTATGAATAGGCGTATGTGGAGGTGAAATATGTTTGTTAATATATGAAAGTCTGGGAATCTGTCCTCTCTGCCTACCCCGATAGAGAAATGACGTGATGGTATGTAATAGAAAAGTAAATGTTCAAACTATCTGGTAAATATTCTGTTTTTAGATTTTTGAGCAGATACATGGTCGATTTTTGAGCAGACATGTATTGCCTAACAAATATACATTTAACTGGTTTGTAAACTACTTTGTGGATGGAAGATTGTTATGCGCGTACTTGTTTATTGCATGCAGGCTGTCGTACTTCAATATATATATACAGCCTTAACAAATTATTCCGAAAACTCTGATGGTAAGAGTTAAAATTCCAATATTTTCAGCAGATTTAGTATGCTGTTGCTTCTCTTTTCCTAATAGCGCTAAAATAATTTTATAATACATTATCTATGAGTTTTAGAAGAGCATGCATTGAAATATTCGTATTATATAATCTAAGACCAATTCGGAAATAGATCCATCAGGAATCAAACCTGGGGTGCCCGCTTGCATAGAGGGAATGCTAACCGTTATATATAAGCCCCCGACTGCACTTATGATAGATATCTGAAAACAAAATATTCAGTGTAAAACAAAATAACAAGTCGTTTGATTTATTTCAGGTTTATTTGATTTTCAATCAAACCTTGTTTTAAACTGGAAATTTAAATGCATCGATCAATTAAAGTGAAGTTGATAACTAACAAGCCTTGATGATGAGAGCTGATGAGATAACTAACAAGCCTTGATGATGTAACGTTTTTGAAATGTCGGCTCTCTTGAGTAACAAAAACACTGTACTAAAATTCATAAAAACAAGTTTTTCTTGGGGATACATACATATCGTCATACCTTTTTCCAGCTGGGGTAGGCAGGGAGGACAAAATGCCCGATTTTCTTATCTTGACACAAATATTTTTCCTCTTCCACATCCATAAACGTTATCATTCAGCTCTTACGAGTTCTCTTATTACATGTCCTTTAATATATCGTTCACTTAAAGGGGTATTCTATTCTAGAAATTTGTTTTTTTTTTGCATATTCTTCAAGTTTAGACATTTAAGAATATGTTCTCAAAAGGAAATTTAAAAATTATTAATATTTACGAAGTTATAGCTATAAATGAGACAGCAATTACGCTGCGTCGCATAGACTCGAACAATAATCTCAAAACTTAAAACGCGTTTTTCTCGAAACTACTTTTTCGATCTGGTCGACATAAAATCTCAAGTTCTAGCCAACCCATTGCCTTTAAATTTGGTATGAAACATCGATAAATGTTTTTATATCGTCCATGTCATGAAAAATTCAAAACTATTTAAAAAAATGAAAAAAAGGCTAATTTTTTTTTCAGACTGTTGCCATTTTACGATTTTATTCTCTTTGGTTCCAACTATAACGACGTTATTTTTTATGAAGAAACTGTATATGATTTTTATTTTAAATTTACAAAAAAGCTCCAATCATGTCAACCAGCTTACCCCCTTTTTTAAGATATAACAGCTGAACATCTTGAATTTTTTTTTAATTTTTTAATTTTTATAGTTCATTCTCAAATCATCAATAAACAAACTGTAAAGAAATGTATTGGAAAAATATTTTTAGTTTTTTTTATTTAGTCTGAAAAAAACGCCCGAAATTTACCCCTCTAGAGTAGAATACACCCTTAAACTTATCTTGCTTATCACGTTCATTCTTTATCTTTCTTCATTCGTTACCGGTGCCCAGACTATCTTAGAGTGCTCTTCTTCATTCTATTCAACACAACAACCTTACGTTCACATTCATCCGATATCACTTCATTCTGTATTCTGTCATTCATTGTCACAAGTGTACACAGTTAACATATTCGACTCTTTTCAGACTTTTTCCACGTCCACGTTTCATCCCCATATGTATTCATCTAAGTGCATACATTTCTGCAGCACTTATTCATTCATAAATAAAAAAAAAACACAAAACAGTTATATTAAATCCAATCAATAAATAAATTTAATTTCGGTTTGTAAATATTTAATCTTTTTCCACATCTACGTTTCACTTCCATACATGGAAGTTGATCTTAAAATACTATTGTGAACTGTCATCCAAGCAAAGTTTCATACCATCTGGATTGACATATATTGTTTATAGTTAAGGCATTGACGTTGTGGAGGTTTAAAGATATTGTAATTTGTTTTTATCAGACACTGCTTTGTTTTATCAATTAGTGTTTTGTTTTATCAATCAGTGTTTGTCAAAACAAAGTATGTAATTGGTTTTATCAATCAGTGTTCGATAAAACGAGTTCTAATATTTTTTGCCCCATTGCCATTTTTTTCTATCGCTAGATTCCATTTTATATCCTTCGTAACTCTTGCATCATCTTAGAAACTACTTCCTAAAAATCAGAATTATTCAACTTGTTCTATGTTTCCAGTCACACTTCATGGGAATACCAAAATTAAAGGGCAACTATTGCATGTGTATGTAGGTATTTGGAGAAAACGTTTTGAGATGAGGGGATACATAAAGATGAAATTTCACGCAAAGAGGAATGTGACACATTCCAAGCATTTACAAGTCTCACACGTTAGTCTCTTTGAGGGTATCTCATCTCGCACAAAGGCGATGAAGAATCAAATGTACTTTGTACATCGGACAATCCTGTTAAGAACGATTCAAAGCTTTGTCTGTGAGTAAATGTTCTTTAATTCCTCAGTATGTTAACAATCGCATATCTCATTCTCAGACTAAAAGGTGGAATATTGGATTCGAGAAAGGTTTGAACCAAATGTCACAGCTTTCCAACGAAATAACAAATAACGATAGTCAACCGTCAAACAACTAATGCAAATAACGATAGTCAACCGTCAAACAACTAATGCAAATAACGATAGTCAACCGTCAAACAACAAATGCAAATATAATTTAAATACGATGTGCTTTAAATTTTAATTTTAGATTATCAACATGTGCACAGATTATCAAACACGTGGACCGCATGGAAGATACAAGATTGGCAAAAATCGCTAAGACTGAAAACCCTAGCAGCAGGAGATTACCAGGAAGGCCGCCGAAAAGGTGGAAGGACAGCTGGACGTCATCATCCCAGGACAGCCCACCGTCACAAGCAGGTCATACGACCTAGACCAAGAGGCAGAAGAAGAAAGAAGAATAACATGTGCACAAATAATCACACTGTTTCTCTGCTGGAGTAGGCATAGAGAACAGAATGCCATATTTGTCTATCTCAACACAAATAGTTTGCCTCTTTTACTCCAGTGGTTTATCTTACTTATTAAATGCCCTTCTTTCTACACACCATTCAATTGATTCAACCATACCCTCGTTGGTCTCTTTCTACCACGCTTTGTGCTCACATTTGAACTGTATATTTGGTTTGATAATATTCATTCATATTTTCATTCTTGTTGTCTAAAGTTTATTAGATAACTCATATCCAACTCATTTTTCTGTTAAAATTCATCCCTTTTCACTTTCTTCTGTATTCTGTCGTCAATTATTACGTTATATAAATTATTCCAGTTAATAAATGTCCACAGCATTCATTTGGCTCTTTTCAGTATTTATCAATATCCTTATCACGAGGGAAATGAATGGAATTAAACAATTTGACTGCACTTTTATTAACCCTGGTTTATTTATTAAACTTTTTACATACGTGTATTTACTATCCGTGCCGACAAACTCTAAAATCAGTTAGTTATCAGCTGTAGTAAGGTTCGTATTCACGCTGGTTTGCTTCAAACAGCGGCTTAAAAATATCAATTCTTTCTTAGATGACAAAATGTCTTTCGCATTTTTTTCTCCTTTTATAACCTTTGGCGGCATTTGCATTTATATTATTTTACTATTATTTTGCATTTGTTTTTGAAAACTTTTCCTCTTTATTTTCTAAATAACGTTTTGACTTTAAGCCCAGCTGCAACCATTAATGTGCTTAACTTTTATTGGCTAGTTCGGTAAGATTGCTATGAGACGAAGAAAATTGCCATTTGTGCATTTAATAAAAAAAAAAAATTGTGTAAATTTTTTTTCCGTTGTGACATTCACGTGTTTTTAGGCCTTTTTTATTTGGTACTTGATGGAAATAGATAATGCAATTTTCAGGTCTTCTTATCACATGCCACACTCACATGATTTTCAGGTCTTCTTATCACATGCCATAATTACATGATTTTCAGGTCTTCTTATCACATGTCATACTTACATGATTTCGTACAATTTATATTTTGGACCGTTTTAATTTATTTGGTAGATTACACAAAATCATTCTTACATGCCCCTAAGTGGTTTATATCGATTATGGACAGCATAAATATACTCATGTATTTAAAATTGAACACATTTTATTGGAATCACATCTGTCAACCTTAAGTTATGCCCGTTATATATATTCTTCTGTTTCATACAATATTTTATTTTATTAATAAATGACATTAAAAAAATATGAATATTATTTTAAGGGCGGTAGCAAATGCGAATAAAACAATTTATCTTTAATATCGTTTAAAGTTAAGACATTAACATTGTGGAGGTTTAAAGACATTGTAATTTGTTTTATCCAACACTATTTATTCCAGTTTTTGTAACGGTATAACTGTACTGGTTTGAAGGCTTTCACCTAACCTTTCAAGGCTTTCCTTAGAGTTTTATTTGTGTTCCCCTGAAGTCTTGAAACCGGTAGAGTTATACCGTTACAAAAAATGGAATAAACAGTGTTTGATAAAACAAATTGTTATATATCTTTTTTTTTATTTATTTGATTAAGTAATGAATGTGCAAGCTTTTGTCAAAGGTTGTATCCATTCACAAAAGGTTGTATCCATTCACAAAAAGTTGTATCCATTCACAAAAAAAATTATCACTTAAATAACGAACTAATCTAATTTTTATATTATTACTATAAGCTAAATGTATTTTAATTGCCTGCACATAATTTTTATTTTTGTTTATCTAAATATTTAATTTGTATATTAATGAAATTCTTGCTCAACAAAAAACCCTTTCTTAACCCTTCCTTCCCTGTGATGTGTAATTATTACACATTGCTTCTAAAAACTTTACTATCTCTATAAATATAATAAATACTGGGTTCAGATTTTAGGTATTCCTCCGTCATACATTTACGCATTCAATGAAAAAATAATATTAATAATAATTAGCAATTATCGGCCACATCTGACATATTTTGTGAAAATCGGGAATAAATTCACCAATACAATCAAACGTGTGCCCGTTTGTAACGTAGGTATATTCATTCTAAAAAAACACTACGGGTGAGGGAGCGACGCTATTCACGTCTCACTATCACTCTACTTCGGTATATGGGAACGCAAGAAATGGAATCTCAGTTCGCAGTTGTGTTTTTTCCTTTTAGGTATAACATACACAGTGTTAGTCCGTCTCAGGTCTCAGTAGCTTTGGGCATCCATTTGAGGTGGTCTCTTCGCCCGTTTTGTGAACGTCGGCCGATTTTTTTTTTCACGTTTTCAGCAATTGAATTTTCGAAATTTATTTAATCAATTTACCAACGTATTTAATCAATAATCAAACTTATTTAATCAATAATCAAACAACCGCTCCTGTTTCTTTACGTCGTCCTTTACTGTCCATGCAGTGAGACTCTGGAATCAGTTACAAACCAATATAAGACTCGCTCCGTCCTTGGCATGCTTTAAGAAGCGACTGAATAAACTCTTAATTTCTAGTCAGTAAAATAACGTGTTTCATTCCTGATTTTTATTTTCCTTTCCTCTTCACCCCTCTCCCTTCCTTTCCTTTTGATTGATGATATCTCACTTTATATGAAAAATAATGTTCGGGTGAATTTCCGTCTTTGTGGGGTTTGTGGGCATATGCTCACGTATGTGTTTATGAATTTCGTGGGGATGGATAGTCATTTGAATGATTTATGTGACCATGTAACTTGCTTCATTTACTTTTTGTGTTATTGGTTGGAAGAGATTTCCGCCTAGAAATAAGCCCGCCAGATTGTATTGCAATAAAAGTGTTACATAAATAAATAAATCAATTTACAAATTAAATATACGTTTTTGTTCATCTAACAAAGCATAATAATTAAAAGATTTCTAACAATTAATATTTGTACGGTAAAATTCTTCAAAACAAGTGCTATTTACGACTTTTTTCCTACATAATCGTTCATCAAATTATGAATTTGAAATGTTTTTAAATTGGATTATCTTTACTGCAAAACAGACATCTCATTGTTTTAACTCTTTTAATGTCTAAGGTCACTTGCTTAATCGCAGACAGATGTTGATCGATGTAAAATTTTCTCAGTTACACAAAATTAATGTTTCAATTTCGTGGAAGTTCTTAATGGAGTGAAAATTGAAAAGATACTTAGTAAATCATGTATGAAATGGGATTTTATCATTTGGTTTAATATTAAATTTATGAATAGGGCACTTATGAATATAGGTATTTAAATAATACAGATGTTGGATCATTTCTGTTAACTATTTTTTAATAATATCTACTTGATTTTATAAAGGGAATCAAAGGTGTAAGATTTAATCAAAATATACCCATTAAAGAGTATTTGTGAAAGAAAAAGTTAAAAATAAAAGTTCATTAAAAATGTTTTATATTGGTAAAAAATAAAAGTTTTCCTGTATAGCTAAACCGTGTGAGAGATTTTGATAAAGAATATACAATAAAAACAGCAATCAAATTTGATACTGTATCGAAAAAAAAAATGGAATATACAATAACTGTACACATAAAAACCAATACGAGAGAAACGAATCAGTATAAAAAATAAACTTAATCTGTTCGACTTTCATCACACATTGTTATTTTCATCCTTTCAGACAAACACAATCAAAATAATAAATGGAATCTGGTAAGAGAAGAAGGAAACTAATAGATCTGGAGGAAGATATTCTGCAAATTACGTATTTCCAATATAAAGGAATCATTCAACAAACAATGTTTTCTGTGGAATAACAAGGTAGATCCGGTCGATAAGGCAAAGTCGTGAACTATTGTCAGTGAAATAAAATCCGTTGTGTTAAACATTTTTTATATTTTTTTATTGCGTGATTTTTGAGTAATAAACTTAATAAATTCTTTATAATAAGAACTTAAACGAAAAAAAAAATTTGAATTTAACGGTAGGAATATAAAATTACATATTTAGTTGCCAGTAATTGATTTTACGAGTTGATGGTGAGATATCAGTAAAAATAATGCAATTGAATGTATTATTAGTATCTAAGAGTTAAGGCAAAAGTTATGTGTATGGGACATACAAATATGATGTGCAATTATGTGGTTTATCGGCGTTTAACTATGTAATCTCTATCCAGAATATCATATTGCAGGTTAAAAATCGTTTATTTACCAATTAGTTAAAGGCCTAGAGGCAAGAATGGGACTGTCTTCATGTACATCCCAGTTAAAATCAATACCAAACCTTAGTTCCACAAAATACACCTGTCTAAACGAATTGTATGTTAGATGCAGGTATAAAAATCAACCACTTTCTCATAGGAATTAGCCTTTATAGCATCCAAATCAAGGAAAGACTTACTTGTATGTGACAAATGGAAGAGGAAACCCTTGACCACGTTTTCTTTGCGTGTCCTGTACGCTCGCTTTATGATCTTTGCTTCTCCCTGGCTCCATCCCAACTCACTGTCAGCGAAGACTATTGGGGTCAGCTCCCCTCGTCCTCAGGTTGTATGCTCTTCTGTCCCGGACTACGTCCCCCAGGCCGTGCCTCTGCATCAGGTTATCTTTTTGCACCACCCATGAATTATTTAGTCTTCCTCTGGTTGTTATTCGAGGAAGATACATGGAGATTGTCTGGTTCACAATGTGATCGGGTGCTCTGCGTCCAACGTGCTCATACCATCTCAATCGCCTCTCCTCCATCTTGCTGTTGATGTTTGTAACACCTAGGCTACCACAAATGCGTGAGCTTTTTATTTTGTATCTTAGGGACACACCAGCTGACCATCTTAGCATGCGCATTTCAGCAGTTTCTAGTTGCCTAGAGTAAGAGTTATATATCGTCCAGCATTCGGAGCCATAGAGGAGTGCGGGTCTGACAATCGTTTGATATACTTTTCCTTTTAACTTTACTGGCATTTTCGGATCACATAGAAATTCCGTCATTGATCTAAACAATAAGTTTTATGATCTTTACTCTAGTATTATATATGGTAAATGTCTTCTCCCCGTTAAACACGTTCCACCTACTCGCATATAATTTGACAGTAATTTAGAGTCTCATATGTGAATTTATTGCAGGAATATTACAATCATAGGGTAGAATGTCTGGTTAATATTATACTCATAGGGTGGAATGCCTAGTTAATTAAAAATATAACGTGAAGTTCAGACGTTTTTTTATATATATGGTAGACATATTTAAACAAACTTTTTTTGCAATCATAGTATAAATAGGCCAAAACCCATACGGTTGTTGCCGAAGAAAGAATACGAGAATTGAATTTTGAATACAAGAGAGCGAGCGAGGAATACTTGGATTATCTCCGAAAGTAATTCGAAATTTGAATTTCGGTGAGGATACTGAATGAATTTTAAATACCTAGCTAACAATTTTTGAACCGGTGTAAAAGGGGACGATATATAAATGATATACGAGTATATAAACAAATTTTACATTTATGAATATATATTTTCATAAATGTAGAATTTGTTTTACTTCCGTGAATATTTCAGGGGTTGAAACTAGTCGAGAATTAACTGTCACGTTAAATTAGCCGTTTTTGGTCTAACTTTCAGTATATCGCAGTCATATCAACCATTCTTTAATATTGGTGGATTCTAAGTCATAGAAAAGTCTATATTTTTTTAAATGATATAAAATTATAATATACAGACGGAGGCTTTAAGTTGCTTTGTATTTACTGTTCAACGAGTCATTTTTCATATTTCGTTATGTCGGACCTTTAATCCGCTATCGTTAATATTCTTTTCAAACGCAGGTGTGTCGCAACCTTAGAAGCCTCTTTGGGCAGTTTTTTCTTTGTCACAATGTGACGTCGCATTTAGAAAATAAATAAAATATATTTCTATCTTCTAGAGATATATAATAGATCGCACTGGTTGGGGACTTATTTTTTCTCCCATAATACCGTGGATGGTCATGGGATCGAACTGAACCGAGTCTACTGATACATTGTATTTGTGAAGCTCGGATATATTTTTATTTAACACTTGCCTTACTGTGCTAAACAATTCCACCAGCCACTGTGCTGGACGCTCAGCATCCAGTGAAAAATGTATGTTTTTAATTAAAATTATTCAAAATCTGCTAGGTTATTTTTTGTAATTAGCTATAAAATTATTTTATTATGTAAGTCCTGGTCACTCACTATCCATCATAGGGTGGCAAGTGTTAACGGTCGTTTAAAAATTGAATAAGGAGGATATAGAAAAGGGAATTATACATGAATGCATGTAATGTAACATGTGATTCAGTGAACTATAAACTGTTAGTTGATAACTTAAAATGCATTGTAAAGGGTCTTTCAAATTGAGCGGTTATTTTAAAGCTATTTTTTTTAATTTATGAATAGTACACACAATAAGCTATGATTTCAAAAAAAACTGTTTGTTGATTGAAGTATAATGTTGAAATTTAAACATAAAAAAACAATATCCGCCAAATGTCCATATCTTGCAGTTCCACAGAAGTCCACACTTTTGACAAAATTTTCGATAACATTTTAGCGTAATTACGGTTCTAACTCACCAATAACGCGAATGATTTCGTCCTTCAGCTCAGGAATTTATTGGGGGTCATTTTTATAGACCTGGCTTTTCACATAACCACAGAGAAAATAGTCCAATGGTGTCAGATCACATGATACTGATGGCCAATTAACATAACCGTTTCCGGAAATTACAATATATAAATTAATTCTCAATTTGAACTTTTTATTTGTCACTGAAGTATAATGTATGATATTTAAACACAACAAACAATATCCGCCAAATATCTACCTCTTACAGCTCCACAGATGTCCACTCTTTTGTCAAAAATTTCGATGACATTTTGGCATAATTGAGGTTCTAGCTCACCAATAGCGCGAATAATTTCGTCCTTCAGCTCAAAAATTGATTGAAAGTCATTCTTATAGACCTGGATTTTTACGTATACCCAGAAAAAATTGTCTAATGGTGTCAGATCACATGATATTGATGGCCAATTAACATAACCGTTTCCGGAGATTACAATATATAAAATAATTCTCAATTTGAACGCGTTGTTGTATTGTATACGACTCCATTTTTATAAATGTTATACATTACACTTCTCAAATGTCACAAAACTCAGGCAAGTTTG
This sequence comes from Odontocerum albicorne, assembly GCA_949825065.1. Lineage (NCBI taxonomy): Eukaryota > Metazoa > Arthropoda > Insecta > Trichoptera > Odontoceridae > Odontocerum > Odontocerum albicorne. Next base: position 4,757,287 of record OX463838.1, read on the forward strand.
CCACGCCATCTGTGTTTTATCCAAGAATAAAAAACCGCTAAATTTGAAAGATACTTTATTTATGTGTTATCAATTTACCCTCAATACTTAACAATGAAGTAACCAGTTTAAAAATAAATGGGATAATAATATTGAACATTAAAACTTAATGAACAAAAAAATTATTATTAAATTCTTTGAGATATTCAGGAAAACGATTCATTAAATATAATATTTATGATAGTATGCATACATCCATAAACCATCATGCCTTTTTCTTAGCGAGGTAAGCCGAGAGGATAGAGCTTCTAACTTTCCAATGTGGACACAACTCCTTCGCCTCCTTGATATCCATTAATTTGATCATACAGTGTCACATTCTTTTTATATTCATATAATTTCTCTAAAAATTTCATTCACTTGGTCAAACCAAACTTCTCTCGGCCTTCCCCAACCCCTACTTTCCCTCACTTTTAAATTGTTATTTTTTAAGACAATTTTTCGTCACCCGTCTATTCAACAACGTAGAGTGTGGGCTGAAAAACATCTAGTATCCCCGTGACTGGGCTCGCCCTATATTGGTGGGGTGTATCTTGGTCAGGGGGATGTTATTAGATTAATACCTTTTGATAACTTCTGTTTTTAAATGTATTATCTTTTTAATGTGTTCTTGAAATGTGTCGAAATGTATTATGTACATACTATGTTGCTATCAATAAACCTGTATTTATTTATTTACTTATTTAAACCTCCTCAACGTATTCTTTTTCGCTCTACTATACACATACGTTTTCGGCTAACATTAATCTTCAATAATTACGTTTCTTATTTTGTCATACACCAACACACCACATATTATAGTATTTTCCCTCCACCCTCAGTCCTCAACTCGAATGTTTACCGATAAAAGCGCGTATCTCGGTACCAGTTCGAACATAATTCAGTCTTGTTTTTGCTCCCCTGATGGTGAGGTGAAAGCCTTGAAACCGGTAAGGTTATACCGTTACAAAAAGTGGAATAAACAGTGTTTGATAAAACAAATTATAACACCACATATTCTAAGTGCATGCGTTGTTTACTTATTACTTAAGTTTTTCAAGTATACAAGAACCATAAAATCATAGAATATTGAACAACAAATTACTTTTTTGTTCCACTAATTACATTCATCCCCACAACACTTGTTTCTTCCATCTTTCTCAAAGCTATCTTTATGAGGAATTTTTCTATTTCCCCAATCCACCTAAAGAGAGCCTCGGGATAAGAGGGAGAAACATGTGAAGTGGGGATTAATGAAATGAGTGGATTAATTAAGAAGAGAGTTTCACAATGTTAAAGCTTAAACCATTAATAAATCATGAAACCCTTATTTAACCGGATGTATAATTTTGCAAATAATCGTGTAATTAGGTTATATCTGGAATGTACATTTAAAATTTCAAATAAACTGAAAACACATTTTTTTTAAATTGAAACTTATTCTAAATTTACGTTGAATGATCGATAGTTCCAATACTTCTTGTTTACTTATGAAATAAATATTAATAGCATTATTCCATCAATACTTATTTTCAATCAGTATGAAAAGAAATCTGATTTCAAATCAGGATTACATTAAGGGATGGGAAGAGGTTCAAGAAAAGAGAAAAGTTATTCAATACCACACAATTGCTGTTCGAAAGTTATTCAATACTACACGATTGCTGTTCAAAAGACACCGACTTAAGAGCTGAAACGATTTCTCTTCGCGTTTCGAGTGTCATAACAAAAATGTCTATTGTTATCCGAATTTCGTAGAAAAAGCATGTTTCTTATTTTTCAATTATTATTATTTAAAATTAAAAACCACTAGAATTATATATAATCATTTTCATTGGTGTGTAAAGTGAATAAAAACATAAATAATGTACATGGGCTGAAAAACGTCTGATATCCTTGCAGCAGGGCTTTCAATCTATTATTGGTGGGGGGTTATTTCGCCTGGGAGGATGTAATGAGATGAAATCAAGTGGTTTGATATTTTCTCTCTTAAATGTATTTTCGTTTCCATTACCTATAAATTTGTGTTTTATTTTAGGATACATAACATACGAGTATGTATATAATATTTTGTTATCACTAAATCTATATTTCAGATCTACGCACTTTTATATTCCAACAGATGACTTCTATGGAATAGTTGGTTAAACGTTAGTCTTTGACGTAGGAGTTTCGGGTTCGATTCTCGTTAGTATATAAAAAAATGAATAAAAAAGTGTACAAATCAGGTTAAAGAATTCGTTTGGTAACAATATTCACACGCATGAGACATATGCGACTGTTGTTGCCTGTCTGAGTGCGTGTATTATCAATACGAATGATTGCAAACTGTGCGATACTTCCCTATTCCAGTGGTTCTTAATCCGAATGCCCTTTTACTGTGGCTGAAGATAATATCGTCTATAAGCTACGTTCTTTAACATTACTGTATCATCAAATCCAATATGTTGAGGGGTACCATACATATTAATGAATATCACAAAACTTATGTCCCATTCACATTCAGACATTTCATCATTCACAATATTATATTTATCGCGCATCTTACTTTACTTTTTTCAATATATAGTCCACTTGATCCTGCCACGTTTTTCTCGTTCTACTTCTTTCACACACGCGTTGCATTTCTACATTATTTAATATATAGTCTTTCATTATTTCCACCTTTCCTAATCATCTTGACGTTCCTTGCGTAATTTTAATTGTGTAATTTTTTTACCCTTGCATTAATTTCTAGCCTCTTCATTCCGCCTTCTTTTATGTATTGACAATTCACGAATTATATTTGTGCACGAATCTCCACATATTAATTATATTTTTATCCTTCTGCCAAATCTAAGGTTATCACACGTCCACACCATTTTATCCTTCCGCTGAATCCAAGGTTGTCACAAGTCCAAACCATTTTATTCTTCTGCCAAATCCAAGGTAGTAACATGTCCAAATCATTTTATCCTTCTGCCAAATCCAAGGTTGTCCCACGTCCAAACCATGTTATCCTTCTGCTAAATCCAAGGTTGTCACACGTCCCAACCATGTTATCCTTCTGCTAAATTCAAGGTTGTAACACGTCCAAACCATTTTATCCTTCTGCCAAATCCAAGGTTGTCACACGTCCAAACCATATTATCCTTCTGCTAAATCCAAGGCTGTGACACGTCCAAACCATTTTATCCTTCTACTAAATCCAAGGTTGTCACACGTCCAAACCATGTTACCCTTCTGCTAAATCCAAGGTTGTCACACGTCCAATCCATTTTATACTTCTGCCAAATCCAAGGTTGTATCAAGTCCAAACCAATGTATCTTTCTGTCAAATCCAAGGTTGTTACACGTCCAAACAATTTTAAGGTTTCTTTATTATCTTACTAAAAAATCATTTTATCCATGCATACATTTAAGATATATTCCTTTTGTGTTTGTGTTTATCTTGTTTTTTTCTGATTATCATAATAAAGATACAGTGTTTTTTTGACAACTTTGTCCAATGTTTTTTATTTCCAAGCTGCTGGAAAAAAATATCAACTATAATAAAAATATCCTAAAATGTAATTAAAGCTTTGTGCGTTTATTTTAGAAATGTTCATTTACTCAATGCATCCTGAGAGATTTTCATTTCTTTAAGGTATATTAAAAAAAAAACATTTAATATATTTTTAAAATGTTATGTCATGGCTGTATACTACCGATGTATATCTAAAATGTATGAATGGAAATAAAAACAAAATACGCCGTTGTATACAAGAAAAATAGTTTAAAATAAAATATTCGTATACGTTCTGAGATCAAAGCTTTTTTCGTAATACACAGTTTCTACTCAATACGAAAGAAATATAAGGATAAGAGAGAAATAATTGGAATAAAATACGTTTTTATACACAACGATATTCCTTACTGGAATCTAATAGTAAAACAAATATTGGCAGAGAACGTAAAAGTGCTAAAAATTGTAATGAACGTAAAATAAACGTAAAAAATTTAACTTAAAGTATTATCAATAACTCCGCAGGTGGTGCAAATCTATAAGTTAAACATGAATCAGTAAGACGTGCCAAACAATACCATATATATTTGGAAACTTGACTAAATGCTCTTTCCGTTTCTGGACTATGCGGACGTATATCACTTGGATGTTATAGAGAAACAGCTGGACAAATTACAGCGTCTTCAAAATGTGTGCCTAAGATTCATTTTCAGCCTACGAAAGTACGATCATATAACTTCATACCAGAAGGCATTGAACTGGTTGAATGTTAAAAATAGACGCCAAATTCACATACTGTCTCTATTGTATAATATCTTTAACTGTCCCGCCACCCCCTCTTATCTCGCCGAGAATTTTCAGCGTCTTTCCAATCATGGATTAGTGCTACGCTCAAACAGAGATTGTTTATTGGCCTTTCCAGTTCACCGCTCCTATTTCTTTACGTTGTCCTTTACTGTCCATGCAGTGAGACTCTGGAATCAGTTACAAACCAATATAGGACTCGCTTCGTCCTTGGCATGATTTAAGAAGCGACTGAAACACCTCTTAATTTCTAGTCAGTAAAATAACGTGTTTCATTCTTGATTTTTATTTTTCTTTCCTCTACGCCATCCCTTCCTTTCATTTTGATTGGTGATATCTCACTTTATATGAAAAAGAATGTTCGGGTGATTGTCCGTCTTTGTGGGGTTTGTGGGCATGTGCTCACGCATATGTTTATGGATTTCGTGGGGATGGATAGTCATTTTAATGATTTATGCGACCGCGTAACTTGCTTAATTTACTTTTGTCTGGTTGGTTGGAAGAGATTGCCGCCTGGCAATACTGCCGCCAGATTATATTTGCAATAAAAGTGTTAAATAAATAAATAAATAAAAGAAAATAGGATTAAAATACCTAACGATTTCGCAGTTGTATTTTTAAAGACAAACGCTGCGTTATTTAAAGTTCTTCCGAAATAGACGACTTAAGCCTGCATGTTCTTGATATACGTAACGTAACATATGTCGCCCTGCCAGACTCCAATCTTAGTGAGCAAAAGGTCATTGAGAGAGCAATGGTGCGAGATTTCAGCGAGGTTGTTGATATGTAAACTACTGTAGCATTAAGCTTTTGGTGTAACATGCTCGCTTCCGTTGGTCTGGAAACAGCTCGCATACCTGAATTCAGACTCAAGAAATATCCTTTTAAGTGAACAGACATATAGTAGTAAAAAGTACAGGGGGCACAGCTAGATATATTAGAATAGACTTTGTGAAATATTTTAAAACATTAATGTTCAGCGCAAATGGAGAAATACAGCAGAAGATAGAACCAAATGGTTTATTGCTAATTTATCAGATACTCAACGGAGAAAGATGTAGACACACTGCATGTATTGAAGCACCTTGCCCTTTATACAACAGGATATATCTATCACAAAATTATCTACATAATCATCTACGGTGTGGCACTAACGCCAAGTACCCTGATACCCCACTTTGTATTGTACTTTCATACTCATCACGTGTAATAGTCATTCATTAAACATACATGTGCGTCACCAGCACCACATCTCGTAGGCATCTTCAGTCCTGCATTACATTATTTAATGTCCATGTTTCAGAACCATACATTGAAAATCTATGTTCCTGCTAGTTTTACTTTGGTCAACCTAAGTACAGTATCCGGTGATAAATAATACACATCGGGTTTAAAAAACATACTGTCGGCCATAATCGTTTAACTTCGGCTTTGTAGAATGTCGCCTGTGTTGCACGAAGTGGACGCGATGACACCCTAGAACGCTTGAGAACAACTGACAAATCGCGACAGAACACGTGTATGAATGACAGAGACGATGCTCTACAAAGTACTACTAACAATTACACTAGACTGCGCCGGCAAGAACTGTTCTCAATAACATACGCAAGAACGGGTCGTCCAGCCGCTATGCATGTTGGAAGGGCCTTAACTCTTCTGAACGGGACTGCTTCGGATATTGACATATTTCATATCACATTACCAAAAGCAAAAGTAAATTTTCTTCTTAGATTAAGCGCGTTAGAAAGCACTCATCAACAAACTTAAGTGACTGTGAATATATATGTAACATATGTTTGTGTGTATACTATATACTCGTTTGTATACATATGCATTATTTTTTATTTTATATAATTTAAAAAAAATGTATGTAATTTTTCTTCTTTTTTAATGTCTTGTATTTTTCAAAGTAATTGGGCTAAGCCTGTTTTGAAAAAATAAATAAATAAAAAAGCCGAAGTTAGCCGACTATGGCCGACAGTCTCTTTCTTAAGCCCGACGTGTATTACTTACCGCCGGGTACTGAATCATTGATTCTACTATACGTGTATATCTTTGAACCTATTTCTAGTTACTTTATTACACATAAAAGGTGTAATATAATAAATAAAATTAAAAACTTTTGTCAATATACTTGAGGTGCATGGCCACACGGTAACGCGCAGGACTTCCATACGGAAGGTTATCGGTTCAAACCCCGCGCTGTGCTACTCCCCTCGAACGACACAGGCCCTTCTTTCGCCTAGTGTTCGAGGGTATAAGGATACATATGACTTAGGTCATATCTATTCTTAAAAAAAAAAAAAATTATTTGCGTACATATTGTTTAAACCAGATTAATAGAAAAATTGAATATGGTTTAAACCAGATTAACCCTGAGAGCGCTACGAGAAAAAAATATAATTGTCTATCTAGTGCTGAGATATATTTACGATTCGGACATTCGTGATAAATATTTATTTTAAACAACAAAAAAACAAAAAACAAAAATTTTTACAACATAAATATATTTAAGAATATGTACCCTTGTATTCTAAATGAATATAATTAATTTAGAATACAAGGGTAGAACAAATTTCTTCCACTGCTATAGCAGTGCGCCGATCTCTCAGGGTTAATAGAAAAATCATCAATCTATCTATTTACAATAAAAACAATATTGATTGAAACCATTGATGTGCGTCATTACTGTTACAAACATCCGTTAAAATATGCGCATTTCCAAAACCTAAGTTCCATGGGAAACCTAGACAAAGCCGTACTTACGAGTATTAATCCGTATAATGGTTTTGTTTCCAAGCCAACCCGTGTTGTTATATTTATGGGACCTTAAGTGATTAGAGTCCACATCACTCCATTTAATCTAAAGAATTGCATGTCTTTAGAGTTAAGAGATAAACTATTAAGAACACAGATTTTAGGAAACATCCAAGTGGAATGTACAGTATAAACTCATTATTAGCTATTTCTAATTTGGTTTTAAAACAAATATGAAACATTCGTGTATCATTGTACGTTATATGTATAACATAAAATTGTCAAAACATAGATAGAATATACGTGTACAATTGTATGTTATGTGATATGTGTAACATAAAATTGACAAAACTAAGACATAATACACGTGTATAATTGTATGCAATATGTATAGCATAAAATTGACAAAACAACGATATAATATACGTGTATAATTGTATGTAATATGTATACCATAAAATTGACAAAACAAAGATAGAATAAACGTGTATAATTGTATGTAATATGTATAACATAAAATGGTCAAAACAAAGATAGAATATACGTGTTTAATTGTATGTTATGACAATTTTATGTTATACACATAAAATTGTCAAAACAAACAAAGAATATACGTGTATAATTTTATGCAATATCTATAACATAAAATTGTCAAAACAAATATAGAATATACTTGTAAAATTGTATGTAATATGTATAACATACAATTGACAAAACAATGATAGAATATACGTGTATAATTGTATGTAATATGTATGTCATAAAATTGTCAAAACAAATATAGAATATACGTGTATAATTGTACGTAATACGTATAACTTAAAATTGTCAAAACAAAGATAGAATATACGTGTTGTGTTGTATTGTACGTAATATCTATACAATAAAATTGTTAAAATAAAGATTGAATATACGTGTATAATTGTATGTAATATGTCTGTGGCGTTATGGCAGAAGTTGATTTGTCCGTCTTTTGTCATTTTGTGTTTATTCTCCCAATTTATAGAAAATATTTCTCAGCATGGTGTGGCAAAACTTGGTGTATCAGTCATTATCCAAAGAAAAGATATATTGATTGGAAAAACTTAAAAAATGCTTATTTATACTTATTTTAAAAGCTTATCAAAGTTAATATTGCTTCTCCTGTAAACTAAGGTAAAACGGGCATTTCAACTTCTGCCATAACACCACAGAAGTATAACATAAAATTGACAAAACAAAGAAAGAATATACGTGTACAATTGTATGTAATACCTATGTATAACATAAAATTGACAAAACAAAGAAAGAATATACGTGTACAATTGTATGTAATACATATGTATAACATAAAATTGACAAATTTAGCATATTGCATAATATTTTCACTGTATAGATGCAAGATTTCCATTCTTTCGTGTATTATTTTACATAAATTGGCAAATTTCGTGTATTATATTCCGCTTTCACTGTAAAGAAAGATTGTCGTTATATTTTTGTGTATTATTTTATATAAATTAGGAAATATCATGTTTTACTTGTCATACTTTGATAGAGATTTTGCCACATGGCAATAAATCTTGGCGAGTTATTGTCATGAGGTAATCTCCTTCAACCTATTCAAAAGATGGTAACGAGACCTTAAGTGAAAAAGAAAGCGAAACCCTTTTTAAAACAATTGGGTATCAACATGCGTCGTACTATGCAAACTTAGGTGGCAATTTCTCCGTAGAAAGATTAAAAACATCATTCACTTGTTTCATTCTAAAGATAATTTTCTAATTAATTTAATTATATGGTAATTTATAATTTAATTATCACGGTGTGTAACTATAGAAGCCTCGAAACAAGAAGGCAAGAATCCATTGCGATATTCCTAATAAAGGTTTTCCAAGGTTGCTTTAACTGTCCCGTGATTCTAGAAGTACTAAGTTTATATGTACCCAATAAATATAGCAGTGCAAGGAATCACCCGCTGTTCTATATACCAACTTACAGAACGAATATCATGGCTAAACACTCAGTCACGCGTGGTATAGAGATATTGAACCAACTGAATGACACTATGGATATATTCTCGATACTACCTAGCAGTATGAAAAGAATCCCATCTGATATTTTTTCTAACGAATAAGCTAACTCTAGAAGCAGACCTTTGCGTAACATGAGAAATATGTGCAAAGTGGAAAAAAATATATATTTACACTTAGATTTCGTGTCTTTGAAATGTACACAGTGAAAATATTCTCAAAGGTGTGAATTTCCCTATATTCAATCAATCGGCTTTGCCCTACGGTATAGCAGTTAGGGGAGGTTTTACTTAAACACAGAAGCACATACTTAAGGTTTCCCAAAAATGAATTATAAAAATAATTAATGAACTCCCTGCCCGGAATTCCACAGTGGAACTATTCTGGAAGTATCGAGATCTCAACATAACCAAGTAAAACCTCAAATCCATTCTTAGGCACTATCATCCGGTGCCAATTATCATATTCATGTTTATTTAAAATATCAATTTTTTGTTGATTTTGTTTTATTTGCAAAAAATATTTTAATAACAAAAAATATTCTTAATTACTCTACGTACAAATTTTCTCTCAACACCTGTGCTGTTTATAAAAAAATAAAACTCCGTGAAACAAAGTTAGCGCTAACGTTTTTAGAGGCACTCAGGCTGTATCACGCTGCAAATTTTCTTTTTCACCGGGAAGCGGTACTTAAGGACCAAACTGGAGTAATTTAGGCTCTCCGCATATTTTTTCAATGACACTATGAGAACTTTGCAGGCGAGAACTGTGTACTCGTTGGGAAAATATAGTAAAACTTTATTAAAAAAAACTGGTTGACTATTAAATGTTTAAAAACTGAGGTTGAACATTAAAACGATATGGACATTTCATAAATCAGTATTTTGTCATAACGTGGTCATCATATTAGCGCTCCAAAATTCAAGTAAGACATCTATTTAGCATCAAAAGAATAAAAAATCATATGAAGAAAGCGTCTTTAAGTGGAACATGTCCATGAACAGTAAGACATTTGATCCTTTAAGTGCCGTAAGGTATTAGTATGGCTGATCCCGGAGGGCCGTGAATTTTTTAGCAAAAATAAAACCTAATAGAATTTTTTTTATATATACTCGTATATTCAAAGGATATTATGAAGACTTACCAAATATGTACAATATGTGTCGTTTGTGCCACCGTTTACTCAGAAATACACAACTAAAACTTTAACAAAATGTAAGGGTTGTCATAGCTTATCACAGAAAATACAGAAACTTATATTAATAAAATATTTGATAGAATTAAAAGTATATGTAACACAAAAATATTAATCATTTTAATAACGCACGGAAAGTAAATAACCTAACTATAAAATCATTTCAAATTTCAATGGTTAAATAGGTAAAACGCAAAACTGACAACCCTGTATTGCGAAGATTTTAGGTAAATCTCTGTAAATTCGATAATATCTGTAAACTGTAATATTATAGTATTTATTCATCATTTCAATAGATGTCGCTATATGTTCCATATTTTAGATACTTCGAATTAGTACTAGACATTGGCTAGAAACAGGCATAAAGTTGAGTGATTTAACTCGCTAATTTTGTATGGCCGGCCCCGCGGGCACGGCAACCGAGAGCGAGTAAACTCGCTTAAGGGACCTAACCGGTTAACTTAAAACGTCTGAGAGTTAATTAGGAATGATAAATACCATGTAACGGCTTCCACATTATCCTTTGAAGTTCAACATATTCGTTGCCCATTGTTAAATACCCATTTCCCAAAAAAAGGCTTAACTTTCGATTCCCAATGATGATGAAAAATATCTCAATATGATGTTTACTCATTACCGCATTTAAAAAAAAAAGAGTAAAACATTTTTTGCATGCATGCCTTGGTATACGTACGTAGTACAAGCGAACTTAGAGACATGCTCTCTGTCAAGCTCAAAAGCGATATAACATTATCGTGGTTATGATTATGAAGACCTTTAAAGTGATGCTGGTTGTGAATATCTAGTTTCACGCTCGTTTTTCGAGCTCTTCATCAGAAACCGAGCTTAATATATAAGTTTAAAATTCTAGTCTCGATGTAAATATCGTTCTTAGTGGAATTATCGAAAGCTCGATTAAACGAGGTTAAAATAATCTTTTCTCCCATCCAACATTTTCAACATTAACGCTCCTCACTCTTCAACACCAATTATATTAATTTGAGGAGAACCAAATTAATGATTGTATAAAGTGAATTTTACAAAATAAACCGATATCCATTAATCTTATTGGATTCCACAAAATCATGCCGGAAACATTACATAAATGTATTACCACTTTCCTTTATTATATTGTATTTCCCTCAACGATATGGTATATTATTCCCAAGATATATTTACGATCTTGGGTAAAGCATAATTATTTCTGAGAACCTTTTAAAATATGTATAGTGGAAAACATGATGAATGAGTTTGAGTATACATATACTAAAATTACTTTTATTATTTTGGTACATCTATATTTTGAAGTTTTTGAAAGCGCCATAGAGTAAACCATTAAGGTGGTGTTCTACTCTTAGAGGCGTGAATTTCAGGCATTTTTTCAGACCAGAAAAAAATATTTTTAGTATGCATTTTTTAGAGTTAATATGATTTGAAAATAAACAAAAAAATAAAAAATAAAAAATCTTAATTCAAGATGTTATATCTTGTCGTAAAAAAGGGGATAAGCTGGTCGACATGATTGGAACCCTTTCATAAATTTGAAATCAAAATCATACACAGTTTCTTAATAAAAAAATAATTTCGTTATTGTTGGTACCAAAGAGAAATAAAAACCATTTTTACCCTTTTTTTTTAATTTTTAAAAATAGTTTATAAAAAGGTTTGAATTTTCCAAGGTAGAAACGATATAAAAATATTTATCCAAGTTTTGTACTAAATTTTGTGGAAATCGGTTGGATAGAACTTGAGATTTTATGTCGCTAGGTCGAAAAAAGTAGTTTCGAGAAAAAACGCGTTTAAAGTTTTGAGATTATTGTCTGAGTCATTAAGGTACGGCGTAATGACTGCCTCATTTATAGCTATACCTTAGTAAATATTAAGAATTTTAAAATTTCCTTTAGAGAACATATTCTTCAAGTCTTAAACTTTATATGCAAAAAAAAAAAAAACGATTTTTTTCTAATTTCTAGAGCAGAATACCTCGTTGAACTAGTTTTGTGCTAACATGTACTCGTAATATTACCATTACATTATATTTTGTGCTAACATATACTCGTAATATTACCATTACATTGTATTTTGTGCTAACATATACTCGTAATATTACCATAACATTATATTTTGTGCTAACATATACTCGTAATATTACCATTACATTATATTTTGTGCTAACATATACTCGTAATATTACCATAACATTATATTTTGTGCTAACATATACTCGTAATATTACCATTACATTATATTTTGTGCTAACATATACTCGTAATATTACCATTACATTATATTTTGTGCTAACATATACTCGTAATATTACCATTACATTATATTTTGTGCTAACATATACTCGTAATATTACCATTAGATTATATTTTGTGCTAACATATACTCGTAATATTACCATTACATTATATTTTGTGCTAACATATACTCGTAATATTACCATTACATTATATTTTTTGGAAGTTATACTATTTAAGTTATCGAAACGTCTTGTACCTACACTAATTTTGTATATTGTTTTTAGACATCTTAAATTATTCATTGTTTTTACATGGGCATGGGCGTACTGCTGCTTTATAAATCTAAAGTCTTGCATATTCTGTTGAGGAATGCATACAAAAACGTAGCATGATCAAATTAGTCAAATTCTGAAACAGAGAAGAGTTAACAGCATTTATAATCGAAGAATATGCCAGACGAGGTGTGTGAGTGTGTAAGAAGCAAAATTTGTGTATCAGGATAAAAAACAACTCAAGATCTGTTTTCTTTGCCTCTCTAAATAGTGGATTGAAATGATGGCGAAAATGAAAATGAGGGTATTTCAAATTTATCTTAAAATATCACAAAAATATGACCTAGTTGTTAAGACCCAACCCACAACTCCTGTGTTCAACACAGGAGTGGTGGGTTGAATTTCAGTTGGTACTCTGATTTAAAAAAAAAGGTTTAAATCTGGTTTTTACTTGACGTGTGGAGACAGTCTGCTCTCGAAACAGCATCGTTTAAATTGTAAATTTAATATTATTTTTTTGGAACTGATCGCTTTATAGAAATAAAACTTCTCTGTTGTATTGTATACAGTGAAAGCGTGACAATAAACCTATCAGATTGTATTTGATACTGTGAAAGCGTAGCAATAATCACGTCAGGTTACATTGTGTGCAATGAATTCGGCTACACAAAACAATATTTTTTTTATTGCCGCTCTTAACCTTTCCTTCCCGGTGTTGGGTATCTTCTACACGTTGCTTCTAATAATCATCAATATCTCTATAAATATAATAAATACAAGGTTAAGATTTTAGGTATTCCTCCATAATATATTTACGCACTGATTTAAAAAATTATATTAATAATAATCAGAATTTATCGACAAAATCGTAAGTATTTTCTGAATATCGGAAACAAATTCGCATTTAAACGCTGTGAGTGCCTCGATCTTGGGTCTTGACGATAGGTGAAAAGTATGCGGGAAGCGCGACACTATATTCGCATCTCACTTTTGCATACGTCACTGAATAGCGAGGAGCGCAATTGTCTTAACCTCGCAAGTGTAAGCCACGCCCGAGTTAGCCACCAACCCTGCTGCGCCGCAATAGCTGTTGAGCTGGCAACGAGACTAGATCTACGCCCGTTCCGTGAGCGTTGCCAGATGGTTTTTTAATGTTTTCAGCAAATAAATCTCAATTATTATCCTTTTTAACTTCAATTATAATTAATTAAGGGGATTATCTATGAATGTTCTTTTTTTCCGATTTAAAATCGCAAATTTTTTATCGCGTACTCACTACCCAACACTGGAACACGCGTTTCATTTTTATCACCGTAAGGGAAAGGTTAAAATCTTCACAGTGTAAGTCACAACAAAAATAATTTTAACACGTTTACATTGTTTATATCCACCTGTCTCCTCGCACAGTGGTGTCAGCAAATAATTGGAGAGGGTGTAAAATGTTAATGACAAGAGATGTGCGTAAACACAGGAAAACACTTATACGGGACAATTTTCCAATAATTAAATTGCGTAAACATGTCTCGTAAGTTTTTATTGCCGATAAACAAAACATTATTTAAATTGTCAGTGGCTTAAAATTCATTAATTTAAATTATTTTTTAATTTGAAGCGACCTCAACCTTTATATATTTTTGAAGTGAAACTTCTATAGGCGCAGTAAGGCAAATTGGCCTGAACGTCACGAAAAGTGAAACGGTGTATTTAATATTATTAAATTATTATTTATTCTTATTAAATATTTTATTTATTAATACATTTTTATTAATTATTTTAATATTAATAACTATTTATTATTAATAATAATGAATATTATTTTAATATTATAAAGTGTATTATATCTATGTACATGACCCAAATAGGACACCTCAATTATAGAACACCTCATTTTAATATTAGTCAGCAAATCTCTATCAACTTTGGCTCTTTAAAGATCCCTTGTGTTGCTGACCATATCCGTCCAGGGTATCCGTAGCATTCACCGGAGCATCCACATTTCGAATGCTTCCAGTCTGTTCATACTACCAACTTTGAGGGTCCATGATTCTACTCCATGCAATAACACTGATCAAACGTAGCATTTGAGTAACCGTTGTCAAAGTTCATTAACCGGTTCTAATAAATAGTTAAAATTATAAATGAGCTTTTTGGTTCGATACAAATTGCTGAAGATATGTTAGTGATGAATTTATCAAGTAATGTAAATACATGTTATTATTTCTTTGCTCTTAAATTTCTTAAATTATACTAGCTATAAGACATAAAGAAAAAGTGATCTGAAAATTTTATCAAAAAAATCTAATATCAAACCAACTCAAAGCCCCTTTGAAAACCGAATACATTTGTTTTGCCATATGGCTTTCTGATGTTTTCATTAAAATAACCTTAATATCGAATCACCCCTTTCAATGTTTATAGCTTTCCGTCTGAATGCCCGGTGGAAACTCATAAAAAATAAATTATTGAACTTTATTCTGTACTCATGATGTAATCAGTGTCAATACAAGCAAAATCCTAGTTTACTGGGGATACGACAAATGAAAGGCAAGAGACCCATTAAAATTGTGTGTCCAAATGAAATTACCTGTTGTTTTTTCTCAAATTGTGCATTTATAGATAGAGTTTTTGTCATGTATAAATAAAATAAATTTTTTTTTTATTATAAAACACTCATACAGGTTTCACATTTTAATATTTTTATTCATATGGTTTACAGCACAGTAATACAGCAGATCCGGCTTGAAGGGCCACTTTGTACAGCACCGGTACAAAGACTAAAATAAGTGGATGACTGCCGCTCCATACTTGGAGATTTCGGCTCACTTTATGTTTTTCCGCTGAAAAGTAGCAGGATAAAGAGATTCCTCTTTAGCAGGTAGAAGTTGGTCGTAAGTAAGACACAGTAGACGTTCGAGAAACTCAGAATATATTTTTGGTGATTTGCGCTCCTTATGTGCGGCCAATCGCTCATCGTAAGCTCCTATTTTTGCCCGCGTATGCCGTCATGGCTTGCGAGATATTACGTATATCGCACGTTTTCCCTTGCATGGGCCGGCCGACTTTTCATAGTAGTTTTCGCAAAGGCCACGCATAAATAACATTTAATTATAATTGGTACACAGCAAGTACGAGTATATCAAACAAAACATCTTTAAATATCAAACAAACAAGAAAATATACATAAATCATATTTTTAGGTGACGCATACGTCCGATACATATAATAAATCTTTATACATCCAAATTGGCGATGCGGAGATACTGAAGAGGTTGCAGAGAGACAGCATTGTCTTATCGAGCCTTTGGGCTTACCGGAGCAGACACGGAGCTTTCAGATTGTGATTGCTTGGTGTTAGAAATACTACTGCAACTTAACTCACAAACCTCTAACCTACGTAAGTACCGTTACCAGATGAACTCTACCACCAAACACGGATCATTTTTTATTATTTCGTTTTGTTTTTATTTGCATATCATCGGATATCGATTTTTTAAAGTATTATCGGGTATTCTCTTTTTTGGCTATCACTGGGAATACATTTTTTGGGTGCCATCGGGAATCGATTTTTTGGAGTGTTAGAAATGTACTCCAAATTACCATACTGTCTCTATTGTATACCATCCTTAACTGTCCCACCACCCCTCCTACCTCGCCGATTTTTTTAGCGGTTTTCCAATCATGGATTAGCGCTACGCTCAAACAGAGGTTGTTTATTGGGCTTTCCAGTACATCGTTCTTTTTACATCATCCTTTACTGTCCATGCAGTGAGACTCTGGAATCAGTTACAAACCAATATAAGACTTGCTCCGTCCTTGGCATGCTTTAAGAAGCGACTGAAAAAACTCTTAATTTCTAGTCAGTAAAATAACGTGTTTCATTCATTATATTATATGATTGATTATATCTCACTTTGTATGAAAAATAATTTTCGGGTGATTATCCGTCTTAATGGGCTCGTGAGCATATGCTCACGTATTTGTTTATGGATTTCGTGGCGATGGATAGTCATTTGAATGATTTTTGCGACCGTGTAACTTGATTCATTCATTGACAAGCTTAGTGCGTAATATACAAAACGTATCAATGTATTAATAAGTATCTTTGCCGTGATTGGTTGATGTGATCCGTTAGTATTCAACTGACATTCAACTTTGCCGTGATTGGTTGTTTTGATCCGTTTATTTGACGAAAAATACGGTGACCATAATGTCTGAAGTTAGGAAGTTAGGAAAAGGAAGAGCATTGTGTAGACAGACTTAAGAAGTGGTTCTGAATGTTTATAATTACATCAAGAAATGACGGGACTCTAGTGAGGAGGTAAATATTCTTGATGTTTATTTATTCTTCAGAGAATCACCTTAGGAATAGTTAACATTTTTACAATATTTATAAATACTTAATACAATAAATAATTTGATTTTATATTGACCATTGATTTCATTATTGTCATTAGGTACATACCTCAATCTGATATTATATTATTATGGTAAGTATTTTATTGGAATATAAAGTATTAGATAGAAAACATTTAAATATATATAATAATATATTACAAAATAAATTAAAATATGGTTATCCTAGACCAGCAGTGCAAACTCTCGTGAAACCCACTCTACCTGCCTACCCAAGTTGTATAATAAGATATTACCATGAGAAAAGGCGAAAGATGTGTCTCGCGATTTGAAAGTCTGGCTCTCTCGTCTATGCCTACTCTAACAGAAATATGGCATGGTGGTAAGTATGTGTGTACCAAAAGAATCACGGGACAGTTAACCCTTCCCTTACGGTGATAAAAATAATACGCGTGATCCGGTGTTGGGTAGTGAGTACGCAATAAAAAATTAGCGATTTTAAATCGGAAAAATAAGAACATTCATAGATAATCCCCTTAATTAATTATAATTGAAGTTAAAAATTATAATAATTGAGATTTATTTGCTGAAAACATAAAAAAAACCCTCTGGCAATGCTCACGGAACGGGCGTACGTCTAACCTATTTGCAAGCTTAGAAGCTACTAGTGGCTCGGAACGTCAGTCGCATACCCCGGCGCTTACGCTTATGCTTGCGACGTTGAGACAATTCAGCTCCTCGCAATTCAGTCTAGTATGCAAGAGTGAGATGCGAATATAGTGTCGCGCTTCCCGCATACTATTCACCTATCGTCAAGACGAGGCACTCGCAGCGTTTAAATGCGAATTTGTTTTCAATCTTTACAAAACACCTCGATGTAGTCGATAAATTCTGATTATTATTAATATTATTTTTTAAATCAATGCGTAAATATATTATGGAGGAATACCTAAAATCTTAACCTTGTATTTATTATATTTATAGAGATATGGATGGTTATTAGAAGCAACGTGTAGAAGATACCCAACACAGGGAAGGAAAGGTTAAAGCAACCTTGAAAAAATATCGCAATCGAATTTGGCCTTCTTGTTTCGAGGCTTCTATAGTTACACACAGTGAGAAGTTCGACATGGTGAGCATATTTTGGATAATCGCCGTTTGTTCTGTACCATAGATATCTGTGGAATGTTTTTATTTTGTATTTGTTCTATATTGTTTTTATATTTGAGCTGATGACGAGCCCAAACTGTAGATGCATATTCTAATTTGGTTCTAATAAGATAATTATATAAGTTTCGAAGGATATCGGCACTGTTAAATTCTCTTGATATTCTCATTATAAAACCGAGTAGTTTTTAACAGTCCGATATCAAACGCGAGACATGGTGCACAAACATGAGTCCGACATCAAAGGTTACGCCAAAATCTTTGAATTCAGAAACTCTGTTTAATGCCACTCCCTATATAGTATACTGATGGTGGATTGGTGAAAACGATCGACTATAAGATACACTGACACATTTATTAATGTTGAACAGGAGATGATTTTGCTCACTCCAAGAAACTAGGGAGTCTGAAAAACATCCCGTTATTAATTATAACATCTCGTTATTCATTACAATATCCTATAAATTAATTATCAAGCCCTGTCTGAAAAACTAGACTTCTGTATTTTTTTATGTTCAATTTAGAATACATACTAAATCCCCGGCTCAGAACTCAAGAAGTCTATTAACTAAAACACAAAAGTCATTAAAATATTCTGAATAACGATGCGTTAGTATTCAAATTCGTCAAAACCTAGATATCATCAAGAAGAGATTATATTTGGTGGGAAAAACTTGGATCAGTTTTTACATTTCAAATGTCACCAGAAACGAGTTTTTTTTTGTGAGAACTCTGGCGACAATTTCCATAAGCTCTTATCATTTTCCTGACAGATTTGGGTCACAAAGCGAATTTTCATTTTTATAGCACTTGTATTCAAAGATGAATCCATCAGAAAGGAAAGATTATAACCCGTTTACCTATTTTTTTCTTTTTTACAGAAAACCCCCTTTCTCTGAATTTTAAGTTTGTTGGAAGTATCGAAAGTTTTGAAGTAATTTAACTCCGTGCTTTATGAGATTCTCAAAAGTTGACAGTAAAGTTGGAGTTCGAATGAAATTAAAGAAATTAACTCTTAGACAGTTATGAAATTACTTCTGTTTCGTTTTAAATTATACAGAATGGAATCTCGATTTCACAAAAGAGAATCAAAATGACTTTTGTCTCTTTGTTTTGAAAGATTCTTCACAAAGACATTAATTCATCATTCTATGGAAATTGTAATAGATACTCATGAAACGAAATGTTTTAATATTTCGTACATTAATTAGGAACTCGGCTAAAATAAAATAAAACAGATGCGTCATACTCTCGCGCGGTAGAAGTGAAACAAACTTCTTAGCTCCTAGGAAAAGTTGATTTTATGCATTGCTTTTTTTTCCATTTGTTAATGATTTTTATTATTTTTTTTAGGATTAGGAAATGGTTATGTGGAATTTAATTCAAGAAAATCTCTCTTAATTAAATAAAAAAATATTATTATTTTTATTTTTAATACTAAATAATAATTTTAATTATAATATAATAAACTTACATAATGTACTGAATTTATATTTTTTAATATTAAATAATTTAATATTTTTATGTTATTGTTAATTATTTTTAAATAATCATTTAATTATTTATATATTTTTATATTACTTTTATTATATTATTAATAATATTACATTATTAATTAATTACATTAGAATTAAGTATAATATATTATTAATATAATTATTAATATCATAATAACATATATATGTACATTATTATAATTATGTATTAAATATAAATTATATATTAAAATAAATATTAAAAAAAATAACTATTTAATATAAAATAAAATTAATAATTATTAAATATGTTAATATAAAAATAATATCTGTAAGTACTCTAGAGGATAAACCTCGGAAGTCACTTTGCACCCTAGCGGATAAACGTCATATGCGTCATACATGAATTGTATGATGCAACGTCGGTTATCCTCTAGGGCAGTGCTTCCCAAATTGGGGGCCGCGGGATTTCTCGTGGAGGTCGCGAAAATATTTAGTACAAAGTACAAATATTCATGTGAGTATTAAATTGTTTCATGTGAGTATAGTTTTTATTTAAAAAAAAAGTTTTTAAGCAAGTGCCTATAATTTTGTGTTGAATATAAATATGTGTATTTTAATTGTAATAATGATTGCCAAATAAATCTTCAACTATAAAAAAAATGTTTTTATGGGGGGGCGGGAATTAATTACTTCAGATTTAGGGGGCGGTTACATGAAAGTAATTGGGAAGCACTGCTCTAGGGTACAGATACATAACGAAAAACATATTTTTTTTTATTTTCAATAATAAATAAGAATAATTTTAATAAGAAATAATAATTTAAATAAAAATATAATACACTTAATAATAATAAAATAATATTAATTAATATTATTTTAATATTGATTAATAAAATAAAATAATTTAATATAAAATAGAATAAATAATTATAAAATAAATCAATATAAAAATAAAACATAACAAAAACAAACTTTTAAAATTTTTAATATTAATAATAAATACAAATTTTAATAATAATATAATACACTTAATAATATTAAAATTATATTAACTATTATTAATAATAAATCATTATTAGTATTAAAATAATAATAATTTATTAATAAATTAAAAATTTAATAATAATTTAATAATAATATAATATACCGTTTCACTTTTCGTGACGTTCAATTTGCCACCATTCAATTTTACCAATTTGCCCTACCGCGTCTATAGAAGTTTCATTTAAAAAAAAAATGCAACCTAATTAAAAAAATGCAAATTGACTCATTCAATAGTTAGCTATTTATATTTACTAGTCGATGAAAATTGAATCAATCGTTGAGGGCAATTTTTAAAATAATAATTCAATATTAAAAAACTCCTTGTATTATTTTTTGTGGAAATCATTGACTTACTATACGTTAAGATTATTTATGGTGTTTATATAAATGGGGTTTTTATTTATTTTGCATTTGCAACAGGTTAAACCCATAATCAGAAAAAATAATTACAGTCTATGGTAACTGTATCTAAAGTCAATAGAAACAATGACACTCATAATCATTTCTAAAGTTACTCAATTATGACCACAAAGTTTATTAAATAGTTTAATCTTTAATTTATTAACTGAGATATGGAAAATATCAATATTGTTAATTCGTTCGACAACATCTTTCCATGTGCGAGTTGTGATGCTCTTAACAGTTCGATTTGCAAATACATCATCAATTATAATCTTTATTTACTTTGCGTTAATAATTGTCATGATTGTATAAATAAATAATCGCGTTTGATTTACTAAAATACAGATTTGATTTACTACAAGTATATATTTAACTCGTCCAGTGGACGTTTGATTAAAATTTTCACATATAGATCGATTCTTAATATTTTTAAGCTTAATCAGTCGAAACTTTAATTTGGTTAGAATTGGTATTTTTTTTAATTATTTGCCAAATATTGTCTCACATAATTCCTTAATGACTAATTTAGTGGCACAAATCATCCTTGTTTGGGTGGATTGCCAATCAAAAAAAAAAATAAACGTGCTGTATTCTTCTTATACTTAAAGATCAATATATCAAAGAATATTCAAGATATAGGGCAATGGGTAAAATGATATAGGGCAATGGGTAAAATTCATATTCTGTAATGTAGGTGTTGCAGAAATCCCTTTTGGACGCGTTCAACTATCAGGAAGTTCTGAATTCCTCTCGGCTTTTAGTTCTAGTCTACTGGGAATAGTGAATTAATTGTGTATCCTCTCATAACAACACCAGCACTAATTGCCTTAGACACTCTTACTAAAAATCCATGAAATTGATTGGCATTAAAATATGTACTCAATATATGTATACCAAATGTGATATTATTACTGATAAATATGATGCTAAGGTCGTTGATAATGTCAACATGCACGATGGGCATAAAAACCCTTTTGCTACTTATAAATTTGCTCCTGGAAAACATAAAATATTTTTTACTTTACAAAAACATATTTAATGTGCCTAATGTTTAACAACTAACGCTTATGTTATTCAAGTGCTGAAACAAATATTTAGGGGAAGCATTTACACATAGTCAGCAATCGCACTCTTAGTTCATGTCACAGATTATAGATACACATACACACCAACGTGGCATTTCTATATTAAAGTAGGCAGAGAGGACAGAGCGCCACACTTTCCCATCTCGACACACATCCTAGCCTCTTCTTCATTCGTACATCTTCTCATACAGCTTCAAAAAAAATTCTGACTATACGTTTCCTTCTTTCACAATACAATTCATTTGATTCGACGATACTTTCTTTTACAATCATTCCACTCACATTTGTACTGTGTATTTGTTTTATTAGTCGTGGTATGCCAAAAAGATAGTGCGCCAGACTTTCCAACCACGACACATATCTTTCATCTTTTTTTTTCACCCATACATCTTCTCATAAACCTTCTGCGATTTCATTGGCTTTCTGCGTCTCCTTGTTTCAAAATATCATTCACATGATTCAACCATATTTTCTTTGGTCTCCCTCTACGACACCTTCTAGTCACATTTCTATAGTATATCAGTTTTATTCGTTCCTCTTCATCCATTCATTCTCCATGCCCAAACCATATCAGTGTGGTCTCATTCATCTTACTCAACGCAACAGTCTTAAGTTCACATATATCCCTAGTCACTTAATTCCGTATTCTATCACACATTTTCCCTTCATGTTTTCTTCTTAATGCCCGCATTTCTACAGTGTCAGATTAAAGATAGTTTAAAATAAAATTGGAGTAAGCTTTCAATTAAAATATATAATAATTGCGAAACGGGACTATCGCCCTTCACCAATAGGGGCACCGGCACTGAGAAATTTAAAACGGTACGTACGGACTACGCCGTTGAAAAACGGGGCCTTTGATCATTTCATCGTTAGTTAGCAGTGAAAGGAATCTTTTTGACGAATATTCAGATATTATATAAAACAATATATACACAATGTGTATGTCGTAATGAAAATTTTTAACTTTGGTTCGATACGTATTTAAAAAAAGGCAATCATGGTTCATAAAAAAAACGTCATTATGTTTTTTGTTTATTGTTTAAAACTAAACATAAAAATTAACAAAATTACTATCCATAAAAATATTGTACAATACGAGTCTACAAAATTATTGAAGCATCATTCAATAAGGCTTTTGGCAAAAAACTAGCGTGTTTTATATTTGCCCGAAGGCAATATGCTTATTTGGCTCCCATGACATACAATGGCGTGCCGAATTCAATAAAGGTAAAGGTAGGAAAACCATTTAGACAGTCGATCGGAGCGTGGTTGTTATTGCGACAGGATTTCGAGTACTTGGGCTTTCAGGATGAATGACGTGTGGAAAAGATTTGTGTGGGCTTGTGAGTGTGGGTTTCTTCTTGTTGTTTTAAATTTTCTTGTTTTTGTGTTTCTGTATGTTTTTTATTTTTATTCTTATGATTGTGTGCGGTATATTGTGGGATGAATATTTTTGGTCTTTCTGGAGTGATAATGTGTGAGAAGTTTAATTTCGCATGATGTTTCCAGTTGTAATTGAGTGTCACTGTTTGTCAGGTTGATGAGAACGTGCAACGGGGTTTTGTTTTTGTGTAATCAAAAATCGGAAAAAAGTATCGATTTATTTTTTTTCATGCTAAATATCCTCAGTGAGATACAGGCAAAAGTCTAGTTTACTGGGGATACGACAAATGAAAGGCAACAAACCCAGATCCATTGAAATTGTATGTCCAAATTGAATTACCTGTGGTTTTTTCACAAATTATATATATTTCTTGTCATGTGTAATAATAAATAAATAAAATAAATAAATAAATATAAATCAAAGGCACGTGGTACAATATTTTTCAGGCAGTACCATAAAAGATCTAATGAAAACAAAAAGAAGTCTCATAACAGAGAACATTTGATATAAATGATAAGTTAAAAAAAAAACTGTTGACTTTATTTCCTTCACCATTCCGCAACACTTAATTGATTGACTAATAAAAACCATATTTTTCTTTGTTTAATATATTGATATAAAAAAAGCACATGTGTTTCGATATCTGTATTAAAAAATAGTACCTGTGTTTCGATATCTGTATTAAAAAATACAATTTCCCAGATATGTTATATTCGTATTATACTACGGTAGTTTGCCACTTTTTCATATCCTCATTTACTGTCTATTGCGATAGATTATGGAATCAGCTGCTAAAATAAGATTGGCTCTGCCATTGACGTATTTCAAACAACAACTCAAAAAGTGTTATATTTATCTTCAGTGACGAAGCGTGTTTCCTAGTTTCTATATTATTCTTCTATTCATTATTTCCTATCTGCTAGCCGCATATCAAATTGTTGTATTTGTTAAATTAAAATCGGTAAATGTTTTTCCTTATCTTTTTATCATTCCAGTATGTCTTTTATCGTTTCAATTTCGCTGTTTTAACCTCAAATATATTTTTTTCTCCAAACACTGTAAAAAAAGTTTAAAATATTTCTGGTTGGTTGAAATTTATCTTTTGGCAATAAACTCGCCAAATTGTTCATAATGAAGCAGGCTGTGTTGTCTTGACCAACAAAAAGTGTTAAGAAATAAAAAAATAAGTAAAATATCTAAGAAACATTAAAAGCCTCAATATTCATTGAATACAAATTAGGGATTAACCAAATATTTATTTAATTTAAAAAAAATTGAATATTAAAGTTAATTTATTTTTCATCTAATAAATTGGTTGTTCCAAATTAATTCAATAAGCGGTGTATGATGATCGAGCTTTTGGCGTTGTTGATCCTGTGATATGAACTGGAATGTCTCCTAGTGTCAGAGATATGGGTGGCGTGAGTAGCTTTAGAAAGCGCTTAAAGACAATCCATTTTGGGAGGCCTTATCAACATTTATGAGAGGGTTCGAATCATGTGTTAGAGCGCCCTTGGAGAGAGTTAGCTCTCTTAATGACGATATATTATTAGTCATTTTATTATTGTATTATTAAAAGTTTCCTGGGAAAAAATCATCTAGAAATGTGCAAGACAATACGATAAATCCAAATATAAGTAACAAGCCTAAAGTTTTCAGTAAATAATGCAACAAAAATCAATATACAATAAACATGTTTAAGAAACGTACCCAAATTAATTTTGTATCGTATTGAAAGAGTTTTCCTCATGTCTTAAAATAAAATTAAGATTAATTAAAAAGTTTCTCAAATTTAATGGGTATAGTATGTCGTTTCCTACTGAAAGTTCCTGCAAGAGCGCGACCGAGAAGCTTAAAGTTTCCCATATCCGTTTTCACAGGCGCTCCGGTGGGCAAATTAGAAACATGCTGACAAATAAAGCTTGAACCTTTACCTCTATAATGAGTCAAATGTTATTTTAATTTAAGTCTACCAATCCGCTTTGTATAATGCATCATATCAACGAGCATAGTTAGTTTTATAATGACAATCTGGGCAAAAGTTGAGAGTTCATCGACTGTTGCGATACTATATGTACGAGGGTCATCCAGAAACTAAGGTTACAAGGGCTCCTGAGGCCGGGGAATTTTTTTTATTTCAAAGTTGGCGCATCTGGCGTGTAGGGGAAATTCTAACGGCCAGTTTATTTGGTCGCGCGTGTTTGTCAGCCATTTTGTTCAGTCACAGTAAATTCTTCCGATGGAGAGGTCGTCACGGGCTCCCGCCACCTCTCGTCCGTGCGAGACCCACGCGGTCATCCGTTTTTTTGACTTTGCAGAATAATACTGCTGCGAACATCCATCGAAAGCTCGTGAAAGTTTATGGTAGTGACGTGATGAGTTGACAACATGTCACGAAGTGGGTTAGGTTGTTCAGAAAAGGCCGTACTGATACTCACGACGAGGCCAGGCAGTGATTTCTGACGAATTTGTGCAAAAAAATTGAAGAACAAGTGCGAAATGACCACCATGTGACGCTTGACGACCTTCACGAAGAATTTCCTGACATTTATCGAAATCTCCTTGGTAATATTGTGTCGGAAAAACTTGGTTACAAAAAGTTGTGTGCGAGATGGGTGCCCAGAATGCTCACACCGGAGCACCGTCAAAATTGCGTGACCGCCGCGCGTGAATTTTTCGATCGTTTTGCACAGGAGGGAGAAACTTTTCTGGACTCTATCGTGACGGGAGATGAGACGTGGGTGTGTCACTACAACCCAACAATTTTCCAACGATCAGGAGGTCGAGGAAGCTGTGAAGAAGTGGCTGAAAGAGCTGGCGGCGGAGGTCTATGACTCTAGCATACAAAAACTAGTGCGCCGACTACACAAGTGTCTCAATCTCGACGGCAATTACGTTGAAAAATAGTTTAATATATTTGTAAAGTATCCTGTGAATTTCAATTAAATACAAGCATTTTTCGATTCTACATAAATGTTGTAACCTTACTTTCTGGATGAGCCTCGCATATGGAAATAATTATTCAGTTTATTGCCCTTTATGTTCCATCAAGAACACATGGATTCCATCCTCCTATTCATCTGAGCTTATCATTGCCCTTTATCCATAAGGGTCGCTTGGATCTAATGTAAGTTGGAGTGTCAGAAAATACAACATGTATTAATAGCTTGTCATTTAGTCTCACTAATAAATTCATCTTCGTGTTCATCGATTATGAGGCAGCCGGTTTGGACCGGAAGCCATGCAAAACGAATTGATTTAAGAGTGCCACTGACTATCTTAATTTTCTCGTGGTGCTGGAAATGAAAAAAAGGTCGTGTATGCGCTTCTAAGTCAAACAGGGACTCAATTCTCTGCTACAGAGAATACGAAGGTCATAGCTGTCATTTTCAGATTGGGCATGCTACATCTCCAGTTAGTCGCAGCTAGCTTGTGGACGTTATCCTAAGAATGGAGAGTCCATTTTTGACACTTCGAGGCTGTTACTTGTACCGATCTAGAGCATGAATGGTACCACGTTAGAACTTCTGCCGAACTTCAATTCAATTTTACCGATTTGATTCTGGGCTATTCTACAATCTTTTATGGTTATAACAGCATGTTTAATTTTGCTTCAAAGCTTTCGAAATATTGTAATTTATTTTTATCAAACACTGTTTATTCCACTTTTTTGTAACGGTATAAACCCTACCGGTTTCAAGGCTTTCACATCATATTCAGGGGAGCACAAACAAGACTAAATTCTGTTCGAACTAGTACCGATATACACGCTTCAACGGTTGGGGGCTGAGGGGTGAGGGAGGCACGGGACGATTTCGGCCAAGAGCGGAGAGATTTTTGAGATATAACTGTTCACCAGATGTTCGGAAAGCTTTCAAAATAGTTTTATCAAATGTTTATGATAAAGTATACTTCTAAAAATAAAAAGAAATACAAAAATGAAAAAAAAACCACTTACGCCAGGTCAGGCCATAGATCACCACTATAAGTAAGACTGAAAACATTTTCCTGTCAAAGCAGGTGGAGAGGAAAGAGTATTCGCTAAAAACTAACTAATCAGGATGAAAATGATAGAACACAACAGCATTTTAGTATCAATTTATGTGTATGGGAGGGAGACATGGACGTGAAACAAGACTGATAGCCAAATAAATGCTGTAGAAATGCGTGCACTTACAAAAATAGATGGGATGACAAGGTATGACAGAGCACGAAATGAAATATTAAGTCGATGAACGTGAACTTTAAGCTTGAAATGATAAGGAGATAAGCGTAAAATTTTTGCTTGAAATGATAAGGAGATTAGCATAAACTTTAAGCTTGAAATGATAAGGAGATAAACTTTAAGCTTGTAATGCTAAGGAGATACACGTAAACTTTAAGCTTAAAATAATAAGGAGATAAACGCAAACTTTAAGCTTGAAATGATTAGGAGATAAACGTTATCTTTAAGCTTGAAATGATAAGGAGATAAACGTAAAGTTAAAGCATATTTATTGAAAAAGATAAAGGAGAGCACTGTGAGTTAATTTGGACCCAAAGAACCAATGAATGAAGAAATATTAACGAAACAAATATATAGCGCAAATGTGAGTGGAAGAAGTGGTAGAGGAAGACCAAGGAAAATATGGTAGGACCATCAGAAGTTAGAGAAATTGTAAGACCTGTATGATAAAGTGTATGAGTGAGGAAGAGGCGAATTACGTTATTCAAGATAAGTAAGCTCGGTGTTACGCCCTCTCTGCCTACCCTTGAAATAAAATGGCGTGGAGGTGTGTATGTAGCAAGAGGCTCGATAAATCGATGATTAATCGAATAGCAAGGTCCCTGTCCGTCTACTATGATGATGGATCATACACTATTACTAATGTTATGATATGTGATATGTGGTTTCAACCTAATGTGAGATAACATGTAGTGCCGGGGTGTAGACCGAACAAGATGGAGCCGTTTTATGGCATCCCTGTATTCCTGATGGGACGTACACATGTAGTGATGATTATGATGTGTGACCTAATATGTTATTTGTTAGGGATACCCATATTCAGATAGGTGTAACAAATATGATAGGAGTAAGGCTATATAACCAATAACACACGGCTGGGGGCTAATTATTAATAAGGAAATAATCAACATCGACCAAATATTACCTGAATATCTATTAAATGTGTATAATGTAATTAATAGGAAATACGAACGTATTTATGTATAAACAAGTCAAACTTTGCCTCAAACTTTGTAACTCCATTAGTGTTGGTCTTAATGAAGAAAAAAACAGATGCGTGAGACTCGCGCGGTGGAGTGAAACTTCTTGGCTCCTAATTATTAATAATAAATATTAATTATAATTATTAACGACTAATTATTATTAATTATAATAATAATTTAATTAAAATGTAAAATATTATTGTCACATTAATTATTTTATAGTAAATAAATAATAATTAATTAATCTAATTATATTATATTGAATAATTAATTATATTATATTAATAACATTATAATATATTATATTATGTTGTTTATAGTTAAGGCATTAACGTTGTGGAGGTTTAAAGACATTGTTATTTATTTTTATCAAACAGTGTTTATTCCACATTTTTGTGACGGTATAACCCTACCGGTTTCAAGGATTTCACCTCATCTTCAGGGGAGCGCACACAAGACTAAATGCTGTTCGAACTGGTACCGATATACACGCTTCAACGGTTGGTGGCTGAGGGATTAGGGAGGCATGGGACAATTTCGGCCAAGAGCGGAGAAATTTTTGGGAAATAACTGTTCAACAGATGTTCGGATCGGTGTACTGTTCGGATCGGTTGCTCAGTGTCACATTAACCGACGACAATTATAATTATAATTATATTATATAAATATTATATTACATTATTTAATGATGATGTCATACATATTATATATACGAGTATATATATTATATTATTATATTACATTATATTATTATAATAATTTATAATTGTTATTAATAATAATACAATTAATAATTACATTCATAATAATGTTATAATAATACAATTAACAATAATATAATTAATTAATATAATATATGTTATATTAATGTAATATATAATATGATATATACTCGTATATAATGTATTATTGAATGACTTTTTAAGTGAACATACTCAATATTTATCGTGGAGGGTCATTTCAGAAATAAAATATTACTGAATTTAATATATTTAAACTGTTTTGGTATACTCGTATATAACCACGGAGCAAAGCGTCACTCACCGTTTAACAAGGATATTGCATGGCGAAACAACTGTCACTGAGTAAATTAATAAAATATATAGAACTATCAACGAGTATAATTTTGATTTTTCTAATTGAAAATGGAATTATATGAATTGAAAATTGACAGCGTCAATATATTGGACATTTAAGAGTAGTATACAGAAATCATTTAATATATCATGTAATAATACAATTAATATCTATTCGCTTCACATTTTTAGTTAACCCTTCCTGTCCTGTGATGTGTAACTAGTACAGATTGCTCGTAAAAACTTTAATATCTCTATAAATATAATAAACACTAGGTTCAGATTTTAGGTATTCATCCGTAATACATTAACGCATTTAATGAAAAAAATATATATTTATAATAATTAGCACTTATCGGCCACATTAGAGATATTTTGTTCAAGTCGGGAAGAAATTGACCAATACAATCAAACGTGTACCAGAGTGTGACGTAGGTATATTAATTCTAAAAAAATGCTATGGGTGAGAAAGCGACGCTATTTACGTCTCACTCTCACTCTACTTCGGTATATGGAAACGCAAGAAATAGAATCTCAGTTCCCTCGCTTCTCTCGCTCAGTAGCCAGCGGGCTTTTGTTCGAGGTGATCGCTTCGACCGTTTTGTAAACGTCAGCCGATGTTTTTTTCATGTTTTCAGCAATAAAATTAATGATTATCACTTAAGACTTCAAATTTAATTAATTTAAGCGATTGGCTATGAATATTCTCATTTTTCCGATTTTAAATCGCTCATTTTTACATATGTATTGAATGCACAGCACCGGAACGGGCGGTTTTTTTTAGCACAGGAAGGGAAAGGTTAAAGATAAGTATGGTACAAACTTCCGAAATATTTTATTGTGTAAAATTTTTTTTACATTTTTTACCAGAAAAGCAAATTTTTTTAAAATCACTCTCCGAAGTTATGTTTTTATGGATTAAGCCATTCTGCCAATAACACCAATTTCTATCATACAAACATACAATCTCGCCATTTCCCCGATGAGATAGTTAAAGAGGATAGAACACTAAACTTTCATATCAAGACATATGATACACATTTACGTCTTCTCCACATCCATACATCTTCTTATAATATATCTATTTCTTTAAATTATTCATTTTCCTTCTTTCCAAATTTCATTTACTCGGTCCTACCATAGTTTTGATCGACCACCAATGCATGTTTTGTAAACGAACTGGTTTACCATACTTCACAAATCATTTTTAATGTAAATCTAATTTTAATGTAAATTATTTATATTTTAATGTAAATCTCATTTTAATGTAAAATTGACATTCTCATTTTTAATGTAAATTTAATTCTACCATAGACCAACACACTACATGTTTTTCTTACAACACGCATTCCCACCACATTTATTTGGTCCATTCAATTAATTTTTCATATCGATATCTCAATCCATAGAAAAACTTTTGAACTAACACATTTATAAACTATTGTATGAGGATAAAAGAGCTATGTTAGATATTGATCGTTTTAAATATTGATGTTTTAGGGTCCGTTGACTTTGTAACCTATTGCAACTTTCTGTACAATATATATTATCAACTTTCCTTGAAGGAGAAAATTCCTTCGTCTGAGAACATACTTTTCAAACATTAGAATTCTTAAACGCTTTTTAACCTTTATTCTGAATATATCCGTAAATACAAAACAATTAAGCTTTAAATGTTAAAATATCATATTGTACATTCAATACATTTAATCAAAATCAGAAAAGTAAGCATAATAAAATTGAAAATTAATTCAAAATCTTGAATTATTTTAATGTTTTCAAAACTTTAATGCATCCTTAAAGCTTGTTTTTTTTTTAAACTTAAATACCCCATTTCTTATGTAATAAATTCATTTATTCAGCTAAACACATTTTTTATAACTCCCATTTCTCAAAATCCCTCGCCTTTTGCTTGAAATATGCATATTTACCTGTCTTTTTCTTAAACTTAGTGGTATGAAGGTTTTTTGTTACCTCAAGTATTTCATTTCATTCTAGAACCAAAAAAAGGGGATTTTCAAAAGTTGTATTAAATATATCCTGTACTAAGCGGCAGGTGCTTGAAGTTATTTTTATAAAAAAAATTAATAAAGATAGAAATGCACAAAGTACTGTATTTTTTAACTTATTCCTCTTTTTACTGTTTTTTAAATAAAAATTAATATAATTAGATAATTTTTATAACACTTTTTCGTACAATCACGCTAAAGCGTCTTGTTTTTTGAATTTATAAAAGGTGGCTCATTAGTATCTACATTACAACAAAATTTGGAGGTTGTGTATAACATTACAAGATAAACATGGATGTGAAACTTTTACCAAGAGAATAATATGTATATTGAAAAGTGTTTTGTCTAGGCCAGAGGTATCCAAATTTGAAGGTTGTACATTACATTACAAGATAAACGTGGATGTGAAACTTTTACCAAGATATTAATATACTATATATAGCGAAAAGCGTTTTGTCTAGGCCAGGGGTGTCCAAATTTGGAGGTTGTACATTACATTACAAGATAAACGTGGATGTGAATCTTTTATCAATATAATAATATGTATAACGAAAAGTGTTTTGTCTAGGCCAGGGGTGTCCAAATTTGGAGGTTGTACATTACATTACAAGATAAACGTGGATGTGAAACTTTTACCAAGATAATAATATGTATAGCGAAAAGTGTTTTGTCTAGGCCAGGGGTGTCCAAATTTGGAGGTTGTACATTACATTACAAGATAAACGTGGATGTGAATCTTTTATCAATATAATAATATGTATAACGAAAAGTGTTTTGTCTAGGCCAGGGGTGTCCAAATTTGGAGGTTGTACATAACATTACAAGATAAACGTGGATGTGAAACTTTTACCAAGATAATAATATGTATAGCGAAAAGTGTTTTGTCTAGGCCAGGGGTGTCCAAATTTGGAGGTTGTACATTACATTACAAGATAAACGTGGATGTGAATCTTTTATCAATATAATAATATGTATAACGAAAAGTGTTTTGTCTAGGCCAGGGGTGTCCAAATTTGGAGGTTGTACATAACATTACAAGATAAACGTGGATGTGAAACTTTTACCAAGATAATAATATGTATAGCGAAAAGTGTTTTGTCTAGGCCAGGGGTGTCCAAATTTGGAGGTTGTACATTACATTACAAGATAAACATGGATGTGAAACTTTTACCAAGAGAATAATATGTATATTGAAAAGTGTTTTGTCTAGGCCAGAGGTATCCAAATTTGAAGGTTGTACATTACATTACAAGATAAACGTGGATGTGAAACTTTTACCAAGATATTAATATACTATATATAGCGAAAAATGTTTTGTCTAGGCCAGGGGTGTCCAAATTTGGAGGTTGTACATTACATTACAAGATAAACGTGGATGTGAATCTTTTATCAATATAATAATATGTATAACGAAAAGTGTTTTGTCTAGGCCAGGGGTGTCCAAATTTGGAGGTTGTACATTACATTACAAGATAAACGTGGGTGTGAATCTTTTACCAATATAATAATATATATAGCGAAAAGTGTTTTGTTTAGGCTAATAAGAGTACTCATCTGGGAGAAGGCATATAACTTGATGAGTGAAAATACACCAAGTTAAACCTCTTTATTTAAGAAATATTTCTGTGTGCTTCAGAAACTTGGACAAAAAAGTTCAGGCAATTAAGATCAGCGATGCACTCTTCCGAGACGTAGCATTGGAGAAAATTGCAAGGTGATTCATGGATGTGTAGCGACCATGCGTGCGGTCACTGAACCCATTGAGGCGACCCTTGGCCGCTCGGTCATTGAACTCGCATTGTAAGGAATGCGAGACAAGCACTGGGCGAAGGTCGCCTGCTCGGTCATTGAGCTCACTATTAGTGGAGAACGGGACAGTGACATATTTTCCACGCTGTCCTACAAAACAATGAATACCCTATGTGATGACAATACATATATTGTGAGGCGGAGACGAGATGGCGACATATCTCTTGCGCCGTCTCGCGCACACTCCAAATATTATAAATACCGACGTTTATCAATAAAATACCTCTTTGCATATTCCGATTTCAAACGAGTTTTATTAAACCAACGATCATCCTCATCATCTCTCCATTAAGGAACAGCCGTTCATAAAGATGGAATAACGAACAAATGCCTGAATACTAGAAGAAATTAACATTTTAAAGAGACTGTCAACATTATATACTCGACGCATTCAGTTCATTGTTTACAATTCACAAAAAGCGGAAATAAAAAAAACTCGTGATTACAGCCAATGAGGAGGTGTGCAGGAGCAAAGATACACTATCTATGCGATGGAGCAACCAGGGGAAGTTGGCTAAGGAGGTCCTTTGAACTAAGGAGTTTCATGTTCGATTCCCGATGGAACCATGATGAAAAGGGTTATAATTTAATGGTATGGTTTTTTTAATCTTTATGGCTGGTTGGAAGAAATTTAATATAGCAATAAACCCGCCAGATTATACTGTAAATAACAAAATTTTAATTACCATACAACACTTCTCGTCTTGATTTGAGACTGTAATATAGCATGATGTACTCGTATATTAAGATTAAAAAGTTTCCGGCCTGAATAAGTGAAATTGTAAATGAACAGATACCATACAGTCCTTTCTCAACGTCATGATATGATACAATAGTAAAAGTTTTATATCTCTAGTACTCTCAGTATCAAATAAAGCCGATAGAAGACATGTTATGCAATTATATTGTGAAATATTAAAAACAGAGTTTTGCGCGGTTATCAAGATTATCTCAAAAGAAAGTTTCGTGCTTACGCCAGTAGCTTTTAACCCAAAAGCTCTATTTGTTCAATTAAAGCAATCTTGTGTCACGATTATGGTCCTTAATATGTCCAAATCACAAACTCCGAAATGTATTATATAATGTTTACCATAATAATTAATGAATTTCAAAAGCATGAAAAAAATAGTTTTTTTGGTTACGTTATTTTATCGTACAAGAGTAAATATATTTATGTTGAAAAAAAAACTTACTAAACAAAATTTCACAAGGTAGAATATCCAAGGAAGGCTTTACTTTTCTTCTCAGCGTGTTATTCATTGTAACTCACTCGGGAAGCCGCAAATGTCACATAGGCTTACGTGGCTCTGTAGGTTGATCTGACAGGGGAGGAAGCATGGATAACAGTTCGTGACAACTGCTTGAAACATTTTGTGGTTTCGATTCATTTGTATCTACGTGTTATTTAAGTACATCACAATGGACATATGTATCGTAAAGAAGTTGAAACATAATGAACTGGAAATAGACAACATGAGAAATATATGACTAGAGAGTTTATTGTTGTACATCATCCCAGTGAAATGTGAAAATAGTATTCAACAATTTTAAAGATTATTTTTTTTGACTTGAGAGTTGGATATTAATCTTTAAATGCATATGACATGTGACTACAGTACCCGGCGGTAAGTAATACACATCGGGCTTAAGAAAGAGACTGTCGGAAATAATCGACTAACTTCGGCTTTGTAGAGCATCGTCTCTGTCCCTAGAACGCTTGACAACGACTGACAAATCGCGATGGAACACGTGTATGAATAACAGAGGCAACGCTCTACGAAGCTCAAGTAAGCCGATTATGGCCGATAGTCTCTTTCTTAAGCCCGATGTGTATAACTTACCGCTGGGTACTGTATGTTAACTTAATATGTGCTGAAGTCGGACTCTCAGTATCCCATGGATTGCATAGCGGCAATGTCTAGCATCCAAGAATTGAAGATAATTAAAAGCCTTTCGACAACCTACAGGAAAGAATCCTAACGTACTTAGGGTATATTCCTGAAAATAATTATGAAAGTCTGAAGAAACTCGTAACTACGGGGACAGTTGAGGGAAAACGAGCCAGAAAAAGGTGTCCTATGAGATAGAAGGAACAAATAAAGGTAAATTGGATTGTTTATGTGTGTAATTCGTGGGAGTACGTCAGCTATCGCAGAGTGGGAGTGGAATTTGTGGTAGTACGTCAGCTATCGTGGGAGTACGTCAGCTATCGTGGTAGTACGTCAGCTATCACCATAAGCTTAGTCAAATGGCTGACAATTAAATTAAATAATTAAAAATTGTTACGAATGCTTAAATATCTTGAAATATATCGATTAAAAAAAATGTTGCGGCGTATACGAGTATATAAATAAGTTAACAATTTACATATCTTAAAATAATTTGACTTAATCAAATAATAGTATTGTCTACATTTACAAAAAAAATCAACGTACTCCAAAAGGAACTATTGCAAAGTTGATAGATTCACTTCGCTCTTTAGTATATTTCAGGTGAACTATGACCTCTACTGAGAAGGTTCAGACATCAAATTATCTTTTAATTCCGTTTTAATTGTCCACGTCCATAGCTCTTTACGTTTCTCCTGAAGGCTGAATTAAAACCGTTAGTGACATTAAAAAGATAATCTGTGATATAAGATATTTCAGAGTTTATAATGTTTTCCGTGGTAAACCCTTCCTTCCCTGTGATGTGTAACTAGTACACATTGCTTCTAAAAACATTTATATTTCTATAAATATAACAAATACTGGGTTCAGATTTTAGGTATTCCTCCGTAACACATTTACGCATTCAATGAAAAAATAATATCAATAATAATTATCACTCATCGGCCACATCAGAGATATTTTGTGAAAATCGGGAATAAATTCACCAATACAATCAAACGTGTGCCAGTGTGTGACGTAGGTATATTCTTTCTGAAAAACCGCAATGGGTGAGAAAGCGACGCTATTCACGTTTCACTCTCACTCTACTTCTGTATATCGGAACGCAAGAAATAGAATCTCAGTTTGCAGTTGTGTTTCTTCCTTCGAGGTATAACATACACAGTGTTAGTCCGTCTCAGGTCTCAGTCGCTTTAGCGCATTCATCTAAGTTGGTGTTTTGGCCCATTTTGTGAACGTCAGCCGATGTTTTTTTTTTCATGTTTTCAGCAATTAAATTTCAATTATCATAACTTTTGACTTCAAATTTAATTAATTTAAGCGATTGACTATGAATATTCTTATTTTTCCGATTTTGAATCGTTTATTTTTATGTGTGTATTGAACACAGCACCGGAACGGGCGGATTTCTTTAGCACAGGAAGATAAAGGTTAAAAGTGGGGGATATTTCAAGAACATTGCAGTTATCATTTCCATGATTTGTTTATTGTCGACTTCGCTATCTGAACTCAACAAACGATGGCAGTACAAAATGAAGTATATATTAGTTTTTTTAATAAATAAAAATTAAGAAATAAGTAAAAACTCAGGTAGCATGATCTATTCTACATATTACTCAAAATTAGAATTTTTAAAATGGGGCTGTTTTTTTTTCATCATGAAAATCAAAATTCTTCAAATGATTATTTTATCTCACAATATTCGGTGAATTAGGACAACTTTAAAATACAGAGGGTAAACCTGAGGCAAACAAGCACGCTTAACATAAAATGTGAAAAAGTACAGAAATACAAAGCGAAAAAAAATAAAAAAATATGCAGAACGATTAAAAAAACACTTGATGAAATAAATGGATGTATTTAATTAAAGGACCTATGCATGAAACAAATAAAAAACCAATAATCCAAGCAGTGTCCTTCTGCCCCTTAACAAAGGGGAATACGGACACCTAATAATCTTATACAAAATTTAATTTTATTTACACATGACAAGAAGTATACACAACTTCCAAAAAACAAACAACAGGTAATTTATTTTGGGCACAACATTTTAATGGATCTGGGTTTGTTGCCTTTCATTTGTTCTGTCTCCGGTAAAACAGGATTCTTCCTGTATCTCACTGAGGATATGTTACATGAAAAAAATGATGAATATTTATTTCCAATTTTTGATTATATAAAACCCCGTTGCATATTCCCATCAACCTGACATAACAGTGACACTCAATTACATATGTGTATTATACTGCCGTCATGTGCAAAAACGCAGCAAACGGGAAAAAAAACTGAAATTTAACTAAGTATGAGGCAATATTCCATTTCAAATTCTGAACCATAATCCATAAAAAAATACAGAATATTATTTATTTCAACACAAAAATCAACATAATGTATTTTTAAATTTTACAAAATACTAGGTTTTTCTAAGCAAATAAACAATTAAATGTAATTCATAAGCAAAAATACAGCCGTTGCCTATGCGTTTGCTGCGTTTTTACTTATGAATCACATTTTACTGTTTTTTTGTTTATGAATCACGACATTTTTAAGCAGCAATGAAAAATATAAAAGTACAGTTTTCTCAAAACTTAACTTTTGCCATTAGCAGCGTGTTTGCTTATGAGGGCAGTATATCACGCGAATAAAACACTTTACATTTCATCACTCCAGACGGACCAAAACGTTCTTCCCACAATATACCGCACATAATCATAAAAAAACACCACACTCAAAAAGATGATACATTCAAACTTTTGCTTCAAGTTATTCCTCTTACAACCCCAAGTATTCAAACTCCTGTCACAATGCCAAATAAAATAAATAATATTTACTAGTTGCAACCTGTGAAATATTCACGGAAATATAACAAATTCTACATTTATAAAAATATATATTCATAAATGTAGAATTTGTTTATATATATCATTTATACATCGTCCCCTTTTATACTGGCTCAAAAATTGTTAGCTAGGTATTTGAAATTCATTCAGTATAGTTTCCATCTTTTCATATACCACGGACCCACCGAGATTCAAATTTCGAATTACTTTCGGAGAGAATCCAAGTATTTCTCTCTCGCTCTCTTGTGTTCAAAATTCAATTGCCGTATTCTTTCTTTGGCGACAGCCGTCGTATGGGTTTTGGCCTATTTATACTATGACTAGTTGCAACCCGTGAAATATTCACGGAAGTAAAACAAATTCTACATTTATGAAAATATATATTCATAAATGTAAAATTTGTTTATATATATCATTTATACATCGTCCCCTTTTACACCGGTTCAAAAATTGTTAGCTAGGTATTTAAAGTTCGTTCTGTATCACGGATTCACCGAGATTCAAATTTCGAATTACTTTCGGAGAGAATCCAAGTATTCCTCTCTCGCTCTCTTGTACTCAAAATTCAATTCTCATATTCTTTATTTGACGACAACCATCGTATGGATTTTGCCCTATATATACTATGATACATTATGTAAGACTTTTTTTGAGTGATATTGAGATGATTAAGAAAAAATAAATAAAAACGTTAAGTATTTCTTTGTGAATATTATTTCAGAATTCAGATCTTCAAGGAACAATAGTATACGTGTGGTAAAGTAGATAGAATACTCGAAATTATTTCAGGCTGAAGAAAAAAACGTAGCAGATTATCAAGCAACAATCGCATTCGTATGATAAACAGTATGGAATGTACAAAATAATTTCAGGCAGTATATCAAGTGTGCGGGGGGCATAACCTTGTCAAGTATTTCTTGGTGAACATGATTAATGCGGGGAATTTCTCACGAATCTTGTATATCATCACTTTCCGCATTAAGAGGCGAAATTATGGCCTTGTCTGGATCACAGCGCCTAAAATGATTTAAATTATAACACTGTGGAAATGTAACGGACTAAATTTAAGGTAAACATCGCATTACCAAATGTGAAACAGTGATTTAAGAGGAATTATTCAATGGTTTGGAAATGAAAATATGTTGTCTGGTGTAATGAGAATCCTGGGGGTGAATACAACGTTTTTGTTTATATATTATGCTCTATCCCTTGCCGGAAATGTTGTGAAATGTATTTCAACCTATTTAAAAAGTGGGTTTTGTAAAATGACTCGCATATTCGTATATAAATTTTACAGTGGAAATACTCGTATATCCGTAGAACTAAAAAAAAATACTTTGTTTAAAACAAAAATTTTTAAACTGTACTCGGTAATTTATGCCGGTATTTCAGTTAGTATGTATTTATTAATATTTAAATCAGTTTATTATATGGCGATAATTTCTCAAAACGTATTTTTTTATGAAATTATTATTTTCGCGTAGACATTTGATAATAAAAGGTGTTTAAAATCAAAGATAATAAAACCAGCAGGATTGTCAACGCCTGAGGCTTCAATCATTGCCGAAAAATGGATAAGCAAAAAAGCGACAGTTGTTTTTAAAGAATAATTTTGACGCAGTATTGGTTGCCTGCGCTATTTATTTCCATATTTCTTATATAATCTAAAGTTTTGATAATATTCGTCGACACATACGTACCATCACACCGTCTCCCTGTTGGGGTAACATATAATAGAGAACGCCAGACTTTTCTATCGCGACACATCTTCTACATCCATTTAGAGGTGCATGGCCGGGCGGTAACGTGCTGGACTTCTTTGCGGAAGGTCGTCGGTTCGAACCCCGCGTTGTGCTACTCCCTTCGAATGACACAGGCACTTCGTCATTCGAAGACTCCGCCTAGTGTTCGAGGGTATTAAGGATACCTATGACTTCGGTCATATCTATTCTTAAAAAAAAATACACCTACGATTTGTCTGATTTTTCACATTTTCTTCTTTTAAAATATCATTCACTTGATCCAACTATACTTCCTTTGGTCTTCCTTCACTACACCTTTTATTCACATTTACACTGTTTATCATATGTGTTTTGAAGCACAATTATTCAACTTGCTCTGATCTTTTGTAACTCATTCATAATTCGCATTTACTTTTTCTTTTAGACAACACTTTTACATAACAAGTAACTTGAAAAATGTGAACGATTTTCAATTTCTCTCAAGATTCATGTATCCGAGACATACCAGTGTTTGCTGAAAACTGTCTCCAAAAAATATTTGAGATAGGGCTGTAAAATATTTGAGGCACAAGTAAGAAATTATATATTTTTTTAATTTATTTTACACGTGACAAGAAATACACATAATTTGCGGGACAAGAAATACACATAACAGGTAATTTAATTCGGACACACAATTTTAATGGATCTGGGGTTTGTTGCCTTTAATTGGTCGTATCCCCAGTAAACTAGGCTTTTCCCTGTATCTCACTGAAGACATACACAGGGAAAAGACGTATGAAAAAATAAATCGTTAGTTCTTTCCGATTTTGGATTATATAAAAACCCGTCGTACATTCTCATCAACCTGACAAACAGTGACACTCAATTACATATGCATACATCACGCGAAATCAAACTCCTTACACTTTATTACTTCAGATAGACTAAAACATTCATACCACAATATACCGCACACAAACATAAAACAAGCAAAAAAGAATACATACAAATATAAAACAACAAAAAACACCACATTCAAGAGCTAACACAAACTTTTTCCACAAGTCATTCCTCTTGCAAGCCCAAGTACTCAAACTCCTGTTGCAATAAAAACCGCGCTCCGATCGACTGGAGATATATTATATATAAAAAATAAACCCGTGACAAAAGGTTAGCTAATTAAAAAAATATTATTTAGAACTTCTGGACTAAAAGAAACGTATTTATTGAGAATGTGAAAAAGAACATTTATCAGGGGGGAAAAATAAGCTGAAAGTTTATCAAATGCGGATTCAACAAATTAACTGAAATAAAATATGACAAAACTTAACATTATTTGCGATATTAGTATTTGATTTGCATGATCAAGATGTTCGCGAATTTGTCTGACGTAAGCCGATGTTTGTAAATGAAACATCATATCGGATGCCATTTCATATTTGCACTAACAGCTTATGAATTCGTGGAATAATACTCCCTCAAATGACTTTAGCGAATAAACGGAGTTTCAGTGTAATAATTTTTGGTAATCTGAAATAATTTTCATGTTAAAAAAGGAAAGACTAGAATTTAAAAATTGAATAATTTTAGCATATAAATAACAAAGTTAAAATAATTTAACTGACTTAAAAAGGTACAAACAATAATTTCAAATTATTTGTTTAAAAATAAAACCAAAATTAATTGTAAAAAATGACATTGACTACTTAAATTCAAATTGGTTTTTTCGTCAATAAGTAATCTTCAAACTAAGGACAATATTTTTTCTTAAAAGAATTGGAGCGCCATTAACCTTTTCCTCCCTGTGCTAAAAAAATCCGCGCGTTCCGGTGCTGTGTATTCAATACACATCAATACACATGTAAAAATGAGCGATTTAAAATCGAAAAAATAAGAATATTCATAACCTTTCACTTAAATTAATTAAATATGAAGTCAAAAGTGATAATAGAAATTTAATTGCTGAAAACATGAAAAAAACATCGGCCAACGTTCACAAAATGGTCGAAGGGACCACCTCCAATAAATACCCGCGAGCTACTGAAGCGAGAGAAGCGAGCGAACTGAGATTATATTTCTTGCGTTCCCATATACCGATGTAGAGTGAGAGTGAGACGTGAATAGCGTCGTTTCCTCACCCATAGCGGTGTTTTAGAATTAATATACCTACGTCACACACTGGCACACGTTTGATTGTATTGGTGAATTTATAACAGATTTTCACGAAATATATCTGATGGGACCGATTAGTGTTAATTATAATTAATATTATTTTTTCATTCAATGCGTAAATGCATTACGGAGGATCTAAAATCTGAACCCAGTATTTATTATATTTATAGAGATATTAAAATTTTTTAGAAGCAATGTGTAACACATCACAGGGAAGGTAGGGTTAAACCAAGCTTAAAAAAACTGAAAATGTTTATAAATATAATGACAGGTCATTAGGATCTCGACAGATATCATTTATCCAAATTTAAAGCCTAATAGGGTGTAGATAAATTGAGGCAACACATTGAGAAAAAAAATGATACCGATGTATTCCTGGGATTGACTCTATTCTGATTATGTAAATAAAATCCAGCCTATTTTGGAATGAATATGACCAAAATTATACAACCTTCGAAGTATAGTTGATAGGGCGCCAGTTTGGGTGATGTAGGTTCGATTATTCTTGGTATCCGGCTTTATTAAAGAGGGTTCCTGTCCGTTTGCAACTTTTTATTTTATTTTTATTTATTTTACACGTGACAAGAAATATACATAATTCGCAAAAAAAAAACTCCAGCAAATTTGGACACACAATTTTAATGGATCTGGCTTTGTTGCCTTTCATTTGTCGTGTCCCCAGTAAACTAGGCTTATGCCTGTATTTCACTGAGGACATTTTGCATGAAAAAATTAAATCGATACTTCTTTCCGATTTTCGATTACATAAAACCCCGTTGCATATTCTCTTCAATCTGACAAAACAGTGACACTCAATTACATATGTGTATACTGCCGTCATAAGTAAAAACGCAGCTAACGGGAAAAAATCAGAAATTTAACTAAGTATTTAATTATATGAGACCCCGTTGCACATTCTCATTAACTTGACAAACAGTGACACTCAATTACATATGTATACATCACGCGAAATCAAACTCCTCACACTTCATCACTCCAGATATACCAAAACCTTCATCCCATAATAAAGTGCACATAATCATAAAATATATATATATATAAGATCATAAATATAAAACAACAAAAAACACCACACTCAAGAGCTCACACAAACCTTTTCCACAAGTCATTCCTCTTGCAAGCCCAAGTACTCAAACTTCTATCGCCATAACAACCACTCTTCAATCGACTGCCTAAATTGTTTTCCTCCCTTTGCCTTTATTGAATTCGGCATCCCATTGTATGTCATGGGAGCTAAATAGGCATATTACCTTTGGGCAAAAGATGTTTTAACTCTAGGGATGGTGAACATTTGATCAGTTGCCATATGTCTCTGCTGAGTCTGCATCTTCCCTTCCTCTCGCTGATAGTGCCAGAGAATGGATTTGAAATGTAAATTGGCTACGTTCAGGACCCGATACTCCCTGAAAAGCTCCGCTGTGGGATACCTGGCAGGAAGTTTATTAACTATTTTTAAAATCAATTATTATAAGCAATATAACGCCTCTTTGTGTTTGTAAAATAAACGAGTTAAATATATGAATAAAAAGATTAACAATATTTCTGGTCGTTAACTTTCCTATCCTTATAATAAACTGTTTTATTTTTTAAAATTTTACGGTAATAGTGGGTTTAAATTTCGAGTAAGAGCACCTTTGAGAAGACTTGCTATCTAAACGGCGCTATATAAATGGTTTTTTATTATTGCATCATGGTAATAAACCCACCAGGTTATAATGTTTAGATGGAAAAAGTGATGTAATAAAACTTAACGTTTACGTGTGATACAGCTATAACCCAACAAATAACAAGAATATAAAATCAAATAACCAGAAAAAAAAATGATTAAACTCTTAATATATGATAATTGAAGGACAAGCAAGGAAAATATATGAACAATTTAGAGGAAATGTGAATAAAAACACCAAAGAAAGACGGCAAACCAAAATTACGTAACATTTCGATTCCTAAATACAGAATCTGAAGATTTCATCGGAGCTTTAGTGTCATGAATTGAATTTCAAGTTGAGTCAAGTTAAATTCACCGTAAAGAATTAAATTATCTAACGACTACTCTAATTACAGAGTTTCATAAACGAAAACTTTTAATTAATTTCTTAACTGGGGCCCCAACTCAAATAGCAGTTAGTAAACGTGTAAAAAAAATAATTGTAATTATGTACAAAGGGCTATAGCTTAAAGTTGGGCGAACGATTAAATCATCAACGTTTCCTCTATTTAAACTTCATATTTATCAAAATTAAATTTTCTACTGGAGAAAATTGAGCAAATCGAATTAAACATTTTACTTGTTTAATTGTGAAAGT
The DNA here is from genome assembly GCA_949825065.1 of Odontocerum albicorne. Taxonomy (NCBI): domain Eukaryota; kingdom Metazoa; phylum Arthropoda; class Insecta; order Trichoptera; family Odontoceridae; genus Odontocerum; species Odontocerum albicorne. The sequence goes on from OX463838.1 coordinate 4,802,042, forward strand.
AATAAAAGCCTTCAAAGAAACATGGGTACTAAATATTTTGTTGTATTAAATAAATAAGATATTGTAATGTATCCCTACCAATGTTAACTCTTTCACGGCTACGGACCACTTAAATGGCCCATACATAATACGTGCCGTCCTGGCGAGTGGCCTTTTAAGTGGCCACTAACTTTGCGTGTCGATATCTCGGCCAAAATTAAATCTTCTTTAAAATTTTAAACCTGAATATAAGACAAAACGTGTACTCTAGTGACATCTCTTTTAAAATCATCAAAACTTCAAGTACTTGATCCATAAGAAGGATTTAAACAGACCCCTTGCAGGCCGTCGATATTTAAAGCATTTTGAATAATCACGCCACGCGTTCGGGCGATCCGAAGGTCATGTTTCTAATGACGATTGCTCCCGATCAATATGAAGTATTATGCGTCGATATTTTTTTTGTAAGTACGCGTATTGCGTATTGAATTAATTGCTTTTTTCATTGTTTATGGATTATTGTTTTCTTTGTATAATAAACATACTTTTATTTGTATAATAGTGTTATAAGAATATTTTCTAATATTACGTGTGTATAGTGTCAGCTAAAAAATGCATCGGCGCACAGTTCGACAGTACTTAGATTCGGGATAATGGTGAGTCATATTTTTATGTAGATACAATATAAATTTATTGACTTAAAACACCGCCGCCTGTGGGACACACGAAAGATACTCGAGCCATCGCCGTAAAAAGGTTAATATGCTAATCTTATCATATACTCTTATCCACTTCCAATAAATATTATAAGTTATCATGCAAACCAGTGTTAAGCTATTAACCATATCTGTACTATGTAATCTAGAACCTATAAATATTAATGTTATCACGCGTATGTCAAACTTAACTCAATGTATTATGTTTAAATTTATTATCTTGTTGGCGGTTTACAATCCAAATTCAATAACGATTTGGTATCACTAAATGGAAGTAAACTGCGAACGAGATAAATCGCCTGATATGAATTTGACCTTAAGGATAAAGATAACATACCCAACAAATTCCTTCTTAATCTGTCTAATAATCGTGCGTACGTTATCTTAGCTTTAAATAGGACGTCATATCAGAGGCAGCAATAATTATTCTTAAAACCACTACGATGTTAACATCATCGTTATTATTACTTCTATAATACTGTTAATATTGTGCAATACTTCAATGTTATTCAACAATTATACAAATAAAATTACACAGTTGAAATTCTAAAGGTGTTTTCGTTGCAAAAAGCTTTAACAATATGTTTAGTATTTAAATTTTTCTTAAGCGTATTTGGTATTAAACAATTTTAATTCCTATTTTTACTATGCATTTTGAATATATAAAGATGTTAATTTGTACCACTAGCAAATTATTGGTAGGAAGAGAGTGAAAAAATATTTAAAAAATACAATTGTGCTAAATGAAGGGCTTTGCAGTAAATAATGGTAAGTGACAAAATTACAAAAGACGAGTTTCAAAATTACAAATTACATAGTTAAGGGTATAATTAAAAAAATCTAATACTCAAACAGAATAGTCTTAAGACCTCATACTTTTTATAATATATATTTTTAAATGTTTCATAAATAAATTTTAAGATTTTATATAGACTTGTTTTTTTAATATCTCAAAATGTGATACATGTCATTTACCATTATTTACTGCCGAGCCCTTCAAATTCCATATTTAATGAATTTCAGACAGCAAAGTATTCATAACTCTAGTCTTTTCAGTAACGTACCGTTAAGTGCTATATACATATGATGCATTTTACTTTACAGTGGTGTATCGACAATAAATACCAAAATAAAAAAAAAGGCTACAAGCATTCAAAATGCGTATTCATCGGAGAATACATATTTTCTTGGTTTCCTCGAGTATCAACCACCGAGGAACTGCATCAAGCAGGTGTAGAATTAGTTCTCAAATATCGCGAAATGCCGAAAGATCGCCTGTCTGTGTCATATATCAAGAGAAAAACAATCACTTTTTGATATTAATATTCTTGGCCGAAATTGACGCAAACTCAAAGAGAAGTGGCTTCCTGTCTTAGTTACGCAATATTAGTTAATGGACAGGTATCCAGATAGTTGTGCCGTAAAAGACTAAAAAGTGATCGCAACGTCAGAGAAACCTGAAGAATAAGAAGAAAAAAAATTGTAATTTATTTTTATCAAACACTGTTTATTCCACTTTTTTGTAACGGCATAACCTTACCGGTTTCAAGGCTTTCACCTCATCTTCAGGAGAGCACAAACAAGACTTAATTCTGTTCGAACTGGTACCGATATACACGCTTCAACGGTTGGAGGCTGAGGGGTGAGGGAGGCATGGGATGATTTCGGCCAGGAATAAACAGTGTTTGATAAAAATAAATTACAATGTCTTGAAACCTCCACAGTGTTAATGCCTCAACTATAAACAAAATAGAAAAAAAATGTTTTAAATAAATGTCAAATAGATAACCTTTGTGATTTAATTGTCTGTCTTATAGCCCAAAGTTTGCGGGCTCAATTCTTGTTAGTATTATAATTTTATAAAAAAGGTTCTGATTTTATTTAACATATAGTTAAGGCATTAACATTGTGGAGGTTTAAATATATTGTAATTGGTTTTATCAAAACACTGTTTATTCCACGTTTTGTAACGGTATAACCCTACCGGTTTCAAGGTTTTCACCTCATCATCAGATGAGCACAAATAAGTCTTGTTTGTGCTCCCCTGATGATGAGGGGAAATCCTTGAAACCGGTAGATTTATACTGTTACAAAAAGTGGAATAAACTGTGTTTGATAAAACAAATTACAAGGGTTCTGATATGGTTTACACTTGAGTTTTATTTTAACAACTATTTCAGGTTGGTTGAAAGATATTTTCACATGGCAATAAACATGCCAAATTTTATTTTAAACAATGATAGTTTAATTCTATACAATATAATAAACTCGTACAATAAACTTTTTTTTAAATTGAATAATTAAGGAATCATAGTATTTTTTTCATTGATTTCTGTTCTTCCATTTCTTTGTTACACTTTCGTTGTTAATAGTACAACCTAAGAAATTTATTGCCGTATAAAAATCTCTTTCAACTAATAAGAAATATATTAAAGAGATCGGTTAAAGTGAAAACCAGACAAAATCCTTTTTTGAAAAAAATTGGGCTCTAACAAGAAGCGAATACCCAACTTCCGGGCTAGAATAAAGACATCGTGGCCACAGAGGTCATAATGGTATCTAAATTATTTTCAGTAATAAATAAGGAAAACTTCTCCCTTGAACGTTACTTTTTTAATCAAAGAATATATGACTTATTTATATTCTGCTTTTTTAAAAGTGTTTTGACTTGCAGATTTAGAGTTCAAATTTAATTCATTAGGCTTCGAAAATTTCTTCAATTTAATACGATAAAAATCCGAGGGGTATAAATATTAATAAATGAAGGGGTTTCTATTCGAGCAATAAGTTCTCGGATTAATTATGCATTCTACGAGTGGCTGTTTACGCAATTTGTTTTTTAAAGGATGATTGGCGTTGAAATTAATTTGGCCGAATTAAATGAGAAATGGAATAATTTTTTTTCTTAGGAGTTCGCAGCCTTCTAGAATCTTCTCTTTTTGCTCTGCCATAGTTCCTTCCTCATAGAAAGTTGTTCAGGTTTCTCGGGCATGATACAACTTTACTTACAGCCCGATAAAACCCCTCCAGGCTTCCCGGTAACGAGTATATGGAACACGATGCGAATGACAACCTGGACCATTTTACACGAGCACAGCGGAGAATTAATGAAACCCCACCTATGCTGAAGGTTGCAAAGGTTATTCAAATAAGGATTATTTTTATACGTAATTCAGGAGCAATAGAAGTGTGATATCATCAATAAAAATAAGGAACCTTACGTCTTACCTCCGTGGCCTGGTGGTAAGACACTTGTCTACCAATCCGGAAGTTGCGGGTTCCATCCCCGTTGGAATCCAGATTTTTTTTAAATGGAATCCAGGCTGGTTTTTACTCAGGGCCCATTAAAACATCTTTCTGGGTTGTTGGAAGAGATTGCTACGTGGCAATAAACTCACCAGGTGAAATAAAAAATAAAAAAAGAAGCAATAATGCTGGAGAGGAGAAGAAAATTAGAAATGATGTACGTTATATTAACTTTTCCCTTCCTGTGCTAAAAAATCCGCACGTTCCGGTGCTGTGTTTTCAAGACACATTAAGACACATGTAAAAATGAGAGATTTAAAATCGGAAAAATAAGAATATTCATAGCCAATCGCCTAAATTAATTAAATTTGAAGTCAAAAGTGATGATGATTGAAATTTAACTGCTGAAATCATGCAAAAAACATCGGCCGACGTTCACAAAACGGGCGAAGAGACCACTTCAAACGGATGCCCGAGAGCTACTGAAGCGAGAGAACTGAGCTTCTATTTCTTGCGTTCCCATATACCGAAATAGAGCGAGGGTGAGACGTGAATAGCGTCGCTTCCTCATCCATAGATTTTTTTAAAGAATGAATATACCTACGTCATACACTGGCACACATTTGATTGTATTGGTGAATTTATTCCCAATTTTCACAAAATATCTCTGATGTGGCCGATAAGTGCTAATTATTATTAATATTATTTTTACATTCAATGCGTAAATGTATCACGGAGAAATACCTAAAATCTGAACCTTGTATTTATTATATTTATAGAGATATTAATTTTTTTAGAAGAAATGTGTACTAGTTACACATCACATGTAAAGAATGGGTGAATGGCTTAAAATTTTGTATATTTTCAGAGTTTCACATCATGTGCAAAAAAGAATTACTAAAAAAATAAGAGCGGTTAACAGGAAAGCCAATAAATAATTTTTGTTTAAACGTAATATAAATTCATGATCGGAAAGACGCTGAATATTATCGGTGATATAAAAGGGTGAGATGAGAGCGGGACATTTTAGGATATTACAGAATATTGGCAATATGTGAACACATTCAACCAATTATGTTAATTTATCACTTTAAACTGATTAAGCTCTTTACGACATGAGGAGATATTATTATTCAATATAGTTTTGTTTCATTCAGCTTGCACAAAATGATTATTTGCCGACCTCCGTGGCAACTGATAGTTCTGTAAATGATTGTTTGCCGACCTCCGTGGCAACTGATAGTTCTGTAAATGATTGTTTGCCGACCTCCGTGGCAACTGATAGTTCTGTAAATGATTGTTTGCCGACCTCCGTGGCAACTGGTAGTTCTGTAAATGATTATTTGCCGACCTCCGTGGCAACTGATAGTTCTGTAAATGATTATTTGCCGACGTCCGTGGCAACTGATAGTTCTGTAAAACACTTTCAAAATACTTGAATCCGTCAATGTTGTCTTATGCGTACACTTGCCAGTATGAAGATTTAAAAATGTAATTAATCAAGTTGAAGATGCTGAGTTTTTTTTCATTAAACGACCCTTCTTAAAAAGGCTATTGAATGAATATCGATCCATCTATCCTATCGTGTAGTTCATGACTGAGCATCCTGACTACCATTAGAGTCTAGGATGACTCCTCTCCATCCATAGCTGCACACCGCTGCTCGAAGGCAGTTGCTAAGGGTAATCCCGTTACATATTTCGCTTTGTCAGTCCAACACATTAGGATTCTTCCTCTTGTGTGTCGTTCTTCCACGCCTTCAGTAACCACAAACTTCTCCAAGCTGTATTTTTGATCACGAGCTAAGTGCCCAAATAATCGGAGGATTTGTCGAGAAGGTATATTGTCGACAATCTGATTATTAGTTATCTGAGAATGAATGCGTTTATTCACCATAATATCCATGGAATTCTTAACATCTTTCTCTAACACCACATTTCAATTCTCTGCGTCATAATTGACTATTGCAAAAACGAAAGGCCTTAACAAAGCGCAGTTTTGTCGTGATGTTCATAGTTCTGCTCTTCCATATCTTTTCCAGCTTTGACATTGCATTTTTTGAAATTCCAGTTCTTCTTTTTACACCGGCCTCAGCCTCAGAACGTCAATAAACAGATAAATAACAATGATTTGCTACATTTAGTAAAACAACCTTTGTATCATATGTTACAAGACATATGATTCCATTCCAGTAAAACAACCTATATATCATATGTTACAAGACATATGATTCCATTCCAGTAAAACAACCTATATATCATATGTTACAAGACATATGATTCCATTCCAGTAAAACAACCTATATATCATATGTTACAAGACACATGATTCCATTCCAGTAAAACAACCTATATATCATATGTTACAAGACACATGATTCCATTCCAGTAAAACAACCTATATATCATATGTTACAAGACATATGATTCCATTCCAGTAAAACAACCTATATATCATATGTTACAAGACACATGATTCCATTCCAGTAAAACAACCTATATATCATATGTTACAAAACATATGATTCCATTTCAGTAAAACAACCTATATATCATATGTTACAAGACATATGATTCCATTCCAGTAAAACAACATATATATCATATGTTACAAGACATATGATTCCATTCCAGTAAAACAACCTATATATCATATGTTACAAGACACATGATTCAATTCCAGTAAAACAACCTATATATCATATGTTACAAGACACATGATTCCATTCCAGTAAAACAACCTATATATCATATGTTACAAGACACATGATTCCATTCCAGTAAAACAACCTATATATCATATGTTACAAAACATATGATTCCATTCCAGTAAAACAACCTATATATCATATGTTACAAAACATATAATTCCATTCCAGTAAAACAACCTATATATCATATGTTACAAGACATATGATTCCATTCCAGTAAAACAACCTATATATCATATGTTACAAGACATATGATTCCATTCCAGTAAAACAACCTATATATCATATGTTACAAGACACATGATTCCATTCCAGTAAAACAACCTATATATCATATGTTACAAGACACATGATTCCATTCCAGTAAAACAACCTATATATCATATGTTACAAGACACATGATTCCATTCCAGTAAAACAACCTATATATCATATGTTACAAAACATATGATTCCATTCCAGTAAAACAACCAATATATCATATGTTACAAAACATATGATTCCATTCCAGTAAAACAACCTATATATCATATGTTACAAGACATATGATTCCATTCCAGTAAAACAACCTATATATCATATGTTACAAAACATATGATTCCATTCCAGTAAAACAACCTATATATCATAAGTTACAAAACATATGATTCCATTCCAGTAAAACAACCTATATATCATATGTTACAAAACATATGATTCCATTCCAGTAAAACAACCTATATATCATATGTTACAAGACATATGATTCCATTCCAGTAAAACAACCTATATATCATATGTTACAAGACACATGATTCCATTCCAGTAAAACAACCTATATATCATATGTTACAAGACACATGATTCCATTCCAGTAAAACAACCTATATATCATATGTTACAAGACATATGATTCCATTCCAGTAAAACAACCTATATATCATATGTTACAAAACATATGATTCCATTCCAGTAAAACAACCTATATATCATATGTTACAAAACATATGATTCCATTCCAGTAAAACAACCTATATATCATATGTTACAAAACATATGATTCCATTCCAGTAAAACAACCTATATATCATATGGTACAAGACATATGATTCCATTAAACTTGATATATATGATAAATTGGTGTTTTGCTTGCTGGCAATACAAAATGTATCTTCTTCACCATATTTCTTTTAGCGTGGCGTTACATAGATGGTTTTGTTTCGTGGAATCGAGTAAGTGAAGCCGATATTCGATTATTGGAATGGTTAAACCAGCAATGGCAATTCTGACAAATATGGCATATGGTCTAATCGGTAGATATTCAAAAGAACTAAAATCTCTCTAGTTAAGTCTCCAGTGATCTTCATAGTACTTTGTGGAATGGAAACATGAAAGACGAGAAGAAAGGAAAGAACATGATAGATCTCTGCGAAATGCGGTGCTAGAAGCGGATGCTCCGTATTCCATGGACGGCAAGGCGCATCAACGTTTATATCTTCCAAGAATGACTGATAAAAGACTTTTAACAATATACAGAAAACGAATTCTAACGTATTTTGCGCATATTACTAGAAAAACAAATTAAAATCTGGAGAAAATGGTGATTACGGGACAGTTGAGGGAAGGCAAGTGAGAGTAAGGTGTTCTATAAGATAGACGGATGAAATAAAGGAATTAATTGGAATCTCTTTGAACGTTGCATTCAATATACTCCAAGACACAGAGGGAAAGAGATAGTTGGTGCGCCAAGTTTGAGATATGTAAATATAGGGTCTTTCAAATTGAGCGGTTTTTTTATTCTTGGATAAAACACAGATGGCGTCGCGAACTTGCCTGGGTCTTGCGACATTTAAGAAGTGTAATGTATGAAATTTATAAAAAATGGAGTCATATACAATACAACAACGCGTTCAAATTGTTGAATTATTTTATGTATTGTAATCTCCGGAAACGGTGATGTTAATTGGCCACCAAGATCATGTGATCTGATACCGTTGGACTATTTTCTCTGGGGTAACGTGAAAAGTCAGGTCTATTAGAATAACCCCCAATCAATGCCTGAGCTTAAGGACGAAATTATTCGCGTTATCGGTGAGTTGAACCGCAATTCTGCCAAAATGTCATCGAATATTTTGACAAAATAGTGAACATCTGTGAAGCTGCAAGAGGTGGACATTTGGCAGATACTGTTTTTTGTGTTTAAATGTCATACACAATATTTTATTAACCAATTGTGTATTTATTCAAGAATTTAAAAAAAAGTAAGTAAAAAAACCATTCAATTCGAAAGACCCTTTATTTTAAAATGATGATCAATATGAAAATATGAACTTTATCGCTTCACTTCAGTAAATTTTTCAATATTTGTTTATTTATTCTAATTGGTTCATATTTTTAAAAAGGAAAACGTCCTTTAAATTACGCAAATTCACAAAAAAAACCTTATCATACTCGTATTTCGATCGGAGTTGACCGGTTAGATTATTCTTGGCACCTCCAGTGCCGAATTGTAATGTGCGGAATATTTTAGCAAAATCAATTACTGCCCTTGGGCTAGAATGCTATTCATTGTTATTCTGGGGATAAAAGCTTCAAATCAAATCCGATCCCAAAGTTCAAACCAAGATAAGCTTTGAAATGAACTTTGAAAGTTTTTCCCCCCGATTTGATTAAAAGGGAAAACAATACACACAGATTGAAATCACAATTCTCGTATAAACCTTTCTAGTTGTTTTTTTTTTCTTTTGTTTTTTTTTAATCAGTTCTCGAAATTACGTTTCTTAAACCTTTTTTCTCCTATTCTTGGGATACAAATAACGTTGGGTTGAAGTTAATCTGCAAAGGTGTTTGCTCACCGTTTAGACCTTTCGTTCAAATTTCTTTTAATAATACGCAAGAGGAATGTGGCCTGACTTTGAATAAACATTCAATTGTAGAAATCGAATTCATCACGTGTAAAATAAATTCTTGATAACCATCGCGTCATATCCAATATTGGATAAGCAGATAGACACATATCCTCAAACATAGCTCTCAGCTCGTCTACATCCATACATCTTATCATACATGAACTTCTCTCTCACACTTAAACCTTTCTTTCAGCTTAAATTCTTCCAACAGCCTTACCATTTTTTCCTTAGTCTTTCTCCAATAATTTAAGATATATTTATCAATGTATAATGTGCAATGTCATACATTGTTAGCTCATTTATTCGGCTTCTACTTGTATTTTTTAACGTCCACGTATTACTTCCATACATGAAAGAGTGAAGTGGAAGTTTGAATAAAGTGATAATTGGCACAAAACAATAATAATCAGTCTTAAATCTTAAATCAAAGAGATACAACCATGATATCAGTTTATTTGTGAAATATCTGGATGTTTTTTTTACCCTTTTAACCCTTTAAGTGCTTCGAGGTAGTATGGCTGATCCCGGAGGGCCGTGATTTTTTTAGCAAAAATAAAACCTAGTAGATTTTTTTTTTCCTTATATATGCTCAAATTATATTATGAAAACTTACCAAATATGTACAATAAGTGACGTTTGAGCCACCGTTCACTCAGAAAAAAACACATTTAAAACTTTAACAAAATGTCAGGGTTGTGATAGCTTATCACAGAAAATACGGAAACATATAATTATAAAATATTTGATAGAATTAAAAGTATATGTAACACGAAAATATTAATTATTTTAATAACGCACTGAAAGTAAATAATTAAACTACAAAATCGTTTTAAATTTCAACGGTTAAATAAGTAAAACGCAAAACTGACAACCATGTGTTAGAGACACATGTCGACTGTCATGCCAAGCTTTTAGGTAAATCTTTGTTAATTCGATAATATCTGTAAACTGTATTATTATAGTATTTATTCATCATCTCAATAGATGTCTCTGTATGTCTCATGTTTAAGATTATTCGAATTAGTAGTAGACATTGGCTAGAAACAGGCATAAAGTTGAGCGATTTAACTCGCTAATTTTATATGACCAGCCCCACGGGCACGGCAATAGAGAGCGAGTAAACTTGCTTCAAATAACCATCAATATCTCTATAAATATAATAAATACAAGGTTAAGATTCTAGGTATTCCTCCATAATATATTTACGCATTGATTTAAAAAATAAAATTAATAATAATCAAAATTTATCGACTACATCGTAAGTATTTTATGAATATCGGAAACAAATTCTCATTTAAACGCTGTGAATGCCTCGATCTTGGGTCTTGACGATAGGTGAAAAGTATGCGGGAAGCGCAACACTATATTCGCATCTCACTTTTGCATACGTCACTGAATAGCGAGGAGCGCAATTGTCTCAACCTCGCAAGTGTAAGCGAAGCCCGAGTTAGCCCCCAACCCTGCCGCGCTGCAGTAGCTGTTGAGCTGGCAACAAGACTAGACCTACGCCCGTTCCGTGAGCGGTGCCAGATGGTTTTTTAATGTTTTCAACAAATACATCTCAATTATTATAATTTTTAACTTCAATTATAATTAATTAAGGGGATTATCTATGAATGTTCTTATTTTTCAGATTTAAAATCGCTAATTTTTGATCGCGTACTCACTACCCAACACCGGAACACGCGTTTCATTTTTATCACCGTAAGGGAAGGGTTAAGGCACCTAACCGGTTAAAAATAAACAATAAATTTCAATTAAACATTTTTTTACGATTTTTAGAATTATCATAATTTTTGGCTATTTTCTGAAAAAATAAAAGCACACTTGATCTCGAACCGTTTCATAATAATAACGATTAGCGGTCCCAGGGAAAGTGATGTAGGGGATGCCTGCTGCGGCGGACAGATGAAATTTGGGAAATGGTGTAACGTGGACTGGGCGTGTCGGCTGGTGTCCCACTGGGAAGAGCCTCTCTGCACTGGATCGATGTACGCCGATCCCGCCGGGAGCGGACTTAGCTTTATAAATAAACTCCAACAATCCACGCTTTTACTTCTTTGTAGATAAATAAAAAAGAGATGTTCCTTCGGAGAAGTGTAAAATTCTGAGATCGATTTCATCTTTATCGAATGAATTGATTGTTCCGAATTGATCCGATAGGATAAGGCTATATTACAAGGCTTTTTTACCTTTGTTAATTTTGTGTCGTAGAATGGTCTGAAATGTTAAAGATATGGATTGCGTGTGCAGCTTTAAGAAGCACTTTTTGAAAAAACCCTTTTTTGGAGGTTTTATCAAAATGTATGATTATAAATTAATACTACACACATACAAACAAAATACATAATTAATTACCAGAACTATTTCAATTGGCCTTATATAGCCATCTCAAGAATGAATCCTTTGAAATATGATCGGATGTTGATAATTCCGTGGACCGCCAGAAGACTGAATACTCCAAGAGGTAAATGTGACGGTAATTCTTGTTCTTCCAAGTATCATGTCAGGTCCCCCCAACGTTGAATGTCACCTGAGAATGCAGCCTGAAAAAGATCTCCAACGCTCCTTATACCAGTCTAATCACGTATATTGCGGAGCCAAGAGATTCGCCTCCTGCCAACACCTCTTCGACCCTCTATTTTGCGTTGGATGATCAGGTGCAGTAATTTGTACTTTGCTCCTCTAAGTACATGACCCAAATATGATACCTTTTGGATTTTAATATTAGTCAGCAGCTCTCTATCAACTTTGGCTCTTTGAAGAACCCTTGTGTTGCTGACCATATCCGTCCAGGGTATCCGTAGCATTCTCCGGTGCATCCACATTTCGAATGCTTCCAGTCAGTTCGTACTACCAACTTTGAGGGTCCATGATTCCACTTCATGCAATAACACTGACCAAACGTAGCATTAGACTAACCGTTGTCTAAGTTTCAAGTTTAGATTATCATCGCAGAATACGTTTCTCATTTATGTGACGGTCCTGCCCTCAATATGATTTCAGTGTACTCTGCGGTTGTTCGGACATCTTTTCAAATATGAACCAGTTAACCTGCATAAAGCGCGAGGAAGAAAGACTGAGCGCTAATGAGTTGCAGTGATCAGGTATAGAAATTGACTGAGGAAGCCAGTATATTGCGATGCAAACGGTAAGTGACCAAAAAGAGTGAAGACATCTCATCAAATGTAAATGTTTATTTTAAAAATAATTTTACATATAGAGACTTTAATTGCGAGCATATAATATTTTCCAAAAAGTACAATTTATTATTAAGATGTCACTTAACTGGTAGCATATAGTAAATCCGCCCCCATCCCCATCCCCTAAAAGATAGTTAATGAATGACCACTCCACTGTGAATGGTGAGAGAACATTGTGAAACGGTTTGAAGGTGGTTTCATAAATTATTGCCGACAAATATAAACCTTTACACTTTATTTGTTAGCAGATCCACTTATACGGATATATTATTTCAAACTTAACGAATATTTTTTTATATTCATTAGCAAAAACAACAATTTTTATGGACATGGATAATCCTTCCGATGTAGTGATGGGGGAATAAATTTAATCCTAAATCATAAATTTTATACTTAACACCACATTTATCGTTTTATTTTAATACACTTCGGAATAAATCAGGTATGCTTATTACTTATAACCTTAACCCTTCCTGTCCTGTGATGTGTAACTAGTACACATTGCTTCTAAAAACTTTAATATTTCTATTAATATAATAAATACGGGGTACAGATTTTAGGTATTCCTCCGTAATACATTTACGCATTGAATGAAAAAATAATTTTAATAATTATGAACACTTATCGGCCACATCAGAGATATTTTTTGAAAATCGGGAATAAATTCACCAATACAATCAAACGTGTGGCGTAGGTATATTCATTCTAAAAAATCGCTATGGGTGAGGAAGCGACGCTATTCACGTATCACTTCGGTATATGGAAACGCAAGAAATAGAATCTCAGTTTGCTCGCTTCTCTCGCTTCAGTAGCTTTCGGGCATTGAAGTGGTCGTTTCGCCCGTTTTATGAACGTCGGCCGATGTTTTTTTCTTCATGTTTTCAGCAATTAAATTTCAATTATTATCACTTTTGACTTCACATTTAATTAATTTAAGCGATTGGCTATGAATGTTCTTATTTTTTCGATTTTAAATCGCTCATTTTTACATATGTATTGAATACACATTATCGGAACGTGCGGATTTTTTTAGCACAGGATGGGAAAGGTTAACTACATTAAAAAATCAAGCATATTTAAAAAAAAAATATTTCGCATCCTTAATTCTTTAACATTATTTCCTTTATTCCTTTCTTCTTTGAGAATTATCTTTGTTTCATTATCTGTTATTTTTATTAGACTTTTAAACCACTAAGCGTTCGACAGCGTTCAAATTTCATAATTAAACAAAGTTGTTTGATTGAAGAAAATAACTACAAAGGAGAAAGAATAATTTCAGTTTTTTTAGATTTAAGTGTTGAAATAAGCTTCGAATATTGTTTCAATGCAATGGATAGTGAAAATTGTAGAATACTTCCATTTTATGGTCAACTAGCATTAAGTACGCTTATCGATTAAAAACTTGCCAAAAATTCGATTATTCTTTAATCTGTTAATATCAGTTCCCCTTTTTTTTTTTTTTTTTAGAAATCATGACGTGGTGACACTTCAACACAATTAACGCATATCATGCATCAACCAACACGAAATTGTTTATATTTACGTCCGTGTGTAACAATAGATGTAATCATAGTTACGGTTTAAAAGTTATTCGTTGAATAAATGATTCAGTACATTTTTATTTTTACAGTATTATTGGACAGCTGCCACTTCATGATATGATAATGAGACACAAAATAATATTGGAAAATAATTTGTTTATGAAAAAGACATGACTTAACAGTTCAACAGTAAAATATGAGTATTTAAGCACTCATGGATTAGGTGTTGTGTGTTGAAATAAGCTTCGAATATTGTTAAAATAAGCTTTAAGTGTTGAAATAAGCTTCGAACATTGTTTCAATGCAATGGATAGTGAAACTTGTAGAATACTTCCATTTTATGGTCAACTAGCATTAAGTACGCTTATCGATAAAAAACTTGCCAAAAATTCGATTATTCTTTAATCTGTTAATATCAGTTCCCCTTTTTTTTTAGAAATCATGGCGTGGTGACACTACAACACAATTATCGCATATTATGCATCAACCAACAAAAAATTGTTTATATTTACGTCCGTGTGTAACAAAAGATGTAATAATAGTTACGGTTTAAAAGTTATTCGTTGAATAAATGATACAGTACATTTTTATTTTTACAGTATTATTTGACAGCTGCCACTTCATGATATGATAAAAAGACACAAAATAACATAGGAAAATAATTTGTTTATGAAAAAGAGATGACTTAACAGTTCAACAGTAAAATATGAGTATTTAAACACTCATCGATAAGATAAACAATGAAACTCAATTAATTGTATGTATGACGCAAGTCAAACCCCGCATACTTCATCATTCCTGAAATACCAAAAAGTCCGTTCCACAATGTTCCGCGCATAACCACCAAAAACACTCCACACTCCAAGAG
This sequence comes from Odontocerum albicorne, assembly GCA_949825065.1. Classification (NCBI taxonomy): domain Eukaryota; kingdom Metazoa; phylum Arthropoda; class Insecta; order Trichoptera; family Odontoceridae; genus Odontocerum; species Odontocerum albicorne. The sequence goes on from OX463838.1 coordinate 4,817,193, forward strand.
TTTACGTAAACCTTTGGTACAAGTAATTCCTCTTACAAGCCCAAGCACTCAACTCCTTGTATCAATAACAACCACGGTCTGATGCACTGCCTGGTTTTTTTGTTCCTTTTTGCCTTTATTGAATTCAGCATCGCATTGTTCGTCATGCAAATCAAATAGGCTAGTATATTGATACGGATATATTCATTTAAAGCAATAATTTCACATATTTCATCTTCTCTCTACCTTGTCTGATTTCAGTAAAAGGTATACAATAACAGTATAAGTTTAAAATATTCAAATTCTGCTTTGAAAAAAACATTTTTTATCATAAAACATTCTTTGTATATTATCCATTTACAATTCTTATCTTGATCCCTGTTTTCTTAAGAGATTTGTTTTTATTTTTTGTTACTTTATCTCAAATGTTATATCTATTTTCGAAGATGATCTTGGATACAAACAATAATATTGAAATAAAAGCTGATTGATTGAAGGGGATTGTTTTAAAGCTATAATTCCGTCAATGTATTATTGGCATGAAGTCTCAGATTAATAATTCAAATCATAGTTCGTCAAATCGATAGAAAGCAATAAAGTTTTTATTTTTCTAAATTAAACCATAAATCTAATCGAAAATGATTTTAAATATAAATTTTTTAACAGTAAAACTGATTAAACTTAATATTTATATCTGACTACGTAAGAGCATACAAAGCCATTAAATATATGTATACTTATCAATTAAATTTTTTTTTTCCGAAGCATACATTGATTGCTTGTGATTTTTGATATTATATATCAACCCATTCCGATAAAATTTTACAAAATGATAGAAAACAGTTAATTTATTCGTTTGAATTTTTTCCCTACATTACGAGAAAAAAAATGTATAAAAGCTAAATTTCAAAATGGTAACCAACAGGTAAAAATGCGACATTACACCATCCAAAAGCGCGCTCGTAAATCTACATTTTTTATTTCCCAGAATATTTCATTAAGTATGTAAATGCAAAAAAAACGTGAGGTAGCCATTTCATGGGAAAATAGGAAAGGAAAACAGTGAAATGTTGATATGGTATGGTGTAAAAGGGGAATGAAGTATGGTAAAGAAACATTAGGCAGATAAATGAAAATGTAGATTTGGATTTCCTGACTTTTTGGATGGTTTGATTTATAAAAATTATATAAAAATAAAATTACTATGAGAATGCGATACTACCTTGATCAAAAAGTTTTAGGACTTCATTCATAAAATCAAAAATACATGTTTATTCATCAAAATCGATATGGTCCCCTTCAAAGTACTCCCCATTAACTGCAACGCACTTACGCCAGCGCTTGATCCAATCCTCGAAACACCGCTGGTACTCAATTTTTGGTATATCCATCACAGCCGTCTTCGATTTTTTCATAACATCCTCTCGGGTGCTGTAACGCGTTCCGCAAAGCGGTTTTTTAAGTCGGTTGAACAGCAAAAAGTCGCAGGGAGCCAGATCAGGTGAATTCGAAAGCTGCTGGATAGTAGTCGTGTTGTTTTTGGTCAAAAACTCATGGAAATCATGTCTTTCGCGATTTCAACGCGGTCCTTTTTTTGCATGAAATTGAGGTCTTTCGGCACCAGTTTTGCAGCGACACGTCTGAGGCCCAAATCACTTACCAAAATGTCTTGAGCGGATCCATAAACGATGTTCAAGTCCTCTGCCAGATCTCTGATGGTCAATTTGCGGTTTTTGGCCAACATTTCTTTGATTTTATCGATGTTTTCATCGGTTTTCGACTGCCACTGCGTTCGTCATCCTCGACCGACTCACGATCACTTCTGAAGCGTTCGTGCCCCCGATAAACACTTCTCCAACATTTCCAAGGTCAGCGGACCGTTAAATTCGTTTTTCACACAAAATTTAATGCAAACTCGTTGATGCGCAGTTGATGCCATTTTCAAACTTGTAAAAAATCGAAAACACGCACAAAGGTAGATGTACTCAATACACCCTAACTTTTACAAATGTCAAGTTATGACGCTGAAATTTAGAGGGAAGTGTCAATGATAGATGTGGTATCCTAACAAAAAAATATTCCAATCGGGTGAATGACAGCGCCAAACGGTGGCTGATTCTAAAACTTTTTGATCAAGGTAGTATAGCAAAATACTGATGATCGTGTTTAGATATGTCAATCTAATACAATATTTATGAGGTACAGATTTTCAAATGTTTCTAAAATGCCTTTATCAATTAACATACTCGTATTTTAAAAATAAAGTTAAAATAGATCTCAATTTTTTAAACACGATTTTAAAATTTTTATTCATGATATCCGTCAAGAAAATTCAAGAGATTTCAGTATTCAATATTCAATCGCGAATTTTGCCTGAGTTTTTTTAATCATGTGCTTTTGTAGTTCAAAAAAAATAAATTAAATAAGAAAGTCATTAGCCATGTGGTGTTTTTGATGCATTTGAATTAAAATGTATAAAGGGTCTTATATTGAACGGTTTTTTAAAATTTTTTTTTCAATTCTTGAATAAAACACAATTTGCTTTGATTTCCAAAACCTTTTTATTGTTCATTGAAGTATAATGTATGATATTAAAACACAATGCCCACCTTTTGCAGCTCCACACATATTCACTCTTTTGTCAAAAATTTTGATGACATATTGGCACACTTGTAAATGCGGTTCTAACTTACCAATAACGCGAATAATTCTTATAGACCTGGTTTTTCACGTAACCCCAGAGAAAATAGTCCAACGGTGTCAGATCACATGATCTTGGTGGCCAATCAACATCACCGTTTCCGATACATACAATAATTTAACAATTTGAACGCGTTGTTGTATTGTATACGACTCCATTTTTATAAATGTCATACATTACCTTTTTCAAATGTCACAACAACCAGGCAAGTTCGTGACGCCATCTGTGTTTTATCCAAGAATTAAAAAACCACTCGATTTTAAAGACTTTTTATTATAATAATATTTTTAATAATATTTTAATTTGTAACATTATTAATATTATAACATTATTATTTTTTAACGATTTAAACTAATGCTGAATCCAATTTATGGTATGTTAATGTATGAGGGAATTAACGAAATAAAATTGAGGAAAAAAAACACTTGAATGTTATCAATATTTCAAGCTTTTATCAATGTGAATAAGTCTTTAATAAACTACGTTTTAAAACAATGGAGTTGAAGAGGTGAAAGGTGTTTGCGGTGATAAAGCATTTGGCACACTTTCCTATTTGTCTCCCTGCCCAGAAAAGGAAACTGTTTTCTACGTGTGGGTTTATGTGGCATATGTAGTGTCAGAAGTATTTCAATATAGCCTTTTTTGGGAAGTCAAATCAAACTTTGTATTATATATGAACACTTTATACTATATATGCTCTACACCTCAAGTTAAATGTGTTACGATCGGAAGATCTACAAATGTTTCTCTGTAGTTCATATTCCTTAGTAAGTTTTCTAATGTTTTCTAATTACATATTGTTTCTAAAGTCTTGTTTGTGCTCCCCTGAAGATCAGGTGAAAGCCTTGAAACTTGTAGGGTTATTATACCGTTACAAAAAGTGGAATAAACAGTGTTTGATAAAACAAATTACAATGTTTCTAAACATATCCAGATGCTTGGCAATACCTGAACGGTTGTGATCACTACCTCCCTATTCTTATACTAAACTTTTATGTTTTTATTTTCTACTATTTTTAATCTGTCAATATTAATTAGTTCCACTCCTGAGTTAAAGCACTTTTGAGAATAATCTGCTCTGTAAACATAATTTGACGTAATTTATTTTTTATTATTACTTCTTTTTTTTATTACTATATTTTTTATTATTACTATTTTTTATTATTACTATTTTTTTATTATTACTTTTTTTTATTATTACTATTTATTTTATTATTACAATTTTTTTTTATTATTACAATTTTTTTATTTTTACTATTTTTTAATTATTACTTTTTTTTATTATTACTATATTTTTTATTATTTTTTTTTTTTTATTACAATTTTTTTTATTATTACAATTTTTTTTATTATAACTATTTTTTTATTGTTACTTTTTTTTTATTATTACTAGATTTTTTATTATAACTATTTTTTTTAATTATTACAATTTTTTTTATTAAAACAATTTTTTTATTATTACTATTTTTTTAATCATTCAACATAAAAAAATACGAGTATATGTCAATTCTACAAAGGATGTTTAGCTTTGTTAGTTCTAGAGTACTGAATTAATTTGGAAACAGTTCTCATTCTTTAAAATTTCCTCAATCGTGTTCTTATGCTCAAAAAAAAAGAACACTTGAACAATAAATTTGAATATGGTGCTATACACATAATTATGCTATAAAAAAGTTTAGCTGAATTTTGATAGAATTTATTTCTATTCCTACTATTGGATGGCAAGTCAAATAATTATACCAGCAACCTATTTTGAAATTTGCCTCCCATTACCTTATTTTATTTCTTTTTGCTATAAATATCACATATCCCCTCGTTCAATACAAGCAACATTATCTGTAAAAATGCAAAAAAAAAGTCAACCAATTTATATACAGTTTCAAAAAATTTAAGAAAATGTAACGATCCTAGATTGTCTTGTATGAAATAATTTTTTTAACTATTTGAATCGTCAAACACATAGTTTATTTGCTTTGATATGTTTATGTAATACATACAGAAAAATTATTCGACATTTTAAAGAATCGAGAAAATACTTTTTGTGGGTTGAATGCTTTTTGCATGATACGTAGGATTCTTCCCTTCCATTGCGGTAACTGGAGATCTATGATTTACAAATCGCATGCTTAACATATGCGTCGGGTTGCGGCCCGTAACATCGTATATATAATTCAGTGCGACCTTATGTCAGCAATACGTGAGTGACAATTTCTGATGGAAACACGAGCTAAAATATTTATAATATTTTTTTAAGCAACTTTTGCTGTGATCGAATTCGAAAACTCATTTTCTGAAGAGCAATTGTGTATATATATTAATATTTAGAATGAATAGCAAAAGTAGTGTATTTCTGAAGAGCAATTATGTATATGTATTGATATCTAGAAGGGATAGCAAAAGTAGAGTGTTTTTTGAAGAGCAATGATGTAGGTATATGTATTGATATTTAGAAGATATAGCAAAAGTAGTGTATTTTCTAATGAACAATTATGTATACCAACGGGAATCGAAGTCGCAACACCCGGATTATGAGGCATGTATCGTATCAACAAGGTCACGGAAGTCATTACTAAACCCTTTAACCCTGAGAGATCGGCGCACTGCTATAGCAGTGGAAGAAATTTGTTCTACCCTTGTATTAAAAAATGAATATCATTCATTTAGAATACAAGGGTACATATTCTAAAATATATTTATGTTGTAAAAATATTTGTTTATTGTTTTTTTGTTGTTTAAAATAAATATTTATCCCGAATGTCCGAATCGTAAATATATCTCAGCACTAGATAGACAATTATATTTTTTTCTCGTAGCGCTCTCAGGGTTAAATAACATACTTTTTTGAATGTATATGCAATTTTTGTGCTCTTGTAAGACATGTTAAATAGTCGAGAAACTGAATTGGATTATAACGACATTCAAATACGTACTATCACACTAAGGTGTCCCCGTGGCTGGGCTCGCTCTATATTGGTGGGGTGTATCTTGGCCGGGGAGATGTTATTAGATGAGCCCAGACCTTCTGATAGCTTCTGTTTTTTAATGTATTCTCTTTTTAATGTGTTCTTGAAATGTGTCTAAATGTATTATGTACATACTATGTTGCTATCAATAAACGTGTATTTATTTATTTATTTATATGTATTGATATCTAGAAGGGATAGCAAAAGTTATGTGTTTTCTGAAGAGCATGTGTATGTTATGTATTGATATTTAGAAGGGATGGCAAAAGTAGTGAGTAGAAACCCTTGAAGGAAGCCCAGTTTAGGAAGTCTTGTCTAAGTTTTTATTTTGTATAATCACTATACTTATGTACTACAATCTATTTAAATAATCACTACACTCATGTACTATAATCACTACACTCATGTACTACAATCTACTTAAAGCCGAATGTTATTACATTTCTCGATAATTACATTTAAGAAAATCTACAAAGATTTATTTGTACTTCGTCGTACTTGGGTAAATTTTCTGAGGCTTTCTTACCAAATGTGTTTTTCTAAACATAATCAAATTTGGTAAACTTTCTTTCCTAATGGCCACAACCCCCGCGTTATTTTCCTTACATTCAACTTGATTTTTTTAATGTTTTAAATCTGTGAGTGGGGTTAAATTCCGAGGAGAGACTTGTTTTCTCAACGATGCTATATAAATTGCCATTTCGTTGTTATTAATCACACCATAAAACTTATGTAAAAGGTTGGGTCGTTAGGAAGCAAAACATTTCGTTGACCAAGATTCCGGGATAGTTTGTTATTCAAATTTTCAAGAGTTGGCGGCTGAGATGGCTGAAGAGAAAACGTGATAGTCTATCAGAAGTTATTAGGTATCATCGAAGAAAATAAGAACTTTTAAAATTGTTATTTGTTTTATCAAACACTGTTTGTGCAACTTTATGTAACGGTACAACCCTACCGTTTTCAAGACTTTCACTCCATCATTAAGGGAGCACAAACAAGACTGAATTATGTTCGAACTGGTACCGACACACTCTTATGATATAACAGTAAACATTCGGGTTGGGGATTATGGGTGGAGGGAGGTAGGGGACAACTTCAGCGAGTAGCGGCGAGATTCTGGGAATATACATGTTTGCCAGATGCTCACCCCGATGCACTGACTTAGAAATTTCTAGGACCTCTAATATGTCCAATTTATTTCCGTTACTACTGACATGTAAAAATTTGGCATCATCGATAGGAAATATATGATTTTCACGGTGACAATGGCTAGCCATTTCAGAATAAATTAGAGGATTTGTTAAGGCGGATATGTGTTCACGAAATCTCATTTCAAATGATCTTCCTGCCTTTCCTATATAGAAATTATCACAGTCATCACATAAAAGTTTATACACAGCACTGTTGCTAAGTATTCAATTTTTACCTTTCCCGTTAAATAAGAGTTTACGGAGATTAAATTTAGTGTAAAAAGCTTGCTTTATGTGGCTTGGATTTTTTTTTGGTTATTTCGTACAGGCTTTTTTATAAATATGACTTAGCTGTATTTATAGGTATGCTTATAGGTGTCGTTAAATATATGATCTTTTATGAGTTTCTTTTTTGTATTATTTTTTTTTAAAGTGAATCCATGATGCTTCCAGGGTTGCCATTATTTGTAGCTACTTTTTTTAATGGTTGTTAATTCCTTTTTACATTTGTCGTCAGTTAAGGGGACACTGAGCAACCTATGAAGCATACAGTTAAAGGGGGCAAATTTATGGTTATTAGGATGGTAGGAAGTTGTTCGAATTATAGAATCTGAAAAAGTGTCTTTTCTATATATGTCAGAATCAAAAGTACCATTTTTGCGAGATAATTTCAAGTCCAAGAAATAAAATTTTTCAACCTGTTATGTTTCTAGTGTGAATTTTATAAAAATCAAGAATTTTAATACTTTAGAAATAGGTGTAATTGTCTATATGCCATCTACATACCTACTCAAGCCCATAACATTTTTAATTAACGTGAACTTACTCCTAAAAGTACATTTATTAAAATAGTTTATAAATATTTCAATGAGGAGTGGAGACAACGGTGAGCTGATAGCTAAACCATTTGTTTGTTTACCATACATATTATATTTTATTTTCGACATGTTGGCTACACTTCCGTGTAGCCTGACCCTTCCCCTCCGCAACGAGACCGGTTCGAGGTCAGTACGTTGAGAAGAGTCGACGCGACAACACGTTTTGTGAAAAATGTCAATCCAATCTCCCGCCAAGTGCGAAATACGCGGCGTCATCCGTTATCTCGTTTGGAAGGGAAAACCTCCGGTTGAGGTTTATAATGAGGTGAAAACTGCATATGGTAATAAAGCTATGAATTGTACGAGTGTGTACAAGTGGTGTCGCGAGCTTAAAAACGGTCACGTCACACCTCTTCACCCTCCGCCAAAAAGTTCAAAACCACAATTTCAGCCAAGAAAATCATGGCATCCGTGTTTTGGGACTGTCAAGGCATAATTTTAATTGAATATATGCCTCAAGGGGAGACCATCAATTCTGCAAGATACTGTGAGACCCTAAAAATATTGCGGAGGGCGATTCAGAACAAGAAGAGAGGCATGCTGACAAAGGGAGTCTGCCTGCTGCACGACAATGCCAGACCACACACGGCCAACGCCACGAAGGAACTGCTCGCCTCGTTTAAATGGGATGTCCTGAACCATCCCGCGCATTCCCCTGACCTAGCACCTTCAGATTACTATATCTATACCTCCCTGAAGCTGCACATGGGTGGAAAAAGGTTTTTAACCGACGAGGAGGTAAAGGAGGAGGTGGAGAAGTGGACGGAGAGGTTGGCGGGAAACTACTTCGAGGAAGGCATCAAAAAGTTGATACCCCGCTTCACCACCTGCATTGAGAGGAATGGCGACTATGTCGAAAAATAGCTTACATATGTACTACGGTAACCACGTAATTTTTTTGTTTAAATAAAAAAAATTGTAACCCACTAAAATTCAGTACACGTACTTTCTCGATATGCCTCGTACTTGACGGAAAATACTGAAATACTGAACTTATAAAAATTACAAAATATAGCGCTAATAAGAAAACGAACTTTCTTCAAAAACTAAAAATGGAACTCATTCAAAGGTTTACACTGACAGTTGTCCAAGTGCAGTAGGTGATTTCAGTGTTTCAAAAGGTTTAAAATAATGTGTGTTTAATTAATTTTAACCTTTATGTCAAATTAAATCAAAATATTTTCGTACGGTTTGTAATATAGTTTTACTCTCATCTGACGAATTTGAGCCAAGTAATTATCTCGTTTATTGGATACGGCACATTTGATGCAAAATTATTATAAGTAATAATTTATTTGTGTAATACGAGGGTACTTTGGTAAAAAAAAACAAGTAAAATACATTTTTTTGGAAAAAACTTTTTTATTTTTAAACATATGTTAGTCTCCTTTAACAACTATACACTTGGTTCAGAATTTTTTTAATTGTTTCATTCCGTCTGAAAATTGTTTCATTCCGTCTGAAAATAGGTTTTGTCAAATTAATCATCAACTGCGACGAGGATGATCTAAAAAACCGCTATGGGTGAGGAAGCGACGCTATTCACGTCTCACTCTCACTCTACTTTGATATATGGGAACGCAAGAAATAGAATCTCAGTTCGTTCGCTTCAGTAGCTCTCGGGTATCCATTTGAGATGGTCGCTTTGCCCGTTTTGTGAACGTCGGCTAATGTTTTTTTTCACGTTTTCAGCAATTAAATTTAAATTATTATCACTTTTGACTTCAAATTTAATTAATTAAAGCGATTGGGTGTGAATATTCTTATTTTTTCGATTTTAAATCGCTCATTTTTCTATGTGTATTGAATACACATCACTGGAACGCGCGGTTTTTTTTTTGCACAGGAAGGGGAAAGTTAACTAAGCTACGGAGGCTGTTAGTTTTTATACTGATATAATAAATATATCGCATATTGAATTATGATAGTTTTATTGTTTTGATGTCATTTTTCGAGATGTGATATTGTTGCTAAAAAAATAATTGGTCTTTATCTGAATCATGGCATTTTCACTAGAAAAATGTGAAGTAAAAAAGGTGCCAGATTTTGAGATGTATCTTTTACAGTTAAGTCTAAAAATATTAATTTATATTTAACCAGTTTAAATTTAGTTTCATTTAATACATATATACATACCATCACATCATTTCACTGTCAGGGGATGTAGAGAGGAAAGAGAACTATAGTTTTCTACCTCAGCACACATCCTCAGTCTCTTCCACACCCATACACCTTTCATACAACGTCTACGATTTCTCTGACTTTCTCCTTTTTCTTTGATAAAAATGTAATTCACTTGATCCAACCACACTCTCTTTGGTCTTCCTCTTATACGCTTCTCACTCACATTTGCATTGTATATATGTTTTATTTGTCTTATTTCATTTACTTTTTCTACATCCCAACATACTTAAGTGACTGAATATATATGTATCATATGTTTGTGTAGATATACTCGTTTGTATACATATGCATTATTTTTTATTTTATATAATTTTAAATTTTTTTTTCTATGTAACTTTTCTTCTTTTTAATGTCTTGTATTTTTTTAAATAATTGGGCTAAGCCTGTTTTGATTAAATAAATAAATTAATAAATAAATAAATAAATAAATAAATAAATAAATAAATACATAAATAAATAAAAAAGTCCCCAACCATATTGTAGTACTCTTCATCTTACTTAACACAGCAGCCTTAAGTTTGACTTTATCCCTTATCACTTCATTCCTTATTCCGACATACATTGTCACTCCATGTATTCATCTCAATGCATTCATCTCTACGGCATTGATTCGAATCCTTTAAGTGTTTTTCTACGTACACATTTCACTCCCATACATCAAAGTAGGCACTAAAATACTATTGTGGATTATATCTTAACAGATCATGTAAGAATATAATATAATTAATTCCTAGCCTCCTTTTTAATTATAATTTTAAGAATATACTAAAAGTGTATTGCTTCTTTTGGTACCTTTAAACTTTAAGTCCCAATTATTTTGAAATCATATAATTTCAAATTGAGCCAGTCTTGAACAAAATATAGGATATAATCCTTTGTAAAACGAGAAGATTATAATTATCGTAATGAGAAACTTCAAAGGCTAGCTCCCTATAAAGATTAATCAATAAATTGAACCAAATAAAAAAAAATTGTTTTTACTTCAAATGATGCGATGGAAAGCTGGCGATGAAAAATATACGAGAATTTAAGTTTACACTTTTTGAGAGACTTGTGTTTCTTAACACGAATGTAAAAAAGATTACTTCTTCTTATCGCGTGTTCGATGGCATTGTGGTCGTCTATAACGTTTCGAATTCGATATACCATTTGTCTTTATCCCTTCCGGTCCTGCGTCATGTTGAATGCAACGCTAAAAGAGGATCCCGTTAACTCCTTTATTTGAACCATATATCTCGTAGGATACCTTCCTTTTGCTAGCCTTTCCTCAACTTTTCCCTTTATCACCAGATTCTCTAGAATTTATCAATATTTCTAGCAACACGTCCAAAGTATGCTAGAATTATTTTTCTGCGTGTTGTTAAAACTCTTTCGGTTATAATAAATTCTTAGACGACAGTGGCGTTAGTGTACTTTACGGTCTATGGTATACGGAGCATTTGCCGCCAACATTACGTTTCGAAGGCATCTTTTACGCGTCTTTCATTTCATCCCATCGTTCATGTTTCAACTACATATATTTATTTATTTATTTAACACTTTTATTCCGAATACAATCTAGCGGGCGTATTGCCTGGTGGCAATATCTTCCAGCCAACCAGACAAAAATAAAAAAATAAAAAGCAAGTTACGTAGTCGCGTAAATCATTCAAATGACTATCCATCCCCACGAAATCCATAAACATATACGTGAGCGTAGGCCCACGAACCCTGCAAAGACGGATAATTACCCGAACATTATTTTTCATACATGATTAAGTGAGATATCATCAATCAAAAGAAAAGTAAGGGATGGTGTAGAGGAAAGGAAAAGAAAAATCAGGAATGACACACGTTCTTTTATTGACTAGAAATTAAGAGTGTTTTTCAGTAACTTCTATAAATGATACATATAGTGCTTTTGAGAATACAAGAGACTTACATAAACGCATTTTGGTTCTCGTGAGTTTATACCAATAAGTTCGTATCTTTGTCAAACTTTTCATACCTAATTTTGTCACTTCGATTCGTCTTCGAATTTTTACTACACATCCTTCTTTCTTTTTTAGAAATAAAAGCACTTATTTAGACAAGCTTACTTTGTATCAGAGTCGGTCGATTCACTTTTTATCAGAATCGGTCGAATCACTTTGTATTAGAGGCGGTCGAATCACTTTGTATCAAAGTCGGTCGAATCAATTTGTATCAGAGTCGGTCGACTCATTTTGTATCAGAGTCTGTCGAATCACTTTGTATCAGAGTCTGTCGAATCACTTTGTATCAGAGTCGGTCGAATCATTTTGTATCAAAGTCGGTCGAGTCACTTTGTATCAATGTCGGTCCACGATATGGACTTTTATTTTTATTTATTTATTAGTTAATGGTTCTCTATTTCAACTGAAAAAAATAAACAGTTAAAATATGTTATTTCTAGTTTGTACTTAAGTTAAGGTAGATATTTTTTGGTTTATTTGTACTATTTTCTTTAAAAAAAACTAGTATTTTAGAAAAAAATATAAAACTCGATATTATTTTACCGATTTGTATCACGCAAGAGGATCTAACAAATCCATGAGATTTTCTCACATCTTTTTTTATATATACGAGGGTCATCCAGAAACTAAGACTACAAGGGCTCCTGAGGCTGGGGTACTTTTTTTGTTTCAAAATAAGTGCATTTGGCATATAGAGGGGATCCTAACGGTCAGTTTGTTTGACCCCGCATGTTTGTCGGCCATTTTGTTCAGTCACAGTAAATTCTTCCGATGGAGAGGTCGTCGTGCGATCTCGCCAACTCTCGCCCGTGCGAGACCCGCGCGGTCATCAGTTTTTTAACTTTGCAGAACAATACCGCCATGAATATCCATCGGAAGCTCGTGAAAGTTTATGGTAGTGATATGATGAGTCGACAACATGTCACGAAGTGGGTTAGGCTGTTCAGAGAAGGCCGTACTGATACTTACGACGAGGCAAGGCAGTGATTTCTGACGAACTTGTGCATAAAATTTAATAATAAGTGCAAAATGACCGCCGTATGACATTTGACGACCTTTACGAATAATTTCCTGACATTTCTCGAAGTCTCCTAGGTAATATGGTGTCGGAAAAACTTGGGTACAAGAAGTTGTGTGCGAGATAGGTGCCCAGAATGCTCACACCGGAGCACCGTCAAAATCACGTGACCGCCGCGCGTAAATTTTTGGATCGTTTTGCAGAGGAGAGAGATGCTTTTCTGGACTCTATCATGACGGAGATGAAACATGGATATGTCACTATACCCCAACAATTTTTCAACGATCAGGAGGTCGAGGAAACTGAGAAAAAGTGGCTGAAAGAGCTGGTGGCGGAGGTTTATGACACTGGCATACAAAAGCTGGTGCCCCGACTACATTAATGTATCGATCTCGACGGCAAATACGTTGACAAATAGTTTAATATATGTGTAAAGTATCCTGCGAATTTCAATTAAATACAATCATTTTTCAATCCTACATAAATGTTGTAACCTTATTTTCTGGATGATCCTCGTGTATATATATAAAAGTATATTTTAAAGATACATTTAAAGTACTGACCTCCGTGGTATATAAATGATAACTTATTTGGGATTCAATTCCCGATGATGGCCATTGGCAATTGATACAAAAAGAGATATATTTCAGTGAGGTTTTTTATTAAACGCTGAACTAAAAAAAACCTTTCTTCTATAAAAAAATATTTCAGTATTAGGAAATAATAAAAATAATACCTAAAAATCGTATGTCAAGGCTTCTGAAATATTTATCAGAACTTAAAGCACAAATTTTCTTCACGTTAAAATCCCCTGAAAATATCTAAACTTTTTAACCCATTTAAAACTTTCTCCCAAACATATTTTCTTTTCTCCTCTCACACTTCTTCAAGAGGGAAAATTATCCCGACAATCTTCAGTCTGTCTCTTGCAATATTTATTGAGATCGACAATCAAGTTTTGAAGTAGAAAATTGAACGCATTGTTTCGACTTAAAATACTCCCAGGCTCAGAGGCAAATTGAAATAAGCTCTTGGTGAAATGGAAGTAAGAAGAATTATTCAGGATTTTATTGCAGGTAATTAATGAGAAACTTTTAATAAGTATTCAATTAAAGAATGAAAAATTTAATATATTATTTATACTTAAGGCGTTAACATTTTGGAGGATTAAATACATTGTAATTTGTTTTTATCAAAAACTGTTTATTTTACTTTTTGTAACAATATAACCAACCCTACCACTTTTAAGGCTTTAACCTCATCATCAAGGAAGCAAAAACACGGCTCGTTTGTGGCCCCCTTGTTTGTGCGTGAAAAATTGAAGTTAAGTGTGCATTCTAGTATAATAGTTATTAAAGAAATTAATTTCAAAGTGAATTTTATTTTCAAATTAAATTTCAATAGGATTTTTCATTCCCTGAGGAGGAGATTTTATTTACCTTACCTTACCCTCATTATAAATAAACTATAATTAAAGTCTTTAGGTTATTTAAAATGTTCTAACAAGTATTCAAATTGTTTCTAATAATATCACAGCTAGTTGCAATGAAGCCAGTGTTTAGACCTGGACATTGTGAGATTGATATTTTTTCAAATAAAATCTCAGTCTGATTTTTGTTATTGACCAATGTTATATCTTTCTGGCTGTATGAAGAAATTGCTCCATAGCAATTAGCCCACCAGATTTTATTGTATTCAACGAAATAGTAATAGAATATAATGTCACTACGATAAATACAAAAACTATTGAATTCTTTAAAATCGCTAGATTTGAGATATTATAAAATTCAATTAATAAATAAAGCCTTAGAGATCGGATCAGAAATGACACAATAAGGTATGTCTGTGGTATTGAAGACATAGTGAGGTGGGGAAGAAGCAGAAGGTGCTTCTAGAGGGATCATGTGGGCCGCATGGAGGATATAAGACTGGCAAGAATCGCTAAGACTGAAAACCCTCACAGCAAGACATTACCAGGAAGGCTGCCGAAAGTTTGGAAGGACAGCTGGACGTCATCATCCCAGGACAGCACACCGTCACAAACAGATCATACGACCTAAGCCAAGAAGAAGAAGAATAAAGCCGAAGAATTAATATAAGTTACGTACCCTTATTTTGTACTTGATATTGCACAAACGTCTCTATTATCCGAAAATTCGTGATCACCGAAAGACTTTCAACAACACACAGAAAAATAACAATAACATACTTGTCTATAATGACATAAGTCTAGAGGAGCTGGTGATCATGGGGACAGTAAAGGGAAAATTAGCAATAAGAAGGCGTATGATGAGTTACCGTGATCCTCTTTAACCCTTTCCTCCCTGTGATGTGTAATAAAAACTTTAATATCTCTAATAAATATAATAAATACTGGGTTCAGATTTTAGGTATTCCTCCGTTATACATTTACGCATTGAATGAAAAAATAACATTAATAATAATTAGCACTTATCGGCCACATCAGAGATATTTCGTGAAAATCGGGAATAAATTTACCAATCCAATCAAACGTGTGCTAGTGTGTGACGTAGGTATATTCATTCTAATAAACCACTATGGGTGAGGAAGCGACGCTATTCACGTTTCACTCTCACTCTACTTCGATATATGTGAACGGAAGATATAGAATCTCAGTTCGCAATTGTGTTTCTTTCTTCGAGGTATAACAGTCCGAGACCGAGTCCCGTCACAGCTCTCAGTAGCTCTCGGGCATCCATTTGAGGTGGTCTCTTCGCCCGTTTTGTGAACGTCGGCCGATGTTTTTTTCATGTTTTCAGCAATTAAATTTAAATTATTATCACTTTTGACTTCAAATTTAATTAATTTAAGCGATTGGCTATGAATATTCTTAATTTTCCGATTTTAAATCGGTCATTTTTACATGTGTATTGAATACACACCACCGGAACGCCTGGATTTTCTTAGCACAGGAAGGGAAATATTAAGCACTTCATTCACATTCCCTAGGATTCAGAGAGATTTTGACTTGTAGTGCGCCGAGTTCAAGATAATATATATAAGAAAGAAGAGGACCACAACGCTTAGCATTGAATACACGACGAAGAAGAAGAACAAAGTATGTTTCCTTACTTTGATCACAATATTTAAGGTTAAGCTATCATATCAGTTATTGTAACAAGATGTATTCAATACTTATTAACAAAATATATATTAGGAACAAATAATCCGCTTCCTTATTTAGGAAAGGTATCGATTTTCCCCCTGTAATATATTTCCGTCAATTCCACTAACCTTTTCACCCCCCTTTGTGTATACACCCTTAACTACCAAAGCACGAGGTACGGGGAATCGAGCTCCGTAATCTCCTGTAATTAGCCAATAATAATTCGCCAAAGATAATAGAAATTTAATCCATCGCGTTACTATGCTAGACTCGTGGAAACAGATTTATTCAGTAGTTTGTCTAGATTCAGCAATATTTCCTGAAATGTAGTTTACTAAGTGAGGTACCCGGCATTGCTTGGGAGTTGTGTCCACTAATGCACTTTAAACTCAATCTCAAACGCTTTATGAAGATGAAAGAAATTATCATAAATACCTTTCATATTAAACATTCATTTTAACCACTACCTTCCTATCCTTGTGTAATATTTATTTTGCAAAAAAAAATAATCTCTCAATAATAGTAAGTTTGAGTCCCGAGTGGAAGTACCCTTGTGGAGAGTTTGCTTTCTAAACGACGCTGTATAAATCCTCTTTTATAATGATTATTATATGTCATGAACAGAAAGCACACGTAGGCCTATTGTTAAGTGGTAAACTCTTCCAATCAACCAGAAAGCTGTTAAAATGCCTCAGAAAGAAAAAATCATAAAAATAACTGGAATTAGATCGAACCTACAATCGACGGTTAGAAGACAGGTGTCTGACCAACTACGCCACATAGATATATAGCACCTTGGATATATGACAAAGGCTGGTCGTGAAAAATCAGACTGGAACTTGATACTTGGATAACGTCAATACTCGATCTATTTACCAAGTACTGGAAGTTGGTACACAAGCTCATTGGTGGTCGCTATCAATATTTTGAACATCTATACATTGGCTTAAGTGTCGCTTTTACAATGTGTAGTCACGTCCCTTGATGTGATGTATCCATTATATTATATCTTTCGAATATGTTTCTGAGAGATGTTCTTCCGGACAGCAGTATAACTTTGAGGTCGATTTTGTCTTTATCGAATAAATTGATTTTTTCGAATCGATTCAATAGGGTGTGTTATTATAACATGGCTTTGGCTTTTGATGATCCTGTTGCGTGTAATGGTCTACCTATACGAGTTAAAGATATGGGTGACGTGGGCAGTTTTAGGAATCACTTGAAAACGACCCGTTAAACAGTTGAATCGAAATTTGTGATTATAAATATAAATGAATTCTGCAAATATGATATACACTATATTACACCTAAAGCCGAATGCATCGTAATCACATATTGTAATATTTACGAAGGTCTCTTGGTAGTTCGTCTTCTCTGATAAGGTTTTTAAGTTTTCTTATCAAATATGTTTTTCCAACCATAGCAAGATGGAAAAATTACCTTATCTAATAGCCACAGCAACCACCTTCTTATCCTTCCACTCAACTTATATGTATTTAGTTTGTAGTATTTTTAATGTCAATAAAAGTGGGTTCAAATCCTAAGTAAGAACATATTTGAGAATGACCTGATGTCTAAACGGTGTTATATAAATGCCCTCTTCTTATTCTTCTTCATGGCACTGTCTCAACTCATTGCCTAGGTCGTCGTCGGCGTTGCCGGGCCTCGTAGTCGAGGATCCACTGCCCCCTCCAACGTCAATCTTGAACCGTTCTCTCACGTCGATCGTGTGATATTCTGTGAGAAAACAGCCCGATCTTAGATGTGCACTCCCTCCCGCAAATACCACAGACATATGGACCCTGCTGAGCTGCCTGGTTATGCTGACGCATGTTCGCAGCGCGCTGACTGTTTGCCTAGGTAGGCTGTTTGGGTCGGCTCTTCTCGTTTTCAGGCTGTATGTTCTTCGGTTCCGGGTGTCGCTTTCATCTAGGCCGTTTCTCTGCAGGATTTTGGAGCATTGAGTTATTCAGGAGTTCTTTGATCTTCCTCTGGATGGCTGTCGAGGAAGATCCACAAATATTGCCTGATTTACCGTATGGTCTGGTAGTCTCCGTCTTATGTGCCCGTACCATCTCAGCTTTCACTCTTCCAGCTTGTAATGTCCTCTTATTAATTTTAATATTATTTTGGGGTACACAACATTTTCTTTGTATGTCCGTTGGATGGTATGTTGGATCCTTTTATTGAATTTTAAACAACTTCCTGAAAGTTTAATCAGCCTTTGTAATTGGTTCTATACTCGTATACTATATAGGAACTCCAAAAATGTCCAAAATTTTCTATTTGCTCTTGTTTGTGTGGATAAGTTGGAAATTAGTGTCGTCTATGTGAAGCTCCAGACAGAAGTATATAATTTGAACATTTATCATACAAAAGTGAGGCTTAATTTGTATTTATTTTCCGGTTCGAGGAACAAAATAAAAAGTTTTTTTAGAGTATCGGACCAACAGGAACATTTATTTTTGAAGATATTTCCTCATGCATCTTAAACCACTTAGGTATGACAAACAAACACACAAAGGAACTCGGTTTTATTGACAAACATAATATTTTCATGTCTTTTGTGTTACATTTCATTTGATATCGTCTCCAATCCTGCTTACCATATCTTAATGAGTCGTTATTAAGAGGGGTAGAATCCTCATTTCCTAGATTTTAATGTTACTTGAGTAAAGTTAACGGATCGATAAATGTGGTTTATTCTGCATCCGTTTGATTTGATTCCTTCAAAAGGTTAATTAAATATATGGTTAATTAGTTTAAATATATTTAGATGTTACTGTAACACATCGGAAAATCTACAAAGGTTTCTGTGTAGATTGTCATTATTTGATAAATTTTCTGCGGTTTTCTTACACAATATGTTTTTTCTTAACACATGCAGATACGGGAAAGTACTTTATCTCCACCACCTTCCAATTTTTACACTAAACTTTAATATATTTATTTTTAAATATTTTTAAAATGTCAATATAATTGGCCTTGTTTCTCATGTATAAGTAACGAAACTTCATAAATCTGGTGTTACTTTTCAGTAGGTCACTGCTTTTGAAGTCTGTCAAGATAAAGTAGTAACTTATAACCACATAATGAAACTAACAACAATAATATATTATTTATAGTTAAGAGATTAACATTGTGGAGGTTTAAAGAATTGTTTTATCTAACACTGTTTATTCCACTTTTTGTAACGGTATAATCTTACCGGTTTCAAGGCTTTCACCTCACTTTCAGGGGAGTACAAACAAGACTTGTTTGTACTCCTTTGAATATGAGGTGAAAGCTTTAAAATTGGTAGGGTTATACCGTTACAAAAAGTGGAATAAACAGTGTTTGATAAAACAAATTACAATAACAATAATAATTTGAAATTATAAATAAGACACTTCTAACAACTAAACAATACGTTGTTAGCAAGATGTTTGGAATTATCCACAAAGATGTTTGGAATTATCCACAAAGATGTTTGGAATTATCCACAAAGATGTTTGAAATTATCCACAAAGATGTTTGGAACTATCCACAAAGATGTTTGGAATTATCCACAAAGAAGATTTTATACGTTTTGCTTTTGTCACATTGTGAGGTGATAAAATTATCGCCTGAAAAATGTTTCATGATAATTTTATTCCTTAGCATGTAATTTTTTTAACACTGCGCCGACAAAAAATTATGGATAATTATGGAGAACGAGTAGAGTTTACTGGTGGCAAGTTAGTGGTTTCAGCTAGAACCAAATCATTGACACTCTTTTGTATGCAAATTTAATATTTATATCTTTTAAAACGTCTGTACACAAATATTTCCTACATAAATAGTCCAATAATGTAAACATAAATAAGCATAAAACACAAAACCTATCTCCCTACCATTAGGTACCTAAGTTATCCACACAAGCCCACAAAAGGTACCAGGCAAGGACAATCAACAAAACGCGCCACCAACAGCCAAAGCGATAAGTTAACAGATAATAAATTTGATTATATGGGTTCACGCCATTCTGACAATGCTCATAGATAAAAACACGTTAGTGGTTGGTAGAAAATAAGTGAAATATTTCCAAGACTTTTTATTCATATTTCGATATTAAAATAAAATTAACTCGCATTTGCCGCTATAAATTTGCACATCAAAAAAAAAAATTAATTACAGAGAACATGCCATACGAAATTTTTCACAACAAAATGACAATGTGATTTATAATTGCGTAAATGTGATAACAATGAACAAACTTAAAATCATCGCCAACGGAAAAAAAATTGAGTTCGTGTCCCAGCTGTAGAAAATTTAATTTCATAGTATTTTTAATGCAAAGTGTTTGTTGCAATAATTTTTTATAAGGATATATGACATAAAAATCTAAACTTATTTACAATAAAAGGTTCTAATTCTGAAACATGTACAATATGTTTAAAGTGAACTCCTAACAACCACAGCTAAAGTTTCTTCTTAAAGCATTGTACTATTATTGCTTTAAGACCAAAATTCAAATAGATTGTGATAGCTTGAGATTCTGTACATAAAAGTTTGGAATTAAATATGTGTATTGAATTCTATATCTTGGTATTGAAGTTTATGTAAGGATGGGAAAGCAAAGTGTTAATATTTCAGCTGAGTGTTTAAATATTTAGGACAAATTTGTGTTAAATTTGTATTTAGAAATAAACCTCCTTCATCCCAGTCTTTATTTAGTGAAGTGATTTTTTACATACACGTATATTACGTGGGTCGTCCAGAAAGTAAAGAACGTTTTAGTATAACTAAATAAAAACGAAAGACATCAACACAAAACTTTATTTACAAAGTCACAGTACCTCATTCTATTTTTCAATGTAGTCGTTATATCTGTCAAGGCACTTGTTGTAACGTGGAATAAATTTTTGAATTCCGATGTTATTAATACTTTTCTACCGCCAAATATTTTAACCAGGATGTCACTTCTTGTTTGAGGTCTTCATCGTTTGCGAACTGTTTCCCACCCAAAAAATCCTTTAGTTTCGGAAATAAGTGAAAATCACTTGGTGTCAAGTCAGGGCTGTAAGGAGGATGGCGAAAAATGTCCCACTTAAGACGTTGCAGTTCGTGCTGATGCATGAGGCCGCGCATTGTCATAAATCACAACCACCTTTCCCGACAACATTCCACATCTCATGTAAGTAGGATGGCGCGTCTAAGTCGTTGAAGAGTTTCACAATAGACCTCTGAGTTTATTGTGTGCTCTCTTGGCTTAAACTCTACGTGGATCAAACCCTTTCGGTTCCAAACCACTGCTGCCATCACTTATCTGGTGTTGAGAATCGGATTTTCTTTTCCGAACACACATTTTTTTGTAGCCAAGGTGCTCTGTCACTATTTCATGAAGGAGCGATCGTGAAATTTGTGGGAAAGATTCATGTACTGTGTTTAAAGTTGCCTATAAATTTCGACACCCCGAACATTGTGTGCATTCAGAAAACGAATGACACTACGCACTTCACATTTGGCGGGATTTTCGATGGGTGCAACCCTTTTGAAAGGTTACAGAACAAAGATGTACGACAATTCAGCAACAAAACTTTTTTATTGTGTGTATATGATATGTACTCAACATTTTGCTTTTCCATTAAAATTATATAAATTTTTTATGTAAAAAATACCAGGAAAAGGTGATTCTGATAAAAATAATAATCATTATTAAAATTTCTCTTCTGGACTTAATTTAACAAATTAAAGCAATTTTAAATCTCTTCAAGTGTGAACTCCTCAAAGTTCTGAATCGCTCTATACGCTACAATGTTTTATTCGGCTGGCTGAACAGTTTGTTATTCTCAATCGAGTTAAAAAAGTTGCTTATACACGTGTTCTTGTTAGTTTTGAGAAACATTTTTCCGGTAACATAAGTTTCAAATTTGTGTTTTAAACAAAGCTTTTATTCTATTATTATTTATTAATTCTTCGCATTTTTCACCTTACCGGAAGCGAAAAATAAGTTATAACTTTAATGACAAAATTTTTTTTTGTTTGTGTTAATAATTAAGTCATAACCGTTTTCATCGTCTTATTGTATAGTATAAGTATTAATCATTCATTGTTTTAAGTTTAATTATTGTATTGAATTTATTTCTATGTGGCAATTTATTTTAAACGTCCATAGAGGTGTTAACGAAGCCTTAATTGAAACTAGATTAGAAGATTTAAAAATAAAAATCTCGATCCCAACGGAAATCAAACCTTTGCTTTCTAGGCTTTACTGACTAGATCACGTAGGTAGCCATATTTACGTTTATAGTACTTGTTTTTATTCATGGTGATCATTTGTTTAAAAAATCATCTTTGATATTACGGACTAAAAAAACTCTATAAAAAGCTCACATAGCTTTGTTTAACCTTTTCCTTCTAGTGCTAAAAAAATCCGCCGGTTCCGGTTATGTGTATTCAATACACATCAAAACATATGTAAAAATGAGCGATTTAAAATCGAAAAAATAAGAATATTCATAGCCAATCGCTTAAATTAATTAAATTTGAAGTCAAAAGTGATAATGTTTGAAAATTAATTGCTGAAAACATGAAAAAAACATCGGACGACGTTCAAAAAACGGACGGAGTGACCACTTCAAACGAAAACCCGCGAGCTACTGAAGCGAGTGAACTGAGATTCTATTTCTTGCGTTCCCATATACCGAAGTAGAGTGAGAGTGAGACGTGAATAGCGCCGCTTCCTCACCTATAGCGGTTTTTTTAGAATTAACATACCTACGGCACACACTGGCACACGTTTGATTGTATCGGTGAATTTATTCCCGATTTTTACAAAATATCTCTAATGGGGCCGATAAGTGCTAACTATTATTAATATATTTTTTTTATTCAATGCGTAAATATATTACGGAGGAATAACTAAAATCTGAACCCAGTATTTATTATATTTATAGAGATATTAAAGTTTTTTTAGAAGCAATGTGTACTAGTAACAAATCACAGGACAGGAAGGGTTAAAAACAAATAAAATCAATCCAAAAGCACTCGCATGTATGTCAGTGTATGTATTGAAACGAACACGACCTGGGAAAATTAGTTCACTGACCGCCGGGAATATAAGTTGTGATGCCGCAAAGCTAGGTCTCTAGCCTTTAAACCACCGGCAACGAGAGACCAAACAGTGGTTTTTTCAATACGAATAATATATGAAAAAGCTTAGCAAATGATAATTTTTGATCAAACTTTAGAATTAAAGTAAAAAAATATTTTTAAATTTTTTTTCCGCTCACTTTGTTTCATAATTTTTTTCCAAAGATTTTCTTTCTATATATGATTAAAAGTTACGTTATTTTTTTTGAAGGCTATTTAATAGTAAACTCTAAATATAATTTTAATTTCTTCGAAATTTATTGAGATTGTTAACTAGAGGGCATTGTTTTTTTTTTTTCAATGGATAGTTAGAAGTTAAATGCTTTAGACGGTTTTAATTTTTTAGAAGGTTTTTTAAATGATGAACCCTTAAGATGTAATTAATCCTTTCAAAAAATATTAAGATGGAAATAATCCTTTTAAATGGGGAACTCATTGAATGTAGGCTATTTATATGGTAAACTCTTTAGATGGTATTAATTTTTTTGAAGGTTATTTAGTGGTATAATTTTTTTCTAAAGCTTTTTAGATGGTAAACTCGAGAGATTGTTGTGATTTTTGAAAGGTTCTTTAGACAGTTTTCTTTTTCGAAAGTTATTAAGATGGAATATTATTTATTTCTTTTAAGGATATATACTATAGATGGTAAGCTGTTTACATGTCATAATATTTTTCAAATGTCATTTAAATGGTAAACATTTTAGATGGGATTAATATATCATATGTTATTATTTAATTCATTCCTTCGTACGGTACCCTTTAACATACCAAAATTGGTAATTCAGAGATATTAAAAATCGTAGTCGGGACACAGCATTACCCCATTAATGGAGCCTTTAGGTTTAGAACCACTGGAGGATACACGGAGCTCGTTATTCGTAATCGCACGTGTAAGCAATACTATCGCAGGTGAAGACACCAAAATACTCACACGCTGTACGTGTGAGAATTGTTACTAAACTATATTACTGTACGAGTATACTTAATAGTCGCAGCATATTACAAGTATAATAGAGTCAACCATACTCGTCATCAACTCTAATATCTATGCTAGACATATACGAATATATTTATATCTATACCAGACAGATATAAATATCTATACCAGACATATACGAATATATTTGACGTATGGAAGTGCTACAACATTCCAAAACATCTAGCGCGTTTGAGTATTGTTACTTGACGAACTCTTTTTCCAAATGAGTCACCAATAATCACGATTATTAACAGTCAACTATACTCGTATATCTATGCCAGATATATACGAATATATTTATATCTATTGTATATCAGACAGATATAAATATCTATGCCAGACATATACGAATATATTTGATGTATAGAAGTGCTACAAAACTCCAAAACATCTAGCGCGTTTGAGTATTGTTACTTGACGAACTCTCTTTCCAAACGAGAACATTTTTTTTTTTTGGTATCAAAGACAATCAAACTTTAAACGTCCGACTTGAAGTTAAGTGTTTTACCAACTATGCCACGGAGATTGCCTTTAATGAAAACATATTTACAAACTAATATCATGAAGAAAGGATTCATAATTTATTTGTTTTGAGTTCTACTTGTTCATCATATCCCCCACTTTAGGGTAGAACTACAGTTATCTCTATTGTTTATCAAAATTAGCTAATAAAGTAAACAATATAACAGGCATTATTCCCTCCACATTGTTCTAATCCCATTCTCCATGGTGATATTTATCTTAATTGCTGTCATTATAAGATAATCCAATATCTAAGGAAATTAATGTAATACTTCGTTTTGATTTCATTATGATTTCACTGTATGAGCAGATATACCACATGTATAAAATATTACATACCAGGGGTACACAACTAGTTAATCGTAATCGATCGCGACATGCTTTTAAGACATCTTTAACATTGTTGTTTATAGTTAAGGCATTAACGTTGTGGAGGTTTAAAGACATTGTAATTTATTTTCATCAAACACTGTTTATTCCACAAAAACAGTGTTTGATAAAAATAAATTACAATATATTTTACATTTTCTTCTAATATATCTATATACTAAAGAAAATTATTAAAGTCGATTCTAATACGAAAAACGACGAACTGAAAAAGTAAAAATAGTGGTATTTTAAACGTTAAATATATCTTACTGACTGACAGATTTTAGTTATTTAATTTGTCCGGGTGTTTAAAGAACACTATCTGGAAAAACACGTACCATATATGAACATCCAGAACAAGGTGAGGATATACAAGACCTGTGTCCGCCCCATAATTACATACAGCATATAGTCCAGAGCCGACACCGTCAGAACCAAAAATCTCCTTCGAACCAGCGAAATGAAGGTACTCAGGAGTATCGCTGGCAAAACCATTCGCGATAGAGTACGAAACACATAAATCCGAAGGATGTGTGAAGTTGAATATATTGTCAGATGGGGATGACAGAGAAGAAGGTTATGGAACGAACATGTATCCAGAATGGGGAACCAAGAGCCGTAAGAATGGCCAGGGACAGTATCCCACAAGCAAGCAGATCTCCAGGATGACCTCTCAAAAGATGGAAAAATAGCTAGCAGTCGACGTCACAAGAGGGAAACGATGATGCAAGACCATAAAAGGCCAACAGGCCTAAAATAAGAGGAAGAAGAAGAATTTGTCAAAAGATGCATCACAAATACGACATTTGCCCTTGGTAAGTTATGTACTATATATTTATTTGTTTAAACTAAATATTTAATTATACAATAATATCACATAATAAATTGAAATTTTTTCTGAACAGTGATGGATCGCAACATCACCTTTCAAAAAAAAATGGCTCATGTGTTTCAAAAGGTTGGTTAGCCCTGACTTATGTTTTATAATGTGAGGTGCATGGCGGTGTGGTAACGCACTGAACTTCCGTGCGGAAGGTTGTTGGTACGAACCCCGCGCTGTGCCACTCCCCTCGAACGACACAGGCACTTATTTCGCCTAGTGTTCGAGGGTATAAGGATACCTATGACTTTGGTCATATCTTAAAAAAAATGTATAATGCTACATATTATGAATTCACAATATACATAGGCAAAAAGGACACTGTTCCTGTTTTAAGATATTTCGTGAGGGATACAAAATAGTAGGACTAGCGAACTAATCTAAACCTTTTTTATAAGGCTTAAGACAATCATCATAGAAGCAATCACAATTAGACAAGAATGATACTCGTGACTAAATATGATTGTGAGCAATATTATGCTTGTATTGGTTTATTGTGTACACGCTATTGCACTTCAGCAAGCTTTCAGTATTAATAAATCAAATTCATAGTTTCGATGGCAGCGTGCAAAGTTCGAAGACGATCCGCAGGTAAAATGTGCAGTTCTTCATTGTGCAAATATTTTTTTACGTAACGCTGTTTGCTTGATAGCGCTATAAGAATTGATGATGAATTAGCATAAAGGCAACAAAAAAATACAAAGTCAGATGTAAAAATGTTTTTTAGTAAAATCAGCTAGGAAGTCAATCCGCCAAAATTCAAACCTAGGACGACCGCTAATTTTGCGTGAATGATAACCATTAGACTACGTCCGCCGACATTTCAAATATGAAATATTTGGTTATAGATTAAATCTTGTATAGGTTAGGTATAAACGTTCAAAATCATGAGCACATTGCAAGAATGTAAAATTGTCAAATAGTTAGAAGTACGACCAGTGGAGAGGCTACGTGACTGAAGGGGTCGTATTTTTTCAAACGAACAGATACGACCATGAACAAAGCGCATAAAGAAAAAAACGCAGAGTTTCAAGTCACTTAGAATAGTGTGCAGTACCAGGTTTGAACTTTAAAACCACCTTAGAGAGCACAAGATATTGTAATAATCCCACTGGTCTGCAAGAGATTGTCTTAGTTAAATTGGGGCGTAATTTAACTTTTTTTTAAAGAAATTCAGCTATGAAATACATATTTCAATTCAGTACGATCCCATTATCACCCACGCAGTTATAGGGGGTTAAGTAAGTTTCATTTTTTTATGAACGCGACGTCATGTAGTTAAGTAATTGACGAAAGAAAAACTTACCAAAGAGACTTCTTCGGGAATTCTCGAAGTTACATATCAGTGGATCGATCTTTATTTAAAATACAGGCTTAAAGTATGTTTATGCTCATAGACGGTGAGCAAATCGTCCACAGTAGCATAGACATAAGCAATATGATATTATGTTCCCGAATATAGAAAATTCATTTTATTTATTTATTTTTTCAAAATAGGCTTAGCCCAATTACTTTGAAAAATACAAGACATTAACACTTGCCACCCTATGATGGATAGTGAATGACCAGGATTTACATTATAAAATAATTTTATAGCTAATTACAAAAAATAACCTAGCAGATTTTGCATAATTTAAATTTAAAACATACATTTTTCACTGGATGCTGAGCGTCCAGCACAGTGGCTGGCGGAATTGTTTAGCACAGTAAGGCAAGTGTTAAAAAGGAAGAAAAATTACATAGATTTTTTTTTTAATTATATAAAATAAAGAATAATGCATATGCAAACATATGAGTATATACACACAAACATATGATACACATACGAGTATATTCAGTCACTTAAGTATGTTAATGAGTGCTTTCTAACGCACTCAATCTATGAAGAAAATTTATGTTTGCTTTTGGTAATGTGATATGAAAAATGTCAATATCCGAAGCAGTCCCGTTCAGAAGAGTTAAATTAAGTGAATGTATGTAGTACATAGACGTAATGGTTTTATGAGAAGGTGTATGGATATAAAATCAATGAAGAATGTGCGTCGAAATATGAAAGGATGGTGCATTTTTTAATCAACCTACTTAGTGTAATTGTACCGTATTTGAATGTCGTTATAATCCAATTTAGTTTCTCGACTATTTTACATGTCTTACAAGTGCACAAAAATTGCATGTACATTAAGAAAAAAGTATGTTATTTAAAGGATTTTGTAATGACTTCCGTGACCTTGTTGATACGATACATACCTCCTAATCCGGGGGTTGCGACTTCGATTCCCGTTGGTACTTTAGCGAATGTCCTTGAAGGACGTGCTGATGATTTTGATTGTTTGGTATTTAAATAAAATACGTCAATTAGCAATGCGGAAAGAGAGAGTGAATGAATCAATGAATAATAAATTATAATTAATGATGCTTTATTTATCGGTAAGTGGGTATTTATACATTTCAAAATGGGCAGAATGGTCGATTGAAATATTGCAGACATCGCAAATAATATTGTGGGTAGACAATTTGTTGGCGAAAACGGCGAAACAGCGCGATGCGTTCTCTTTCTACTGTGGAATGTATCGTAAATAGTATTTGTGGGTAAACAATTTCAATGTTTTGGTATGCGACCTTTGGACATATCCAAAGGTTGTTTCGTCGGTCGTTGACCGTGTGTGTTGACAATATTCAGCGACGACAGTAGTTCCTACAGTACCAATGTTTTTAAGGGTCAGTCTTGGTTATCACGTAACCATTTAAGATCTAATCAACATATTTCTAGTGACGTGGAAGGGATTGTCATATAGCAATAAACTGGGAAAGATGTATTATATATAATTATGTTAATACAACGAAAGTGTTATTTATCACAAAAATACGCAAAATCTATTTTCAAAGAAGACGCAAAAGCTATTTTCAGTAACATCTGTTGAGAAACAATTATTGTTACTAGTAGATAGCGGTTTTCCCATCGACCACAGAATACCCATATGTAACAATTTATGAAATAACTTTATTCGCTTTGACGTGCCGCAGTAAACCTCGCAACCGGGTCCCGGGCACAGGTGCGCTTCTCGTTAGGCTGATAAACGTCAGCCAGTGGTAGTCAACATTTTGCTGAAATTATCTCGCCCTCCAGGGTACGACCCTCTAATAATTACCTCAGCCAGGGATGGTAAACGTTTTATTATAATTAACCTAAACTTTATTACAGGTAAACAACAATGTTAGATGTTTTCTGGCTACTGAAATGTGTATTAGGGGTTGAAAATTTTTCTTCAGCAGTGAAACATCTAAAAGATGGAAATTTAAATCATAGGAAGCCTTTATTATTCATAAAAATATCATTATTAAAAGTTTTGTTCTTTATTTTTCTTAATCGTGATTTTTAAATCAATCTTTAATTGTTGGCAACCGTAGTCGAACAGTTAGCAATCATGATAAGTAAGCGGGCGTGCCAGGTTTGAGTTTTAGAAAATTGACGTTCAGACTGGTTTTAGTGTTAGGCCATTTTACATCTTCATTTATGCTTTTTTGTAGCTTTTATGTAAGATAACTAGATGGTGTTCATGTAAGGGATATCAGTGTCGCTAAATAAAAAAAGCGTTCTTAAGGTGATCGTAACTATCGTGAACCATCGCTATGCCAAATTATATTTGAATAGTGTTTGACATAAGAGATTTTATAACCTGCGAATGTAATAGAAATTATTACACGCATATAAGGAACTTGTGCGATCACATGGTTTCATATATTGCCAAGCGTTCACGTAAACTCGCTAAAATAAACGTTAGCCCGGGACTCGAAGCATAAATTTAGCATCGATTAATAATTCAGCCAAATTTATTTCCTTACAACGGAAATTGTAAACTGTGATCTAAAAATTCTCTTTCCCGAGCACTTTCAAGGGGTCACGATTAAAATTTTATCGAATTTATTTCAGAAGAAAACACGAGGCGATGATAAATATTGGACACAAATCTTGTAGGTGTACATTTTTTCATTTCTATTTGGTTTATTATTGAGAAAAGAGGCTGCCTGGGAACGGAGGCTGTGCCAAATTTTATCAGTTTTTTTTTGTTGGTATTTTAACAATGCTAATAATATTCAAATGAAGACTTTTTTACATGGAAATAAACTTGCAGTATTTTCCTGAAATTATTTACGTTGAAGAAAGCTAGCATAATTATGATTTATTGAAGATTGAAAATGTCAGCTCTCAATAAATGAAGAATGATTCATTATTTTGAATAATACACGCATAAATACAATCACGTTACGTCCCTGTTGCGGTAGGCAGATAGGATATATCTTCATGTCTACATCCATTCATCTCGTCACACACTTTCTTCTGTTTCTCATACTTCCTACCTTTCTCCCTATAATTATTTCTCTAACTGTATATCAATAATTTTTTCGGTCAACCTTTACTTCTTCTTTACCCTTGAAAGGTCAAAAAAATCTTTAAAGGTCTTTTTATTTAAAATGTGGAGTCTATATTTGTTTATTTATTTATTAAACACCTCGTTGTAAATAAAAGCTGGTGGGTTTATTGCAAGGCTGCAATCTCTTTCAACCCACGAGACAAAAGTAAATAAAGAAAATTATGTAGTCGCCAAAAATATTCAAAACATTATTAATATTTATGAAATTTATGAACGTAAATAAAGTAAAAATCAGAATTCATCAATCAAAGGAAACGGAAAGGATGGTGGAGGAAAAAAATAGGAATAATGCACGTTATATAACTAACTATTATAGAAATTATAATAAAAGTTTTTTTCAGTCGCTTCTAAGCATGCCAAGGATGGAGCGAGTCTTATATTGGTTTGTAACTAATTCCAGAGTCTCACTGCGTAGACAGTAAAGAACGACATAGAAAAAAGAAGAGTGGTGAACTGAAAATACCAATATACAGTCTGTCTGAGCGCAGCGCAAGTCCATATGATCGAAAATACGCTGAACATTTTCGGCGAGAAAATAGGGTGTGACGAGAGAGTTAAATATATTATACAAAAGATATAGTAGAAGAATTTGACATCTATTTCTCACGTTCAACCAGTTCAGCACCTTCTTATATGAAGTGATATGATTGTGCTTTCTCAGGTTAAAATTAAATCTTAGACAAATATTTTGAAGACCCTGTCATTTGTTCAGCGGTTCCTCTATAACATTTAAGTCTAAAATCGGTAAGAGTAGATATTGCACGAGTAAAACTTCGCTTTTAGTAGGCAGGAATCTTTACAACTCTTTAAGGGAATAAAGGCTGAAGAAAATCCTTCGGCTTACCTCATTTATTTGATCTGGCCATAAGAGAGTGTTATCCATTAGCACTCCAAGGTTTTTAACAATTTTATTTAATGGTACGATAGAGCCATCAAGTAATATTGGAGGGAGTAAGTCAGTGTTGAATTTACCGAGAAGCTGAGAGATGCCTATGAGGATTGCTTGAGGCTTCGTAGGATGAATGAGTAACCCATGTTCCTTAGTTCATTCGGAGATCGATTGAAGGTCCGCATTTAAATAGTTTAATGCCGTGTGAAAGCAATTTGGATCCAAATGAATATATATCTGCAAGTCATCCGCATACAGATGATAAGAACTCTTAAAAGATGATGTTATTGGGTTGATGAATATCGAAAAAAGGATCGGGAAGAGAATTCCATCTTGGGGAACGCCTGCAGAGAGATCAGTCCATTCAGACATGCGTTCCAAGTATTAACAGGATTGTTGGCTTTCTTTTAGACAACTCGAAAACCAGACAATTACCAATTAAGAGAATCGCAATGAACGCATTCGTGCTATAGGTAGATCAAAGTCTACAGTATTGAATGCATTGCTAGAATCCAATGTACATAACAATGTCAGCTGTTTAAAACTCATTCCACGTCTCACATCATCCGTAATCTTGACCAGTGCAGTTGACAGCAAAACATATCGACTACAAATAAATTGAAATATACTTTGCAATTGAATTTACATATTATTTCATGCGGTACCCATCAACATATCCGAATTGGTGATTCAGACATAATAAATAGCGTGGTCGGGAGACAATATTGTCTACAGTTTCAGTAATCGAACCATTGGGTTTTAAACCCCTTAAAAACGCAACGCAAGGGGTCTTCAAAGAGCCAAAGTTAATAGGGAGTTGCTGACTAATATTAAAATCCGAAAGGTGTCTTATTTGGGTCATGTACTCAGAGGAAAAAAGTACAAATTACTGCACCTGATCATCCAAAGCAAAATAGAGTGTCGAAGAGGTGTTGGCAGGAGGCAAATCTCCTGGCTCCGCAATATAAGTGATTGGACTGGTCTAAGGAGCGTTGGGGATCTTTTTCGGGCTGCCGGGGACAAAGATGCCTACTCTCAGGTAGGAGGGACCTGACATGATACTGGGAAGAAGAAGAATAAAAACGCACGTAACTCGCTGTTGATCATTCCACGTGTTGTAAACATTACTGAATGTGAAAAAAAAAACAATGATTGTACTCGTACTCGGTGTGTGTATTCGTACTTAATGAACTCTTAAACCAGATTAAGATTCCTTTTTTTTGTACCATCGGGAATCGAGCACGCTTTCCTGGGTAGAAGTCAAGTGTTTTACTAACTAGGCCACTGAAGTTACAGAACAATATAAAAAAATACAGCAAAACATTTTGAAAATATATTTTTAAATTTTTTTTTTCAAACACAAATATAGACTAAAGCGTGGAAAATATCATTTGATATAATGATAGTTGGAATTTAATATTATTTTGAAACAAAAATATTATATTTTATTTCGTGGAATTTAACGCAAAATATTTCATTATCACTCTGAAATTTTCAGATTTCAAGAAATATGTGAGAAAAACTATTCATTTTCAGAAATTTTACTTTTCATGTGAGTAAATAAATTTACGAAATGTTATTTTCAAATGTATTCATATTGCCACTTGTAATCAAACTTTTATCAAAATTAATATTTATTTAGAAATTTGTAGCTTTGAGACTGACAATTATTTTTTATGGATCAAATAAATATTTTTATCAAAATATAATTTAATTTGACTTGCCAAAGTAACAAAAACGAAAAAACATGTTATCCAATTTGATATTTGGAAGAGAATCTAAAACTTGGCAAAAGGATATGTAGGAACTACTGTCGTCGCTGAAATATTGTCAACATACACGGTCAACGACCGACGAAACGACCTTTGGATATGTCCAAAGGTCGCATACCAAAACATTGAAATTGTTTTCCCACAAATACTATTCACGATACATTCCACAGTAGAAAGAGAACGCATCGCGCTGTCTCGCCATTTTCGCCAACAAATTGTCTACCCACAATATTATTTGCGATGTCTGCAATATTTCAATCGACCATCTCTGCACGCACAGAAGCGAGATAAAAATATATTGCGGGCGCACTCCCGCGCCCATTCTGAAATGTATAAATACCTACTTACCGATAAATAAAGCATCATTTATCACTATTTATTATTCATTGATTCATTCACTCTCTCTTTCCGCATCGCTAATTGACGTATTTTATTTAAATACTAAACAATCAAAATCATCAGCGCGTCCTTCAAGGACATGCCGCTAAATATATGAGGAAGAATAATGCAATTTGTGGAATTTCACTGTACGAAAAATGAATGAATACATCACAAATGAATAAATAGATAGAATGGATGTTTTGAGATAGAATAGATGATGTGAAAAGACACATGAGAAATACAAGGTCTACTTGGAAGAGGTTGACCGAGAAAAATGTGCCTGGAACAAGTGAAATAGATTTGGAAAGAAGATAAGAAACGACTGAAAAAACTCTTAATTTCTAGTCAGTAAAATAACGTGCTTCACTCCTGATTTTTATTTTCCTTTCCTCCCCACCATCCCTTCCTTTTCTTTTGATTGATGATATCTCACTTTATGTGAAAAATAATGTTCGGGTGATTGTCCGTCTTTGTAGGTTCGTGGGCATATGCTCACGTATGTGTTTATGGATTTCGTGGGGATGGAAAGTAATTTAAATTGTATATCGTTTCACTATTTTTTCGGTCAACCTTTTATTCTTATTTTACCTTGAAACGTCAAATAAATCTTAAAAGATCTATTTATTTAAAATTTGGAGTCTATATTTGTTTATTTATTTATTAAATACCTCGTTGTATTCATTAAAATAACGTGTTTCATTCCTGATTTTTATTTTCCTTTCCTCTCCACCATCCCTTCCCTTTCTTTTGATTGATGATATCTCACTTTATGTGAAAAATAATTTTTAGGTGATTGTCCGTCTTTGTGGGGTTCGTGGGCATGTGCTCACGTATGTGTTTATGGATTTCGTGGGGATGCATAGTAATTTAAATTATTTTTACGACCGTGTAACTTGCTTCATTTACTTTTGTCTGGTTATTTGAAAGAGATTGTCGCCTGACAATAAGCCCGCCAGATTGTATTTGCAATAAAAGTGTTAAATAAATAAAGTAAAGTGAGAAGTATTTATAAAAAATATTGTGCTTGATGAGATGTATTAATGTGGAGGAGATGAAAGTTGTGCGGTTTGATAAAAAAGTTAAAATTTTTTTTGCTTCAAAACTCGATTACTTTTTTTTTGTAACATATACACATATGTACATTAAGACTATTATGACAATTCTCTGTCGTGGTAAATTAAGAAGACAAAGTGCAAGATGGTCCTATGTTCACATACATCCAATACCTTTTAAACATCCATATACGTTCTCATACAAGTCAAACGATTTCTACGTTTTCTTTTTTCAAAATATCAATCACTTGATTCAACCAAACCCTTCAAACCATTTGCACTATATTTTCAATTTATTCAGTCATTCGTTCTTAACCTTTCCTTCCCTGTGTTGGGTATCTTCTACACGTTGCTTCTAATAACCATCAATATCTCTATAAATATAATAAATACAAGGTTAAGATTTTAGGTATTCCTCCATAATATATTTATGCATTGATTTAAAAAATAATATTAATAATAATCAGAATTAATCGACTACATCGAGGTGTTTTGTAAAGATCGAAAACAAATTCGCATTTAAACGCTGCGAGTGCCTCGTCTTGACGATAGGTGAATAGTATGCGGGAAGCGCGACACTATATTCGCATCTCACTCTTGCATACTAGACTGAATTGCGAGGAGCTGAATTGTCTCAACGTCGCAAGAATAAGCGTAAGCGCCGGGGTATGCGACTGACGGTCCGCGCCACTAGTAGCTTCTAGGCTTGCAAATAGGTTAGACGCCCGTTCCGTGAGCGTTGCCAGATGGTTTTTTAATGTTTTAGCAAATAAATCTCAATTATTATAATTTTTAACTTCAATTATAATTAATTAAGGGGATTATCTATGAATGTTCTTATTTTTCCGATTTATAATCGCTAATTTTTTATTGCGTACTCACTACCCAACACCGGAGCACGCGTATTATTTTTATCACCGTAAGGGAAGGGTTAACACCTTAACTTTCTTCGAGTGCTCTTCTTCATCTTACTCAACACATCAACCTTAAATTCACGTTCCTTTCTAATGATTTCATTCTGTATTATATTATGTCAAACATTTTCATCAAGTGCACGCATTTATTTCGTCAAGTGCACGCATTTATTCGGCTTATTTAACTATTTTTCCACATTCACGTTTAACTTCCTTAATGGAATTTTTGATATCTATACATACAAACGTACATACCCATTATGCCATTTCCTTGTCGGGATAGGCAGAGTGGACAGAGCACCATACTTTCCTATTTCGATAAACTTCCTTAGCCTCTTCTTCATCCATACAAATGATTTCTTTGACTTTCTACGTTTCCTCCTTTTATAATTTCATTCACTTGATTAAACCATTGTTTCCAACCATGTTTGAAACAATGGTTTATTCAAGTGACTGAAAGTGGGTGTAGGTTTCTTCTTGTTGTTTTGTATTTGTGTTTCTGTAAATTTTTGTATTAATTTTAATTCTTATGATCGTGTGCGGTATATTATGGGATAAACATTTTTGGTTTTATTTTTGTTACATTTTGGGTTAATTTTTGGTTTTATTTTTGTTTTTGTTTTTATTCTTATGATTGTGCGCGGTATATTATTGGATGAACAGGTTTGGTCTTTCTAGAGTGATGATGTATGAAGAGTTTGATTCCGCATGATGTTTCCAGTTGTAATTGAGTGTCACTGTTTGTCAGGTTGATGAGAACGTGTAACGGGGTTTTGTTCTTGTATAATCAAAAATCGGAAAGAAGTATCGATTTATTTTTTCATGCTAAATATCTTCATTGAGATACAGGTAAAAACCTAGTTTACTGGGGATACGACAAATGAAAGGCGACAAACCCAGATCCATTAAAATAATGTATGTCTTAATTAAATTACCTGTTGTTTTTTTCGCAAATTATGTATATTTCTTGTCATGTGTAATAATAAATATATAAATAAAAAAATGTTGTAATAAACAATAACAAAAAAAAATATTTGTTTTAATGAACGATTATCATGAAAAAGAATTTATCCAAGAAAACAAAAGACATTTACGACTGTGAAGCAGAGAGACTGGTATTAACTTTCTTCCATCGAAACTTTTCGAATGTCCATTAATAAAAATAAAGTTTCCACATGAATGGCTAACGTTTGCAAAAGACAACTTAAAAATTATGAGATTTATCATCACAAGACTTATGTATATAAGACTTCGGGGATTTTAAAGTTTTTCATTTCCAGAACGGCAGGACATTTTTTGAGATTGCTCAGATATAAAGGGATCTCCCAAAGGATATATTTGTCTATCGGTGTTCCCCATGCACCAAACCAAACAATCAAAAAAGGAATAGTAAAAGCGAGGTAAGTCACTATCCTTTGTCACGAGAATTTCTCTTGGGCTTTAAAATTTTCCGACAGAGAAGACCTCAAAGGGAAACACACAGAGTGTAAATGAAGACCGTGTTTTTGTTTGTATGCCACCGATGTATAATACATTCTTAAAGGTTTGTTTATAAGTTAATCTTTACAAAGAAATGTTACTACAAAATGTAAAACAGTGACATTTTTAGGACGTAACCGGTTTATGTCTTTAAAATACAATTTTCAGTATTCGTTAAACGTTGTTTTAATTTCAGTTAATGCACGAAATTCAAGCTTGATAATTTTGAAAGTTTTATTGTTATTAATTGGTAGTAGCTTTAAATAAAGAATTGTGAAATTCTGACATATTTTCGCAAATGATGAAACAATTAAGAGGCATGTTGAAAGTCGTGTTATGATAGAAAAGACGATGGGTCACTGAAACATATGTACTTGAATCTAACAATATTGTATTGTATTATACTT
Source organism: Odontocerum albicorne (assembly GCA_949825065.1). Classification (NCBI taxonomy): domain Eukaryota; kingdom Metazoa; phylum Arthropoda; class Insecta; order Trichoptera; family Odontoceridae; genus Odontocerum; species Odontocerum albicorne. The sequence continues at coordinate 4,854,396 of OX463838.1, forward strand.
TCGTTGTATACATTGCAGTAAGTTAAAAGGAAAAGTATACCAAACGATTGTCAGACCCGGACTCCTATATGGTTCCGAATGCTGGACGATGTATAACTCTTACTCTAGGCAACTAGAAACTGCTGAAATGCGCATGCTAAGATGGTCAGCTGGTGTGTCCCTAAGAGATAAAATAAAAAGCCCACGCATTCGTGGAAGCCTAGGTGTTACAGACATCAACAGCAAGATGGATGAGAGGCGATTGAGATGGTATGGGCACGTTGGACGCAGAGCACCCTATCACATTGTGAACTAGGCAATCTCCATGGATCTTCCTCGAATAACAACCAGAGGAAGACCAAAGAGTTCATGGGTGGTGCAAAAAGGTAACCTGATGCGGAGACACGGCCTGGGGGACGTAGTCCGGGACAGAAGAGCATACAACCTGAGGACGAGGAGAGCTGACCCCAACAGTCTTCGCAGACAATGAGTTGGGATGGAGCCAGGGAGAAGAAGAAGAAGTGCAGCCGGTTGGTTTTATTGTCATGTGGAAATCATTTCCAGCCAATCAGAAAGATGTTAAAGATGTTTTAAGTGAAAAACAGATTAGAATCTTTTTTTTTTATATGGGATCCATTTCTTTTTCTTATTTGTTGAATATTCACTTTACATTCATTCACTAACTATTTTACTTGATATTTCTCAACTAAGCCTTCTAGTCACATTTGAACTGTATATTTGTATTGTTAGTCTTTGTTCATTCATTCATCCCACGTTTCCATCTCATAGTTCTTTTCTTACTCAATATTTCCTATAGTTTACATTCACTCCTAATCACTCCATTCCATTTTCTGTCATACATTATCGCAAGTGCGTGTATTTCTACTGCATTCATTCGTTTCTTTTCAGACTTTTCCCATGTCAATGTTCCACTCACAAACATCAAAGTTGATAGAAAAAGACTGAAACTATAATTTTATCAGATTTCGATGCTGTTCAGTTCGAGTTTATATATGTTAATACCCCATTAAACTTTGTTTCCAATTGCTGCACGCCAATTTGATATTTGATTTGATAAAATACTACCCGAATAATAAAATTCCTCAATTTGCTACCCATATTTCATCGTTCATCGATATATACGAATAACTTACCCTTAAATAATTTTCTATCACCATGACTTTGGATTTTTCAAAAGTCGTTTTCAAATTTTCCTCTTAGCATGTCTCATACAAATTATTTATCGAATTTTGCAATTCATCATCCTGGACTCATATAGTTCATTCACACATGAATCTATGTAAACATCAAACAACCAGGGCACCATAATGCATCCTTTATTTGTAATCATATATTTGTTTTTATTTTTTGTTCAATACACAATCAAGAATCTAATATACCATTCGTGATATAAAAGGCTCTTTTATTTGAATATTTTCAATAAACCAATACATTTGGCAAATTATAAAAAATATTGCTATTTTTTCCTTATTTGGAAACATTCAATCTAAAACTTCATTATATAAATGGTTTTTGTATAAAAAGCGGATCCATTTCACAGAAAATTTTTCATACAATATATAAAAATATCCGCTTTTCAATATGCCAGCAAAACTGAAATGAAAACTGTCATGGAAGAAATCGTATGAAGTAGGTGAAATAATCAGTGAAAACATATGGTGTTGTCGGTGTTTTCATTTGAACGATTGAAAAGTAAAGTAACCAGTGACGACCTCCACAGCCTTGTAAATAGGTTACCTGTAAGCTGTCCAAACTTTTTTTAACAAGAGTTTCAATCAGGATGTCTCTTAAGGCCTTATTTATATCTATATAGTTGGTTGAATGAGATTGCCACATGACGATAAGACCGCCAGTTTGTACTTTTTATAAAAATAAATATATATAAATAATATTAGGAATAATACACATTTTTAATAAGGGCTCCGGTTCAATTGTCTCTTAGAGCCTCATTAATATATTTATGGTTGGTTCGATGCGATTATCACATGACAAAAATACAGCAAGATTATACTTTTTATAAAAAAAAAACATTTAAGTAATTATACCCAAAAGTGTCATTTATTGAATTATATTATACTTTCGTTTATACAGTACAACCTGGCGGGATTATTGCCATGTGGCAATCTATTTTAGCCAAACAGAAAGATGCTAAAAAGGTCCTTAGTATAAACGAGACTGGAATACTTTAAAAAAAAAAAGGTGGGGTCCGACGGGAATCAAGCCCGCTTCTCCCGGGCTAGGAAGCAGGCATCTTATCGACCAGCCCACGGAGCCGTAAATTTTTAACAGCAGCAAATAACGAGAAAGCGTGACTTCAATATTTTTTGTGAAAGAAATAAATATGTCTGATTGGAATATTTTTTTAAATATATTGCAAATGTAATTTGATGTTTGAGTTAATTAATAATGCGACTTACTTCTAAGACAAACATAATCCTTCGATATATTTATCTACACTAAAATGCATTAACACGCCGACATAAAGTGATCTATTCTAAACTTCAAGGGTTGATTGTGTCACCCATTCTGGTTGGAGGGAGCTAAGTTAATAAATCAACTTCTCGTGATTGATAATGTTTGGAATAATGGAATGAATAAATTATCTAGCACGGATTTCTCCTAAGAACTCAATATAAGAAGAAGAAAAAAAGGATTTTTTATACCGCTTGACTGATAATTGGTATGATATAAAGATATGTCACACACCATATTGTTTTTATTTTCTACTTTAATTTGATAAAATATAAGATATTAATCAACAAATGCACAAAAAGGAACACTTAACGATTAAATCAGACATGTAGAAAGTTTAGTGAAATATTATATACATATAAGATAAAGTGCTATAATTAACATATGCAAGAATTGAAAAAAAAATCGTGCAGTTGTCATTTCAGTAGTAGAACCTCAAGTTTTTTATTCTGATTTAAATACACTCGTAACATCCATTTTATAGTCATTTAAAAAGTTAAACCTTTTGTTTAGTTTCTGATTTAAATACACCATCCATTTTTTCGTCATTTAAATAGTTGAATCTCTAGTTTCTTTTTCTGACAAAAATATACTCCTACCGTCCATTTTTCATAATTTTAATAATTGAACCTTTAGTTTATTTTTCTGATTAAAATATACTAACACCATCCATTTTTCGTCATTTTAATAGTTAAACCTCTAGTTTATTTTCTATTTAAAATAAACAATCCATTTTTTCGTCATTTTATTAGTTAAACCTCTAGTTTCTTTTCTATTTAAAATATATTGTACCATCCATTTTTTTCGTCATTTTAATAGTTAATCTTCTAGTTTCTTTTCTATTTAAAATAAACCATCCATTTTTTCGTCTTTTTAACAGTTAAACCTCTAGTTTCTTTTTTTTTAAATACACTATCCATTTTTTCATCAGTTTAATAGTTAAACCTCTAGTTTCTTTTCTATTTAAAATATACCATTCATGTTTTCGTCATTGTAGTTAAACCTCTAGTTTCTTTTCTATTTAAAATATACCGTCCATTTTTTCCTCATTTTAATAGTTAAACCTCTAGTTTCTTTTTTTTTAAATATACCATCCATTTTTTCATCAGTTTAATAGTTAAACCTCTAGTTGTTTTTCTATTTAAAATTTACCATCCATTTTTTCGTCATTTTAATAGTTAAACCTCTAGTTTTTTTTCTATTTAAAATATACCATCCATTTTTTTTATCATTTTAATAGTTAAACGTCTAGTTTCTGTTCTATTTAAAGTATACCATCCATTTTTTCATCATTTTAATAGTTAAACCTCTAGTTTTTTTTTCTATTTAAAATATGCCATCCATATTTTTGTCATTTTAATAGTTAAACCGTTAGTTTTTTTTTCAAATTAATATATACCATCTATTTTTTTATCCTTTTAATAGTTGACTCTCTAGTTTTTTTTCTATTTAAAATATACCATCCATTTTTATATCATTTTAATAGTTAAACGTCTAGTTTCTTTTCTATTTAAAATATATCATCCATTTTTTTATCATTTTAATATTTGAACCTCTAGTTTTTTTTCTATTTAAAATATACCATCCATATTTTCGTCATTTTAATAGTTAAACCTCTAGTTTCTTTTCTATTTAAACTATACCTTCCATTTTTTCATCATTTTAATAGTTAAACCTCTTAATTATTTTATATTTAAAAAATACCATCCATTTTTTCGTCATTTTAATAGTTGCACCTTTAGTTTCCTTTGTGATTAAAATATACCATCCATTTCTTCGTCATTTAAATAGTTGAACCTCTTGTTTTTTGATCGGATAATCCTTTTTTTCGAAAACGCGATTTCATACACACCCTACACCACCTTGAGTCGAAAGTACAATAATCACTATCGGAAGATCTACAAAAAGGTTCCTTTGTAGTTTGACTTCCAGAGCTAAGTATTCTACGGTTTTAGAAAAAAATACTCGCATGTTTTTCTAAATATATATTTTGTATACGCAGGGAAGTATCCAATTTCATCGCTACAGTTGCCACTTTCCTATAATCACACTAAACCTAACATTTTGTTATATTTTCAATATTTTAAAATCAGTGAGTTGAACTCCGAATTATATCACCAGTGAGGAGAGTTCGCTTTATAAACGGTGCTATCTAAATTGTATTTTTATTATCATTCTAAGAGGCCCTGATAATATGTCAATTAATTTTATAAGATTACGCGTATGCCATATGCAATATATTTGCCACCTTCCTATTCTCACACTAAACTGATTATTTTGTTATATTTTCAATATTTTAATAAAAATGAGTTGAACTCCGAATCATATCACTCGTGAGGAGAGTTCGGTTTATAAACGGCGCTATCTAAATTGTCTTTTTATTATCATTCTAAGAGTTCCAGAAAATATGTCAATTAATTTTGTAAGATAACGTGTATCCAATACATCTGTAGCGACCGTGCGTGCGGTCACTGAACCCACTGGGGTGATCTTTGGCCGTTCGTTCATTGAACTCGCTCTGCAAGGAATGCGAGACGGCGCTGGGCGAAGGTCGCCGCGCAGTCATTGAACTCACTATTAGCGAACAGCGAGAGTGAGACGCCGACATATCTCGTGCCTCTCCTACAGACCGTAGTATGAAATGTATATGAAACACGTGACAATAACCATGTGTCCGGCGAAGCGAGACGGCGACATCTTCTGCGCCGTTCTATACATTATAAATACGAGTACATACGCTCTCAATAAACTCTCCCTCTTTGCTTATCTTGATCTCGACGACTTTTATTCTAAGTACCTCATCCTTCTATGCAAAATAAAAGTCCCTAAACATCCATGGGCTTAATGCCACACGAAAATCTATTACAAACAACCATAAATATGTTAGAGTGATCTTAAATAAAAAAACAGATTAATACACTTTTTAAAAAATATGTACCGACGGCAATAAAACTCACAAATTGAACTTATAACCAAGGGGGAATCAAATGTAGTTCGATACCCTTTATAACCTAGGCTTCTGAGGTCATCAATATTTCCTTGGAAATGTACTGGAAAGGGGATGAAGATATAACTGAGTAATGATATGAAGTTACCAAATCAACCCTTAGATATAAAAGTAAATCAGCTGTGAAGACTGCAGGGGAGGAAAAGAGTAACAAGCCAAAGGCATGCTATGGACCAAAATGATCGCAAACGTTTTATAAAGTACAACCGAGCGGGTTAATTGAAATGTGGTAATATTTTCCAGCTAACCGAAAAGTGTTAAGTGAAAACTTAATTAGAAGTTTAAAAATAAAATCTGGGTGTCAGCAGCAATCGAACGCTTCGGAAGAAAGCAGTCTTATTCACTAGGCCAGGGGTCTCCAAACTACGGGTCGCGGGCCACCACTGGCCCGCGAGCACCGCCAATCCGGCCCGCGGTAGCGGCCCGGATATACCCGATATCCGGCCCGTCATAGTTTATTTTGATTACATTGTAAAATTTACAATGTAAGTAAATCATACAAAATGATAATCAGATGTTTTTATTTAACGACCAATTAAGAAACACTATAACTGACATATATATTGAAATTGAACATTTTAACTGTAATTAAAGATATGAGATTTATCCTAAAAACTTACAATAAGTGACATACATAGGTCATTCATGTAATGAAATTAAACATTATAATTATGATGAATGAGGTTTATGTTGCTGGAACTTTCTACTGACAATTGTTTGCAGTTCTGGATTAAGTTTACTAGTGGAAATTATCAGCAGCGACTTCAAATGCTCATCAGTTAATTTGGATCTGTAAATATTTTTTGTGTATTTGGTTTTGGAGAATGATTTTTTACACAAATAACTAGTGCCAAAAGCGGAAAAAAGCCACGAGCAAACTTATGCAACTGATCAAACTGTGTGAGTGGAAGATTCTTATAAAATTCCAGCAATGATGACATAAAATATTTTTCTTTAAAAATATTGCTACACCAACCGTAAGTACCAACCGAAATTGCGAATGGAGCGGAGTCCATCCCCACGCCCTGCGACATATACGAGTATATCTCACTCACCGGCTAGTCCCAATATGAAAATTTGCGCGTAATTCAAAACTACAGTATGTTGGTATGATGAGCTAGCTAGGCCTTGGCCCTTGGGACTTAGTGGAGGAGTCAGTGTGGCCCTTAGTCCAAAAAGTTTGGAGACTCCTGAACTAGGCCTTGGAGGTGGTCAAATATTTAAATAAAGCAATAAAATAACTTTTCTGATTATTTTATAACAGGGTTATTTTTATGTAATTTTTTGTAGAAAACTATTTTTTTCCGTTCAATAAATAAATATTCCATTCGATTGATGATAGATTCGTCACATTCAGCCGAGTCGCTTGTGTATAATATTGAAATGTTCCAGCGATATATGTTTATCCATACATTTCATCAATCCTCCTCGCCTGCTTTGAATAATAAATTCATTTATCACTCGCCATAGAACCCATTGTTTTCTCTTGCATTATTAATTTTATTTATATTGACAGCACCATTGGGGATGTGATAATGTATGATCTTCCTGCAATGCGGAACCTGCAACCTGACAGAGGATGAGTGAATGATTAAATCTATTCATTATGCTTGTGGATATCCAAGGGCATCATTTGTCTAATGTCAGACTTAGAGTTATTTAATTCTTCTTCTTACCTATTTATCCCTCTCAAAGTCTTATTTTCATTCATGATACAGTTTCAGGAGTAGTCCGATGAATCCCGACCAGTCTTCCAGTTCTGTTAGGTTTCTCAACTGGTTTGTCAAACGCATTGGACCCAACGCTCTTGTGCGTCATCGTTTAATGCTTTTAATGACCACGAACCTCTTCGAACAGTCTACTTTGCCACGATCAATGTGTTCAAAGAATCAGAGCTTATAGCCATATTGTCGATAATATACCGATAACTTACAGTTCTCCGAGAATGGAGGTATTAGTTCGTCTTGTCTTCCATTGCATTCGGCCCATCCTTCTAAAGAGTCTTTCAAATTGAGCAGTTTTTTAACTTTTGAATAAAACACAGATGGCGTCGAAAACTGGTCTGGCTCTTGTTACATTTGAGAAGTGTAATGTATGACATTTATATAAATGAAGTCGTATTCAATACAACAACGCGTTTAAATTGTTGAATTATTTTACGTATTTTAATCTCCGGAAACGGTGATGTTAATTGGCCACCAAGATCATGTGATCTGACACCGTTGGACTATTTTCTATGCGGTTACGTGAATAACCAGGTCTAAAAGAATGACCCCTTATCAATTTCTGAGCTTAAAGACGAAATTATTCGCGTTATTGGTGAGTTAGAACCACAATTATGCCAAAATGTCATCGAAATTTTTGACAAAAGATTGGACATCTGTGGAGCAGTAAGAGGTGAACATTTGGCGAATATCGTTTTTTGTGTTTAAATGTCATACATTATACTTAAATGACCATTAAAAAGTTTATTGAAATCAAAGCAAATTGTGTGTTTTATTCAAGAATGAAAAAAAATTGAATTAAAAAACCGCTCAATTTGAAAGACCCTTTACATCACCATATTTTAAATTGAGCTATTCAACGTATCTCGCTTGCTCTTAAAGTCCACGTCTCCGCACCGTACAAAAATATTGCGAAAACAAGAGATTTGGTAAGACGCATGTAGGAACTACGGTCGTCCCTGAATATTGTCAACACGTACGGTCAACGACCGACGAAACAACCTTCGGATATGTCCAAAGGTCGCATACCGGAACATTGATATTGTTTACCCGCAAATACTATTTACGATACATTCCACAGTAGAAAGAGAACGCATCACGCTGTCTCGCCGTTTTCGCCAACAAATTATCTACCCACAATATTATTCGCGACGTCTGCAATATTTCGATCGACCACCTCGGCATGCACAGAGGGAGATAAAAATATATTGCGGGCGCACTCACGCGCCCCGTTCTGAATTGTATAAATACCTACTTACCGATAAATAAAGCATCATTGATCATTTGACCATTCGTCACTGTTTACTATTCCTTGATTATTCACTCTCACTTTCCGCATTGCTAATCGACGTATTTTATTTTAAATACCAAACAATAAAAATCATCAGCACGTCCAACAAGGACATCCGCTAAACGCACATTATTCGTTATAGTGATGGTTATCCTTTTCCACACATTTTTCAGCTATGAGTTCACATTTTTCACCCTTCTAGTACTTTGTTCAACTCAACCTCATCTCCTTCATTGTAAGTAAAACTGACACCACTTCTAGACCATGATTAACACTGTTTGGTGGTGACTTATTTCTGTGGTATATTATCGTCAACTATGTTTTTAACCCATTGATTTCCAGGCCCAATAGCTTGCTGTCGTTCTCCACCTTTTGAAAAAAGCATGCCCATTTTTTCTTTTGATGTGACATTTAAAGTCGTGTCATGTGCATATCTCAGTCATAGATCCAAAAGCAAATACATGTAAAAAACCTCATTAACGATCCAATTAAAAAATACCAGTATTCGATCTATCCTGAAAGTTCCATTCGTTAGCTTTTATGATATAGCTTTCATGTTTTAGAGACAATGCAGTAAAACTCAGGAATAAGTAACCATTTAATAATAGATTGACTTTCCATTAACATTTGTTAAAAAGTGGTTGAAAAAACTTTTAATTTCAAGTCAGTGAAGTTGCGTGTTTTATTTCTGATTACTTTTGTCTTAAACATTCCTTCATTTTTACTTTGATTGATGATATTTTACTTCTTTTGTTTTTATTTGTATTGCTCATGAATTATATACACTTTTAATTTTTATTTTTTATTTTTAGGGCAGTTCCATAATTTCATATTATTTATAAAGGTTGATGTATTTGTTTTGGGTTCTTGTAGCTATTAAAAAATATTTTTTCAAGAAAAACAAGTACATAAAAAGTTTTTCAAATGACTGGCTCTAATAAACAATCTCGTTTGCTTATTTACGAGCGCTAAGATACCTTTATTGGTGTAACTACCTTCAATATACTATCTTATGTAAGAAAAAATCCTTTTTGTATAATCAATGTTTTCCCAACACTCGTTTGAATATATTTATCTTGCTAAAATATAGTTTTTCTAGAATATCTTGAGTTTGTTAGAAGTTGTGTTTATCTAAAAATGGATTTGGATGTATCAAATTTATTACTAGACCCGGACAGTATCAAAATCTTCTTAGATGATTGTTCACATTAGCATTTTGGAAATTTGATGCATGTGAGTGAAACGTAGACGTGGAAAACAACTGAGAGGAGCTGAATAGATGCTTAAGAGATGCTTGCATTAAGAAAAATACATGAAGTGACAATGTGTAACATAATACGGAATGAAGAAATAAAGGATGAATCTGAACTTAAGGCTGATTTGTTAATTAAGATGACACATTGAGATGGTTTGGACATGTAAAACGAATGAATGAAGAAAGACTAACAAAATAGATATATAGTACAGATGTGAGTAGAATAAATATGAAATGAAAACCAAGGAAAGCATGGTTGGATCAAGTGAATGATATTCTGAAAAAAGGAGAATTTGAAAGTTAGAGAAATCGTGGAGGCTGCTTTTTTTTATGAGGAGGTGTATGAATGTAGAAGAGGCTAAGGATGTGTGTCGAGTTTGGAAAGTTTGGTGCTCTGTCTTCTTTACCTACCCCAACAGGGAGCTGGTGCGAAGGAATTTATGTAAAAAAAATTCGAAGGTCGTGTTAATAAATCCATTTTTGTTGCTATTTTTTTTTTCGTAGATTGGAAGAATGCTTTGAGAAACTTTTTTGTCTTTAAAAGATTTCTTGAACTGTATGAAATACGAAAGGTAAATACGAGTACAATCAAATAAATTATGTGTGATAGAATAAGGCTTTTATGCTGATACTCGGCCAAAATTAGTGCGAAATATTGTTAAACCTTGATATAGTGTTTAGTACTGCCTAGCAGATTTAAGTACAAGTAAAAATATCTCCAACCATTCATAAAAATGTTGGAGCAATCTTATGAAAAAATCTCGCTGGATCTCAATTAAAAAAAAGAGTAGCATTGGGAATCGAAGCCCTGAGCTGGAAGTCAAGCATTTTACTAAGTAGATCACGAAAGCTGTTAAAGTCTATTTTTGCTATACATGAATGTGCAAGAATTAAATACAAAATTTCATAAGATGTTTCATAATAGAACCGTCGTGAAAAAAGAATTAATTACAAAATTTCATAAGATGTTGCACAGTATAACCGTCGTGAAATAAGAATTAAATATAAAATTTAATTAGATGTTGCACAGTATAACCGTCGTGAAATAAGAATTAAATACACAATTTCATTAGATGTTGCACAGTATAACCGTCGTGAAATAAGAATTAAATACAAAATTTCATAAGATGTTGCACAGTATAACCATCGTGAAATAAGAATTAAATACAAAATTTCACTAGATGTTGCACAGTATAACCGTCGTGAAATAAGAATTAAATACAAAATTTCATAAGATGTTGCACAGTATAACCGTCGTGAAATAAGAATTAATTACAAAATTTCATAAGATGTTGCACAGTATAACCGTCGTGAAATAAGAATTAAATACAAAATTTCATTAGATTTTGCACAGTATAACCGTCGTGAAATAAGAATTAAATACAAAATTTCATTAGATGTTGCACAGTATAACCGTCGTGAAATAAATATTAAATATAAAATTTCATAAGATGTTGCACAGTATAACCATCGTGAAATAAGAATGAAATACAATATTTCATTAGATGTTGCACACTATAACCGTCGTGAAATAAGAATTAAATATAAAATTTCATGAGATGTTGCACAGTATAACCGTCGTGAAATAAGAATTAAATATAAAATTTCATAAGATGTTGCACAGTATAACCGTCGTGAAATAAGAATTAAATACAAAATTTCATTAGATGTTGCACAGTATAACCGTCGTGAAATAAGAATTAAATAAAAAAATTCATAAGATGTTGCACAGTATAACCGTCGTGAAATAAGAATTAAATTAAAAATTTCATAAGATGTTGCACAGTATAACCGTCGTGAAATAAGAATTAAATACAAAATTTCATAAGATGTTGCACAGTATAACCGTCGTGAAATAAGAATTAAATACAAAATTTCATAAGATGTTGCACAGTATAACCGTCGTGAAATAAGAATTAAATATAAAATTTCATAAGATGTTGCATAGTATAACCATCGTGAAATAAGAATTAAATACAAAATTTCATAAGATGTTTCATAATAGAACCGTCGTGAAATAAGAATTAATTACAAAATTTCATAAGATGTTGCACAGTATAACCGTCGTGAAATAAGAATTAAATACAAAATTTCATTAGATGTTGCACAGTATAACCGTCGTGAAATAAGAATTAAATACAAAATTTCATAATATGTTGCACGGTATAACCATCGTGAAATAAGAATTAAATACAAAATTTCATAAGATGTTTCATAATATAACCGTCGTGAAATAAGAATTAATTACAAAATTTCATAAGATTTGGCACAGTATAACCGTCGTGAAATAAGAATTAAATACAAAATTTCATTAGATGTTGTATAGTATAACCGTCGTGAAATAATAATTAAATATAAAATTTCATAAGATGTTGCACAGTATAACCATCATGAAATAAGAATTAAATACAATATTTCATTAGATGTTGCACACTATAACCGTCGTGAAATAAGAATTTAATATAAAATTTCATGAGATGTTGCACAGTATAACCGTCGTGAAATAAGAATTAAATATAAAATTTCATAAGATGTTGCACAGTATAACCGTCGTGAAATAAGAATTAAATACAAAATTTCATTAGATGTTGCACAGTATAACCGTCGTGAAATGAGAATTAAATAAAAAATTTCATAAGATGTTGCACAGTACCTATAACCGTCGTGAAATAAGAATTAAATTCAAAATTTCATAAGATGTTGCACAGTATAACCGTCGTGAAATAAGAATTAAATACAAAATTTCATAAGATGTTGCACAGTATAACCGTCGTGAAATAAGAATTAAATACAAAATTTCATTAGATGTTGTATAGTATAACCGTCGTGAAATAATAATTAAATATAAAATTTCATAAGATGTTGCATAATATAACCGTCGTGAAATAAGAATTAAATACGAAATTTCATTAGATGTTGCACAGTATAACCGTCGTGAAATAAGAATTAAATATAAAATTTCATAAGATGTTGCACAGTATAACCATCGTGAAATAAGAATTAAATACAATATTTCATTAGATGTGGCACACTATAACCGTCGTGAAATAAGAATTAAATATAAAATTTCATGAGATGTTGCACAGTATAACCGTCGTGAAATAAGAATAAAATACAAAATTTCATAAGATGTTGCACAGTATAATCGTCGTGAAATAAGAATTAAATACAAAATTTCATAAGATGTTGCACAGTATAACCGTCGTGAAATAAGAATTAAATACAAAATTTCATAAGATGTTGCACAGTATAACCGTCGTGAAATAAGAATTAAATATAAAATTTCATAAGATGTTGCATAGTATAACCATCGTAAAATAAGAATTAAATACAAAATTTCATAAGATGTTTTATAATAGAACCGTCGTGAAATAAGAATTAATTACAAAATTTCATAAGATGTTGCACAGTATAACCGTCGTGAAATAAGAATTAAATACAAAATTTCATTAGATGTTGCACAGTATAACCGTCGTGAAATAAGAATTAAATACAAAATTTCATAATATGTTGCACGGTATAACCATCGTGAAATAAGAATTAAATACAAAATTTCATAAGATGTTTCATAATAGAACCATCGTGAAATAAGAATTAATTACAAAATTTCATAAGATTTTGCACAGTATAACCGTCGTGAAATAATTTATTAAATACAAAATTTCATTAGATGTTGTATAGTATAACCGTCGTGAAATAATAATTAAATATAAAATTTCATAAGATGTTGCATAATATAACCGTCGTGAAATAAGAATTAAATACAAAATTTCATTAGATGTTGCACAGTATAATCATCGTGAAATAAAAAATTAAATACAAAATTTCATAAGATGTTGCACAGTATAACCGTCGTGAAATAAGAAATAAATACAAAATTTCATAAGATGTTTCATAGTAAAACCGTCGTAAAATAAGAATTAATAACAAAATTTCATAAGATGTTGCACAGTATAACCGTCGTGAAATAAGAATTAAATACAAAATTTCATTAGATGTTGCACAGTATAACCGTCGTGAAATAAGAATTAAATACAAAATTTCATTAGATGTTGCACAGTATAACCGTCGTGAAATAAGAAATAAATACAAAATTTCATAAGATGTTTCATAGTAAAACCGTCGTAAAATAAGAATTAAGTACAAAATATCATAAGATGTTTCATAGTAGAACCGTCGGGAAATAAGAATTAAATGCAACATTTCATAAGATGTTTCATAGTAGAACCATCGTGAAATAACTTGAGTTTATTTGTATTTTTTTTAATTTTCATTCGTTTGTGTAAGTGTGGAAACATGATTTATCTGGTGGGCTTATTGCCATTAAGCAATTTATTCCAATCAACTACCCCATCTTGGATACATTAAATTTATGGTATAATTTGTTTTAAAAAAAAAGAATACATTTTATTAATTCACATACTCACATGATAAAAAAACTTCCATTGAAAGTATTAAAAATATGCTAAATCATTTTCAAACCCTCAAGGTTTATAGTAAACAATATTTTTGAATTATCTTCATGTCACATTGACCCATGTTCAATTTCCCATTGGAGAGTGTTTTTTTTTTCTTCGAATTGAAAATACACAAAAAAAGTGGCACAGCTCCCAATGGAGCTTACGTAAAAGGGGTTCGGTATATATGTATTACATTTTTTTTAATAAAAACTTCAAGTGGAAAAAAAAATATTTGTTTTCCATGTCTCACGGTTTAAAAGTTGTTTGTTTCTTAATACAATATTCAATGACATCGGTTTGACATTTTGTGGAGAATTCGATTGTAATATTTACCGTAGCAAATTAATAGCATGTTATATGAAGATCTATTTTCAGAAATACTTCAGTTCTAAAGAATTTATTTAATTTTCAGTTTATTTCCTTGAAAAAGTATCTAGTATAAATATTCGCTAAATACCCATTTAAATATCTGGCCATTTAAATACCCATTTAAATGATGGTGTTTTTTTAAAATGGATAACGGATTCTAACAATTGCCTTTTTTACGTACGACGAATGAATCTGTGACATTTGAATAAATTTTTTCCACTGAATTTGTCACACACATATTTTTCCATGCAAATTCTTCAAGAGTTGGTAAAATATATAACAAAACGGGGTATGTAATGTTACTTTTTTCCAATATTATTCATTATATATTGGAATATAATAACATTTAAACAATTATTTTTGAAAGACTTCCTACTTTACATTATTTTTTGTCATACAATTTTTAAACAATTAGTTCTTTGAATTACTCATGATCGGAGACTATTGATATTTTTCCTTTAGATGTACGAACTCCGTACGTGAATTGTTTTTTTTTTGTATGAAAGCTATTGCACTTCAGCAAACACAGAGTCATGAAAAACCAAACTAAGAAATGAAAGTTGCAAATCGATTGACATGTTTAGTTTTGCTCTAGCAGTTTAGTTTTAAAACATTGTTAAAGCACTAGTTTTTTGGTAAAAGCGCTTTTAGAATATTGATTGATAGCAAATTAACGTACACATATATTAAATAAGGGTTAAATAAGTTTGGAAATCAAGGCACTTAGTATCTAGCTTGAGATATCCCTTATATAGCTTGAGTTGGTAAGCATTATATAGCACGTCCAACAGAGCTGGCTAAAATATTATTTATCCAATCATTTTAGGAAGTGTTTTCACGTAGGAGTACGTTTTTTTGTTTCTACGGAGGTGTGTTATTTAATTGTTTGAAATAATAAGAAGATAAAATTAACTTAAACAGTTACTCGTAAGCCTTTAAAAACAATGAAAATATGTATTTGATTATTTAGACCCCTGCCTTTCAAAACGAAATTGTGGATTTGGTTCATTTTTCAATCCAGATTTAAAAACAATCGAATCTGGTTTTCACCTAAAGCCTCTTAAACGTTTTTTTCTGGTTAAAGGGTTGTTTAAAACGAAAGTTAAATAAATAAATTAGAGTACAATTGTTTAAAAAATTGACACATATTTGTTTTCTGTGCTGTATTCTCGAACTGAGCTATTTAAAAAGTCAACACTGGCAAATATCTTGTTTAATGACGTTTTTTAAAATGTTATCTTCCATATTTTGGTGGATATGTTCAGGATTAAGCTCTTTTGTGAGTATTATAGGTAAAACTGAGTAATTTCATATGGAAACATCAGTATTAATGTCCTCCATAATTTTATATTACATTAATACATTTTTATTATAATTTTTTCTTATTCTACTGTACCTTTTTTTTGGTTTAATTGGGTTTTACCTTTATCAACTGTAAATTAAACAAGCTCAGCATCAAAAAGGTTTGCAATCAGTAAGAAGCTCTACGCGATAAGAAAAAATAATGAAGATAATTTTTCAAAACAGGGGCCAGGGAGAATTTAAGGAACTGGGAGACTGAACGACTGAACCATCCCTATTGCGTAAAATTTTAATAAACCAAACGGTGCCAGGGCTGGACAAAAGATGATTGATTAACAATAAAACTAATCCTGTTTAATAGTATTTGTAAATTTCAATTCAATTTTATATTAATTGATTCTCAATAATTTTGATAAATGAAAATTCTATAAAAAATATGTCAAAATTTAAATACATGATAAAATAAAAGTACCAATTTGTGACGAAACACCGAAGGGATAAAGGATTAATGTGAACTTAAACTTGACGTATTAACACATTCAATGCGATCAACGAAACACTGAAGGGATATGGGATCAATGTGAACTTAAACTTGACGTATTAACACATTCAATGCGATCAACGAAACACCGAAGGGGTAAGGGATCAACGTGAACTTAAACTTGACGTATTAACACATTCAATGCGATCAACGAAACACCGAAGGGATAATAGATCAATGTAAACTTAAACTTGACGTATTAACACATTCAATGCGATCAACAAAACACCGAAGGGATAAGGGATCAATGTGAACTTAAACTTGACGTATTAACACATTCAATGCGTTCAAATTATTAAGGTAATTCACATGTAGCTGACTAATTATTAAAATTGAAAAAAAAATCACTTGACTTGAAATCACTTGATGTACACGCGTTCCGCTCGAAGTATGTATATTTGAACACTGGTGAATATTTGTGTGTGCTAATATTACTAAACTAAATATCTATGCGTTGCCACGAATTGAGTATGTGTATACAATTTCAATGCACTAGGAGCGATAATAGTATATTTGGTTTGCATACGAAAACGCGTCAGGCGCGTTGTTAGCACCCGACAGTTGCGAAGAAGAATGCACTAGGCGCGTTGTTAGCATTGAACGTGTTAAGTAAGATTAAGAAAAACACTCTGAGGTGGTTTGTGTATGTAAAACAAATGGATGAGGAAATACTTAAAAGATATAAACTTGAGGAAGACCAAGGGAAGTAAAGCTGGATGAAGATAATGATATTTTGAAAGAAGGAAATGTAGGAAGAGAGATCGAAGGATCTATACAGCTATGAGGTATTATTTATAGTTAAAACATTAACATTATGGAGGCTAAAAGACATTGTAATTTATTTTATCAAACATTTTATTCCTCTTTTTGTCACAAAAAGTGGAATAAACAGTGTTTGATAAAATAAATTAGAACTTTGAGGTGTAAAGATGTAGAAGTATTATTAAATATATTAAAGTCTGGCGCTATAATCTCTCTGCCTACCCTGATAGGGAAAGGGCGTGATAGTGAGTATATAATAGCACCAAATCTGAATTATTGTTTAAATGCTCTTTTTCTCAGCAATGAATCTAGAAGGAAAACATTTAAAATTCTAAGGAATAAAATAATAAAGACCTCTAAGATCAGTTGGTAAAGGGTATTTTTAACAACTTTGATGTTGCGGATTCAATTCTCGTTGACACCCAATTATTTTTCAAATTGATTATAGTCTGGTTTTTACTTCAGGTATCTTTAACATGTTTTTGAATGTTTTGAAGATATTGTCACATGTTCATTAGCTCACCAGGTTGTTTCTGCATACAAGGAGAGCGTAATACAGGACAATATGATATCAATTGAATCTTAAATAAGTCGTTTATTTCACTTTGTGTGACCTTTCATCATGAATTCATTTTCACCTTACGATGAAGACGGAGGTCTTTTAAATCAATAGTGAACTCAAAAAAATTAAACGGTGGTGAATAATTTTTTTTCAATTAAATTTATTTAAAATTAATATAATTTTATTTAAAAAATAATTACTACAGCAGGATAAAGGATATGGTTTTAAATTTTGATATTTGTATGGTAAAACAGTTTATTTTACATCGTTTTAATGTCATACTTTTAAGTTATATAATAATTTGTTACCAACAGATATTCGGAAAAGTATTATAAGTGGATATAAAATTTGTAGGTTCATAAATACCCTACGATAAGTCGCAGTGAGTTTCAGCCTCTAAAAATCAAAATTACTAATTTGTCCCACCAAGATGTCATTTTTAAGCAAAAAATGTAAAAGAAGATTTTTTTATTATTCGTGTTTGATTCAGTTATGTAACGTATTGTTGAAGTAAAAAAAATAGAAATAACTTTATTAATTCTTAAGATAATCATAACAGTACGCGAAAAGGATCAAACCAACATTTAACCAGTTTTAATATATTTGAAGAAACGTGAATTGTTTGTAAGGTGTTGCGTATAATATACTATACAAATTATCCATAAAATGCGCATTTCAAGTAATAACATTTTTATATACTCGTATGTACACGTATATTATGAAAACTTAAGCAATATTTCGACGAAACAAATATAAATATTTTGTACTACGATAGCTTTCAGATATGAATATCCTATTGTGAGGATACACCAAATTTTAAATAATTATTCAAAAGGATTGATATTGAATTTGTTTTAATAAAAACAAAATGAAATCCGGACCGATTATTCAGAATTCAAATTTTGGATTCATCTCACACCCCTACCAGCGAGCGTTTCTCATTTATAATGCTTCCAAGGGAGGCATAATGGATATAAATGGTGCTAAGAATTTATACTAATTGGAATTGATCTTTGTAGAGGGCCTCTTTTGACTGAATGTGCTTAATTAAGAAAAATCCACCATTCACCTATGCATACAAGAATTTTTTGCTAATGGGAAAGAAATCAAATATGATTGTTATAAAAAAAAACAATAAATAGAATGCTAGTACATGCAGTAAAATGAAATACGAGGCATATCCAGAAAGTAAGTGTACTGAATTTTTGTAGGTACAATTTTTTTTATTTAAACAAAAAAATTACGTGGTTACCGTAGTACATATATAAGCTATTTTTCGACATAGTCGCCATTCCTCTCAATGCAGGTGGTGAAGCGGGGTATCAACTTTTTGATGCCTTCCTCGAAGTAGTTTCCCGCCAACCCCTCCGTCCACTTCTCCACCTCCTCCTTTACCTCCTCGTCGGTTGAAAACCTTTTTCCACCCATGTGCAGCTTCAGGGAGGTAAAGAGATAGTAATCTGAAGGTGCTAGGTCAGGGGAATGCGCGGGATGGTTCAGGACATCCCATTTAAACGAGGCGAGCAGTTCCGTCTGGCATAAGACTCCCTTTGTCAGCATGCCTCTCCTTTTGTTCTGAATAACCCTCCGCAATTTTTCAGGGTCTCACAGTATCTTGCAGAGTTGATGGTCTTCCCTTGAGGCATATATTCAATTAAAATTATGCCTTGACAGTCCTAAAACGCGGATGCCATGATTTTCTTGGCTGAAATTGTGGTTTTGAACTTTTTGGCGGAGGGTGAAGAGGTGTGACGTGACCGTTTTTAAATTCGCGACACCACTTGTACACACTCGAACGATTCATAGCTTTATCACCATATGCAGTTTTTACCTCATTATAAACCTCAACCGGAGGTTTTCCCTTCCAAACGAGATAACGGATGACGCCGCGTATTTCGCACTTGGCGGGAGATTGGATTGATATTTTTCACGAAACGTGTTGTTGCGTTGACACTTCTCAACGTACTGACCTGGAACCGGTCTCGTTGCGGAGTGGAAGGGTCAGCATACAGTGAGAGCCTCAGCACACTTACTTTCTGGATACGCATAGTATGTGACACATTATATCATTACAAGCAATAAAACGCATTTGTATATTACTCGTCTATCAACGATAAGGACAATACCAAGCAGAAAGTGCACAATAGTATTTCAGTACTATCTTTGATGAATGAGAGTGAAACGTCGACGTGAAAAAAGATTGATGAACCAAACAAATACTGTACAAATGCATGCACTTAGAAGAATGCATAGTTTTAAAATGTATGTATGTATGAAATAATAAGGGATGAGTGTGAACTTAAGGCTGATGTATTAAGCAAGATGAAGAAAAGCCTTATGTAATGGGGTTGCCACATACAATGAATGAATGATGAAAGACTAACAAAACAAATATACATTAATAAATGTACGTAGAAGGCGTGGTAGAGGTACCAAGGAAACAATCATTTGTTCTTATTAATGATATTTTGAAAGAAGGAAAAGTAGGAAGAAAGAGAGGTGTATGGATATGGAAGAGGCAAAACATATGTGTCTAGATAAAAAAGTCTGGTGTTCTGTCATCTCTGACTACTTAAGCAGGAAATCGGGACAATGGTTTGAATGGATGTATTTATCAACCGTCACAAAGTTGAAAGATATTGAAAAAAGTCTTTACAAAATTGGTCTACTTAAATAATTGGAGACGCCATTCATTGGACAACTTACAATTAAGCCAGGGTGGAGGACGGTTTTATCAGAGTTCGAAAAAGCATTAAATAAACTTATTAGTGTAG
The DNA here is from genome assembly GCA_949825065.1 of Odontocerum albicorne. Classification (NCBI taxonomy): domain Eukaryota; kingdom Metazoa; phylum Arthropoda; class Insecta; order Trichoptera; family Odontoceridae; genus Odontocerum; species Odontocerum albicorne. The sequence goes on from OX463838.1 coordinate 4,874,915, forward strand.
CAACCAATGAGGCTAGGAAGAAATAGTTAGAAAGGTAGAGTCATTGAAAATGATGGAAGATACAAATAGAAAATAGTTATTGGAGGAATTTTCAATATATTTTTCATTTATTAATTACTATATCATAGTTGAAAAATGTAAGTTTGTTTATATTTACTCTCTCACTTTCCTTTTTAATATATTCGATATCTGTTGCAGCACCAATAATTAGTTACATCAAGATAATTAATAAGTTTTTAATTTTATGGATTCCACAAAATCGTTTAAAGTTTTTTGTATCAATCTAAAAAGAAACAAATATCTTATTTTTTGTACATTCTAACTATTTTGTCAAATACTTAAAAACTTCTTGTTAAATTTTCAATTTAAATTCGAACGCAGTCAAAAACAGCATACAACCCCTTACGGTTTTTTTTTTCAGAATATTCTTTCAGAGAAGGCTCTATTTTCGATTCAGTTGTGTTTAAGAAAATAATATTTATTTAGGCTACCGTTTGATTAAATAAACGCTTCAGACATAACATAATACGAATTATCTATGCAAATATTTTGGTTTCAAGTTTCTTTGTAAATATACGAGTACTTGAATTAATGCTATGCTTTGTTATCTAGGATACGGGATAGTAAAACAATATGTATTTGTTAATGTTTTAATCCATATTTTTCATGTCACTATTTATTTGTTAACAAACTTTACCCTATATATGGGATGTACCATTTATTAGAAGGTTTTTAATAACCCAACTTAAAGTCGCAAGGACTTTATACTTCCGAAAACCAAGACGACAAAAAGACTAAATAATTTATACAAAAAAATTATCGTTTTTTTTTCTTTTCGTATCGCAATTTTTTCTTGCGAATGTGTTTTGTAGACTGAGGATTTATTAAACCATTGTTGAAGTAAAAATTAAATAAAAACGTAAGGTGGTGAATAAAAAATTATAGGTGTGTAGGAACTACGGTCGTCCCTGAATATTGTCAACACGCACGGTCAACGACCGACGAAACGACCTTCGGATATGTCCAAAGGTCGCATACCAGAACATTAATATTGTTTACCCGAAAATACTATTTACGATACATTCCACAGTAGAAAGAGAACGCATCGCGCTGTCTCGCCGTTTTCGCCAACAAATTATCTACCCACAATATTATTCGCGACGTCTGCAATATTTCGATCGACCACCTCGGCACGCACAGAGGGAGATAAAAATATATTGCGGGCGCACTCACGCGCCCCGTTCTGAATATGTATAAATACCTACTTACCGATAAATAAAGAATCATTAATCATTTGACCATTCGTCACTGTTTACTATTCATTGATTATTCACTCTCACTTTCCGCATTGCTAATCGACGTATTTTATTTTAAATACCAAACAATCAAAATCATCAGCGCGTCCTTCAAGGACATCCGCTAAAGGTGTAAGTTAATTTAGGTAAAATTAGGTGATAATTTATTTTCAGTAAATAAATAAAATAACTAAAAAAATGTTGATCAAATCAGGATACTCAAAAGAGGTGGTAAAAGAAATGTAAATTACATTGTTGAGTATTCAAACTAATGCACGGTGAGATGCACCGAACATTATTTACAACGATACGATGGTCACAATATATTTTTTTGTCAATTAATAAGACTTTACAGTTATGATTTATTTTGCCTTCTTGTTGAAAAATAAGTTTTACTGTATAAACATAAATCTAGCGATTTAATTTTAGACTTAGAATTTATCACGTTTCCTGGTAAGTTGGCTAATATTCATTTCGAAACATTTTGAATTTAAGTACATAACTGGTAATTAATTAACTAATTTAAATTGTTTAGTTTTCCTACCACAAGCACATGTATAAGAGAGGAAGATAAACAAAATGATTTACTTTTAATATGGTACTGTATTCCAAGTAGGTTTTGAAGCCGAAGTGTTGAAAGCGTATATTACTCGAGTTTATGAATTTACTCTCCAGTCAAATTATTTGAGATATGAAGTTATTTCAATTCAACTTAGTTTCGTGAAGCGATAAAGTAGAAAACTTTATGTAGTGAACCTCAAATGTTTGCGTTTTAACGAATCAAGCCCTTCTGATAGGAGTTTAGCGAATACTTTCTAAAGTTTCTTATGCCATCCTGTGTGTTATATCTCTAATTTGGTTTGAGAGTTAGTCGAACAAATATAATTCAGACTAAATTATCATCAATTTCACAACATTTCCAAGTGAAGTATTTAAGATAATTGTTGTCTAGTTGGTAAGACGCTTATGTTCTTATGGGTAGCGGATTTAACTCACATAAGTACTATACTATTTTTAAAATTAAATAAAATGAAATATATCGAAAGCTAAATAAAATGCAATATAACGAATGTTAAATAAAATGCAATATAACCATGCATGAGTCATTTTATAAATCATTTTGCAGTTATTAAATTTTAACTTAATGAATATCACCAAAATTTAAACGAGTTTCTTATACGATACGTCAAGAGTAATGACAGGCCTGTTATGATAAAAATGTTTTCAAATAAACCTTTTTTAATTTTGAATATCACAGCAAATTGAATTCAAAGGACGAAAGAAAAACGTTTAATTAGCCAAGCCACAAAGGTTATCGTTGACAGTAATTTATTTCATAGGAAATGATTCATTACTTCATATTTCAATTCTCGAACATTTTTTTTGTTTACTTTTGAAAGTGAATCTTTTGGGCAGGTCAGGGTCTGGATATCCAGGAGGGGGAGGGTTTAATGTTTCCTATTTAAAATCCACCCCCTGGATATCCAGACCCTGACCTGCCCGAAAGATTCAGTTTCATTTTTCCTCGCTCCATTTACCATTGTATCACACCTCTCCCCACTTCTCTCCCCCTTCCACATTCTTCTTATAGTATTTGCACTTGTACAGGAAATATATTTTTAGCAATTAAGTTTTTAGCAATTTTGTTAGAAGACGGTGGTCTTCGAAACCGGTTGTAAACCCAAAAATAAACCTGTGGTGAACACAAAAATATAAAATAAGTTTTTTATTTACTTATTTTTAGTTTTACATAAAACATGGCACCACAAAATGAATCTATAGTCTTTCCGAATATTCAAGAAATAACAACCTTATTTAAAATTTATTAAAATATTACCTTTACTTTCTTGAAAATGTATATATTTTTTATAAGTATAAACTTTAATGTAGTTTGTGTCGACGTTATATTTTTCAAAGCAGTTTAATGCATATTTTATGAGAAGAAAGGAAATATCTATAATATAACATAATACTATCCGTGACTTCACTTAAAAAGACTTGAACAAGCAAATAATATGAATTTCTAAATATCTTATGGCACTAAAATAAAGAAAACAACGAAAATTTCTTGGAGAAAAGCTAAAAGAAAGCGTGATTAAAGAATAACACACCAAAATAGAAAAAAGGAATACCCTTCAATTTTGTTAGACAACTTATGTATTCATATTCATACCCAATTCACAGGGGTAGTTCGTCATTTACATTTTATTTTGGCACACATATGCATACAATATATAAGGGAAATCAAATATTTGTGAGGCGAATATTTCTTTCAGGATATTTTCACTTCTCCCGAGACCAGATCAGATCATAGTTTGAATCATTTATCCTCATACCACATTCCTCCCTCGAGGGCTTGTTCCAATAAATTTTTTTTCATTATTTTCGTTAAGAAACTTCTTTTGTAACTGTTTTTTCACGGTCCTATATAAACATCGTTGGATACGGTCATTTACGGTTGACATTTTTTCACAAAAAACCACACAAAATCTTCAAAACTACTGACCTTAGTAAACTACACCGGTTGTAAAACGACTCTTCTCCAATTTGGAGGGGTTACAGGTTCTATTTAATGATCCCATATTTCTGGTATACTCGTATGTCTCAAGATATTGCTATGATATATGGCAAAGAAACAATGATTTGTACTATATACAAAGAAAGGGAAATAAAATGCTTTTGATATTTTTAGACATGCTTTATGTGAGAAAAAACTTAAATATCAAATGTTCGAAATATACAAAAAAAACGATACCATGAAATTTAACAACTCTGTACAAGTGGAAAAACTTGAAGGCAATTATAAGAAATGAAACCTCAATCGGAAAATGATAAATGTGTCATTTAAAGGAGATTCAAATGTTTAAGTTATCTCCAAAGTGCTTTCATTTGACTTGTTATGGAAAAAATGTAGGAATGTGCGGGAAAACTCAAAAAATTGATTTCTCAAAATACTTTCAAAGTACGTTAATTTAAGACTCTTGGTATAAGAATATATAATTAAACAAAATACGTGTGGAGTTAGTTTGATTAGCGAATAGTGCCGTTTAAATCAAACCATTGTTTGATCAATTATAAAGCTTTGAAATATTCAATACAACAAAAACGTTAGCCCGAGTAGAAAAACTCTTACATTTTGTTACCTAAAATGTTCCATTGTATTTATTTACTCAAAGAATTGTGGCGGTTGCGAAAATACTCTCGAAGATATATTAAAAATTGTCAAAGGTTTTGTTTTTCAAAATATATTTTCATTTATTTTCGTAATAAAATCATTTCTTGAAAGATGTTTGCTAAACAAAATATTCCATTTACTTTGGTGTCTAAGAAAAATAAGTTTTATTGATAGACATAAACACCATAACGCCGTGTCTCTGTTGGGGGAAGGCAGAGAGAATAAAGAAACGCTAGACTTTTTAATCGCAACACAAATATTTTGCCTTATCTACATCAATATAATTTCTCATACGACCTCAAAAATTTCTCTGACTTTTCACATTTACTTCTTTGGAAATATTATTTCCTTTATCCGACTATATTTTCCTTGATTTTCTCTATCACGACTTCAATTTAAATTTCCACTGTACGTATTTTTTTGTTAGTTTTCCTCTGTTAATTTGTTCTACATTTCCAAACCATCACTGATTGCTCTTTTACATCCTGCTTGATAACTTAAGTTCGCATTCATCCCTAATTACTTAATTTCGTATTTATTTGGATCCTTTCAGGCTTTCTCAACATCCATGTTTTATTTCCATCTTCTTCTTCCCAGTGTCATGTCAGGTCCCCCCAACGTTGTTTATCAACCGAGAGTAGACATTTTTGTCCCCGGCAGCCCAAAACAGATCCCCGTCACTCCTTATACGAGTCCAATCACGTATATTGCGGAACCAGGAGATATGCCTCCTGCCAACACCTCTTCGACCCTCTATTTTGCCTTGGATGATCAGGTGCAGTGATTTCTACTTCGCTCCTCTAAGTACATAACCCAAATAGGACACCTTTCGGATTGTAATATTAGTCAACAACTCTCTATCAGCTTTGGCTTTTTGAAGAGCCCTTGTGTTGCTGACCATATCCGTCCAGGATATCCGTAGCATTCTCCGGTGTATCCACATTTCGAATGCTTCAAGTCGGTTCATACTACAAATTTTGAGGGTCCATGATTCCACTCCATTCAATAACACTGACCAAACGTAGTATTTGACTAACCGTTGTCAAAGTTTCAAGTTTAGATTATCATCGCAGAATACGCTTCTCATTTTATTAAAAGCCATACGAGACGATTCAATTCTGCACTTGACTTCGGTTTCTGGGTCGAGGTCTTCCACAAGAATACTTCCGAGGTATTTAAATTCCATATATCAATAAATATAATTGATAAATAGAAATAATGTGATTCACGACTGAAAAATATATTGTATTTGAGGTAAGTCAAACGAATCCGTCGAACAAGGTCTACTGAATATTTGTTCTAATGTTTTGAATATTTATGATTGAACTATAAAAATATATCAAAAAGCTTGAATATTTATAATTGAACTTCAGACAGTTTTGTTTGACGAAAATGTAAAATTTATTAAAAAATATACTCGTATATTTTATTTAAATTTCAAAGTTTCCACGCGGGCTATGAGATGATGAATATTGAATTAACCTGTCGATTTATGAAGTTATAGCCTAAAAAAATTGTATATACAGTGTATGTACATACGAATATATATTAAAAGTGTCTAGTAAAAATATTTTTCAAATAAATCTCAGTCAATATTTTTCGATATCTTTTCACTTTCAATATTGATTTTGTACAAGTAGGGTTTCTTATTTTGCTCAGTAAAAAGAACTGCCCTGTTTACTTAAAGCAATAAAAATAATACAAAAAGTAAGGACTAGAATTACAAATAAACATTCATCAGTTTTTTTTATTTTCTTCTCAACGTTCCACTCCACTGTCGAGGTTCGTAACCATTAGGAATATTTTAACTTGATGCTCTGAACAAAGTCTCCATGTTACAGTGGAATCACTCTCTTAGGCTCTTCAGCCAAGAGCTTTTTCTTATTCCTACACTTAGTTTTCCTTGTATCTTCTCCTGCAATATGACTCTGAAGATTTCATATTTGTTTCCCCTCATAAAATGACCAAGTATTCCAATCTTCTCTCAATGCAATTGAGTATTTCTTTGTCTGTTAATATGTGTCTAAAGAGCTTTTTAAAGCACTCTTTGTCAACTTTGAACATTCTTCTGTAGCACCACATTTCGTAGTTTATGAATAACTTAAATATTTATGTATGGTATTGGGCTTTAACGGGATATAGCATAAGTCGTAATAAAAAGAGATGGAATTTTTCGATTGATTCTCCCAATCGACCTCCATCCTTTCAGCCTCCATGACCTAGTTGGTAAGATATTTTGACCCACACCTGGAACCTTTGGGCTCGGTTTCTCGTGGTATTCGAAAAAAAGAGTCCCTGTCTGGAAACAAAAAGTTTATCTGCTGACAATAACAGCGCTTGCTAGATGTATGACTCTTAACGTGTGGTAGTATTGTCAATACATGCGATGTCGAACTTCGATTTTCGTGCCTGCTTCAGCGATTTTTTATCCTGAGATTTGATATATGGCATCAAAGAAAATATTGTCTTCCAACCACGCCCTCGAATATAACATATCTGAATTCCCAATTCGGACATGTTTACCTTTCCATTCCTGTGCTAAACAAATCCGCGCGTTCCGGTGCTGTGTGTTCCATACACATCAATACACATGTAAAAATGAGCGATTTAAAATCGAAAAAAATAAGAATATTCATGGCCAATCGCTTAAATTAATTAAATTTTAAGTCAAAAGTGATAATAATTGAAATTTATTTGCTGAAACATAAAAAAATCATCGGCCGACGTTCACAAAACGGACAAAGCGACCACCTCAAACGAATGCCCGAGAGCTACTAAAGTGAGCGAACTGTATTTCTTGCGTTCCCGAAGATTGTATTTCTTGCGTTCCCATATACCGAAGTCAAGTGAGAGTGAGACGTGAATAGCGTCGCTTTCTCACCTATAGCGGTTTTTTAAAATGAATATACCTACATCACACACTGGTACACGTTTGATTGTATTGGTGAATTTATTCCCAATTTTCACAAAATATTTTTGACGTGGCCGATAAGTGCTAATTATTATTAATATAATTTTTTCATTCAATGTGTAAATGTATTACGGAGGAATACATAAAATCTGAACCCAGTATTTATTATATTTATAGGGATATATAAATTTTTAGAAGCAATGTGTACTAGTTACACATCACATGGAAGAAATAGTTAAAGCGTACTGTAGGAATAATTCAAACCTTCCCTCTATCACCTTTTCACTTATCATCTTCCCTATTAACCCCAAGAAATAAAGAGCTAAAGAGGAACTAGCTTTAGAGCGCTTAAAATATTTGTCAACCCACACCTTTTATTTATGTAACATATCAATGGGAGAGATACGTTTAACTGTATGAAGAAATATTTTAACTCGATGGGATATACATTTAGCAGTATGTCCTTCAAGGACGAGATGATGATAGTAGTTATTGGTAAATAAATAAAATACGTCAATTAGCAATGCGGAAAGAGACAGAGAATGAATCAATGAATAATAATGAATAATTAATGATGCTTTATTTATCGGTAAGTGGGTACTTATACATTTTAGAATGGGCGCGGGAGTGCGCTCGCAATATATTTTTATCTCGCTTCTGTGCGTGCAGAAATGGTCGATTGAAATATTGCAGACATCGCAAATAGTATTGTGGGTAGACAATTTGTTTGCGAGACAGCGTGATGCGTTCTCTTTCTACTGTGGAATGTGTCGTAAATAGTATTTGTAGGTAAACAATTTCAATGTTTTGGTATGCGACCTTTGGACATATCCAAAGGTCGTTTCGTCGGTCGTTGACCGTGTGTGTTGACAATATTCAGCGACGACCGTGGTTCCTACATACACATGCATATCACTCCGTATTCCTTACGGGAAAAAATCTCTAAATTTATTTTCAAGCACACAACTTTGGCAACCACCACATTCATAAATCTTCATACATTTCACTTTACTACACGCACGCCGTAGTCAGTCTTTTATAATTTATTTTTTTCACATGCTTAAACCATCCTAAAGTTTCTTAATTTTACATGAACCATCCATTTTATCCATTAATTGATTTCTGATATCTTAGTTTAGCCTTTTGCTGGATTTTGAAAATTTATGTGTTTTTTTAGTATACGCATATCCACAGTATTTTACTCTTCTTTTAACAAATTCAAATTTTACTTCCATAAATCAAGCTGGGCAACAACACATTATTATGCACTGTTACTTTTGCTGCTTTTGACTTAGCCGTTTGTTTATTACATTGAGTCCTTCGTTTACCACGTTGCCTGAAACTTTACTTGTTTCAATACCCATTTCAATTTGACTTTCACACGTTAACATACTGCCCAGATAACACAACTAATTAAGTCTATTTATTTATTTATTTATTTATTATTACACATGACAAGAAATATACACAATTTGAGAAAAAACAACAGGTAATTGGATTTGAACATATAATTTTAATGGATCTGGGTTTGTTGCCTTTCATTTGTCGTATCCCCAGTAAACTAGGCTTTTGCCTGTATCTCACTGAGGATATTTAGCATGAAAAAATAAATCGATACTTCTTTCCGATTTTTAATAACACAATAAAACCCCGTTGCAAGCTCTCATCAACCTGACAAACAGTCACACTCTACTAAAACTGGAAACATTTTGCGAAATTCAACTCCTCACACATTATCACTCCAGAAAGACCAAAAATATTCATCGCACAATATACCGCACACAATCATAAGAATAAAAATTAAAACAAATTTAAAACAAAAAAAAAATGCACAGAAACACAAATACAACCAAAATTAAAACAACAAGAAGAAACCCACACTCACGAGCTCACATAAATCCTTTCCACTCGTCATTCATCCTGAAAGCCCAAGTACTCAAAATCCTGTCGCAATAATATGGAATCTATGGAATCGTTAATTATAAAATAAGTAACAAATTTATTTTAATAAAAATAATAAGAAATTTACATCAAATAAAAACTTCTAACAAATATGAACAAAGAACGTTAAGTTCTTTGCTCATAATTTTTTTTTAAATATGTCAACAAAACACTTTATATAATATGTGTTTGATTCATTTGAGCTTTAATTATTCATTCAATACAATGAAGAAACTCGTATGCTGAGGAGAAATATATATAAGTAAGAAGGGAAAATATTTACCCAGAAGAATAGAGAATATGTTTATATAATACAATAGAATTTTGTTCTCTGTAGAGAGTGTATGGATTAAATATTCAGTGAAGGGCACAGAATTTGTGAGTCAACTGGGCATGAACCGAATTATCGTCGCCTGTGTTTATGGCCTCCAAAAGGCTTTGATGTCCCAAAGAGGATACCCAATAGGAATTTGAATACTGATTTGTGCGCAAACAATTTAAAAACAAAGTATTTGCCAAAAGGAGTTAAAAGCTCTTTCACAATATGTGATTTTGAATCACAACATTTGAATTTGAACTTTTACTCTAATCCCAGTTTATTTTTTACTTTTAATTAATTGAGATGGATGGACCAGCTTATAGTTGCTGTGAGACTGGCACCCTCATAGGCGTTTTGTTCAAAATAAATATTTGAAAATAATGATACATTTCTTCAGTGACGCAGCGTGTCTTTTACTTAAAACCCATTTCAGTTTTCTTTTCCTTTCCGCCTTTCAAAGTCATTGGGGATATAAAAAAATAATGTTTCGTATATTTTCTTTTCATTTGTTTAGTATTTACTTTTGATTTCCAATTTTATTTTAAAACTTTACTTACACATTATTTGTTCTCAATTTTAAAATATTTCGTTTATTTGTGTGTAACCTTAAACTGTTGTAACTTCGCAATAAATAATTTGCACAACATTAACGTTAAGAGGCGTGGTTTAATGATAAGTATTCACACTAAGCAATCGGACGCTTCAAGTTTAATTCCTAGTGAATTTATTTCTCGACTAGTTTTACTATTTTATACATAAATGTTTTTTTTCTTACTTATAGGCTTCTTTTAATTAATTTTTAAAGTGCTACTAAACAGCACAAAAATATACCAGTATAAAAGTGGTTAACGTAAGGCTGCAACAGATTAAACCTAGTCTTGAAAATTTTATCTTCTTGCTATCGGAACTTTGGGTTTACTGCAAGAATGTGTGCCAGGTAAAATGCAACAGCATGCATACAATAACGCAATATATGCACAAGCGTCTTAAATCCACCGGATGTCTGATAATCATATTTGATTGCGAAGGATAGCCTATCAATTGATCGGCACAATATAGTTAGTGTCACTTCTGTCTCGTTTGTTGGAAGGTGTTGCCTTAGGGCAAACTCGTTGATGTACCGTTGCACATAACAAGTGTAAAATAAATAAATAAAATCTCTTTTTTTTCAGTTAACAGTTGTTTAAGACGCAGCAAAACATCATTTAATATTTTCTCGTAAGAATATGATTTCATGAACGTGAAGATTCCAATAGTTGTCATTATGTATAAATAATATATGACAATTATATGAAACGATATCGTTTCATTCAAAAAAATATATTTTATTTTAAATGTCACCTCAACTTTGAAAAAACATTTGATGATACATATTTTTTTGTGTAATAGAAGTAATTTTAATAAACATTATCGGATTCCATCATGCATTCATATTTTTGTGTAATAGAAGTAATTTTAATAAACATTATCGGATTCCATCATTCATTAATTTTTTTGTGAAATAGAAGTAATTTTAATAAAAGTTATCGGACTCCATCATTCATTCATTTTTTGTGTAATAGAAGTAATTTTAATAAACATTATCGGACTCCATAATTCATTCATATTTTTGTGTAATAGAAGTAATTTTAATAAACATTATCGGATTCAATCATTCATTCATTTTAGCTGTTGCTAATGAGTTTCTGTTAACGAATTACAATCCAATCTTCGTATCCCCAAAGACGTCAAAGCCAATCATTATGTTTGTAATCAAAATAACATATGGAAATTTCATTATATATCTTGCAAGAAATAATCCTCAGGGGTTGAATTTGAATCAATATAGGCACACTATAATTTGGGTTAAAGCTTTGATACAAATTGTTAAACGGGGTATATACGTACTAACAATAACGCCATGTGCCTTTGAATGTATTTAGACACGACAAAAAATTCTACATTCTTACTGCATTTTTCCTAACTTCATAAAAATAATTGCATTGCATTTATTTTTATGTGACGAGAAATTTTATAAAAAACGGATTTATAAAAAAAACAACACGTAATTTGTTGTTTATATTTCTTATAGGAAAGACAGGAAGATCTTTTGAAAAGAGATTTCGTGAACACCAATCTGCCTTAACAAATCCTCTAATTTATTCTGAAATGGCTAATTATTGTCACCGTGAGAATCATACTTTTTCTATCGATGATGCCAAATTCTTACATATTAGCGGCAACGGAAATAAATTGGACAGATTAGAGGCCCTAGAAATTTCTAAGTCAGTATACCGATCGGAGCATCTGTTGAACAGTTATTTCCCCAAAATCTCCCCGCTCTTGGCCGAAATTATCCCTAGCCTTCCTCACCCCCCAGCCTCCAACCGTTGAAGTGTCTATATTGGTACCAATTCGAAAAGTATTTAGTCTTGTTTGCGCTCCCCTGAAGATGAGGTGAAAGCCTTGAAACCGGTAGGGTTATACCGTCACAAAAAAGTGGAATAAACAGTGTTTGTTAAAAATAAATTACAACACGTAATTTAATGTAAACACATAATCATTATTCCTAATTTTATATTTCACAGACTTTGCATCTTTTAACTCAATCGAAACTTCTTTTAATTTATCCGCTCCATATGTGGTCCCAATTTATTAAATTTAATTTATTTTCAATGTTTACGTACCTTAACTCCTTTTTTTTTAGTAAAATTTTTTACCCTGTGTCTTCGAGATTTCACATTTCAATGTGTCCTAATGATCTCAAGATTATTATTTACTCTATTATACTTTTGTTATATAAAATACAAATTAGGGGTTAATTGATACATGGAAGTCTTTACCAACCAACCAGAAATATGTTAAAGTTAAAATAAGATTAAACAATCGAACCCGCAGGGTGAACGAGAGTCGTCCCATTAACCAGGCCATGGAGGTTGTTTCATTGAATAATTTTCACTAAATAATACATATTTTTACTCGATATTATTATACATAGTGCATTTTATTTTACTTCTTTGAAATAATGCAGCAAAAATGGTGAAATAAAAAAGCAAAAATGTTTTTATGCATATCGTATATATTTTTAGTTAAAATTGAGTTAAAAAATATTAAACAGAATATTAAAAACTCGTTTATGGGAGCATATAAGGGTAAACATCGTACAATAAGCAAATATACTCGTACAAGCGAATGAAAACTGCTTTCATAAAGTGGCGGTCCAGTTATGAATTATTTGAAATATATACATTTTTAATTTTTTACATCTAGAGTAAAAACTGGAAACTTCTTCTTCTTCATCTTATTTTAGGCCTCTTGGCCTGTTATGGTCCTGCATCATTGTTTGCCTCTTGCGACGTCGACTGCTAGCTGTCTTTTCATCTTTTGGGAGGTCGTCCTGGAGGTCTGCTTGCTTAGGGTATCTGCCCCATGGCCATTCTTACGGCTTTTGGTTCCGCCATTCTGGATGCGTGTTCGTTCCAGAACCTTCTCTGTCGTCCTCTTCTGACAATATCTTCAACTTCGCACGTCCTTCAGATTTCTGTGTTACGTACTCTATCACGAAGGGTTTTGCCAGCGATACTCCTGAGTACCTTCATTTTGCTGGTTCGAAGGAGATTTTTGGTTCTGACAGTGTCGGCTCTGGACTCTATGCTGCATGCCATTATGGGGCGGACACAGGTCTTGTATATCCTCACCTTGCTTTGGATGTTCAAAAACTGGAAACCAATCCAATAAATTGGTTTTTCAATGAATCACAGTTGGTTTATATATAGTATGATGGATAGTTCCATAAACTACCAATCGTACCACATATAAACCAACTTGACTTGGAATATGTGTGATTATGCGGAGTTATAATTTGTTGTTTATAGTTAAGGCATTAACGTTGTGGAGGTTTAAAGACACTGTAATTTATTTTTATCAAACACTGTTTATTCCACTTTTTTGTGACGGTATAACCCTACCGGTTTCAAGGTTTTCATCTCATCTTCAGTCTTGTTTGCGCTCTCCTGAAGATGAGGTGAAAGTCTTGAAACCGGTAGGGTTATACCATCACAAAAAAGTGGAATAAACAGTGTTTGATAAAAATAAATTACAATGGAGTTATAATTATTCTTGTAAATAAAATATTCGCATGAATAATACACCATCATCAATGGTGGAGATGCAGTCCAGTTATGGATGTTGATATGACCTCAACACATAAATGATGATATGGACTGGCTGTTGATATGGTCTGAAAAGCATGCGCTTCTTTATAAGACCTTACTAAATTAGTCATGATTGTTATGGGTACAAGAGAGAAAGTTGAACAATGTAAGGATTCTCTCAAAATAAAGATTAGCAACGCGACCGTACCAGCAGGTAACAAAGTATGCAATTTGAGTGCCTATGTCGAACGAGATTCTAAAATTAAAGCCATCGTTAAAAACGAAGAAGTTTTTTAAAGATATTTTTTTTACAAGCATCCGTTATTTGAAGATATTCGTAAAATAAACGATGTGGTCATCATTCCAATAGTCGAGTATAGTGATTGATTTGTTTGTCAAGACAACAAAATGCTTGCTATATACATATATACGGTTTACACTCTTTTATGAGAGCTTTTGAAATTATTAATATGAAACATAGGCAGGATCTTCACCTCGGCCTAGGCTAGCACGTAAAATTATGAAGACAAAAATGCCACTTTAAAAAAAAATTCACGACCATGAAATCAGAAGTTTAAAAAGCTCTATTATTCATCTCGAGCCATAATATAAGATTATTCAAGGATATTTTCACATTCAGCCAGCAAATGTTATAATGAGCTACCCCTACTTTTAAAAGAACGGGTGAATAATTGTACCTTCGGGAATGCCCTGAAAGTCACCTTCTAAATAGTTTGTGGTTTTATTTTGTTAAAATTTGGGCATTTATTTCTTTTTCTTAACATATATATGCTCTAGAGTCTAGTTGAATATGTAAACATTTGATGGGTTTATTTAACTTGGAAACCTCCAAGGTTTTTATTTCATTTTAGAAACATACTGTGTTTTATACCCTACTTGACATAATATCGTATTGAAAATAAATTATGTTCACACTAAACGTATCTCTTGCTGCTATTTTTTTTGTATAAACAACATATTTAATATTTGAAAATGCTACAGATAATCTAAGTTACATTGAAATCGTAATGGTCGTCGTTGCTAGGCCTCGTAGTCAGGGATCCCATCGCCTTTCCAAATCTCAATTTATTTGGAAAGCAAAGCTGTGCCGTTGAATTTGTTTTTTTTAGGTAAATGAGCCGTTGCCCACCAGCAGACTCCCCGACCACACCGTTGTACTGGATCCGATGGCACACCTGAAGTGCGAAGATCGAAGCACACTTGCATGTTTTTTAATTTTTTTTTAAAGAATATACATGACCAAAGTCAAAGCTAGCCTTATACCCCCCAACACTAGGCGGAAAAATACCTGTCTAATTTGAGGAGAGTAGCACAGCGTGGGATTCGAACCAACAACCTTCCGCACAGAAGTCCAGTGCGTTAACACGCGGCCATTGCCCTCAGGAATAAAGACGGGCAGGAAACAACGTACTACTAATTTATACGGGCCCCCCGCTGAAAGCCCCCCGATGTCCTTGCGGTCGGGCTCGTCCTACATTAGTGGGGTGCATCTTGGCCGGGGGAATGTTTGTGGTATGATACCGGACCTTTTAATGTGTTCTATCTTAAATGTGTTTTCTACAGTTTGTTTTGAGATGTATGTGCGATACTTGGAATGAGTTTATTGTACGTATGTACTAAATATTACACATATATTTTAGTACACATTGTGTTGCTGTCAAGAAACCATTATTTGTTTGTTTGAATTAATCTGAGGTGATATTTGTGGATTCATTTATTTTTCTGTCATCTATTTATTTTCTGTTCTCTTTGCCTTCTTATTCTACATGGGCTGAAAAACATTTGGTGTTCCCGTGGTTGGGCTCGCCTTATATTAGTGGGGTGTATCTTGGTCGGGGGGATGTTATTAGATGAGCACAGGCCTTTTGAAAGCTTCTGTCTTTAATGTATTCTCTGCAATTTACGTGTTTATGAAGCTTCATATAAATATATTATGTACATAACAATTTTCAAGGATTATATACAATTAAAGTAACAATAAATATAAAATATGAAATAATTTTATTTATTGTCTCAGATTTTTTTTTCTTTATTTAATTTTTTTGAGCTTTTTTCTATAGAAATTGTGTTACTATGTTGCGATAAATACACATAAATGTATTTATTTAACGTAATATTTTTTATTGGAACAAAGTAAGCGTAAAAAATATCAATAAATAATAATATTTTTCGATAGAGTTTGAAATTTATTTCTTTGTATTGTAGATGCGATTTAATCTAACAATTATATGAACCTCGTTTGACCGAAACGTGTAATATGCCAAATGAAGTCCGAAATCTGATTATATTTTTTCAATGAAACACATTTCTCGTGAAAACTCAAAGTATGTGTCAAATTTATATACGAGTTTATATAATATTTCTGATACATTAAATATTCAAGCATTTTCATCACGTAGACAGATTTGAATGTGATACTCTGAAAATTGGGAAGAAATCGATTAGAGCACGTGAAGGTAGGGTGGAGAAATAAAAAGCGCTTTATATTTTTGCCTCTTTGTGTCTAAGATAATCTTTGTCCTCACGATTTCTTTGTATGGATGCTTAATACTCGTATAACACTTTCAAGAGAAAAATGCGAATTGAAAAATGGCGTTGGATTTTTCTCAAGCTTTGAGAGTTCCAAAAGCGTGACATTTTAATTTTGTAGTATAAATAGTATGTAAAAGCTTAGTAAATAATACAAATAAAAAGTTACTTCAAAGTCCATGGGAAAAAGTTAGCTTTTATAGCAGGTGATACTTTTTGTTTTTTTTCCAACCTTTTTTCCTTATTTACTTTATTATTAGGGACCAACTCTCCTGGTCCTGACTTGAGTGGTTGAAAATTACTTTGATTAATTTTAATCTTAATTATTGACATCAATATTACATCGGATCTTCTGAGCCCTCATCAGGTGATACATTTATTTATGACCCTTTTGGTCAAGTATTTCGTTGTACAACGTCAGTATTATAATTTATTTTACTGGGATAAGTTTAGCACGCAAATATTGCTATCCTGACTAGTCCACCTACAGTATTAGCTGGGACGACCAAGATCTGAGTGAATGTGATGGAATACAAGTAGCCTGAACGAGTGGACTTGTTTTTGCTAAATAATTAGTGTAAAAATTGTTATCTAGTTATAAGTAGTATGTAGGTGTTAATTATTTCTAAGATCTCATATATTAAGATTTAATAAATAAAATAAAATGATATGTAGGAAAATAAGATTAAATAAGTGCATAAATTATAACATATAATTAAGATTAGTTAAGTAACAAATTTGTACATAGGTATAGCCTTGACAAATGTTTGTACAATAATTTACTTTGTTTACTAAAAAAAAAAAAGATATCTGTTGACACGGTCGAATTTTTTAGGTCTTTGAAAACTAAGTGTAGATATTTGTGTGCAGTCGTTGTTTTTACTTAATCGATCATCTGGCGTATAAATGTATAGTGGATTTTTCGAATAAATACGAAGCTATATTGAGTTTTAGAGATTGCAGTATTAAGTCAATATTAAGTTTCAGTGCTCTCTCATTTTTATAAAGTTAAAATAATTCAGCATTATGGTTTTATATGTTTCATATTGTTGTACATATATTGAATTATTGTAGAAAATAATGGGGACGCTAATATGCCAAGAATCTAAAAAAAATCTTCATGAGCAATTTCATTGAAAGTCCTTATGAAAAAAGTTTGACCATTTTATGTACTTCATTTGCAGTTTCCCCGGAGGTAATCTGTATAATTAATGTCCAGTGGTTGGTTTTATGTGTGACAGTTTTTCAAAAGAAATGCTTTTGTGTATTTTTTAAGAGAAGTTGTTCTGATATTTTACTAGCTAGGAAGTAATTATGTTTTGTTTTCGTCTTTTGTCATTTGTTAACATTCTTAGGATGCGTCTTTGCAATAAGTTCGCTAAATTCACTGCATCTTGTTTTGTCTGTATATGAGCTTAGTTGTCATCAATTGCATATTTATGTCAAAGAGAATTAAAAAAATTGTTTCTTTATAAATCACTAGTCCAAGATTCGTTAATTCTGCTAGAATTTTTTGTCTTGGCCATTTATAGGGTATTTTAAAACATTTACCAAAAACGATGTTTAAAAAAGGTTGTTTCAAACTTAGATTAAATTTGACTTGCAAACGTTCTTCAATAATTGGTTGTCTACAGTTGCTTATTAAGGTTTTTCTACAACAGTTTATCTTGTATTTCACTTAGTTTGTGCCACATGTCACACCTTTTCCTATTTTTTAGAATAATATAATGTACACATTTAAATACGTAAATCAATTATAATACATTACAATCTTACCAGGTGTGACGCGCCTCAGGTCAGCGGCTTCTATAGAGGCAAGTACTCTTTTGATCTCAGGAGTTCGTTGGGTTATTGGTATTCTGAGTAACTCTCTCTCAATTCTTATACCGGGACAAGGGGCACAATTAAAAGAGATATAATTTTAAAAACAAAAAAATTTATTATATAAATGGATTAATTAAAAAAAAAACTTGAACGTATGTCAAGAAAAAAAAGTTTTAAGTTCGGTTCCCGAATCAATGGCTCGTAGATTGTGTTGTGAATTCTAACAAGGGGGTTTACAATAGCAAATTTGAATTTAAGGAAAGTCAGGGCATTAGGTGCTGTCACGAAATCCAGCATTAAATACAAGGAAATAATATTCACCCAAAATTGAAGATGTCGTCTTGAAGCGTCTGTGATACGACAGAGAAAATCAGCGAATAAGTCTGGCAGCTATCAGCCTGATTCACAGCGCAGGTAGTATTCCGTGTGAGCAGCGTGAAGCAGATCCGTACACCACAGCGTCCCGAATCAGAAAAGCGCTGGGGAGCTCTTGCTCCCCCTTTTAAAGAAAATCGCGAGAGAGAGAGGAGAAATATTTCCATCTCCCTTAAAAATACGAGTGGCGCCAATTATGACTGAACGTGAAAAAAAAATGTACTTTACCATGTCGTCATTGAAAGATGTTTCCAGGAAATGTACCTGGCTGTCTCAGACAGTAAGCGATGTTTCGAGACAAAGCAGATTTTATTATCGAACCCTTTTAGTAGTTTAAAATATCGCATCCATCTATTTAAAAAAAAAAAACAATGACAATGGTATTCTTTACAATTCGGGACAATGGGACGAGGATATTTTATTACTCAACCCTGAACCGTTTGGATTTTAAGATATTTTGCTTTTATATTTTCAAAACAATAACTTCGTGTTACTAAGAATTTGGGACAGGGTTTGGAGCCCGAGGGTGACCACCTAGGAGATTTTTATTGACCTAATCTTACCGATAGTATTCTAAGAATATTTTATCTCCCTTATTTCAGAAAAACAACATGTGAGTCATCTGTCTGGCCACGCGGTTTATAAAACATGACATATCGAGAATTTACAATATCGAGGACGTGAACTATGCAATTTATCAAATATAGTCCTCATACACATGATTTTATGAGCTCGTTCAACGTTAATAATCCTTTGTATCCCGGTCTCTTTAATTTGTGTTGAGCCCTATTCCTGTGTTTTAATGTGATCGATACCTCTTCTAAAAAGGATATATTATTGGCATTTAGCAAACGATTTTGTAAATAATTCAACCTTTAAACGATAGTTCTTGATTTAAAAAATGCTCTATATTTATTTATTAATTTAACACTTTTATTGCAAATACCATCTGGCGGGTTTATTGCCAGGCGGCAATCTCTTCCAACCAACCAGACACAAGTAAATGAAGCAAGTTACGTGGTCGCATAAATCATTTAAATGACTATCCATCCCCACGAAATCCATAAACACATACGTGAGCATATACCCACGAACACGGACCACAAAGACGGACAATCACCCAAACATAATTTTTTATATAAAGTGAGATATCATCAATCAAAAGGAAAAGAAGGGATGGTGGAGAAGAAAAGAAAAGAATAATCAGTAATGAAACACGTTATTTTACTGACTAGAAATTAAGAGTTTTTTCAGTCGCTTTTTAAAGCATGCCAAGGATGGAGCGAATCTTATATTGGTTTGTAACTGATTCCAGAGTCTCACTGAATGGACAGTAAAGGACGATGTAAAAAAGAGGAGCGGTGAACTGGAAAGG
Source organism: Odontocerum albicorne (assembly GCA_949825065.1). Lineage (NCBI taxonomy): Eukaryota > Metazoa > Arthropoda > Insecta > Trichoptera > Odontoceridae > Odontocerum > Odontocerum albicorne. Next base: position 4,894,813 of record OX463838.1, read on the forward strand.
CCAATAGACAATCTCTGTTTGAGCGTAGCGCTAACCCATGATTGGAAAGACGCTTAAAATTTTCGGTGAGATAAGAGGGGGTGGCGGGACAGTTAGAAATATTATACAATAGAGACAGTATGTAAATTTGGCGTCTATTTCTAGCATTCGACCAGCTCAATTCCTTCTAGTATGACAATACGCTAGATAGTAAAAATATGTATAAATTGATTTATGACGGAGATTCCGACGTCGTGTTATAAATGTGCAGTGAAGTGTCCCATCTTGTAGATTTTGACATATGAATCTGAAGGTCAGCTTTAGTATGCTTTAGGTTCAGATATAACAAATAATTTGCAGTTCCTCTGAACAGGATATCAACAAACATATCTTAACAAGTGTTGATATGTATTCCATGTGTTGATATGTATTCCATGTGTTGATATGTATTCCATGTGTTGATATGTATTCCATGTGTTGATATGTAAATCCATATGTTGATTTGTATTCCATTTGTTGATATGTATTCCATGTGTTGATACGTATTCCATCAACTGAATATGCTAAGCACAAGAAGAAAAATGAGACTTGGCACATGTTTAAGGAGTGTGATGTAGCTCTCCCCAAAGAAAAATGTTTGCAAAATTACCGTAATGAACTAAATAAAGTAAGTATTTGAAATAAACATACGGAGTATTATAACAATGTTTTTTTAAATAAGTTTAGAATTATCAATTTTAATATACCCTTAACAAAAATGAGAATCCCGCAAAATAAGCCGGGCACTGTAATATGTTGTCATAATTTTGATCGGGCCTTGACGTGTTAGTTGTTGATTGATTTTGGAAGAGACAGCTATTAGTAACATATGTTGCGGTAAAGGGTTCATTAGGAATTACCCCATCATTTTAGATTGATTTTAACGTCGATTATGAAGTAATTTGGGGTGCATTCACCTTAAGTTTAAAGATCATGAAGTGTTCTTGATCCAAACAAAACAGTGTTTATTTTAATTGCAATACATATGCAATTCTTTGTATTGAATTGTAGAGAAGATTTTTATGTAGTGCTTAGTAAAATTATTGAAAAATTATAAATACCTTTAGTTCACAATTTGAATTATTTTTTTCAGATAGTATTAAACTGAAGGTGTTTGAAGTTACTTCTTTTGCAACTCACCTGAAATAAATAAAATAATTAGATTAGATTAACATGATTAAAAAAGTCAATATAGATTATTTAAAAGACAAAGCAGTTTAAATGGGTACTTAAAAAAAGGAAAATGTAAAGCTAAGGTCACACCAAAGTGCTTCGCTAGGTACTAAGTGACTAATAAACTAGGTGACTTCAGGCTTGGCCACACCAAAGTGCTTCGCACAAATTCATTTGACATTTGGGAGCGGTTGAGTCAACAAACGATGCCACTGTCAAACCTAACCAATTTCATTACAACTTACCTTATCTTTATTTACTTCCTGTGCAACTTCATTCTAAAGTGATTTTATTACAGGTACATTTTTGTATAATTTACTCGATGAGTTCTACAAAGGCTCCCTTTTATACACAGCTGTTATTAAAACCTCATCCATCTTGTAAAATCACTTGGTGACATAAAAAAATAAACCATCACGTATGTTCGCTAGGAGACTCACTAGGTGATAAATCGTCACGTAACGTGGCGCGAATCGTGCAGTGTGACCATTGCGATAGTATGGGGTGCGTTGGTTCGCTAGGATATGTCACCTAGGTCGCAGCGTAGCTTTAAGCACCAAGCGAGGCTCCTATCTGTGTGGCCGAGGCCTTAGAGTACTGAAGTGCTTAACCAAATGACAAATAAAAAAAATGTATGCATTTTATTATAGATAGATTTCGGAAATACTCGTATATAGGAATCCATATATTTTTTCATCAACATAAACGTCTTTATGAAAATGCATGATGTAAAAAAAAACTTGACGTTTTTTGAAAATGTTTCAGGCTTTGATTTGTAGATATGCGTTATACTAATTATGATAACATAAACTTTTTAAATTCAAATAATATTTAATGAAATCAAAATATTATGTTTTTCAGTACATTGAATATCAGAATCATCCTTCATAAAACTTTTCTTTGAAAGTTCAAAGTAGTGTAACTTAAACTGAAAAAAAAAGTTAAAAGAAATGACATTTCTAAAAGAAGCGATGGTTCGTGTGTTTGAAATTTTCCGCACATTGGTGTATTTTAAGTTCTAGATTTATGGAGCAAATAAAAGATTTGAAAAGAACATATTTCTCTTTCTTCCACAAGTTGTTATATACCCTGAAACTTTAAAAAGTTTCATAACTAAGAAAGTCCCATATGCAGCAAATATAATTAATTGTCTTCCGTACATGTCGCATAAATTCTCATATTTATTTTTACATTCACAGATAAGTTTGAAGGACTTTGTTCCAAAGTTCCAAAAAATATAGTTTGTGAAAATTATATTGAAAATACGTGCGGAAAAGTTTTCCTTTCTTCCGGTAGTAAAATACTTGTTTTTTTAAACTCTAGTTCGATCTTCAATAGTACTCAAAAATATATATGTATATCTGGTTTCATCAAAACAGCCCGTTTCACACGTTTGCAGTGCAGAACATTGGTGGACTTATAGTCAAGTGGCAATTTCTTATTACCACCCAGAAAAATCTTATAGTGGCCTGAAGTAAAACCAGATATAATTTTTTTTATCTTGTTTTCAGTGGCAATCAAACCCGAAATCCTCAGGTGGAAGATAGGCGTCTTACCAACTAAACTATGGAGGTCACCACATTTGTGATTGACTAGACTAGATAGTTTACAACAGCATATCATCAAAGTGTTTTCCTGTCGGGAAGGAAAAAGGATAGAGTGCCTGACTTTATGTTACGGTATACATATTTTGCATCCTTTGTATACATACACGTTCTCATACAATTCCCTACAACTTTTCTGATTTTTATTTCCTCCACCATCCTCTCTTCTCACAGTTGAACTGAATATTCGTTTTTTTAGTATTTATTTCTTCACTTGTTCTACATGTAGGTATAATATCTATGTGTTCTTTTTAATCTTTCCTTCCCGGTGTTGGGTATCTTCTACACGTTGCTTCTAATAACCATCAATATCTCTATAAATATAATAAATACAAGGTTAAGATTCTAAGTATTCCTCCATAATATATTTACGCATTGATTTAAAAAATAATATTAATAATAATCAGAATTTATCGACTACATCGTAAGTATTTTCTGAATATCGGAAACAAATTCGCATTTAAACGCTGTGAGTGCCTCGATCTTGGGTCTTGACGATAGGTGAAAAGTATGCGGGAAGCGCGACACTATATTCGCATCTCACTTTTGCATACGTCACTGAATAGCGAGGAGCGCAATTGTCTCAACCTCGCAAGTGTAAGCGACGCCCGAGTTAGCCACCAACCCTGCCGCGCTGCAGTAGCTGTTGAGCTTGCAACGAGACTAGACCTACGCCCGTTCCGTGAGCGGTGCCAGATGGTTTTTTAATGTTTTCAGCAAATAAATCTCAATTATTATAATTTTTAACTTCAATTATAATTAATTAAGGGGATTATCCATGAATTTTCTTATTTTTCCGATTTAAAATCGCTATTTTTTTATCGCGTACTCACTACCCAACACCGGAACACGCGTTTCATTTTTATCACCGTAAGGGAAGGGTTAATCTTACTTAATATAATACTCGTACAATAGCGTAAATTTCAAATTCAACCCTTATCACTCAATTCCGCATTCTGTCATCATTAAATGATTAATATAGCGTCTGTCATTTAGGAGTTGAGTAACCTTTTGTTTAATATTTTATCAATATATTATTACACCTCTCAATTGATTTGTTTACGTTAGCAAATTGCTTTCTTCATTTAATTGTTTCACATGTCCAAACCATTTTAAAGTGATATTCTTCATAGTATGTATTAGAATCACACTGTGTCGTTATATATATTTTTCACTTTTTTTCATAATATTGAAAGAATTTTCTGTTATGAGAAATAATTACTTTTATTGAACACATTGTTCCCAGTTTGATTAAAATATTTTCTTTCGTGTATTTTTTTCACCTTTCTAACTATAATCCACAATGATATAGAACATAACTTTTTTGCACCTTTCTAACTATAATCCACAATGATATACAGAACATAACTTTTTTTCACCTTTCTAACTATAATCCACAATGATATACAGAACATAACTTTTTTTCACCTTTCTAACTATAATCCACAATAATATACAGAACATAACTTTTTTTCACCTTTCTAACTATAATCCACAATGATATACAGAACATAACTTTTTTGCACCTTTCTTACTATAATCCACAATGATATACAGAACATAACTTTTTTTCACCTTTCTAACTGTAATCCACAATGATATACAGAACATAACTTTTTTTCACCTTTCTAACTATAATCCACAATGATATACAGAACATAACTTTTTTTCACCTTTCTAACTATAATCCACAATGATATACAGAACATAACTTTTTTGCACCTTTCTAACTATAATACACAATGATATACAGAACATAACTTTTTTTCACCTTTCTAACTATAATCCACAATGATATACAGAACATAACTTTTTTTCATCTTTCTAACCATAATCCACAATGATATAGAGAAAATAACTTTTTATTAAGTTATTTATTTTACACATGACAAGAAACATACATAATTTGAATGGTTGAAGTAAAATAGGCACTAAGTACCAAAACACAAATACAAAAAAAAACTAAGTATGCAGTTTCGTTCTATATGTCATATGGAATGAAACTGCATCTAGCTACTTACTTTGTGCTCTCCTTTATTAATATAAATAACGTAATATAAACAAAACATTAAGAACAATAATTTGCCTCTGGAGTTGAGTAACCCTGCATCAACATGTGGAATGTTTCAATTCTGCAAAGCAATTTGCATCTCGTTTTACTAATGAGGCCATGTGTTTTCTATATCTCAATATCTATCCATAAAATTCCCACAAAATTCTCAAAGATTATTAAATAATTTTAAAACGATGACTGTAATTTTTTTATAACTACTGCTTTTTGTATCTTCATGTTAGTTTAAGATAAAGTTGTATTATTTGTCATTAATTTTAAGTACTTGTATAACCTGTCACATGTTCATTTGCATATAAAGACACTGTTGTGTCGTTTATTAATTAAATAAATTTAATCTGGAAGAAATAAATTTGAATCAATTGAAATTTAATCTGCATACTTAGTTTTTTTCTTCTTATTTTTGGTACTAAGTGCCTATTTTACTTCAACCATTCATTTGTGAAAAAACAACAGTTTGGTTTGTTGTCTTTCATTTGTCGTGTCTTTCAACTGTAATAATAATAATTCGATTATTTGACTTACACGAACTGGTGTTGTTCAAGAATGAAAACTAGTCATTAGTTTTCATTCTTGAACAACACCAGTTCGTACAAGTCAAATAATCAAATGATTATTATTATTGACGATCTACCTGACCTGGTCAGTAAGAAGTTCAAATCCCACCTAGGGGTTTCAAGTTCAATTTTCGATGGCATCTGAAAAAATGGTTCCTAGTCTGGCAAAAAGATGATCTGGTAGCACTACTTACATGCGTTAGACGTGTGCGTGTGCTCCTGATATTGATGATAGTATTGTCAACATGTGCGATGATGAACCGCAAATTGTGTGCTACTCAAGTGGTTCTGAACATAAAGACTCGATTAATTGGAATAGAGAAATAATTGTCTCTTTTGGCCACGCTGTTCGATATGTGCGAACCACCAATTCAGTTAATCGAAGAGTGCACTATGTTTTCATAAAAAAATTAATATTATGAAATTTTACAGACAAGCCGTCACAATTTTATTTGTCACGTGTTACTGTGAACAAAATAATGGATTTATTTTCAGCATTTCTTAACATTTGATCAATATACTTCATAAAATAGCACTATTTTGTCATGAAAATTAGGTTATAATATATATTTATCCCCCTTTATCTGTTTTGTGGCGTATTATCGCTTTGTATCGCTACCAACTAATCACACAAAGATGACAGTTCAGTGGTTTATTTACATTAAAATTATGTTAGATAAAACTTTAAACATGCCGAAAAATAAAGAACGTATTCGTCATATTATGGTCTTTACATCCGTAAAGGCTAAAATGTGTCCCGACTTGTGATAAAATGTGCTGTATATGGAGCCAATGTTCCAGATGATTCAAGGTGTAGAACGTGGTTCCAGAGTTGAGAGAGAGAAATGTTGATATCAAAGATGCGTCTAGCACCAGACGGTATGTCATCACAGAGGTGAATTAAATCAATCCCATTACTGAAGTGACTGCCATTTGACAACACGTGAGATTGGCCAGGCACTAAGCATTACTTTCACATTTGTTTACAAAACATTTACGTAAATTTTGTGCTGTAGAGCCAATGTTTTTTTTTTTTTTTTTTTTTATCCACTTTGCACGGATTTCTCCTGTTACACAAAGAGGGTTTGCTTCTAGCGTTAGCTTATTCGTTAGGAATAATATCAGCCAGAATTCTTCTCATACTGCTAGACGGTACCGAGAATATATCAACCGTGTCATTCAGTTGGTTCAATATCTCTATACCACGCGTGACTGAGTGTTTAGCCATGATATTCGTCCTGTAAGTTGGTATGTAGAACAGAGGGTGATTCCTTGCACGGATATATTTATTGGGTACATATAAACTTAGTGCTTCTAGAATCGCGGGACAGTTAAAGGAACCTTGGAAAACCTTTATTAGGAATATCGCAATGGATTCTTGCCTTCTTGTTTCGAGGCTTCTATAGTTACACACCGTGAGAAGTTCGGCATGGTGAGCATATTTTGGGTAATCGCCCTTTGTTCTGTACCATAGATATCTGAGGAATTTTTTTTGTATTTGTTCTATATTGTTTTTATATTTGAGCTGGTGAGGAGCCCAAACCGTAGATGCATATTCTAATTTGGTTCTAATTAGATAATTATATAAGTTTCGGAGGATATCGGTGCTGTTAAATTCTCTTGATATTCTCATTACAAAACCGAGTAGTTTGTAACAGTCCGATATCAAACGTGAGACATGGTTAACGAACGTGAGTCCGACATCGAAGGTTACGCCCAAATCCTTGAATTCAGAAACTCTGTTTAGTGCCACTCCCTGTATAGTATACTGATGGTGGATTGGTGAAAACGATCGACTATAAGATACACAGACACATTTGTTAATGTTGAACAGAAGATGATTTTGCTCACTCCAGGAGACTAGGGAGTTTAGGTCCTGTTGTAACTGTGCACAGTCGTGAGGTGAATTGATCTTTTTGAATATTTTCAAGTCGTCAGCGAACAATAAACATGTCGAGTGACTTATGGAATTCTGAATGTCGTCTATTAATATGAGGAATAGTAGGGGACCTAAATTGGATCCTTGTGGTATACCAGATCTTGCGATAAATTCCACAGAAGACTTGTTACGGATTGTTACGTATTGAGATCTTTCTTTTAGGTAAGATGCAAATAATCCAATTAGATTATCGCTGAAGCCAAGTTTGTGCATTTTCTTAAGTAATATATCGTGATCAACTTTGTCGAAAGCTTTCTGAAAGTCTGTATATATTACGTCCGTTTGTGAAAGTTCGTCTAAGTTTGACGCAATCTGTTGTGTGAGAGAGAGAAGGTTGGTAACAGTCGATCGTTTTGGCAAAAAGCCATGCTGGTTTCCAATAAGTCTTGTTGACACTTGGTGGGTCAATTGGTTGCACAGTACAGTTTCGAAAATTTTTGGAAGCAAAGAGAGAACAGCTACAGGTCTGTAATTATGAGAGTCTAACGGGTCTCCCGATTTGAAGATAGGGCAGACCCTGGTTGTCTTCCAGCTTTCGGGAAATGTATTGGTATTTATGCTCAAGTTAAATATGTAGCAGATGGGATCACACACGTATTTCGCACAGACTTTGAAAATGTCGGCTGATAACCCGTCTGGTCCGATTGCTTTGTCGGTTTGCAAGGAGTTTATGCTTTTCAGCACTTCTTCCTTAGAAATGGAATGGAGCGATATGCTTCTGCTGTCTGACGAACTGTTTAATATATTTTTTATGTCATATTTGGCCGCTGAATCTAGGTAAACTGATTGAAAGTATTGTGCAAAGTTTTCTGCAATCTTTTGGGAGTCTTCAGTTATACTGTCACCCAGTTTCATAGATTTGAAGCTAGTTTTATTCGTTTTTCTATTTTTTACATGATTCCAAAGATTCGAAGGGTTTCCTCGGATGTCGGTCTCTATCTTGGCTAAATACTCTTGGCACGATTGTTTTATTTGAGTTTTTAATTTGGCTCTCAGCCTTGAGTATTCTAAGTAATCAGACTGGTTTCTGCTTTGAAGATAATTGTTATGAAGTTTATTTTTATTTTTGAGATCTCGGATTATATCGACATTGAACCAAACTGGATAGTTGGGCAAATTTGGTAGATTATGTTTCTGTGGGACGCAGATATCTAGCGTTCCGTAAATGACACTATGGAAGTACTCTACGGCTTCGTCAATATTATCTATGCTATACAGAGTGTTCCAGTCAAAATGTAGTAGAATATTCTTTAAGAGTAAAAAATTTGCCTTATTGTAGTTATATGTAGGGCGGGAGTTGCGTGGGGAGGGGGGAGGATCCCTGGGTGGCGAAGGGCGATACTTGCGACCCCTCCCACGGCCCACGCATCTCACCTGGATCTCCACGGAGAGTGTCGGATGATGTCTATCTTCCTTTACAAAGCATTCCAACGATCTGTCCACCTTGCAGTTGGTATTGCTTAAAACTAGGTCCAGCATATGGCCGTATTCGTTATTTATGTGATTGTATTGGACAAGATCGTTGGACTGAAGAAAACAGTCATAATCCAACAATACTTCCGTGGATTCGTTATTCAAATTAAAATCTCCTATAATTAAAACATTTTTGTTGCGTAACTTAAGATTGTCCGAATTCAGAGAGTCATAAAATTTTTGTCTGGTTTCGTCGGCACCCGTGCACTCGAAGTAAACTACACAAATATATATTGTTGTATTGTTTATCCTGCACCTCACCCAGATGTCTTGGTCCTTTGAAATTTCTAGCTCAAATATGCGTTCACAGGGAATCCTTTGGTTTACAGCCAGCAGCACACCCCGGCCGCGCTCGCCCGCGTCACTCCGAAACACATGGTATTCATTTGTTTCGAGCAGTTCTCCATTTTGAACAGACGGACACAACCAGGATTCCGTGAGCGCTATTATGTCCGCATTTTGTAATAGCGTATTATCCCGGAATTCTTGAAGTTTGGTATTGAGACCTCTTACGTTTTGATACAAAATTCTAATTTTTCCTGTTTTGCTCATTTCCTAGACTTGGCTTTTTAGCTTTTAAAAATATAAATTTGGAGACAGCTATCCCAACTGGCCAACTAGCAGGGTCGTTGAATTTTTCAGCTAGCTGCTCGGGTACTCCAATTTTAAATGATGCGTATTGTTTTTTCGTAGGGAGTTTTTCAATTTGAAAGTCTTCTTTCTCGATAGACCTCACATATGTCAAAATATCGTCCGTGGTTGTCTCTGGGACAAATCTCCAAGCGTGTAGGAAGACTGTCCTTTTTACAGCCTTCAGATCGGTATTTATTTTTACACCGGTAGTTACTACTGACCTTTTGGTCTTACGTTTGACAAGTTTCCAGTCACTCGAGCCTTTTGGTGTTGAATCGTCAAAATCTTGGTGAGAAGAGGTTGTTGGGTTTTGCCTTTTAGCCTCTGAGTAGGTTTTTGGACGTTCTTTGTTTGAGCCTCTGAGTAGGTTTTTGGATGTTCCAGATGATTCAATGTGTAGAACGTGGTTGCAGAGTTGAGAGAGATAAATACTGATGTCAAAGATGCGTCTACCACCAGACGGTCTGTCATCACAGAGGTGAATTAAATCAATCCCATTACTGAAGTGACCGCCATTTGACAACACGTGAGATTGGCCAGGCACTAAGCATTATTTTCACTTTTGTTTACACAACATTTACGTAAATTTTGGATGGTCAACATTCTCAATACGTGATTTTCACATCAATTTAAAGAAAAACAATTTAAAAGACCGATTTTCTGCTTGCAAAAACGAGCCTTCACAGGTAACGAGAAGTAGATAACTCATAACAAAAATAGTCTAGAAAATCACAATTGAGTGAGCTAGCATGGACGATAGGATAGGCTAGAATGCACCAGAAGGTTGAAAATACTGCAAAATACTAGAAAATACTGCTCATAATTGTATAAATTGAAGTAAGCAAGCATCATGAAAAGGGCAGGGTTGGCCAATGCAAAAAGCGTTGTGTTTCAGCATTGCAACGTCAGACCACTCGTTTTTTTATGATCATTTAGTAAAAATATGTACAGCCTGGCTGATATAATTTAGTTCATTCAACATAATGTCCCAATTTTACAACTTTTTTGGTGTTTCAATATTTGCTGAACAGATTTTATTTTTTTATTTTTTTTTGCAAACAAATCCAAGATATTTTCATAACACGAATCTTTCAGCTACTAGAAAAATGGAAGAAGATAACGAGGGTGGCCCCAGAAGTACCCGACCTGACGTATAGATGGTGGTTGTTGCTTTAAAAAATTACTATGGTAGAAAGTACTAAACTTATAAAGCTTAAGTTTCAAGTTTAAAGACGCTACGTTGTTTAGTATTTGTTTGGAAGCCATCAATAGTGAACGCTCTCGGTTAATTTGTTAACATGGAAAAAATTGGTCATCGTTATGTGATACAATACTTTAATTTGAAAGGTCTAAGTCTAACCAATATCAATACCGAGCTAGATTCTACTCTGGGGGAGTCTGCTCATTTGTTTACAACAGTAAAATACTGGGTGGCAGAGTTTAAACGCAGAGTACGAGCTGCCACGACGAACATCGCAGTGGTCGACCAAATGAGGTGACCTCGGATTATTTTCTTTTTCCAAACTTAAAAAAATGGCTCGGTGGTAAAAGATTTGCCAGCAATGAAGAGGTGGAATCTGCGGTTGATGGCTATTTTGAGGCGCTCGGCGGTTCTTATTATAAACAGGGTATCGAAGCTATTGAATATCGCTGGGAAAAATGTGTCGAACTGAAAGGAGACCATGTTGAAAAATAAAAATATTTTTTCCCAAATTTTTTGTGGTTTCTTTGTTAGGTCGGGTACTTTTGGGACTACCCTCATATCTGTGGCGTCCATACGCTCGGTCAATGACCGAGCATACGACCTTTGCACATCTTGACAAATTCAAAACAAACGAGTACAAGGTTCACACGCCGGTCATTCAACTCATTGTCAGACGCGGAGCGCATTCCATGCCGTAGCGAGAAGGCAGTACACCTGTCACGCCAAATCCCAAAATAAATTGTCACCTACACGATGCACGCAGCGTATTGTGAATGGAGAAACGAGACGGCGGGATATCTTGATCGCATTCCCGCACACATTCAAGAATAGTATAAATACCTACGTCTACCAATAAAATGTCTCTTTCCGTATTGCGATCTAACGAGTTTTATTTATCAAAAAATCATCATCATCTCTCCCTTAAGGACATATCTCCTAAATATCTATCAAAAATTACACATACATAGATGATCGAACTTGCAAGAAATTATTTTAAAAACACTATAAAACCGGAATAAAGGTATATAACAACTCGGTACATAGCTGTTATTTTACTACATAGAACCGACGTAAAAACGACATAACAACATGATGCTTGCAACTTAATAAAAAGTCACGAAGACATTCAAAAATGTTTTTATCTAGTATTAGCCTCCTCATAATGCATATTGGTGATGTTGATATGTTTTTTAAAATGTGGCGGGGGTATACAATAATCCAAATTGGGACCAGGAGTCACTGAATATATAAACAAGTGACTAATTTTTTGATGACTTCCGTGGCCTATTTGGTATGATGCATGTCTTCCAAACCGAAGGTTGTGGGGTGGATTCCCGCTGAAACCCAGTTTAAAAAAAATGCGTTCAGTTTGGTTATCAGTCACAAACATATTTTTTATGTACTGTTAACAAAAGAAAGTCAAATAACATGATTCATTCGGCTGCTGTTATAGCTACAAGGCGTGATTTTTTTAAAGAGTAGTTTCGAGTTCCGAATAGGAGTACACTTGAGAAGAGTTTGCTCTCTAAACGACGTTATAAAAAAATATTATTTGAATGAATGAACAAGTGTTTTAATAAATTTGTTGACAGTTTAAAAAAAAACATCTGAAAAACCCCAAACCTTCGGTTGGAAAACAAATATTTTACCAAATAAACTACCAATGGAAACTAGTATAACTGGATTTTTGGAAAAAATATAAAATAATAAAAACCTTCGGGTAGGGAGGTCTACAGGCATTTAACTATGGTGAGTTAATTAGCGGTTTTACTGTATTCGAGAATGAAATAATGTCTATTTCAGTGATTCAGAGAATCTACTAATTAAATAAATCTGTATGGTTAAATATCAAATTACATTTGTTGAATATATAATTTAAAACCACCGATACCAATATCAAATAACATTTGTTGAATAAAGAATTTAAAACCACCGATACCAGTAAAGTGCTGGAATACTTTTTTTTTACTTAAATAAGTGGTATGAGAAAATCAAGAGTATTATGTTTCATAGCCTTTTGTTAAAAACAAGCCTTTTTGGAGGGTTTATATTAAAGAAAGTAAATTTTTTGTTTAAATACGGAACTCAGTTTAGTTTAAGAGAAATTTTAAGTAAGGGGAAAGTAAGAAAATATCGTGATTGGTATGTTTGTAAAAATCCAGTTGTAAACAATATTTGATAAAGTGCATTCATTGCTGGACCTTGTAGTCGAGGATCCCCTCACCATTCCATCGTCAATTCGGTTGGAAAGCTAAGCTGGGCCGTGGAGTTTGTTTTTTTCTAAGTAAGTAAGCCGTTGCTCACCAGCAAACTCACCGCTCACATATCTGAACTGGATCCGACTGCACACCAACGTGACACGATCGGAGTACACCGTCATATTTTTTTTGATATTTTTAAAGGAAAATATATGACAGAAGACCTAGGTATACTCACGAATACAAGACGAAAAAAGGCCTGTGTTATTCGAAGGGAGTAGTTCAATGCATTACCGCGCGATCATGCATCTCTGATAAAGTAGTATACTACGTACAGTACCCGGCGGTAAATAATACACATGGCTTTGAAGAGCGTCGTTTCTGTCGCACGATGCGCTAACAATCCGGTACGCGACGACGTGACGGAACACGTGTATGAATGACAGAGACGACGCTCTACAAAGCTGGAGCTAGCCGATTATGTCCGACAGTCTCTTTCTTAGCCCAATGTGTATTACTTACCGCCGGGTAACGTAAAGACATTTATCACATTACCATTTCTATGCTATCGTTAACATCAGAACGTCAATTTTTATAATTCCTAAATATTTTTTTTCTTTAAAAACATATTTACTTGAGATAACAAGTTGTGCAGTGTGGAATAATGGTCTGCTTCCAAATGTTGAGATTTTTTTTTATCCACTTTGCACGGATTTCTCCTGTTACACAAAGAGGGGCGGCTTCTAGCGTTAGCTTATTCGTTAGGAATAATATCAACCAGGATTCTTTTCATACTGCTAGACGGTACCGAGAATATATCAACAGTGTCATTCAGTTGGTTCAATATCTCTATACTACGCGTGACTGAGTGTTTAGCCATGATATTCGTCCTGTAAGTTGGTATGTAGAAAAGAATGTGATTCCTTGCACGTCTATATTTATTGGGTACATATAAACTTAGTGCTTCTAGAATCGCGGGACAGTTAAAGCAACCTTGGAGAACCTTTATTACGAATATCACAATGGATTCTTGCCTTCTTGTTTCGAGGCTTCTATAGTTTCACACCGCGAGAAGTTCGGCATGGTGAGCATATTTTAGGTAATCGCCCTTGGTTCTGTACCATAGATATCTGAGGATTTTTTTTTGTATTTGTTCTATATTTTTTTTATGTTTGAGCTGATGAGGAGCCCAAGCCCAGACAGATGGTGGGGTGACGTATACAGCTTTAGGAATAATTTAATAACAACCTTTTGGAAAGTCTTATAAAAAAATATTCTTTTGAATAAACACAACACACATTCATTACGCAACCAAAAATCGAATGTGTCACTATTACTTATCAGAAGTTCTGCAAAGATTTCTTTGTAGTTCGCCTTCCCTTAGTAAGTTTTCTGTGGTTTTCTTACCAACTATGACTGTCTAAACAAATACACATGCGGAGTATCTGTATATGTTTAGACAATCACCAGCTTCCTAAACATATACTCAAATTATTAGATATACATTAATTTTAAAATATTTTTAATCTAACAGTATTATTAGTGGGTTCAAATCTTGATGAAAAGTCTGCTATCTAAACGAAGCCGACTATTTCTTGCAAAACGCGTTTGATATCGGATTGTTACAAACTATTCGGTTTTATAATGAGAATATCAAGAGACTTTTAGGACCGATATCCTTCGAAACTTATATCACTATCTAATTACGACCAAATTACAATATGCATCTATAGTTTGGGCTCCTCGTCAGCTCAAATATAAAAACAATATAGAACAAATACAAATAAAAATCCTCAGATATCTGTGGTACAGAACAAAGGGCGATTATCCAAAATATGCTCACCATATCGAACTTCTCACCGTGAGTAACTATAGAAGCCTCGAAACAAGAATCCATTGCGATATTCCTACTTAAGGTTTTTCAAGGTCGCTTTAACTGTCGCGCGATTCTAGAAGCACTAAGTTTATATTATATGTACCTAATAAATATAGCCGTGCAAGGAATCACCCTTTGTTCTACATACCAACTTACAGGACGAATATCATGGCTAAACACTAAGTCACACGTGGTATAGAGATATTGAACCAACTGAATGAATGACACTGTTGATATATTCTCGGTATCGCCTAGCAGTGTGAGAAGAATCCTGGCTAATATTCTTCCACGAATAAGGTAACGCTAGAAGCAGCCCCTTTATGTGTAACAGGAGAAATCCGTGCTAAAAATCCGTGATAAAAAAAAATATTGTTTTTTGTTATTATTATTATCTCTAATTTTCTCGATCTTTTTCAGCACAGTTTTCTTTTTTTTACGTTACAAATTTGTTGTATCATACTCGTACAACGCAAAAAAAAGACGAATAAAAAATAATTTGGCAACAAAAGCAGTCAAAATGTTGAAAATACCTTAGCCTTTTATTTTGCTTGTTATATTTCTTCAAATTTCTCAAATTGTACAGTACTCAACTCAACAGTAGTTTGGATATATGCTATAGTATTGTCCGGAAAAAAAAATTTTCAGGTCACACCCTAACATAGAATTGCACGTAATGCTCGTGAACGATGGTTTTCTATATTTTCAGTATTTCAGCAAAATTCCCTGTCGAAGAACGTTGGTTAAGCCCAATCGAAGCCTCGATTTAGTATTCATTAATGATAATCGGCCTTCTAGAGAGGACATCATTTTCAACTGTGGTATCATTATGAGGGTTTTTATAAATCACATTTAACACACAAGATCACTTATTACATCGTCGCCAAACACTGCGCATATATTTTTTCAATTATATCGCAGTTTTTTTGCGGTGGTGAAAATGCAAAAAGGACCGAAAAAAAACAACTTACATGGTTCCATCTTCAAAATGGCGGCTAAAACATCGCTAAAGCAGTCCCGATAAACAATGGCACAAAATTGCGTTAAATTAAAACCTTTCATAATAATATATGATACATTCAGCACGTTTGGAATGAAGTTAACAACGAATTATTTGTCCTAACGACATCTGAGACAAACAAAACAATTTTCCCGACAGTATATTATTTTGCACATTTCTGCTTGTTTACGAGTAGATACCAAAGTTTCTGTTAAGATTCGTAAAAACGGCCAATTAGTTTTTAGTAACCAAGTTAGTGCAGTCCGACATAAATATTAATTTGTTTGTTTAGTTGGTGTTCCGGGACACAAGGGACTTCTCCCCTGCAGTGAAATATCATAACAAGGCCATAAATAACGCTTGTGAAATACTTATATTTCTTCCTGTTCCTTCCATTTTCTGGAAAGTTATGTGCATTTCCGAGCATGTATTCAGTGACCCGTAAAACCCAAAGATATTGTTTTATTTTGCTCATGCAAAAAGTTATGAAAAGCACAAACTACGAAAACTCATTTTTCATCAAAAATAGAGCAAACTAATTGAATTCATGCGACAAAAATGTGTTGTACATCATGACTGATACAGGATGCAGATTTGTTGCAGTTGTCGTGATGTAAGCTGTTATTTCTTACGCTAAGTAAACGGACGCATCAGATTTCATTCTTGGTGGATTCACATTAGGACTGGTTTTATCCTTAACCTTTCCTTCCCTGTGTTGGGTATCTTCTACACGTTGCTTCTAATAACCATCAATATCTCTATAAATATAATAAATACAAGGTTAAGATTTTAGGTATTCCTCCATAATATATTTACGCATTGATTTAAAAAATAATATTAATAATAATCAGAATTTATCGACTACATCGTAAGTATTTTCGTGAATATCGGAAACAAATTCGCATTTAAACGCTGTGAATGCCTCGATCTTGGGTCTTGACGATAGGTGAAGATTATGCAGGAAGCGCGACACTATATTCGCATCTCACTTTTGCATACGTCACTGAATAGCGAGGAGCTCAATTGTCTCAACCTCGCAAGTGTAAGCCACGCCCGAGTTAGCCACCAACACTGCCGCGCCGCAGTAGCTGTTGAGCTGGCAACGAGACTAGATCTACGCCCGTTCCGTGAGCGTTGCCAGATGGTTTTTTAATGTTTTCAGCAAATAAATCTCAATTATTATAATTTTTAACTTCAATTATAATTAATTAAGGGGATTATTTATGAATGTTCTTATTTTTCCGATTTAAAATCGCTAATTTTTGATCGCGTACTCACTACCCAACACCGGAGCACGCGTTTCAATTTTATCACCGTAAGGGAAGGGTTAAACCCTTTTACATTCCCTCGTTTATCCCCCCTACGTATATTTTACCTTTAATTCGGAGGCTCTTTTTAGAAGAAAAAACGTGTATGGTTTGTTACGAGAGTAATGTTTTCGATTGATAATATCTCCCTTTACCATATATGAAAAATAATGTACGGGTGATTGTCCGTCTTTGCGGGGCTCGTGAGTATTTGCTCACGTATGTGTTTATGGATTTTGTGGGGATGGATAGTCATTTGAATGATTTATGTGACCACGTAACTATCTTCTTTTTCTTTTGTCTGGTTGGTTGGAAGAGATTGCCACCTGGCAATAATCCCGCCAGAATATATTTGCAATAAAAGTGTTAAATAAATAAATACTGTTCAATTAAGACTAGTATCATGTTATATCTGAAATGTGCATGTGTTCTATCGACATAAATGAAAAATATTTAAGAGGGGTAAATTTATAATTTCTTTAGTTAGTTATAGCTTTTTGGTTTTTGTTAAATATTCAAATGTGGAGTTCCACAACTTTAAGCCAAAACATTTGATATATTTCAATATAAATATTCAGTAACACAAAAAATGCCGCTATATCATTATCTGTCTCCATAAGGCTATAGCAAAAATATTAGCCGATTGTCTATGAGTTTAATTTCCTTACCCTTTGTGACTTTGGGTCAGATCTGTCAAAAATATGTGATAGCTAAAGTATAACAGCCTGCACATAATAAACCAATTTATACACAGGCGTCTTTCATCCACATAATGACTTACTATCATACTAGATCACACTTGATAGCCTATAAGTTATCGCACTAGATGCATGAATTTGAAGATGGTAATTAAAATGATTAATGAAATATCTGATAATTGTATAAGACGGAAAATATAAATAAAAGGGCTGAGTAAATTTTGATAATGGATAATCATTCATATTTATTTGTTACATTATTCATTTATCCCTTTATAATTTACTTTATCACTAAAAAACACACAGAAAGACGACACATGTAGTTTAATTAGAATAATGCGTCACTTCATAATGGATAATCATTCATATTTATTTGTTACATTATTCATTTATCCTTTTATAATTTACTTTACCACTACAAATCACACAAAAAATTACACATGTAGTTTAATTAGAATAATGCGTCACTTGATAATGGATAATCATTCATATTTATTTGTTACGTTAATTATTTATCCCTTTATTATTTACTTTACCACTACAAATCACACAAAAAGATGACACATGTAGTTTATTTAGAATAGTGCGTCACTTGATAATGGATTATTATTCATATTTATTTGTTACGTTATTCATTTATCTCTTTATAATTTACTTTACCACAACAAATCACACAAAAATATGACACATGTAGTTTAATTAGAATAATGCGTCACTAAATAATGGATAATCATTCATATTTATTTGTAACGTTATTTATTTATCCCTTTATAATTTACTTTACCACAACAAATCACACAAAAAGATGACACATGTAGTTTAATTAGAATTATGTATCACTAAATAATGAATAATCATTCATATTTTTTTGTTACGTTATTTATTTATCCCTTTATAATTTACTTTACCACTACAAATTACACAAAAAAATGACACATGTTGTTTAATTAGAATAATGCGTCACTTGATATTGGATAATCATTCATATTTATTTGTTACATTATTAATTTATCTCTTTATAATTTACTTTACCACTACCAATCACACAAAAAGATGACACATGTAGTTTAATTAGAATAATGCGTCACTTGATATTGGATAATCATTCATATTTATTTGTTACAATATTCATTTATCTCTATGAATAAATCCTGCTATAATTGCAAATACAGCTCCTATAGATAAAACATAATGAAAATGGGAAACTACATAATAAGTATCGTTGTAGTATAATGTCGATTGATGAATTCGCTAAAATAATTCCTGATTGTTAACAATAATCATTTGCATTAAAATTATTGATTTTCATAGGGGCCCTTCACGAACTAAATTAAACCCCTTTATAATTTACGTTACCACTACAAATCATACAAAAAGATGACACATGTACTCGTTGTTTAATTAGAATAATGCGTCACTTGATAATGGATAATCATTCATATTTATTTATTACATTATTAATTTATTCGATTATAATTTACCACTACAACTCATACAAAAAAGATGACCTATGTAGTTTATTAAGAATAATGCGTCTCTTCTGACCCTGGGTTTGCGGGTTTGATTGCTTCTTGTACTATTTTTTTTTCTTTTATAGTTTCCACCCAGATACCTAAATCTAGTTTTCTGTTGATCGGAAAATGTTGAAATATAACGATACCTACGGAATCCATCCCCGTTCAAAACCAATTTAATTAATCAGGGTTCCATACTGATTTTTACAAAATACCTGTTGAAGAACTTTCTCGTCAATTGATAGAGATCGTCACATGACAATAAGCCCCTTAATATTGTACTACTATTTGTACATATTGTACTACATGACAATAAGCCCCTTCATATTGTTTTATATATTGAGTGTTAACATAAGTTGAGTCCGTTTTTTCCAAATTTAAAAATGAGCACCAAAAGTAAAACAAAATGCTAAATGTTATACGTCATTCGAAAGAAAATTTTCTGCTCTACGAGATATTGTGCTTGTTTTTACGTTACATATATTATTTTATTTAATTACGAGTCTTCAAAATGGAATATCAAGTAGACGAAAGTGAGCATTTTCGACACCTCCTTCTGTTCGCGTTCAATCGAGGGAATAAAGCTGCCAAAGCTGCTCGCGATATTTGCGAAGTGTACGGTGAAGATGTTACGAATGAAAGGACAGCTCGTCGATGGTTTTTGCGTTTCAAAGATGGTAATTTCGACCTGAAAGACAATTCTTTCGAATGACGTATTACCTTTACCATTTTATTTTACTTTTGGAGCTCATTTTTAAATTTGAAAAAAAAAAACGGACACAACTTATGTTAACACCTAATACAATGAAAGTATAATCAAACATAAATAAGGCGTTTTAATACTTTTTGCTATATTACTTTATGAAAAAAAAAATGGCTTTATTTTAAACAAAAAACAAGGAATGTGATATTTATTAAACCACTTGGACCATATAATATTGTTTATAGTTAAGGCATTAGTTTCACGAGAAAATGGTAATATATTCAAAATAAATACAATTGATTTGCCAGAATCTATTGTATACAATACAACAAATATTGAACAATTTGAAATTATTTCTTTTCTATGCATCCAGAATGCTAAATGATTCGTACTTGTTGCAACCCGTGAAATATTCACGGAAGTAAAACAAATTCTACGTTTATGAAAATATATATTCATAAATGTAAAATTGGTTTATATATGTCATTTATACATCGTCCCCTTTCACATCGGTTCAAAAATTGTTAGCTAGGTATTTAAAATTCGTTCAGTATCACGGACCCACCGAGATTCAAATTTATAATAACTTTCGGAGAGAATCCAAGTATTCCTCTCTCGCTCTCTTGTATTCAAAATTCAATTCTCGTCTTCTTTCTTTGACGACAACCATCGTATGAGTTTTGGCCTATTTATATTATAATTCTGCCAAATTGCCATCGAATAATAGTTTGTTTTATCTACAAATAATTAAAATATATTCATTTAATCGTAAGTCAATATTCTCACTTTGATTCCAACGTTGTCAGAATACCTATGACTTTGGTCACATTTATTCAAAAAATCAAAAAATATTTTCCGTGCCACAGTTATTTTTTCTACTATTTCTAAAGTTGTTAGAAAATATATTTTTCTTTAATCGTAGAAATGACGTTTGTTTCACTTTCTTGTGTCATGTTTATATTATATACTCGTATTTTTGATAAAATAAATAAATCACTTATTTTAAATTTTATATAACCTAATATATTTTATTTAAGTTAACTAAATAAATTTAATACGAGTTTAAAGTAAACAACTAGTGTTTTGTTAATTTTACTAACAATTTGTTGGAATATGTTTTATTTGGGTCAAATTTAGTAAAACAATTAATTCTCCATTCTACGGCCAAATTTTAACCTTATTTTCAATGTTGTGAAAATAAATATTATTATGGTTATATTTATTGAAACAAGCAATCATTTTATTTTCAGCGGCTAATTTTTCTACCTTGTTACCAGCGTTGTAAGACGACCTATTATTTCGGTCTAATTTATAAAAAACTAATAAAAGTCCCTTTACTTCCCATGGCTTATTTTTTTACCTTATTCCCAGCGTTGTAAGTCCACCTATTATTTTGGTCTAATTTATTAAAACAAATAAAAATCACTTTCCTTCCCATGGCTTATTTTTTTACCTTATTCCCAGCGTTGCAAGTCGACCTATTATTTCGGTCTAATTTATTAAAACAAATAAAAATCACTTTCCTTCCCATGGCTTATTTTTCTAACTTATTTCCAGCGTTGCAAGACGGTCTATTAATTTTGTCTAATTTATAAAAACAAATAAAATCACTTTCTTTCCCATGGCTTATTTTTTCACCTTATTCCCAGCGTTGCAAGACGTCCTATTATTTTGGTCTAATTTATAAAAACAAATAAAAATCCCTTTGCTTCCTATGGTATATTTGTCTATCTTTTTTTTTTTTTCAAGGTGATCTATGATTTTTTTTTATATTTATTGGGACAAATGAAAATCATTTTCCATTCTATGGCAAATTTTTATACCTTGTTTCTTGTTAGAAATACGACCTGTGATTTTGGTCAGATTTATTAAAAAAAGGAAAACCCTTTTTCCATATGTGG
This sequence comes from Odontocerum albicorne, assembly GCA_949825065.1. NCBI lineage: Eukaryota > Metazoa > Arthropoda > Insecta > Trichoptera > Odontoceridae > Odontocerum > Odontocerum albicorne. The sequence goes on from OX463838.1 coordinate 4,916,679, forward strand.
CTGTTTTCAAGTTAGTAAAATATGGTATATCTATAATTTAGGTTACATTTATTAAAACAAACATTAAAACATTTTACTTCTTTGAAAAATATTACAAGACAACCCCTAACTTTCTGGTTTGTATTAAATATTTAAATTTAGAGTTTAAATTATACCTTGACATTTTTTATTTAAAATTTTCTTTCAAATGGGAAAATGTTTTTACTCAGAGCAAAGCATGAGATAAAACCGCGAGATAGTAAGTCGATTCCTTTGAGATTTGTTCAGAGTGTACTGGGCAAAGATATAATACTAGCTACTTATATGCAGGTGTCTATATTATACGTTTTCTGCTTCTATTCTAAGAAATCCAAACAGCGTATTTCAAATTCTTGTTTTGAAATATGAGTATATATAAATGTATTGTAAATAAAAGGAATATAAAGAAAACTTAAATAAAATCTAAAAAATTATGTCAATCTGTTTATAATATGATAAATCTTTTCTTTAATTTTGAAATATGTTTTAAAATTACCATCATACTAAGATATCTTCAGTGCCTCAAAGTAAAATGTCGAATATAATTGTTGTGATTATAAAAATAGGGGAGGTTTATAGAATTTGAAATGTAATGCTTACGTTAGGTTGGTTGTAAAAGGAAAATTTTGATAAGTTTTACACAAAAAAGGATTGTCTGCAAGTGTTTCCCAAATCTGCTTTCATCATTGATATCTTAAATACTTTGAGGCAGACAAAGATCGATCCAACTGAAATATTACTCAGGGAAACGAAATTTTACCAAAAATGAATATCACCCATTAATTAAATATCACACAATTATAATTTGACTGTAACAATTAGAAAATAAGTATGTTAAAATGACAGAAATACACTATTTCTGACTGAAACGTAATGGAATTTTATGCACACTTGAAACAATACCCAAATATCTAAAAATCGAATACATCACAATTTACTTTGAAAATTTGAACAGAGAAAAAAATTATGTCTGGCACTGATGTATCATAAGTAAGTAAAGTGATACAAAATGATCTGTATGTAAAAACACAATGATAAATTTGAGGATTAGTTGTACTATGTCTTATATGTTAGTATATAAAAGGTTCAGTACAACTAGTTGAACTATTATTACTGTGTAACAATTTCTTCCAACTAACTGGAAAGATGTTTAAAGGGTTTGCATGTTTACCAGACAGGAATCATTTAAAAAAAATCTGAGCTCAACGGAAATTATACCCGTAACCCCCCCGGTCATGTTTTTGAATTACACTTTGGTAAATAAAATTTTAAATATTTTTTGAGAACAGTTTGTTATTGAAAAACATATTTTATATTTATTACGAATATATCTAAATAATTTTAATAACAACTCTATATAACTTTGATATACATAATGTGCAAATCAGCTTATAAAACTCTAGGATTTGTAATGAGAATCTCTAAGTCGTTTGAAAACCAAATGGTGCTCAAAATGTTGTTTAATTCATTGATCCGTAGCAAACCAGAAAGCAATGCTTGCATTTGGAGCCCGGTGGGGGCGCAGAACTCGCTCATGGTGGAGAAAGTACAAAAAAATATATACGATATCTCTGTATGAGTGAGTTTGGTGTCTATTCATGGCTTTATCCTCAGTTTCTGCTGGGCATGCTCGGTATAACTCCTTGAGCGTAAGAAGAGATCTACGTCTCCTGTTATACGTTGTCAAACTCGTTCGAGGAATTGTGAGCTGTCCAGCATTACTACAAAGATTAGCTTTAAATGTTCCTAACAATTACACTAGACTGCGCCGGCAAGAACTGTTCTCAATAATATACCCAAGAACGGGTCTTCCAGCCGCTATGCCTGTTGGAAGGCCCTTAACTTTTTTGAACGGGACTGCTTCGGATATTGACATATTTCATATCACGTTACCAAAAGCAAAAGTAAGTTTTCTTCTAAGATTAAGCGCGTTAGAAAGCACCCATCAACGTACTTAAGTGACTTTGAATTTAAGTGTATGTTTGTGTGTATATATGTATGCATATACATAATTTTTTTATTTTGTATGTTTTTTTTTATTCTATATAATTTTTCTTTCTTTTAATGTTAACATTTTTTTGTATTTTTCAAAGTAATTGGGCTAAGCCTGTTTTGAGAAAATAATAAATTAATATATAAAAAATGGATGAAATTTCATAAGAAATTATTGAAACAACGATAACGCTGTTTTCAAACAAAGTTATGCGAATTCTGGATTCCTGTTATAATTAAAATTAAAGTTGCTCTTGAAAAGACATATGTGGGAATAGTTTTCATATAAAATATCGTAAAAAATGTTTTATTCGTAATCTTCTATGCAAAAAACGAAATACGTTGTAAAATGCTGAGATAAAAAGATCGTTATTGTTAAAAAAACTGACAGCGATTAAAAGAATAGTTTATCAAATAGATTTTTTTTACTCTTCTGCGTCATGGCCTCAATGTTGAGGAACGTGACCCAGAATAACGTTCTTGTATCTCATGCGCATTATTCCTCAGTCTTCTTGACACTCTGCCGTTAGCAGAGCTTGTGGCAATGACGGTCTCGTATCACTCTTCATCTGTTCACTCTATGTGATCCATATCTGTTCCTGTTATCCTTTATGTTGCCAGTTATGTGTTCACTGTTTTTATAATTACTTGTGCGACACTTCTCAACATATTCCTATTAGTGATGGAGGCATAATACAAAAATTGGCGGACCACACAGTTGCTTAGTTCCTTCAGGGAAAAAAACTCTTAAATTTAGTGTAATACTTGAATTCGTTTATATTGATTAACATGCTTTATTTTGCCATACTTTTCAAGTTCAACATATATTTTTTCCTATTGTTTTGATCTTTTTTTTTTTTTATTAAACAAGTAAATTATTGTACAAACATTTGTCAAGGCTATACCTATATACAAATTTATAACTTAACTAATATTAATTATATGTTATAATTTATGAACTTACTTAATCTTATTTTCCTACATATCATTTTATTTTATTTATTCAATCTTAATATATGAGATCTTAGAAATAATTAACACCTACATACTACTTATAACTAGATAACAATTTTTACACTAATTATTTAGCAAAAACAAGTCCACTCGTTCAGGCTACTTGTATTCCATCACATTCACTCAGACTTTGGTCGTCCCATCTAATACTGAGGGTGGACTAGTCAGGCAACAGATAATGCTTCGGGAGCTTGTGCTTATAACGGAAGGGTAGGTCGGATTTACTCTCGTAAGCCCCCAGGGCAGCGACTAAGGGATTGCTGTAATTTTGTTGGCTTTTATAGAACTTCACGGTCCAAGCAAGCATGTGGTGTTGTAGGGTTTCTTCTCGCTGTTCAGCGTGAAGTCGGGTAAGATTTGTTCTGAGATGGGTGTTAAAAGATATCTTGAATGCCTTGTTCTGCACTCTCTGGAAAAGTTCAACACATATTTTTTCCTATTGTTTTGATCTAACAAGTCTTAAAATTATGAATTGTTTTATAAAGGTTTTTATTCGTGTTTGTTATGTTTGGTCCTTGTACGAATTAGGGAAATCTGTAATGTGGGAAACTTGAAAAAATAAATAAATTTTAATCGTCTTCGGCTCCATAAATCGAATACTCCAGCTTAGGTCACTGAAGTAGACACATAACCCAAACGTGCCGGCAATACTAACGCGCATAGAAAAATAATCGATGTAAAAAATAAAAAGTATCACTAAATTGAGAAAAAAAGAATGAGACCAGACTTAGATACGTTTTTATTTTTGATTTTGGTACAATTTCGAATCGATCTGTTACCGCAGGTGGAAAATAAGTGTCGCATAAGTCAGACCTAAAAGGTCGTCAAAAAATGCAATTAATTTATCTATCATCATCATCTCGGTCGTATCTTATTACTGAGGGCTACAATTTATCAGATGTTGATGGTATAGGTTATGAAAAAAAAACGTTTCCACCCCTCCCGTTCGCTTGTTATTTGCATGGCAGCATATAGGCTTCTCTCAGTTAATTCTTGCACCTGATAGCTCTATCTTGCCTAAGCTCTGTCTCTGCATCTTCTAGCTGGCACACTTTCTATGACCACCAATTTGTCCAGATTATCTGGTTTACCTCTAGAAATGTGCCCGAGGAACGCTGAAATACGCTGGAAGCATATTCAGTACAGTTGTACAGTCACATTTAACTCCCGGAGTATAGAGTCATTCGTTTTTCTCGTAGTCTACGGGATATCTAGCGTTTGATACTATCGTCTCATCTCTAAGGAATCCTTTTTTAATAAACAATTTATTTATTTATTTATTATTTATTATTACAAATGACAAGAAATGTACACAATTTGAGAAAAACAACAGATAATTTGATTTGGACATACAATTTTAATGGATCTGGGTTTGTTGCCTTTCATTTGTCGTATCCCCAGTAAACTAGGCTTTTGCCTGTATCTCACTGAGGATATTTAGCATGAGAAAAATAAATCGATACTTCTTTCCGATTTTTGATTACACAAAAACAAAACCCCGTTGCACGCTCTCATCAACCTGACAGTGACACTCAACTACTACAACTGGAAACATCTTGCGAAATTCAACTGCTCACACATCATCACTCCAGAAATACCAAAAATATTCATCCCACACTATACCGCACACAATCATAAGAATAAAAATCAAAATCAAAACAAAAAAAATACACAGAAACACAAATACAAAAACAACCAAAATTAAAACAACAAGAAGAAACCCACACTCACGAGCCCACCTAAATCCCTTCCACTCGTCATTCATCTTGAAAGCTCAAGTACTCAAAATCCTGTCGCAATAACAACCACGCTCCGATCGACTGTCTAAATGGTTTTCCTACCTTTACCTTTATTGAAGTCGGCACGCCATTGTATGTAATGGGAGCCAAATAAGCATATTGTCTTTGGGCAAAAGAGGTTTTAACTCTAGGGATGGTGAAATAATACAAATGTATGTTTTCGTAACGTATATTAAAAAGATTTGTGAAAATTTTTATTTCCGTCAACTGAATATTTGAAGAAATCCACTCTTATATTTTTATTTCCGTCAACTGAATATTTGAAGAAATCCATTCTTATATTTTCAACAGAAATGCTGGAAATGAATTATTTCTCAACTTTTGTTAAATATATTGTAGATACTGAAAGTATTATTCGAATATAATTGGAGCATTATAATAAAGGCATGTTTATAAACTGTCAGCAAATTTCATATCATTGATACGTGGATGATACAACCCTTTTAGCAAATGACCCAAGTTACACGTAAGAACTCCTTACCATAATGGAAAGGTTTAGTAGTGACGTGAGACTCAAAATTAGCCATTATTAGACCAAAGTTGTCATTATTTACCACCAAAACAACAATGCAGTGGAAATATAACACTTTGGTAATTGTGAAGTAATTGACAGCTATACATATGTTCGAATGGTTCTCGATTCTTTGATATTCAATAATGGCGAATGTGAATCGGGAATAAAATGAGAATTACTACCTTACGGTCGGTCACTCATAGATAATCTGAAGAACGTACGGAGACACAGAAATATTACAATATCAAACAAAGTAAAATTTGAAAAAAAACATTGATTTTCCTAATGTTTCTGCATGGACGAAACATCGTTATTGAGGGAAAAGGAACGCAAGATGATGTACATCTAGGGGATGTAGTACTGGCAATGTACCTTGGACAACAAGAAGATCAATTTATCAATTTCAACTTCGTATTGAAGAGCATTTATCTGAAAGAACTACAAAATAAAGAAAATCAGTTATGCGACTATGAACTTTCAGATACTATGCGTATCCAGAAAGTAAGTGTACTGAGGCTCTCACGACCAGATGGATTTTATTTTCGACATGTTGGCCACATTTCCGTGTAGCCTGACCCTTTCCCTCCGCAACGAGACCGGTGCGAGGTCAGTACGTTGAGAAGTGTTGACGCGACAACACGTTTCGTGAAAAATGTCAATCCAATCTCCCGCCAAGTGCGAAATACGTGGCGTCATCCGTTATCTCGTTTGGAAGGGAAACCTTCGGTTGAGGTTTATAATGAGGTGAAAACTGCATGTGGTGATAAAGCTATGAATTGTACGAGTGTGTACAAGTGGTGTCGCGAGTTTAAAAACGGTCACGTCACACCTCTTCACCCTCCGCCAAAAAGTTCAAAACCACAATTTCAGCCAAGAAAATCATGGCATCCGTGTTTTGGGACTGTCAAGGCATAATTTTAATTGAATATATGCCTCAAAGGGAGACCATCAACTCTGCAAGATACTGTGAGACCCTAAAAAATTGCGGAGGGTGATTCAGAACAAGAGGAGAGGCATGCTGACAAAGGGAGTCTGCTTGCTGCACGACAATGCCAGACCACACACGGCCAACGCCACGAAGGAACTGCTCACCTAGTTTAAATGGGATTTCCTGAACCATCCCGCGCATTTCCCTGACCTAACACCTTCAGATTACTATCTCTTTACCTCCCTGAAGCTGCACATGGGTGGAAAAAGGTTTTCAACTGACGAGGAGGTAAAGGAGGAGGTGGAGAAGTGGGTGGAGGGGATGGCGGGAAACTACTTCGAGGAAGGCATCAAAAAGTTGATACCCCGCTTCACCACCTGCATTGAGAGGAATAGCGACTATGTCGAAAAATAGCTTACATATGTACTACGGTAACCACGTAATTTTTTTGTTAAAATAAAAAAAATTGTAACCTACAAAAATTCAGTACACTTACTTTCTGGATATGTCTCGTACTTTGGCTAAATTATCAGACGGAAAAATACAATCCAAGATTAAGCAGAAGGGTCACGGAAAAATCACCAACGCGATAGACAGACCTGGAAATAAATGCAATCCAAAGCTCTCTCCAAAAGTTTAGTCGAAATATTATCGACCGGGAAAAATGGAGCCATATCGTCCTTTCTAAAGTGCGGTAAATTTGGTCACAAAATCAAGTCTAAAGAATATAAAAAAACTTGAAGATGTTGTGAGTCTCTAGCAGTTAAAATGGTTGACCATTCCAAACCCAAAAAGCTGAAAAATAATGTTCCACGAGGAATACATAAAAGTTAAAGCAATGAATTATATTATATAGGGCTAGAGACACAAAAGAAAAACGGCGGTGTAAATCTGAGAATAGCATGAAAAACGTGTCTACCCAAGTGAGCATAATGCGCTGGAGAGCCGTGATTTATTGGTCGGTGCTGGCGTCGCGGCGGTATATAATTTTTCCATTATAACGGCTAGAATTTATCCTGCATAAGTACAGAATCATCCACATTTTGATATTAACTCATAAGTGTCCATCGAAAGGTTTTTCATATAAAAATTTCCTTTTGCGTAACTTTCTCTCCTTCCAAAGCCTGCTGAGAAAGCACTGGGAAGAATATGTATATGGAGTGAACTTCGTCACTCCATATACATATTCTTCCCAGTGCACGCATTTATTTTCCTCTTAATATTATCGAACGCCCTTACTTAATTATGATAGCAGAAAAATACTGAAAGATGCCAGTTTATGATAATATGAAATTTAAATATAAGGGATGAATGAAAACTTAAGACTGATGTGTTGAAAAATATAAAGAAGAGAAATTCAAAATGGTTTGGTCATGTATAACGAATGACTGATGTTAGATAGACATACTAAACATGAGTGTTAGACGTGGTAGAAGAAGACTAAGAAAGTATGGCTGTATCAGTTATATTATATTTTGGATGAAAGAAATTTAGAAAGTCAGAAAAATCGTTAGAGTTGTATTATAATGTATATATATGTAAAAGAAGTGAAGGGTGTGTATCAAAATAGGAAAATCAGGCGTTTTGTCCTCTCTGTCTACTCAGTAAAGGAAACGGCATGGTTGTATATATGTATCGAGGTATTTTATTCAGCACATTTCTAATGTATTTTATTACACTATCGTTGTTTAGATTACGTGGCAATCTCTTCCAACAAACCAGATAAATATCAAAAGGCAAACGGAAGACTTTTTGAAAACAATTTCGATTACAACGGGAATATAACTTGCAACAGAAGACAAGTTTCTTAACAACCAGGCCACAGAAGAGGTCAGGAGGAGATTTGTATCTCCTGTGCAGATATAAAGTGGAATTATTTAAATAAATCCATGGGCAACAAGATAACAATGGGTTAAGGACACGCGGCGTCATGGTGCTCCATTTATTGACGTTTATGTGAAATTGATTACCTGAATGATCGTTAGTTATACCCATCCTTGGCTGAAATGAAGCACATCAGCGTTTTGATGAAAGGGTTGAACGTTCACAAAAGAAATTTTATTTAATATCGCGAAGAGGATTCATCCTTTCAAATAAAATGAAGATTGACGATTTTCAGTGCACGAAAAAACATGCTCGTATTCTTGAAAGTTGAAAAAGTTTAAGTTAGTTATTTTGTGAAAGTATCGATACCAAAAATTTATTGCCGACTTTTTGTATACAAAAAATGTACTTTTTTTATGTGTTTAATTGAATTTTGAGAAAATAAAATGATAAATTGATTTGATGGTATTTTGACGTCAGTGAAGTTTTCTTGTAGTTGTTGCGTCAAAAAAACTACAGTCAAAAAATATGTAAACATTCAATGATGAAATTGGTAAGTCTGGTGAAGATGTATATTACAATCTCCAGCTTTATTCTAAACCTACTATTACATGAGCATGAGATGATTGGATGTTATTATACTCAAGAAAATAGAGCATGGTCCCTGTGACGTTTGAAATGTCACGTCTCAAAGGAGTGGGACAAAATCGTTTTTTTTTACAAATCGAATAATTTTTTTTATAAATCGAAAAATGGTTTACCTCTAAATTGACGCTTTAATTCCTAATTTTCATTATACTGTGACCTTCTAATGTATTGTATGATTTGTATATTTCTTTAAATAGTCCAAGATCCACAATGAATTTATTCTAATTACGAACATTTAATTTTAAGTATAAAAAAATCGAAAATCCAATTATCGTATACCCCATCCCTAGCCAATGCAGACTAACGTAGTGACTTTTGACAAATGTCGCCAAATATAATTTGATTTTAACAAACTACCACATTTTTGCTAATTTGTAACAAGATGTATTAATTTGACATTATTGTTAGTTTTATGTAATGTTTTACCCTAAATAACTTGCTAATTATTAGAATCGAGGCTTATATTAAAGTTGATAAAATAATTAAAATTACTGAACGTCGTTACAAGGCTGTACGAGTATTGGGGCAAATTTGTGAAACGTCATAGGGACTATGCTACATTTTCTCAAGTATAGTATAGATGAAATAGATGTTAAGAATAAACAATAGTCGTGATGATGATAACACCATTGTTTTATTGAAATACACTTTCCAAGTTTGCGGTACAGCCTGGAAGATTTATTTTGTTGTATGGTAACTTTGACAACCAATTGAACATATCAAAGAGGCTTGACGTAAAAGCCAGACCGATGACACATTTAAAAATAAAACAAAAAAAGTACCGATGGAAATCTAACCACAACCTTAGATCGTAAGATCGATTACTTATCAACTAAGCCACAGATATCATATTTTATATCCATAGTTCTTTTGGTGAGTTGTTCTGAATGTCTGTTATGGTAAATATATGTTGTAATTTATTTTTATCAAACACTGTTTATTCCACTGTTTATTCCATAACCCTACCGGTTTCAAGGCTTTCACCTCATCTTCAGGGAAGCGCAAACAAAACTAAATGCTGTTCGAACTGGTACCGATATACACGCTTCAACGGTTGGGGGCTGAGGGATGAGGGAGGCATGGGATAATTTCAGCCAAGAGTGAAGAGATTTTTGGGAAATAACTGTTCAACAGATGTTCGGATCGGCGTACTGACTTAGAAATTTCTAGGGCCTCTAATCTGTCCAATTTATTTCCGTTACTACTGATATGTAAGAATTTGGCATCATCGATAGAAAAAGTATGGTTTTCACGGTGACAATGATTAGCCATTTGAGAATAAATTAGAGGATTTGTTAAGGCGGATTTGTGTTCCCGAAATCTCTTTTCAAAAGATCTTCCTGTCTTTCCTATATAGAAATTATTACAGTCAGCACATAAAAGTAAATATATGTAGTTGTTAGGCTCACCTTGTTATAAAAATGTTAAAAGAAATAATATTTCAAAGAAAATAAAAATCATTGAAAATGCAGACAACTAATCTTGAAATAAATAGTACAATTTTAAACGAATCTTATGGCATGAATAACTTATATGCTGGCTGAATAATAAATTATAGTAGATCAAGTATGAGATGGCATGAAATTGTATTTTTGGCATGCAAGCTCTTAACTGTAATGATAATTTCAATCTTAGCATGTATAATAAGTGGATTGTGCGGTTTTACTATGCTTCCGTTTGCTCTAAGCACGAAGAATATGTAGTACACGTAGTGCAAACTTCATCATGAAAGCATCTACATTTACTCAATTCACCACAAACATATCTTTTAAAATGTGGTGCTTTTGAAGGTTGACTAATATTTCGTGTCTTTCATCGTTATGTCTATGACGTTTTGGTAAAGAGGTACAAATCATCAAGTACTTATTTGTCAGTTTGAAGTTGTGCAACACTTGTATTCCTGAAATACAGACCTCAGGTAAATTTTAAAGGTAAACTTTGAATACATTATTTATTTATGTATTCAAAGTTTACCTTTAAAATTTACCTGAGGTCTGTATTTCAGGAATACAAGTGTTGCAAAACTTCAAACTGACAAATAAGTAATTGACGACTTTTACCACTTTACCAAAACTGATATATTTTCTTTGAAATAAAATTCTTGTGGTGTAAACGGTAGTAGTATTTAATGTGTAAGTGCGTAATGACTATGTCTTGAAATTAATTGATACTGAATCAGTCACCATAAAATAGGAAGTGTATTGAACGTAAAGTAAAGTGTACGGAGTAAAAATAAGATCCTTTGACATATATGAAGAGTAAAAAATCCTGCGACGTAGTAAGGAAAGATATCGCATCCCCTGAGAATATGCGAGAAAGGTTCCACTCCTGGTACCATATATTTGTTCAGAGATATTTCCTCTGAAAATCAAGTAAGCCACAAAGATTGTGAGCCGCAAAAGAGAAATAATAAAGATTGATATTATACCGAAAATTGTTTAAATTCTTTTACATATATGTAACATAAATAAAACAAGATTAAACTTAAGGCAACTCGCTTTTTTCACATTTTTTTGTCTTTGGTGTCAAATATAATTGTACAGCACCAGTATAAAGACTAAAATAGGTGGATGGCTGTCACTCAATACTCGTCGATTCCAGTTTGCTTCTTGCGTTTCCTTTAAAAAGTAGCAGGGTGAAGAGATTCCTATTTAGCAGGTAGAAGTTTGTCGTAAATAAAACACAGTAGACGTTCCAGAAACTGAGAATATAATTCACTCATTTTTCATCCCTTATATGCAGCCCATCGCTCATCGTAAACCTCTTTATTCGCCCGTGTATGCGTCACGGCTTACTAGATACTTGCTAGATACCATGTAAACCGCGCGCTCTCTGCATGCATGGGATGTACGATTATTTATAGGGATTATTGCAAAGACCACGCATAAGGAACATTGCATAATAATATGTACAGATATCAGCTCTACAATATTTACACAGCAATTACACAAACAAAATCATGTATTTAAGGTGACGCTTACGTCCGATATAATAAAACAACGAAATTTATTACAGCTACGTAACGTTTTTAGGAAAATTTGTAAGAACTGCACGTTTTTTTTAATTTTATAATTTGACATTTTTTTAAGTTTCATCAATTTAAACTTCAAATTAAAGCTTGCATTAGATACAGAGTAACTAGTACCTTATAAAATATTCCACTTTTTTATTATAATTATTTATTCACCATTAAAAAAACCCAATGGCATAGTTAATTATAATAAACTGTAGTTATATGAGTGTAAATGTTGTGTGTAATTTTTTAAACTGGATTCATAAATTCACGAAAGTAAAATCATTGCACTTCATCATAGGTTTTGTCTCTTAAATTTTCTTATATGGAATATAGTTGGCCTTCAATTAAGAAGTGTAAATAAAATATGATTTGTTCTAATGAGTGAATTATTTCATGTTAATCATTGTTATTAAAGTATAATACACACCATATGCCATTTCCCTATCAGGGTAGGCAGAGAAGACAGAGTCAAACTTTTCAATCTCGACCAAAATATTTCGTCTCTATCACATCCATACACTTTCTCATATAATTTCTACGATTAAACTGACTTCCTACGTTTTCTTCTTTCAATATATCACTTGAACCAATCATATTTTCTTTGGTATACCACAAAATATCATTCTTGTACAAAATATCATAATTTATGAAACATTGTAATTTATTTTTATCAAACGAAAAAAGTGGAATAAACAGTGTTTGATAAAAATAAATTACAATATATTTAAACCTCCACGACGTTAAAGCCTTAACTATAAACAACAACTTATGAAACATTATTGTTTGCCTTGAAATTAGAAGTTACGTAACTTAATTTTTTTTGTTGAAAAAAGTTATTTGTTTTGTACGCATTCATTTCGAAATAAATTGAAAATGTCATCAACCTTTTTTTCATGTAATTTGTCTTATTATAAGTTTTCAGAACACATTTAATTTAATGTTTTAATGACATTTTTGTTACTTTATATCTCATCAAAATGTATTTTTAATGATTTAACGGAAGTTAGTCAGTTGCTTTGCTATTCGCATTGGAAGCCTAACACACCCAAGTTGGAAGTCAAGCGTATTTACTAAACTACGGAGGAAGTCGTAACATCTATAATTAAAAATCAGAAAGCTTTTTACAACTCTACATTTTTTCGAAAAATTAAAGTTTGCTCACCTTAAAATCATAACTTTAAGTAACCGAGATGTATACAAACTTTCAGATCTGAGAAACCTTTATATATAAAAGCTTATTTTATTTGAAACCAGGAGATTCGTAATTAATAAATAAGGGTGCAAAAAATAAGAGTGTTTTAATATAATGTTACCACAAAGTGAAGCCTTAATTTTTTGAAAGCTATTGTGATAGTCTTACTATATTTTAAGCCCAACACATCCCGAGGCTTGAGAACTTCACAATGGCGAGATAAAAGGAAAGATATGTTGAACAATGGGTTGTTGCAGAAAATAGGGTCAGCCTCGAATGCATCGCCCTCTTGCGGTGCAGGGTGCATTATCTGGGTTAGGGGGGACGATAGAGATAATGTACTCAGCCACGATCATGGGGTGAAATTCTCATACTTGAAATAAACTCAGAAATGAAAAGAGATATAAGTGAAATTCAATTATATTTTTATTTTCTTATAAATATAATCAGAGAATCAAAGGAAAATCGCTTTACTGCCTGGCAAATAATATACACTATTTAATAAATTTATTTATATTTATATCCAGGTTTTGACAGTATGGATAGTTAATAATGAAATAATATTTCATAGAGCTAACATTAATTATTTAAACTAAGACAGTACACTTAAACATTGTAATTAACAGGCGGCACTAACTCGTTAACATATTAATTATTCACTAAACAATTATATAATAATACCGTTCGACTATTAAAGTATAATAAATTCACTACTCGTAATACAATCTGATGAAGTTACTTATTAATTAAACACATTTATGGATATTAATGTGTTTATTTAATAAGTAAATGAATGTGTTTAATTAATAATAAAATATATCTGGTGGATTGATTGCTTTAAACTTTTCTGCCCTGAATGAAATCTAAAGGTTTTAAAAAAATATTATTTTGTGTAAATGCTCTATTTACATTAAATGCTACATAATGTCGTATTAGTCAAGATAGATGGCGTCCAAAATATTCAAAATTAATCATACAGCATCCAACACATAATTTGTTATCACTGGGAGCAGAAATATACCACAAAGTTGTTTATAAGTGCATATGAACTCTGTGGCCATTATAATGGACGCCAGGTTTGAAGAGGTTAAATGCATTTCATTCAATCAACCTGCAATTGTTTCATGAGTATTATTGATATCCATGATCGTGTCTTTAACATTTCCTTCCCTGTGTTGGGTATCTTCTACACGTTGCTTCTAATAACCATCAATATATCTATATATATATAATAAATACATGGTTAAGATTTTAGGTATTCCTCCATAATATATTTACGCATTGGTTTAAAAAATAATATTAATAATAATCAGAATTTATCGACTACATCGAGGTGTTTTGTAAAGATCGAAAACAAATTCGCATTTAAACGCTGCGAGTGCCTCGTCTTGACGATAGGTGAATAGTATGCGGGAAGCGCGACACTATATTCGCATCTCACTCTTGCATACTAGACTGAATTGCGAGGAGCTGAATTGTCTCAACGTCGCAAGTAAAGCGTAAGCGCCGGGGTATGCGACTGACGTTCCGCGCAACTAGTAGCTTCTAAGCTTGCAAATAGGTTAGACGTACGCCCGTTCCGTGAGCGTTGCCAGATGGTTTTTTAATGTTTTCAGCAAATAAAGCTCAATTATTATAATTTTTACCTTCAATTATAATTAATTAAGGGGATTATCTATGAATGTTCTTATTTTTCCGGTTTAAAATCGCAAATTTTTTATTGCGTACTCACTACCCAACACCGGAGCACGCGTATTATTTTTATCACCGTAAGGGAAGGATTAACGTATATTATAGTGTACTAAAACAATATTTGAGAAAAACTAACAAAAGTTTAAATAAATAATAAATGTCAGGAATAAGGATAAGGTGAGAATTGAAGAAGAGGATAAATTTAAGACAGGGAATTTTTTTATCATGTAGTTTGGTAATTATGTTGTAGAAATCTATTTTTTAACAATAAAGCGTGGATAAAAATCTATAAAATAAACATAAATCAAAGTGAACGTCCTGTAAAGTGAACCACATGTTAAGTGAACCACCTGTTGAGTGAATCACATGTTAAGTGAACCACTTGTTAAGTGAACCACCCGTTAAGTGAACCACCTGTTAAGTGAACCATCTGTTGAGTGAACCACCTATTAAGTGAACAGCAGCTTACCTGTCACTTTAATTTAAGTCCATTATCAAGATTTTGTCAAGAGTGAAATCATCATGTTTAAAAATATTTCTTTATTTCATTTTTCAATATCGATGAGGTTAAATCATATCTGATCCAGGCAAAAAGATCGTTGCAAAGTCGAGCCGAGTTGATCGTTACATATTATATGTAGAATACGTTGGTATACATTGGATTTTTATGTCACCAGATCGGAGGGTAAGTCTATGTTTAGAAAGAAAATTGAGTTTTAAGAAATCAAGCGTTGATTGTTTAGAAATCTAAAGGTTGAAAGAACGTGAAGATCTCTTCCTTGCCTTATTTTAAGACATTTGAGTGCACCACATTGTTTGGATATATTATCGTATATTTTTTTAGATTAAAAATAAATCCAAAAAAAAATATTTTTGAAAATATTTTCAGTCTTTCTAACAACTCTTGATCAAAATTGAAATAACGAACATCATTAGTAAACTAGGGGCAAAATGTGACGTTCAGCTAACAAAATTCTGCTTTGAATAGATAAGAAAATGCGTAATATCTTTAGAGAATCGACGATTGCGATGATTTTGTGGCTCAACTCGTAGACATGATTGCGCCAACTCAAAAATTCATCGACAAGGATTTTCAGATCCTTAACATAGCGGGAATACGGAATCAGACAGCGATCAATTTGAATAGAAAAGAAGATTTGATTGATTTATCCTCTTATAAGATGACAACTTCCTATCTCACGTTGTAAATGTCTTACAATAAACCTGAATGTGAAAAACGTTGTGCTTGGGATGTTTTTGTTTGTTAACCATGTTTTTCTACTTGACCATGCACTCGTACATAAATACATACATACCATCACGGCATTTCCCTGTCGGAGCAGGCAGAGGAGAAAGAGCGCCATACTTTCTTCTCTTGAAACACATCCTTCGATTCTTCTACATTTATACACATTGTCATATAACTATACGTTCAATGACTTTCTACGTTTCCTTTTTTCAAAATATAATTAATTTGATCCAATCATACTTTACTTTCACTTTGTCTACCACACGTCTCACTCAAATTCATAGTAAATATTTCTTTGGTTGTCTTTCTTCATTCATTCGTTATATCTGTGGCGTTATTGCAGAAGTTAATATGTCCGTTTTACCTTAGTTTACAGAAAAAGCAATATTAACTTTAAAAAGCTGTCAAAATTAGTACAAATAAGCATTTTTCAAACAGTATATCTTTTGTTAGGACAATGACTTCTTCTCCCTGGCTCCACCCCAACTCACTGTCTGCAAAGACTGTTGGGGTCAACGCTCCTCGTCCTCAGGTTGTATTCTCTTCTGTCCCGGACTACGTCCCCCAGGCCGTGCCTCTGCATCAGGTTATCTTTTTGCACAACCCATGACTTCTTTGGTCTTCTTCTGGTTGTTATTTTAGGGAGATCCATGGAGATTGCCTGGTTCACAATGTGATCGGGTGATCTGCGTCCAACGTGCCTATACCATCTCAACCGCCTCCCCTCTATCACCTAGGCTTCCACGAATGCGTAAGCTTTTTATTTTGTCTCTTAGGGACACACCAGCTGACAATCTTAGCATGCGCATTTCAGCAGTTTCTATTTGCCTAGAGTAAGAGCTATACATCGTCCAGCATTCGAAGCCATAGGGGAGTGCGGGTCTGACAATCGTTTGGTGTACTTTTTTTTAACTTTACTCGCATTTCCGGATCACATAGAACTCCTGTCATCGATCTAAACTTCATCCATCCCACATTGATTCTATGTGTAACATCTGCTGTACATCCTCCATCGCTATGGATGAGTGCCCCAAGATACTTAAAGGAGTCACAATTTGGGAATGTTTCTCCATCCATTTGCATTACGGGAGTGACAGCATTTGTGTTCTCGAATGGTAGGCACAAGAAACTCTATTTTATTTCTGCTCAGTCTCAATCCATTGTCCTCCAAGATTCCTTTCCACATTTTCAGACTATTTTGCAGGTCTATGTTAAGACAATGACTAAAACACCAAATTTTGCCACAAAATACAGAGAAATATTTTCTATAAATTGGGAGAATAAACACAAAGAGACAAAAAACGGACATATCAACTTCTGCCAGTACGCCACAGATATATCAAATCATATCAGAGTTTTTTTTGGTCATGTAAGCCATCTTATTTTTACAGTGTGTGTAAAAGTAAAATATAAAGGAAATGAAAATACATACTACAATTATAAACTTATTCTATTGTTTAAAGATCGACTCAATAAATAGATGATCTATTAATAATAAAAACAAGCACTTCTTGGTTCTATAAACTGTATAGGTCGTGGACTTATAACAATTTTTTTTAATAGATGTCTCTTTTATTAGATGTAGATTTAATAATATTAATTTTACAACCATTATAAGCAATACAGATTTATTCAAAGCACAGAAAAGGTTATTCATAAAAATTAAAAACCTTTATTTTTTACGTAAACTATAATTCAAAATATGTTCACAAAAAATATAACTTTAGTTTACATATATTTTTTACTGTAAAGGTTCTCCTTAAATTTTCGGATATTTTCTTATTTTTGAGTCCTTAAAGCACTAACTTTACCATAACAACATCAAATATTTATGGAGCGTAATATTCATAGGAATAATATTTGCGCAAACAAAATTTGTAAAAGTTTGCAAGAATGACAATCTTTTAAGAAAAGAAAGATTCATATTTTGGAGATAAGAAATGTTTTTTTTTTTTATGAAGAAAATCTCGTTTGGATTTTTCGCCAAATTCGAAATTGTATGAAGAGAAAAATAATTTATTAAATGATACAATATTTGAAAAAAAATATTTTACCATTTTATTAAAAAATTTTTTAGGTCCAGATTTCAAATATGACATAGAAGATAGATTGATAATATTGATTAAATATTTTTTTTTTAATTATAAACTTTACAAATTTTGTGAAATGTCTATCTGATACAAAAATTACAAAAATACATGTATCAGGCTTTTAGACAGAATTTTACAAATGAAATAAAGCAATTTGTAAAATATTTCATAGTTATTCAATTTAAATATATTTTTATACAGTTACTCTTTATGCATACATACACACATACCGACACTCAATGTTGCTCTAAGGCCTAAACCACACAAGTAGGCGCCTCGCTTGCTGCTTAGAGCTACTCTGCGAGCTAGATGACATATCCTAGAGAACCAATCCACCACATACTATCGCAATGGCCACACGGCACGCTTTGCGCTACGCTACTTGACGATTAGTCAACTAGTGAGTCTCCTAGCGAACAGACGTGTTGATTAATTTTATTCTGTCAATATGATTTTACAAGATGGAGGAAGTTTTAATAACAGCTGTGTATAAAAGGGAGCCTTTGTAGAACCCATCGAGCAAATTATACAAAAATGTACCTGTAATAAAATCACTTTGGAATGAAGCTGCACAGGAAGTAAATAAAGATGGTAAGTTGTAATTAAATTGGTTCATTTTGAGAGTGGCATCGTTTGTTGACTCAACCGCTCCCAAATGTCAAATGAATTTGTGCGAAGCACTTTGGTGTGGCCAAGCATCAAGTCACCTAGTCTATTACTCAAGTAGCACCTAGCTTATCACCTATCTGATCACCTAACTAAGCACCTAGCTTATCACCTAGCTTATCACCTAGCTAAGCAATTTTGTGTGGCCTTAGCCTAAGGGTACGTACAGAGGATACATTTTCACAGCTTTCTATGCATGACTACAGTTCTCACATTGTACACATCGATGAAACACGTCATTCATTTTCTCATGTTCGTCATATTTCTTACCTTTTACTTAGTAAAATTTCATCAACTATCTCCTTTTACAACCATATTTACCCGGTCAATCCTTTCCTCCCGCTCCATTCATTTCTGACATACAAATATTTGTTTCGTATGTCTTTTGCAATTTTATTCCCTCAACCATTCCAAGATTTCTTTTTTTTATTCTAATCTTCTTATAATATTCATTTATATCAGTAAAACTTGGTTTGCATATCTTATTTTTAATATTGCACAATCGTAAATTACGCATTTTTGAAAAATATGTTGTACAGAAAAAAAAAAGTGTAAAATAGCAAAATGTATTATACCTGAGATTGTATTTATTATTCAATTTTTTATAGCTTATTCATATTAACTGTTCACATTTACCCCAAAAAAGTAATATCGCTGGAATATATTACTTCCATGCTTTCCACCAAAAGCTCCTGGCCGACGGAGATTAGAGAGTAAGGATAGTAAATGCCTTATTTTATGGTGTATTCAGTTATTTTTCAGTGAAATTTTGTTACAGAAGCGTTGTTGATGCTAGAAGCCTTATTATACTTGTTATAATTTCTATGATATCTGGTTCTTATAAAATTATGATACGAACAATCTGATTGTAACAACTACAGCCCTTGAGACGTAATTGGCTAGAGATTGAATTCCGAAAGCCTGTATCTTTTGAAATCATTCTGCTTATCAATTATACATGGGTCAACAAACGACTAAAATATCTTATTCATAATCATTAAGAGGGGCTATGTTAAGCTATTGAATAGAGAATTGCGATAGGTCTGTAGTTAGTTATATCATCCTTTGAACTATTTTTTAAATATGAGAATAACTCGAGTTTTCTTCCATTCACTTGTAAAAGTATGAACTCTGAAGTCACGATTAAATATGTGAATAAGAGGCGTTGAAAGCATTTTACTGCAGCAGCTATACACAAATAGTATATTTAGTAATATTATGTTCTTAAAGTGACTTTTATTATAAAACAGCGTTATATAAGTTCATTATTAATATTAATCTCAAAGCTGGCTTACATGGGGTAAATAACTGCTATTTTAGTTAAAGTTAAACAATTTTCTAAGGCTAGATGTGTTTTTTTATATATTAAATAGCAGCATTAAGGTAATTGGGTCAAAACATAATTAACTTTAAATTTTATTAAACCGTGCTTGACATTTTACAAAACGTTATATTAACCGCTAACTTGCCGCCATCAAAACATATGTGCTTCCAGAAACTAACTATCGATATTTTTTTATTGGGTCAATACAAAAAAGAAATACTCAACTCAAAATATTTTCATAACCTATATTTCAAAATTCTTATTAAGAAAAAAAATTATACCGAAATTATTTACCTAAGTGTCTTAAAATATA
Source organism: Odontocerum albicorne (assembly GCA_949825065.1). NCBI lineage: Eukaryota > Metazoa > Arthropoda > Insecta > Trichoptera > Odontoceridae > Odontocerum > Odontocerum albicorne. Next base: position 4,936,958 of record OX463838.1, read on the forward strand.
AAAAAACCGATATCGTTACACGAAATTAACATTGTCAACTATAAAAAAACCTTCATTTCAACCAATTTACAGTCATGTTGACGTTTTCTTTAAACTTGCTTGATTGATAAATTTTAAATATATAACATATACGTACATGGTATTGCCAAAGAAGTTATTATATACGTATATGTTAATTAATTTTCATTAATAATATACGTATATGTTAATGAAAATACCAGTAAAGTTAAAAGGAAAAATATACCGAAGGATTGTCAGACCCGCACTCCTCTATGGCTCCGAATGCTGGACGATGTATAGTCTTACTCCAGGCAACTAGAAACTGCGGAAATGCGCATGCTAAGATGGTCAGCTGGTGTGTCCCTAAGAGACAAAATAAAAATCTCACGCATTCGTGGAAGCCTAGGTGTTACAGACATCAACAGTAAGATGGAGGAGAGGCAATTAAGATGGTATGGGCACGTTGGACGCAGAGCACCCGATCACATTGTGAACCAGGCAATCTCTATGGATCTTCCTCGAGTAACAACCAGAGGAAGACCAAATAATTCATGGGTGGTGCAAAAATATAACCTGATGCAGAGACACGGCCTGGGAGACGTAGTCCGGGACAGAAGAACATACAACCTGAGGACGAGGAGAGCTGACCCCAACAGTCTTCGCGGACAGTGAGTTGGGATGGAGCCAAGGAGAAGATATACGTATATGTTAATATTTCAATTTTATAATATTTTTACAGGCTACTAATTTTCTGAAGCAGATATCAAACAACTACAAGTAACCCAATAAAAAGTCTCACGAGACTTAATAGATAACTTCTTCATACATACGCCTACTTTTACGTCTACGATTGTTTCGACTTTTTTAATTTCTTTTTATTTTCAAAATACCATTCACTCAATCTAACATTTTTTTCTAGTGTTCCTATACCACGCCTTTCCCTCATATTTTTCCTGTTTTGTTAGGATTTTTTCGTTAAGTCTTGATGAGAGTCTGCTCTTTTAATGGCGCTGCACAAAAAGTTCTTACTTTATTAGTATTCGTTCTACATATCTTAACTGTCTTAGAGTGTTTTTTTTTCATCATAATATTTAAATTAATATTTATTCTTTATCACTTCAGATGTTATTAAGATATTAGTATCAGGTCATAGCACATTTTTAGAGTTTTTATTTGATTTGCAGTTTTAAGTACTTATAGTTAATTTATTGATTTTTTTTCTTACATCTTTACATTTTTATGAATTATTTAAAAAATCACTATCTTAATGCATTCTTAATTGCCTCAAAATCGGAAATATAAAAGGCTTTTTATATCTCAGAGCACCAAAGTACCAGTATTCCGATGATTTGGTTTATGAGAGAGTGAAAATGGGGAAAAGAGAAACAGGGATAATATTTTCGCAAACATTTTCACGGAATCCAGTAATAACTCAACGTCTCCCTGGGGAAAAGGGTCGATTCTACATCTCATTGTGTTTAGATTTTACCTTTCTGCAAGTAATGAAAAATTTAGTATCGGTCAAACTTAAAAGGGTTGAAATAATATTATTATTCGAAGTGAGTTATTTAAGGGAAACAAAGATAAATTTACTATAAATTTATGTGTGTAAATTAACATAGTATTTGAGCATGTAAGAAGTATCATTTGTTGTATTTCGATGTTTTTAAAGGAAATTTTAAATGCTCTTTTAAATTACCCCTCATAAACTAATGTATCTGAACCTAAGGGTCACTACCCAAAACTGGGTTTGTTGATATTTTGAAGAATGTTCAAAATATTTTTGATTAATCATCATATTTTTAATAAAATAAATTAAACACTTATTTTTATTTTTTATTCACCACTGTTTTATTTAAGTTCATTATCGATATCACTTCAACCTCCGTCTTCCTCGTCAGGTGAAGGTGACCTGAATTAAGTCTAAAATATATTTTTTCTTATTGTAATATGTACAAGAAAAGGGGAGGAGAGTAGTGGCTAATAAGTGCAGGGGAATAGCTAGGCGTCAAAATGATAGCTTTTAAATTTGAAGCATATTTAGCAGAGGGCTATTATTGATTTAAACGTGGTTGTTTATGATATTAAGACTTCATTTAACGCTTTTTTTAATACCTATCGAGAATTCCTAAGTTATCCAGCTGCAACCCTTTCCGGTTCGTATGCAGAGTCCGTGAATCACGATCGATATCAAACGAATGGTTTTTATTTCATTAATAAGTTAGTGAACACCGAAATTTTTTTGTTATTTTACGAGTATATCTCAAACGTTCCTAAGCTCTTTTTTTCAAAGTATTTTTTTTCTTACCTATTTAAAAATATAAAGAGTCAATAATTACATTTTAATTTATTAACTTAAAATTCTGTGAGGTCCAAGATGTGGTCAGATGGGGACGACAGCGTCGACGATACTGGTACCAACATGTACAGAGAATGAATTCTACAAGAATTCCATACATAGCTCTGCATGGGGGGCCGGATGGACGGCGTCCACCAGGGAGACCCCCGAAACGATGGAGAGATAGCTGGAGCTCAGCATCACAGGAGTGCAATCCTGCAGTAACAGACTCTTGAGAGTCTACAGAAAGTTTAAGAAAAAGAACTTCAAATTTGGTTAGTTTACTCTATGTATCATTATTGTAAATCAGGTTATATCTTATTAAATTTTAAAATAGATTGCAGCCTGCATATGACCTAAGATGCTACCTTCATATTTGAAATAACTCCAAAATTTAACGTGCTTTCAAAACATATTCAAAGCTAAGGTTCATATTCATAAGCTTAAATCTGGTCGCCAATATAAGTTATGTATTTTGTATTAATAAAACATATTTAATTGTTATCTGTATATGACATTTTGTAAATCTTTACTTGGGCCTTGAAACTAAAATAAAAACCCTTATCTTGGTCATGGCTTGAAATGGTAAAGAAACACTATTTCTGTGGCGTTATGACATGTCAGTCATTATCCAAACAAAAGATATATCGTTTGAAAAAATATAAAAAAATGCTTTTTTATACTGATTTTAACAGCTTATCAAAGCTAATATTTCTTCTCCTGTAAACTAAGATAAATTACTGACATATCAACTTGTGCAATAACGCCACAGATTTAATGTCAATATTTGCTAAGCGTGTGTGACAATTAAAATAAAATTTTTGGTTCCTGAACAAATTTAAACCTAGTGTAAATAAAATTTTAAAAAAGTCAATCAATGGCGCAGTTTTTCGACTTTAATATTCTGAGTGCACATTTGACACATTTTAGCATCCCTTAAAAAATCTTTTAATGGTTTTAATGTTCACAGCTTTACAACACTCGAGAGAAAAGCTATTCGATGCGATAGATGACATTCACGTCAGAAGCGCGATCGAAATAGCTGTACAGAATAAATATATTATATTTTTACAAAACCTGTTTTTTTATTTACAGAGTAAAGATATACTTAAAAGCTTAACTTTACAATACGAATAGTAAAAAATAATAAATAAAATATTTAATGTCGAAAAAAAAAATTTTTTTCTCCTAGAAACTTGAAATGAATGTTATATTGCATTTTATTACACTTCCGTTGTATAAAATACAACCTGTTATATGGCAACCTCTTACAACCAACCAGAACGATGTTACACATACCTTAATTGAAATACAGACTAGAATCCATTTTTCAAAAAATCTGGGTTCCAGCAGGAGTCAAACCCGTATTGCCTTCTATACAATAAACAAACAGTGGAAACTAAACTTTACCGCTCCGCCACACTTAATCACAGTTAGGAAAAATTGACGTTCTCTGTGGTACAAATTGATCGTCTAGTAAAAATAAAATCAAAGTATGGAATAATTTGTAAATAAATGCTCCACTAGCATTAAATTGATTTCTTTGAAATTTAAATACCAGGCATATCCAGAAACTAAGTGTACTGAATTTTTGTAGGTTACAATTTTTTTATTTAAACAAAAAAATTACGTGGTTACCGTAGTACATATGTAAGCTATTTTTCGACATAGTCGCCATTCCTCTCAATGCAGGTGGTGAAGCGGGGTATCAACTTTTTGATGCCTTCCTCCAAGTAGTTTCCCGCCAACGCCTCCGTCCACTTCTCCACCTCTTCATTTACCTCCTCGTCAGTTGAAAACCTTTTTCCACCCATGTGCAGTTTCAGGGTGGTAAAGAGATAGTAATCTGAAGGTGTTAGGTCAGGAAAATGCGCGGGATGGTTCAGGACATCCCTTTTAAACGAGGCGAGTAGTTCCTTCGTGGCGTTGGCCGTGTGTGGTCTTGCATTGTCGTGCAGTAGGCAGACTCCCTTTGTCAGCATTGCCTCTCCTCTTGTTCTGAATTGCCCTTCACAATTTTTTTAGGGTCTCACAGTATCTTGCAGAGTTGATGGTCTCCCCTTGAGGCATATATTCAATTAAAATTATGCCTTGACAGTCCCAAAACACGGATGCCATGATTTTCTTGGCTGAAATTGTGGTTTTGAACTTTTTGGCGGAGGATGAAGAGGTGTGACGCCACTGTTGAGACTGCCTTTTGGTTTCAGGCGTTTCAGACATCTCCATGGAGTTTGCAGCGCCTCAAAAACTGTTGCCTTTTTACAAAATTTCGCACTTGGCGGGAGATTGGTTTGACATTTTCACGAAACGTGTTGTCGCGTCGACACTTCTCAACGCACTGACCTCGAACCGGTTTCGTTGTGGAGGGGAAGGATCAGGCTACACGAAAGTGTAGCCAACATGTCGAAAATAAAATCCATCCGGTCGTGAGAGCCTCAGTACAGTTACTTTCTGGATACGCCTCGTATATACGGAATAAAATTTCCATGGCCAATTTGTTTATTGTCAACTACAAATTGCATAAATTTTGGAAAATATATATAATAAATATTAAAATTTATTTTGAACTCAATTCCACTTACAGGGTAGTTTTTAATCTTTTGCTTGAAAAATTATTATGTACAGAACATTTACCGGTGGAAAGTAAATGTATTAAAAAATTAACAATCCTCCATTTACAAACTCCGTAGCATAGTAAATAAGACACCTGTCTTCCTACCTGGGGGTTGTGGACTCGATGCGCGTTGGTAAATTTTTTTTTTTAAAAAAGGGCGTCTATCTGGTTTTCCCTTCAGGCATATTGAGCATCTTTATAGCGTTAGAGGTTTGATTTTAGTTGGAACCCAAATTTTATAAAACAAAATTTCATACATACCATCATGCCATTTCCCCGTCAGGGTAGGCGGAGAAATGTCTCCCGTAACATTTCCATCATCTGAGAAGATTAACAAGCCTCAAGTTTTCACTTTAGATTGTTTTACACCTTTCTAGTCGGTTGGAAGCGATTGATACATTTTAATTACCTAGTTAGGTTGTATTGTATAAAAGAGTGCAAAAGAATACGATTAATCTGCCAGGTTGTACTGTTTACAAAAAAGCTTAATACAATAAGATACAACTCATGATTATCTCTGAAAAAAATATCAGGGAATAGGAACTAAGGTTTTGTTAAGTTTTTTGTAGATATTCTTTTCCCTTTTGTTACATTTTCTGGTATCTCACATTAATAGACAAATTCTCTGTAAAATAAGTCATTGGAGAGCTTCGTAATTTATTCAGTAGAGCTTTTTACTCTGTATTCAGAATGTGAAATAACTGAACAAACAAAAATATCTGTTCCTCCCCAGCACAAGGGTCCATAGTTTTTTTACTACGCCATTGACGTAAATTTTGCTTCTTCAATGTCTTACATTTATTATATTTTCTCGTTTCAAAAATTCATTTACTTCTTAAGATATTTCAGTCTTTCTTAATCACGTTTGAAAACCATGACCGAATGCTTTTAACATATTTTCTAACAAATCAAACATGCTAGTAGTTTTGGAGGAATAATTCATTTTTGAAAAATTATTTTCAAACAATACGTGAAAAAAATTTATACGTCTAAGCTAGAATAAGGATCGAACAGATTGAATGTGTTAAAATATATCGAAACAGGGCTGTCACTTAATCATTTTTTTTATTGTCTTACAATAAACTCTCGTTATAAATAGTACAATTTGGTGAGTTAATAACTATATGGCAAATTATTCCAACCTACCAGAAAGATATTCAAAAAGCCTTAAATGAAAAGTACCTAGAATTGTTTATATAAAAAAAATATTACCAATGGGAATAAAACCCACATCCCTCGGGCTGGAAGACCAATTAGCGAGTTTATTGTCACGTGGCGATCTCTCCTTACCAAACCACAAAGGTGTCAAACAAACCTTAAGTGAAAACCAGACAACCCCTTTAAAAAAATCTAGGTTCTATTGGGAATCGAACCCACAACTCTCGGATCGGAAGAGAAGTCTTACCACCTACAATAAATCGTATAGGTTGTCAATAATAACGCTATTGTGAAGAAATGATTGAAATTTGAGTTTGAAATAATTAAATCTCTTAGCTGCAACCCGTGAAATATTCACGGAAGTAAAACAAATTCTACATTTATGAAAATATATATAATATTCATAAATGTAAAATTTATATATTCATAAATAAAAAATTTGATTTTCACTCTTTAGTTCCGCTTTATTTTTTAATGATTTTTTTGTATTTTTCTATATTTCTTTTTATGAAATATCATTGTAACTTGTCACCAAGCAATTAGCACGAATATACACGCCTAATTGGTTGGAAGATATTTCTGTATGACAACAAACTCGCATTTTTATGTTTAACTATAAAGTATCTCGATAAATAAACCCTTAAATACAAAGACTAAAAACAATTGTCTAAAATACAGTTTTTTCGAGAGGTTTACGTCTGCAACATATCTTACAAAAGAAGTTTGAATAATAACTTTATATGTATACGTTCCGCCATCTTGAATGCATTATCCAACCAAGGCAGTAACAAAAGTTTCTTAGTGAAGGGGCAAAAAAGTAAATATTCGCTGCGGCCGTAAAGAAAACAAAGCTGGAAAGGTTATTGAAGGGGTACCATAATACGTTGGAATATGTGCAAATATGGGATAAAGCAAAACAAAATGGAACTTGATGAAAATTTCCAGAAAGCAGAACATTTTAATTTTATTTATCATTAAGGCATTAACATTCTTGAGGTTGAAAGACATTGTAATTTGTTTTATCAAACACTGTTTATTCCATTTTTTGTAACGGTATAACTCTACCAGTTTTAAGGCTTTCACCTCATCATCAGAGGAGCACAAAGATTTTTATTTATTTATTTATATTTTTTAAAGATGAAATTTCTAAGTCTGTGCCTCGAGGTGAACATTTGGCAAACACATATATCTCAAGAATTCCTCCCCTGCTCGCTGAGGTTATCCCATGCCTCTCCCAGCCCCCAGTCCCCAGCTCGAATGTTTAATGTTAGAAGCGTGTATCTCGGTACCAGTTCGAACACAATTCAGTCATCAGGGGAGCACAAAGGGAGTCTTGTTTGTGCTCCCCAGATGATGAGGTGAAAGCCTTGAAACCGGTGGGGTATACCGTTAAAAAAAGTGGAATAAACAGCGTTTGATAAAACAAATTACAACATTTTAATTCTACTTTTTAGACGGCGATGCATAAATATTTTTGTACCGTAACTTTCGCAGTTTTTTTATATTTTATGAGAAATATATCAAGACATGTATTTTTATTTTTTATTTTTTTGATATCTTACAATCTTATTATTTTTTTATTATGAAGATGACAACATATTGAATAAGGAAGATTTTTTTAACAAAAAGAGAAAACCCCTAATCCCATTACATGAATAAATAGTTTAAAAATTAAACGTTACAATTATTGTTACGTTTCATTTTTAAACATCGTTTCACGTATTTATTTTTTGACATCGTCATTTTCTTACATTCAACCAATTGAGTTCTTTATAATGTGATTTTCTTACATTCAACCAATTGAGTTTTTTATTATGTGATTTTCTTCCATTCAACCAATTGAGTTCTTTATAATGTGATTTTCTTACATTCAACCAATTGAGTTCTTTATAATGTGATTTTCTTACATTCAACCAATTGAGTTCTTTATAATGTGATTTTGTTCCATTCAACCAATTGAGTTCTTTATAATGTGATTTTCTTACATTCAACCAATTGAGTTCTTCATAATGTGATTTTCTTCCATTCAACCAATTGAGTTCTTTATAATGTGATTTTCTTCCATTCAACCGATTGGGTTCTTTATAATGTGATTTTCTTACATTCAACCAATTGAGTTCTTCATAATGTGATTTTCTTACATTCAACCAATTGAGTTCTTTATAATATGATCGTACTTTTTTTAGGTTAAAGAAAAATCTTAGACAAACATTTTGAAAAAAAAACTGTAGTATACCCAACTGTTTCTCCATAATGTCCGATAGTTTTCAAAAGTTCCTCCATAGCGTCCGTCTAGTTCAAAAATGAAAACGGATTGGTTCGAATCTCAAATTAGAGCGCACTTGATACGATTCTGTTCATTTTACAACGCTCAGCATCCACATATCTGTGACATTTGCGGGAGGGAGTGCGCATCTAGGATCAGGCTGTTTTCTCACAGAAGATCACACGATCGACGTGGAAGAACGGTTCAAGATTAACGTTAGAGTGGCAAAGGGATCCTCGACTACCGAGGCCCGGCAACGATGACTCGAAATGCGATTGACATGTTATATTTTTTGAAATTGAGCAAAGAAAAAAATTCAAACGTTTCATATATTACCTTAGATTTTTTAAATGTTTATAAGCAATAGAGTGCATCCTAAAAATATAATTAGTTTCCAAAACTTTATTTTCCTACTTAATTATGCTTAATAACTTTATTTTTAAATATTTAGTAAATAGTCGACGATGAATGTATTTATTTTAAAAAGCAATCCACCCAAACTAAGACGATTTGTGACACCAAATTACAGACATTTTGCAATTATATGAGTCAACATTATCAAATCAATTTAAAAAAATGACAATTCTAGATAATTCAAAGTTTCCCCTGATTAAGCTTCAAAAATTTAACAATCGATCTATAAATGGAAACATTCATCGAAAAAAATAGAAACGCAACATTGATTGGGCACTTTTAAAATTTCCTTCACAAAAGGCACTTTCATGAATGTACAGTATCTGGCAGTAAGCAATACACATCGGGCTTAAGAAAGACACTGTCGGCCATACTCGGCTAAATTCAGCTACGTAGAGCGTTGTTTCTGTTATTCATACACGTGTTCCGTCGCGATTTGTCAGTCGTTGTCAAACGACAGAGACGACGCACTACAAAGCCGAAGTTAGCATATTATGGCCGACAGTCTCTTTCTTAAGCCCGATGTGTATCAATTACAGCCGGGAACTGTATAGGATTTGTAAAAAAACACGACACAAATGATTACTTAAAAAAAAATAAACGATTTAATTTAATAAAGAAAGTTCCTTCTACTTTCTAATTGCCGACTTATTATTATTGACTTTAAAAATAATGGCATGTGTTTAAAAATAAGAACACTTTCGCTATGTATTTGTTTCTGCATGTTTTGTTTTTTATTCAATTTCTGGTCGAAAATAATCAAAAGTAATCATGGTCGAAAATAAATCATGGAATTAGGCGAGTTAGATAAAAGACGATTATTAAGCCACTTCCCATTTTTATTCGTTAAATTAAATAAAAAAATAAAAAACAAAAGTATCTTACAATTTCAAGCTGATTAAATATTGCGATTTTTTTTTAATAAAAACACGATGAAAAAGATATTTCTAGAAATCAATTACTTTTTTTTGAGATACGTTTCGTAGCTTATACGAGTATACTTGGAAAAAAAATCTTAGTGAATATGAAACGTTTGAGCTTTTACTTCGAGCAATCTCAAAGAATATAATAAGAAAAAAATACTGCAGGGAACGAAACAAAAAAAAAACAAAGTCAGCTTTAATCAAATTATTCTTAACAAGGAAAACAAAGAAAATATGGTAAACACATTTTTCGGGGTCCAATCATGCGGAATTTAATATGAATGCCCAGAAGCGCAAAATGTTTTCTCTCACATAAATTGAATGTTCAATGTTAACTAGTATATAATATAATGATTGTATGGGAAATAATTGATAAAAGAAAAAAGATTGACACACTTAGATTACAGGAAAATATTGTTTGAATGACAGAAAAAAGGAGTGAGTCTTATCTTATAATATTGCGTAACTACATTTCATAATATTGCTTACTATTTACTAACGCAAATCTTCTTCTTCTTCTCAGTGTCATGTCAGGTCCCCCCCCCCCAACGTTGAATATCACTTGAGAGTAGACATCTTTGTCCCCGGCAACCCGAAAAAGATCCTCAACGTTCCTCATATCAGTCCAATCACATATATTGCGGAGCTAGGAGATTTGCCTCCTGCCAACACCTCTTCGGCTCTCTATTTTACCTTGGATGATCAGCTGCAGTAGTTTAAACTTTGCTCCTTTAAGTACATTCCCCAAATAGGACACCTTTCGGATTTAAATATTAGTCAGCAACTATATATCAATAAGGAGAAATTGATAAAAGAAAAAAGATTGGCCCACTTAGATTACAGGAAAAGATTGTTTGAATGTCAGAAAAAAAGAGTAAGTCCAATCTTAAAATATTGCGTAACAACATTTCATAATATTGCTTACTATTTATTAACGCAAATCTTCTTCTTCTCAGTATCATGTCAGGTCCCCCCAACGTTGAATATCACTTGAGATTAGACATCTTTGTCCCCGGCAGCCCGAAAAAGATCCTCAACGCTCCTCGTACCAGTCCAATCACATATATTGCGGAGCCAGGAGATTTGCCTCCTGCCAACACCTCTTCGGCTCTCTATTTTACATTGGATGATCAGGTGCAGTAGTTTATACTTTGCTCCTTTAAGTACATGCCCCAAATAGGACACCTTTCGGATTTTAATATTAGTCAGCAACTCTCTATCAATAAGGAGCGTTGGGGATCTTTTTCAGGCTGCCGGGGACAAAGATGCCTACTCTCAGGTGATAGTCAACGTTGGGGGGACCTGACATGACACTGGGAAGAAGAAAAATGCTTAGTTGGTTAGTTCTTAAACATTGATTAAGATGAAACACAACTGATTGAGCCAGAAATATCGTTGTAAAGTCGAGCCAAGTTACCGTTTAATAAAATTTGTAGAACGATGTACATGTGATGCGTTGATATACAACAGATTCTGCCGTCACAAGATTGGAGGGACAGTCCATACTCAGAAACAAAATTGATTTTTTCTTGCAGTTATTGAAAGCAACTGGGATTATCAACACTTAATGAGGGTTGACAGAACGTGGAGATTTCTACACTGTTTAATTTTTAGCCATTTAAGTCTGACTGGTCTGTGAAAATGTGATAATACGAGTATTTTAAATTTAAGCATTGTTCAATCTTTGAAAAATCATCTGTATGTAGATCATTTGTATTTTATTAGATTTCCAAGCCTGATTTAATTTTAATTAAAAAGACTCTCTTCTAGCCGTTGCAAACTCTCATCTACTTGATAAACAGTAAGAGTTTTTGACATGTACGAGTATGTATCAAGCGAATCAAACCACGCATGTTTGATCATTCCAGACAGACCAAAAAGTCCATCCCACAATTTCCCACACACAATTACCAAAAGCACACCAAACAAAAGAGTTCACATAAACATTTGCCACAATACGTCATTCCTCGCTTACTTTGTGCGGAGCGCCTGAGGACTGGGAGCGGGTGGCTCAGGACCGTGAGGGGTGGAGAGCCATATGCTCTCGGGCTGATGGCGTCTCAGCGGCTAGACGTATGAGAAACAGTCTGCGCGCTGCGAACATGCGTCAACATGGCCAGGCGGCTCAGCAGGGTCCACATGTATGTGGCTTTTGCGGGAGGGAGTGCGCATCTAAGATTGGGTTGTTTTCTCGCAGAAGATCACACGATCAACGTGAGAAAACGGTTCAAAATTGACGTTGGAGTGGCGAGGGGATCCTCGACTACGTGGCCTGGCAACGACGACGATTGAGGAAAAATAATATAGTAATATGTAAAAATAAGTTGACGCTTTTTCAGATTGTTGATTACACAAAAGTTCCATATACAGACATTTTAGACTGATTTAAAAAAAATATTTTGCGATAATAATTGTACGAGGTTTTACTGAATACAACGGAAATGTTGTATTACGTAATACTACATTATTCTGTTATAAAGAATAAATTGTATATTTATTTATCTGAATTTGTATTAAAACTTTTACGTTAAATTGATTATCAAAATCAGTTTTCAAAAGGATCTCAATAAATCTTTCTTTCAAGGCAGCAAAAGTCTTCCGAGGAAGTCCGACCCGAAGCGTAAAGTTATTGCGAGAAGCAGTTGTTTGAAAGGCGATATAAAGCGAAGGCTTTTGCATGAGAAGAAAAGGAGCAACAAGGAAATAGGTCACCCTCGACGCCCAGAGGCAGCACTCTTTCACAAAGCGAGATCTGCTCTGGTAATGGGTGAGAGCAATGCCTTAAAAAATAATCCATCTCGTGGAGTAAGAAAAAAGGCTTTCTCACTTTCATTCAAAGTTACGCAAGATTTTTTTTTCTGAAAGCTTAAAGTAAAAATTGCATTGCAATTTCATTGAAAGTAAAAGAAAACTTACTTTAAAAAAGATGAATTGCATTCTTGTAAAGCGATTATGTATATAAAAAAATATAAGCAACGATTTTTTTGATTAAGACGAAATGAAAACGTTAATAGTTTCAGATATTATTATCGATGGCAATTTAAAGAATTCGAAACACTATCAGAATTGGTTTTTTGCATTTCTTTAAGATTAACTATATTTTTTAGGTTTCATATGAATGGCCATTACTTATGACGAGTATAATAAAAGGTACAATACAAAGTAGGGGATCAGAGTATTAGTCGTTGGGGCCACCGGAGATGACTATGTAAGGCGATTTGTGATAGACATATTCTACCGTATTTAGGGTAAGAAAGTTCAGTCCTTGCAGCTTGTCCGTGTCTTTCTCCTGCATTGAGTCCTTTACGATATACAACTGCCATGCCGTTTGACTATGTCTGCTGCAGTATATTCCCAGGTGTTTAAAATTTAACTGTATGGAATAGAAGGGTTGAAAAACAAATCGTAACCTTTCAGTTATTTGTGAGTCATTTTGGAGTAAAATATATTAATTTAATATTTTTGTGTTCACCACTGGTTAATTTTGGGTTTACTACCGGTTTCGAAGACCTCCGTCTTCATCGTCAGGTGAAGATGAACTAAATTGCTTACAATATATATCCTCTGCAAGTGTTAATAGTATAAGAGGAATGAGGTAGGGGGAGATAAGTGGTGAGAGTTGTGATTCAATGGTAAATGGATCGGGGAAAGAATATTAAAATGAATCTTACGGACATACCAGGGTCTGAATATCTAAGGGAATGAATTTTAAATGGGAAACATATTTAGCAGAGGCTATTTTTGAAATTGGTTTGATTTTTATGATATTTAGACTTAATTTTATACTTTTTCTAATCTCGATAATTTACTCCGAGAAGCTTGACAATTTGGAAATTCTCGAGATGTATAAAATTAAGCATTAGCGAATACATCACCATTAATGAATACATAAGCAGTTATCCTATCAGGCTGTATTTAATACGAAGCAAGTAAATTACAAAAAAAAAAATACTAAACGAGAAGTTTTATTGGTCTTTCGTGTAGAACTGTCTCGAACTATGAATGCCAAATTATTTTCCAAATTACATTTTGAGTTTATTCCTCAATGAATTATTAAAACTTGTAAGAAGATACGGGTGTATAATTTTACCTTAAGACAGCTACGAGGATTATCCTGAAACATTCCCTTAACCCTTGAATAATCAATGAAACAGCCCCTGAAGAGCTTTCCCCACCCTCACTTTCTCATTCGCTCACTGTTCCGGTCAATTGATTCTGCTGGAATTTTTTATAAAATTTATATTTCGATTGCATGCAAGTTCCGTGTGTTAATTAAATGGTTTAAAAATAATTGAAATCAATACAATTATTATAAGTGGCATACTATTTAACCATTAATAGTTTTGTCAGCAAAATCGCTTCAAGGGTTATTCCATTTTTTTTAAATACTCATAAATCACATTTCATTTATAATCTCTCATAATTTTTTTATCACTAAATTCTTGGTATCTGTCCAAACGTCAGATGTAGCATTGCATATGCCAATGCAAGAGTCTTGTGAATTATAAACGTATGTTTATTGAATATAAATAAATAAATATAGGTTTATTGATATCAATATAAGTACATGAGTGTATCCTGAAAGGTAATATAGTTTTTACTATAAATTCATTAATTTCTGATTTTCTCTGTGGCCGGTGTTTATTTACTTATTAATTTTAGAAAACTGTTGCTTTTTTTGAAAAAAGTTGATCCTTTATCATGTTGTTTACATGAGAATCATATTAAGGTGAACTAATTCGATATTCCTATTTCAAGTTTTTCAAAGTTGCTTTAACTGTCACGCGATTCTAGAAGCACTAAGTTTATATGTACCTAATAAATATAGCCGTGCAAGGAGTCACCCTCTGTTCTATATACCAACTTACAGGACGAATATCATGGCTAAACACTCAGTCACGCGTGGTATCGGAACAGTACTGATATCCTTCTAAACTTATATAATTATCTAATAATAACCAAATTACAATATGCATCTGTTGTTTGGGCTCCTTATAAGCTCATATATAAAGAACAGTATAGAACAAACACGAAAAAAATCCTCAGATATCTATGATACAGAACAAAAGGTGATTACCCAAAATATTATCATCATGTCGAACTTCTCGCGGTGTATAACTATCGAAGGCTCGAAACAAGTAGGCAAGAATCCATTGCGATATTCCTACTAAAGGTTTTTCAAGGTTGCTTTCACTGTATCGCGATTCTAGAAGCACTAAGTTTATATGTGCCCAATAAATATAGCCGTACAAGGAATCACCCTCTGTTCTACGTACCAACTTACAGGACGAATATCATGGCTAAACACTGAGTCACGCGTGGTATAGAGATATCGAACCAACTGAATGACACTGTTGATATATTCTCGGTACCGTCTAGCAGTATGAGAAGAATCCTGGCTGATATTCTTGCTAACGAATAAGTTAACGCTAGAAGCAGACCCACTTTGTGTAACATGAGAAATCCGTGTAAAGTGGATAAAAAAATACTTAAGATAGAAAATTATTTCTGTGTTTAATATTTTGATAAATGTTTTACAAAGGAAAAGGTACTCTAGAAGTTATATTGCTAAAAATAAGAATATCAAAACATTAATAAAAACATATTGTACAATATAGTATGTGACTTTTGACTTGTTAATTTAGTTTCTTTTTACTTGTAGTTTTAAAATAAATCGAAATATCTATACTAGTATACTTGTCCATTAATCAGTTATTTTTATTAGTAAGTTGTACAAAAATAAATATTTATCCTTATGAGATATAGAAACTATAAGACTAACAAATTACCAAACCTGTTTTACGTTTTTCTTTAATTCGCTACAAATTGTGAGCCAGAAAATATTTTTAAAGTGAATAAAAGTATTCTTTTTTTTTTTTGTAGCTTAAAACAAATAAAGGGAGTAACGAGAATAAATACACAATTAAAAAGAAAAAGTGCTAAGAATAAGCTCTTAGAAAACGGATATGTAAATAATACTCATCAAAAGGATACAAAGATACTTGGGAACTGAAATTTGGCCAATTTTTCCCCCAAAAATTTCGTCAAAAGTATTTTTTCGTAATTATCTTTCGGGAACTTCACTTGATAATAAAGATTCAAATCTAAGCATCCCGAAAGTATTCCTTTAATGATCAGAAATAAATATACATTAGAAAATTTCGAACTGATTTCCAAGTGGATTTAACTCTTCCCTTACGGTGATAAAAATAATACGCGTGCTCCGGTGTTGGGTAGTGAGACGCAATAAAAAATTAGCGATTTTAAATCGGAAAAATAAGAACATTCATAGATAATCCCCTTAATTAATTATAATTGAAGTTAAAAATTATAATAATTGAGATTTATTTGCTGAAAACATTAAAAAACCATCTGGCAACGCTCACGAAACGGGCGTACGTCTAAATTATTTGCAAGCCTAGAAGCTACTAGTGGCGCGGAACGTCAGTCGCATACCCCGGCGCTTACGCTTATGCTTGCGACGTTGAGACAATTCAGCTCCTCGCAATTCAGTCTAGTATGCAAGAGTGAGATGTCGCGCTTCCCGCATACTATTCACCTATCGTCAAGACGAGGCACTCGCAGCGTTTAAATGCGAATTTGTTTTCGATCTTTACAAAACACCTCGATGTAGTCGATAAATTCTGATTATTTTTAATATTATTTTTTAAATCAATGCGTAAATATATTATGGAGGAATACCTAAAATCTTAACCTTGTATTTATTATATATATATATATATATATAGAGATATTGATGGTTATTAGAAGCAACGTGTAGAAGATACCCAACACAGGGAAGGAAAGGTTAAGAAAGTTTAAAAAAATGTTTAACACTGAGAAAATTTTAATTGTGTCTATTTTTTTCCAATAGTTGTAAATATCCTGTTACGATTATTTCTGGGATCTAAAGTTGTATTTACAACATTAAAACATTACGAAAATTCTATTTGTATTTTTAACTTGATTTAATCGCCTCTTTGCATCTGCGATGAGGAGAAGTATTTGAGAAGTTCAGTGTCTTGAACTAAATACGATTTGATTCGAGGAATGCCCATTGCTGAATTTACGGTTAATTAACTGCCTTTGAGAACAGAACAAGTAAAAAGTAAACAATGTTATGTATTAAGATAACAGATATTTACCTGAAAATTAAATAAATATTATCCAATATTTTACATTCCGTATCATATACTATAATATATATGTTAAAACAACTCATAAAACTTCTGCGTTTTTTTTTTTTCAGAAATAAAGTATGTTAACAACAAAATGAAATATTGTTTCATTAACTTTTTTTGTGTTAAATTAATAACACTTTTATATTTTAAATTTTGAGTAGTTCACCCCCTTTCCAAATTAACGAGTAATGTTTTTAGTTAGGCTTTTTTTTACATAAAAGTATCATATCCCAATTCACCATATTGTTAGCAAAGAGAATCACTAAATAAGATTTTAATATTCTTCTTCTTCCTCTTCTTTTAGGCCTGTTAGCCTGTTGTTGTCCTGCATCATCGTTTCTTTCTTGTGCCGTCGACTGCCAGCTGTATTTCTATCTTTTAGGAGGTCGTCCTGGAGGTCTGCTTGCTTGGGGGATTCTGTCTCTGGCCATTCTTACAGCTCTTGGTTCCGCCATTCTGGATACATGTTCATTCCAGAACCTTGTTCTCTGTCGTCCCCATCTGACAATATCTTCAACATCGCACATCCTTCGGATTTCTGTGTTTCATACTCTATCACGAAAGGTTTTGCCAGCGATACTCCTGAGTACCTTAATTTCGCTGGTTCGAAGGAGATTTTTGCCCCTGACAGTGTCGGCTCTGGATTCTATGCTGTATGATATGTCATTAAAGTGGCGGATATCGTAACAGGTCTTGTATATCCTCACCTTGCTTTCGATGTTCATATACTTATTTTTTCCAGATAATGTTCCTTAAACATCCGGAAATAGCTGCGGTCTTTTGTGATTATTCAAGTACTTCGCCATAGAGGTCATTATTGCACATTATGCTAGCACCCAAGTATTTAATCATTAACTTGTTCAATTGGCGTGTCATTGATCGCCACACAGCATCCAGCTTGCTCTCTGGCTAGAATCATGCATTTAGTCTTGCTGATGAAGATATATTATAATATATACTAATTAATTTATTGACCTCATTTATAGCTATCATTGAATCTCAATTGTTTTGAAACTAAGATGTTATTTATATTGCATTTGATCTGTCAAGATATAAAATATTAATATACGTACAATCATCTATCGAATACTTATTTACTCTTCATGGAATATTGCGACAAATTGTGACATTCGTATGGATTTGCTTTACTATGATTTGTCTTTCAACAATGCTAAAGATATCTAAATAATAATTTTCGTCTAGGCATTCCATCTAAATTGTTTGACTACAGACTATTATTGCATCACACTCGCGTTTTCAAACTATAAAGAAGGACCTCCGTGGCCTGGTGGTAAGACACTTGTCTGCCGATCCGGAGGTTGCGGGTTCGATCCCTGCTGGAACCCAGATTTTTTAAATAGGATTTCAGTCTGGTTAACACTTAG
The DNA here is from genome assembly GCA_949825065.1 of Odontocerum albicorne. Classification (NCBI taxonomy): domain Eukaryota; kingdom Metazoa; phylum Arthropoda; class Insecta; order Trichoptera; family Odontoceridae; genus Odontocerum; species Odontocerum albicorne. The sequence goes on from OX463838.1 coordinate 4,955,237, forward strand.
GGCCTATAAAAACAGCTTTCTGGTTGGTTGGAAGAGATTGCCACATGACAATAAACTCGCCAGGTTAAAAAAAATAGGGATTATATTGGTTTTCATGTTTGTATATAAGGTTATTCACAATATTGTTGATAGCCATGATATACTGGTTTAAGTCAATTTTCACACTTCTGCTAGAAATACACAGAAATGTATACAATCCAAATGTGCCAATAGCAAGTTGTTATCTAATGTTGGACCTCGTATTACATCAGTCATAAGAATGCAACAATTGTGTAACTCCATGTCGGGTTTAGTAGATAATTTTTATGTCTATGTTGTTTTATTGTTTATAGTTAAGGCATTAACGTTGTGGAGGTTTAAAGACATTGTAATTTATTTTACCAAACACTGTTTATTCCACTTTTTTGTGATGGTATAACCCTGCCGGTTTCAAGGCTTTCACCTCATCTTCAGGGGAGCACAAACAAGACTTAATGCTGTTCGAACTGGTACCGATATACATGCTTCAACGGTTGGGGGCTGAGGGGTGAGGGAGGCATGGGCTGATTTCGGCCAAGAGCGGAGAGATTTTTGGGATATAACTGTTCACCAGATGTTCGGATCGATGTACTGACTTAGAAATTTCTAGGGCCTCTTATCTGTCCAATTTATTTCCGTACTACTGATATGTAAGAATTTGGCATCATCGATAGGAAAAGTATGGTTTTCACGGTGACAATGATAAGCCATTTCAGAATAAATTAGAGGATGGACAGTCTGGTGCCCTTTTGCGGTGCATGGGATATGAAACATCCGCCTCCTGCACTACAACTCGAAGACATCATCATGTTTGTTTCATTATTTCTCATCGTCCATATTTCCAATCCATACATACTTAAGGGATTATTCTACTCTAGAAATTAAATTTTTTTTACACATTCTTTAACTTTAGATCTTAAAAAATATGTTCTCAAAAGGATTTTTTTTAATTCACAATATTTACAAAGTTATAGCTATAAATGGGGCAACAATTACGCCGCACCGGAATGACTCAGACAATAATCTCAAAACTTTAGAAAGAGTTTTTCTCTTTCAACCTGGTCGACATAAAATCTTAAAGTCTTTTTAATTGATTCCTTTCAAATTTGATATCAAACTTTAATAAATTTTGTAATATCGTCCCTACCTAAGAAAACTCAAAAAATTAAAAAAAAAAAATTTTTATTAAGAAATATATGATTTTAGTTTTAAATCGACGAAAGGGCTCCAATCACGTCGACCAGCTCACCTACCCTATTTTTTACGACAATATATAACAGCTGATAACGTTTTGAACTTTCAATTTTTTTTTTCAAAAATTTCTTTGTACGAGTACATTCTCAAATCATCAATAAACAAACTGTTAACAAACGTATGGAAAAAAAATATTTTTAGTTTTTTTTTATTTAGTCTGAAAAAACACCCGAAATTCACGCCTCTGGAATAGAATACCCCGTTAAGACTCGATAACAGATTTCGTTACTTTTGAGTATATACCGGTTTCTCCATATCTTGGTTAGACTTGTTATAACAGATTTTTCCAATCAATTTCATTTCAGTTTACTTTCAATAGTTTATTATTTGTATTTTTCTAACAATTGTTTACCAAATTTTCATAATCTCGAAAAAAATTATAAGAAATATGAAACGTTAAATGATCCATAAAATGTAAATACAAATGTAAAGCGAGATTTTGGTGGAATACTTTGAATTATTCAAACGGAAAATATAGGAGCCGTCTAGTTGCAGAAAGTTCTGACCGTGCGGCAATTTGTTTTAATTTATGAGTAAATTAACCGAGTTGTTTATTCCGTCTCGCACCGTTATCTCACTCAGAAATTAATATTTTGAGTTACTGATTAGAGAAGTCGGCGCCCCCAGATTCAATTCGTAAAGTTTTATATTTGACACCGTATTAATCGTTTCGACGGTACTGATGAAAAAAATGCATATCTTCTTCTTCTTCTTCTAAGTGCCCTGTCGGGTCCCCCCAACGTTGGCGATCACTTCGGCGAATCCGTCTCGGTCCTGAGCCGCCCGGAACAGCTCCTCTACACTCCGGATGCCGGTCCACTCCCTCACATTCCGCAGCCAGGACATCTGTGTTCTTCCGGGCCCCCGGTGTCCCTCGATTTTCCCCTTCAATATAAGCTGGAGCAAGTGGTACTTCTCTCCACGCAGCACGTGACCCAGATATGAAATCTTTCTTACTTTTATAGTGGACAACAACTCCCTGTCAGCTCTAGCTCGCCTCAGGACTTCGGTATTTGTCACCATGTCTGTCCAGGGAATTTTGAGCGTTCGACGATGCAACCACATTTCAAATGCTTCCAGTCTGTTCATTGCCTGGACTTTCAAGGTCCATGTTTCATATCTGATGTATTAAAAAATACCTTTGTTCAAATACGTTTTGAATGTTCTACGGTTCTTTGCATCAGTTGTATAAAGTCTTTCAAGATGGATCAACTCTCTGTATCTGCGGTGAAGAGCAGTCCACGCGACACTTGCTGAAGTGCCCGGGGAGCCTAATGTCTTGCACCGAAGATGACTTAGTACTGTCCAGGTTATATAATTCTGGGCGGAAACAATTTAATGCCTTTGACACGATAATGAGACGATGGCGGTTATTTAAACTTACACGACATTTTTAAAACGATCTTCCGTAAATTGCTCAAACTGAGATTTTTTAGTTCATGTTTTGCCTGACGATACTGCTATTTTTATACAGGTGTCACACGACACTCTGAAATGATACACGACACTCTTGAAATATGTTTAATTTATTCTATATAAATACCCAGTGCTGTCCAGCTGGCAAAATTATGGGCAAACGTAATGTAGGGTCTTTGACATCCTCTGTTAGTTCCTTTGATATGAGATATATTAAATGAATATTTTTCAAAGTGTTGTAGCACGTGGTTTAAGCTTATGATATCGATGCTTTGAAAATTTGTTTGTTATTTACATTCTTAGAATATTTACCCCATAATTGAATCAAATCGGCGACAAAATGAAAAATTTACTTTAAATTCAATCTTTGCGTTTGCCGCGCGCTTAGTCTTTCGTGATGGGACGGACCCATGCGCTCAAGTTATGGTTTGATTTTGCTATATAGACCAAGCGTTTTCGGCACACATTCACTTATGTTAGAGTTGATAACAAAGAAAACTTTAAGATGAAAACTGTAACATTTTTGAAATGTTAGCATCATGAGATAATATTTGCTGTACGGCACTCTTAAAGCCGTAAACTCTTAACTGCAGATATCCAATTGAGTTGGACTGTGCTTTATTATTGGAAGTGATGAGTATAACAACTATGTCAAATTGAAGAAAAATGTTCACTTTGCAAAATTACGAGTATTTAAGGTTGTCAGCTCAATTTTTTATAGTTCAGAACTTACTCGCAAAACGTTGCTACTTATTATTTGATATATTTTTTATTCGTCATTACTTATTAATCTTAAGTATAAAAAAATAACAAATTTTGCGTTTAAAAATGTTATTATTTATCGAAAGATTGATTTGCTCCTGAAGTTTAAAAAACATTAAGCAACTAAAAAAGGACGCATTTTTTTTTATGTTAAATTTATTTTCTAATAACTAACGAAACTTGTTGTAATTTATTTTTATCAAACACTGTTTATTCCACTTTTTTGTGACGGTATAACCCTACCGGTTTCAAGACTTTCACCTCATCTTCAGGGGAGCGCAAATAAGACTAAATGTTGTTCGAACTGTACACCGATCGGAACATCTGTTGAACAGTTATTTCCCCAAAACCTCTCCGCACTTAGCCGAAATTGTCCCGTGCCTTCCTCACCCCCCAGTCTCCAACCGTTGAAGCGTGTATATCGGTACCAGTTCGAACAGCATTAAGTATTGTTTGCGCTCCCCTGAAGATGAGGTGAAAGCCTTGAAACCGGTAGGGTTATACCGTCACAAAAAAGTGGAATAAACAGTGTTTGATAAAAAAAAATTACAATTTAAACCTCCACAAAGTTAACGTCTTAACTATAAACAACAAAGAAACTTGTTTATAAGTTAGAAAAATATTCTTTCGAAAAAAAGGTTCTCTTTTTCATGACATTATGCTCTGCAGAAGAAGACATAAGTTTGAAACGAGTGCCTGATTTTTAGTGTTATAAATTGTCTAGCTAAATCCCTTTTTCTAGGAAACGTTTAACGAAAATATTTCAAGTACGAGTATAGACAAAGTAAAAAAAATATATACAACTGTCATCCAAAACCATTGAATCTATCGATTTTTCAAATGTCAAAAAAATTACCCGTTTAAAAATAATGATCACACTTAGCCTTAATAAAATTCTCAGTATTCACTAAAAGCAACAGACTTTCAAATAATATTGCCTTTGGTCTACATTTTATGTAATATAAATATTCTGAACAATGAGGAAAAGCGTGCACAAAAAACTATAGTGTAACACGTGTTCGCAAGATGAACGGTTATTATGGAAGATCATTTTTAAAAATATTCCTGGAATATTTTTCACCAGCTCCGGAACAAAGTTCCTTTAAGATAATCAGCAGGAATTATTTTGTGACGGCAGTGGTCATACTAAAGATAAATGGTCCCCGTGCCAGAAGGCTCTCTTCATAAAAATTCAAAGTTACCAACTTTTGCAAGGCATACTTGTTATAAGTTCAAAAAGACGATATGTCTAAAAGAAGATATTTCTATTTATTTTTTTAACGTTCATAAAATTACAGTTATTAATACATGTTCTTCAGAAAAAGAACTATGAATGGTTTATCAAGGTAATTTGCGAAAGTCTATCTTAACAAATCTTCTAGTTTATTTTGTTATAATTAATTTCACGGAAAAAAATTTAAATGGATAATTATTGTCACACGTAATTTTCTATTGATGGTGCTAAATTCGTACATATCAATAATAACGGAAATAAATTGAACAATTTAAGATCCTAGAAATATTGAAGTCAGTGCATTGGAATAAATCCTTGGTAAATACGTATGTTTCAGACCTTACCGCTACTTGCCGAAGTCATCTCCTGTACCCCTTGATCCCCGATTTCCAGACCAAATTATTACCATAAGAAGTAACCATTTGATGCGTCTTGTCTGTTGGTGTCAGCCTGTGCATATTTTAGTCTTGTTGAACTCACATTTGAGGAAATTCTACACAAGAAAAGTATGATATAATATGATCCTACTGGTTTTAATATTTTCATCTCGTCATTAGGGGTACTCAAAGAAGACTAAGAAATGAGCTGGTATCGACAGACTGGATGCATCTAATGGAAAACATATGGACTTATAACGACCAAAAATCAGACTGGTGGCTGGGGATGGAGGAAGGCAGGAGATGACCTTTGCCAGTAGCGGTGAGATCTTGAAAATGTGTGTGGTGACCTGGATTGTATTTCAATGCACTAGCTTTGATATTTCCATGAACGTTAATCTGTCCGATTTATTTCCGTTATTATTGATATGCAGGAATTATGCATCTTTGATATAAAATATGAGATTTATTCATTTTAATGACAATGATTACCTATCGACAATGATTGCTTGAACCATCACAAAAGGCCGCAGCTATTTCCGGATGTTTAAATAACACTATCTGGAAAAACAAGTATATGAACATCCAAAACAAGGTCTGTATATACAAGACCTGTATCCGCCCCATAATGACATACAGCATAGAGTCCAGAGCCGAAACTGTCAGAACCAAAAATCTCCTTCAAACCAGCGAAATGAAGGTACTCAGGAGCATCGTTGGCAAAACCCTTCGTGATAAAGTACGAAACACAGAAATTCGTAGGATGTGCGAAGTTGAAAATATTGTCAGATGGGGACGACAGAGAAGAAGGCTGTAAAACGAACATGTATTCAGAATGGCGGAACCATGAGCCGTAAGAATGGCCAGGGACAGTATCTCCTAAGCAAACCGACTTCCAAGACGACCTCCCAAAAGATGAAAATACAGCTGGCAGTTGACGTCACAAGAGGAAAACGATGATGCAGGACTATAACAGGCCAACAGGTCTAAAATAAATGGAAGAAGATTAGCTATTTCAGAATAAATTAAAGGATTCGATAAGGCAGATTTATATTCACGAAATCGTTTTCCGAAGTACCCTTCTGTCTTTCATATATAAGAAATATCATAGTTAGCACGTAAACGTTTTATTACACAACTGTTGCTAAGAACTTTACTTGTGTCTTTGTTTTTATAGAAACATTTCTAGTTTCGAAATAAAAAAAACTCAATCCACTTTGTATTAGAATATAATAACAACTGGCTCTGGAGAAAATTAAATTATCTCTGTAAACCCCTTGACAAAAAATAACCAATATGTTTCAAAAAAATTTAAGCAAATAATACTTAACAGTGTTTGCATGGGTAAATAATATGATACATTGGTCAGTTAATGAATGGGCTGATATATTACTGATTTTTTTCAACTGTCATAATCATGGTCTTATAAAGAGAAAGATTGGCAAAACTTTTAATATAAGGGAAATAAATCAAAGAATTTTATTATTTTCCTTTCTTATATTATATATTAATAGAGAGGAGTTGAAGAGAGCGCGGTGCTTCTTTGATTCTATGAAACTATCAAAGCCATACAAATAAAATTTGAGAGATTTTTTTAATAACTGTCAACATCACCTTTTGCTGTGCTGAAAATAACATTTAAAAAAAAAAGCTTAGTAGCTGATTCCCATATACGGAAACCTGTTATTTGTGATATCTGAGAAATAAATCGAAATGCTTCATAAAAACGAGTTTATAAATAATTTTTGCTACCGGCAAATACACAAAAAATACAAATATGTTATATATTTTATGTTGTAATAAAATTGTCTTTCTCCCATTATTCGATATATTCGAATTTCTCATTTTTATTTCTTCGTGGTATTTACAAATCAAGATTTGGGAATAATTTTGCTGAACGTAGGAAGGTAGACGAATGTATATTATTTTATTAAGTCTTATTTTTGCCAACCTAGTGGGTATAATAAAGAAAGAATGACGAGGGTTGGAGGGAGAGGGAAACAGAACGATGATTTGATGTAAATCGGCGTATACATAGGTGCCTACATGAGGGCATAAAACCAGCAAATGGGGTCTGTCCGTAAAGAATGAGAGATATTTTGAAAATTTTCCGATATCCGTAATGGGATGAAACTCTTTTTGCTGAATGAGAAAATATACGAATCATTTTTTTTGCTATTTTTACATTTTATATGATTGTGTATAGTATATGTTGGTTTTTTTCATTTATGAATTTGATTACTTCTTTATATTTAAGTTGACCGTTTATTCCATACAACCTTTAAAAAACTCTCTTTAAACTGCGTATCATAATTCAGAAAAAAGTAATATTGTCACAAAAAACAAATGATTAAAATTTCTATTAAAAATTTGTTAAATTTCCGTACAAGTATTTGCATTTAATTTTTTCTTACACGAAAATTTCCTTATAAGTTTTTGTCTTTATTTTTTTCTTATACAAAAATTTGTACAAATCTTCCGTACAAGTATTTGTATGTAATTTTTTCTTATACAAAGTTGTTTTTTGTATTTTTTGTATTACATATTTTCCAAGTTTTGTGTGAGTAAAATATGTAAACTGTTATTTTTTTCAAAAATTCCAATGTAATAAGGCTAAGCCTGTGTTTTAAATGAAAATAAACAAATAAATAACATAATAAAATAATAAACCCTGTATCATTATGATAAAAAAGATATACTTTTACGAGTATTTTATGTGCCTGCGTAATAATACAAATTACTAGAACATAAATCAACAATAACTTATTAAAAAGGTATAATTTCAGAGACCTGAAATAAATAAATATAATTTATATAAAAATCTGCTAAAATGATATCGCACAATAGTATTTTAATATCAAGTTTTGATGTATGGGAATGAAACGTGGAAGTGGAAAAAAACTGAAAGGAGCTAAATAAATGCTGTATAGTTGAGTGCACTGAGAAAAAAACGTGGGCTTATAACGTATGACTGAATACGGATTAAGTGATAAGAAGTGAATATGAACTTAAGCTTGTGAGTTGAGAAGGATGAAAAAAAAACCGTTTCATATGGTTTGGCCATGTAGTACAAATGAATAAACTAACAAAACGAATGTATAGTGCAAATGTAAGAGGAAGACCAAGAAAAGAATGGATGGATCAAATAAATGTTATTTTGAAATAAGGTAATGTAAAAAGTCAGAGAAATTGTAAAAATGTAAAAGAAGTAAAAGACGTGTGTATTGAGATACAATTCTGGTCATCTATCCACTCTATCTGTCTCGATAGAGGCAGACACGGTATGTATATATGTACAACATGATCATTGCTTTTTGGAAAAGTAAAATTTTGTTCTGCATTTCAAAGATTTGGAATAAATAATCATATCAAGTTGAAATAAAGCGCATGCTAAGATGGTCAGCTGGTGTGTCCCTAAGAGACAAAATAAAAAGCTCAAGCATTCGTGGAAGCCTAGGTGTTGCAGACATCAACATCAACATGGAGGAGAGGCGGTTGAGATGGTATGGGCACGTTGAACGCAGAGCACCTGATCACATTGTGAACCAGGCAATCTCCATGGATCTTCCTCGAATAACAACCAGAGGAAGACCAAAGAATTCATGGGTGCTGCAAAAAGATAACCTGATACAGAGGCACGACTTGGGGGACGTAGTCCGGGACAGAAGAGCATACAACCTGAGTACGAGGAGAGCTGACCCCAACAGTCTTCGCAGGCAGTAAGTTGAGATGGAGCCAGGGAGAAGATCAAGTTGAAATAAAATAAAAATATTTAAAATATAACAAAGATAACTAAAATAACATAACGTTAATGTTAAGAATTTCATTATCCAGAACTCTTCTGAGAAATAGAGGGAAAAATAAAATATAATACTATAGACAGTTCAAGATAATATTATATTTAGTTATAAAAAATTTCAAGTAAAAAGTTCAAAGAAATAAAAGGAAAAAATATGTATTTACTTTTTAGGGGATCAAAAAACTCTTCACTTCTCGTTCATTAAGAGACTGCCTCGAAATATCTCTCGCTAATTAATGTTCTTTGTCCGAGTATTTGTTGATGGGGCGTCGGGGGACGACTTCGTAGGGTTTTTTTTTGTGTATGTGTGTACGTAACGAATTGGCTTAAACTAAAGAAGAAAAATACACAAAAAATAATCGTTTTTGTTTAATTGATCAATCTATGCTTAACTTTGCTGTTTTAACAAGAATTATATTGTCTTTGATTTTGACATAACCGTTTATTGTCTTTGGACTTTGTTAGGACCGTTTAAATTTATTTGATCTTTGATATTACTGTTTTCTTGTTTTGGTGTTTAATATGACCATTTTATAAAGAGATTTATGGCGTTTGATCTTTGCTATAACCATTTCACTGTCTTTATCTTTGACATTTTTGTATAAGATTATATTTTTCCACCAAAAAATGAATACTCGTACTAATTTTTTAAGTATGATGAAAGCCTTCGTACCCTAGTTGGTAAGACGCTTAACTTTAGTCCGCGGGCTTCCGCTTCCTCATTTTTTAAACCTTTTTTTTACTAAATACTTTTTTTACATATTTCTGGTTGTTTGGTGGAGATAACAAAACAATTACGAAAATAATATAGAATTTTTTTACTAAATATGCAAGATTTAAATAAAAATGTATAAATACAAGAAGAAATGATAAAAAATAAGTAAATTTTTAATTATTTCTTTTAAATTAATTTATTTTGAATATAAATTAAAGTCAGAATATACAACAGACATGTGTGAGACCGATAGCCACCTACGGAAAAGAGGCCAGAGCAGACACATCCAGAACTAAATCGCCCCTGAGAACCTCGGAAATGAAAACACTGAGATGTATAGCTGAAAACACATTAAGAGATAGAATCAGAAACACCGAAATAAGGAGAAAGTGTAGTACGGAAGACATCGTCAGGTGGAGAAGACAACGAAGGCGATACTGGAACGAGCATGTAAACAGAATGCAAGACGACAGACTTCCACGTGTCGCCCTTCAAGGGAAACCAGCCGGAAGAAGATTACCGGGAAGACCTCCGAAGAAATGGCGTGACAGCTGGTAGTCCACGTCACAAGAAGGGGCACAAGCGGAACAAACATATCATGGTCTATAGGAAGAGGCAGACGAAGAAGAAGAAGAAATTTATTTTATGTAAACGGGATATCTTTTAATTATTATAAACTCATTACACTATACGAATCGGGATATCTTTTAATTATTATAAACTCATTACACTATACGAATCGGGATATCTTTTAATTATTATAAACTCATTACACTATACGAATCGGGATATCTTTTAATTATTATAAACTCATTACACTATACGAATCGGGATATCTTTTAATTATTATTTTGATTGCTTATTACTTTTAAAATTCCGTTATAAGCACAAGCTCCCGAAGCATGATATGTTGCCTGACTAGTCCAGTTAGCTGAGACGACCAAGCTCTGAGTGAATGTGATGGAATACAAGTAGCCTGAACGAATGGACTTATTTTTGCTAAATAATTAGTGTAAGAATTGTTATCTAGTTATAAGTAGTATGTAGGTGTTAATTATTTCTAAGATCTCATATATTCAGATTGAATAAATAAAATAAAATGATATGTAGGAAAATAAGATTAAGTAAGTTCATAAATTATAACATATAATTAAGATTAGTTAAGTAATAAATTTGTATGTATGTATGTATAGCCTTGACAAATGTTTGTACAATAATTTACTTTGTTTAATAAAAAAAAAACTTTTAAAATTTCTAGTAAATAAAACTTCACCATAAAAATTAAACGTTTAAATCAGAAATTACTTCAATATAAATATATTAAAATGTCTATCGCTGCGGCTGCCTTGGTAAGAAGGTTATCTTCCACCCGAGGGTTTCAGGTTTAATTCCCAATTGGTACCTCACGGAGTTCGTAATTAATATTATCACGAACAATGGTGTCAAGTGCCTAATGCTGTGGTTCTAATCCCGAATGAAACATTAACGAGGTTTAATATAATAATATCTCCCAATGTGGTCACCGAAATTTCCAAATCCTTAACTAAGCGGATATGCTATACTGATGCTGAGTATCACAGTATGAATCAATTAAATTAATTTTTCTTATATAAAAAAGTTATACTACAACAGGTTTTCTTTATTTTATTTATAATATGACCTGTTTGTATCACAAACAGGTCATATTGAATCCATAAACTGTTTGAATTTATGACAGATTTTATGAAATTTTTTATATATATTTATATAGTCGTTGAAATTTATGCGAAAGAAAACAAATAAATTACTAACAATCTCCATCAGTAGTGGTAGAACTAGAGGAAAGGAATTTGTTCAAAAAATATATTATAATTTATAAACTTACTTTAATAATATCTTGTTTTCCTTAAATTTTTTTATAATGTTAATATATGAATTCTTAGAAATAATTACCTCTTACATACATACTACTTATAACTAGATACCAATTCTTTCAACTTTATTAATGTAAAACAAATTTATTGATATAAAAACATATCTAAAAATATATTTTTAAACTTATATAAAAACGGTAACATCAAATACTGAAGACTATAATACGGCCATATTGAAGATCAAATATTGTAAAACGATCATATTAAATACCAAATATTATAAAACGGTCATATTAAAGACCAAATATTGTAAAACGGTCATACTTAACACTAAAGATTGTAAAACGGTCATATTAAACACCGAAGATTATAAAACGGTCATATTAAACACCAAAGATTATAAAACGGTCACAATAAAGACCAAATATTGTAAAACGGTCATGTTAAACACCAAAGATTATAAAACGGTCATATTAAAGACCAAATATTGTAAAACGGTCATATTAAAGACCAAATATTGTAAAACGGTCATATTAAACACCGAATATTATAAAACGGTCATGTCAAAGACCAAAGACAGTGAAACTGTCGTAACAAAGAACAATGCAATTTCATTTAAGTGAAAGACGAATGTCGCTCTCTCCTTTCTGCATCCCCCAACAGGGAGACGTCGTGATTGTATGTACTCGTATGTTCTTGAGAAAGGAGAAATAAATATATAAAAAAAGATTTGTTTTTTCGTCGTTTGGAAGCAATAAACTTCTATAAACTATTATAAAGAACTACAATAAACTATTATATTCCAAATATTGATTGAACCATATATCTTAGATCAAAAGGGACAGTGAGTATGTCGGGAAGATAATTAGAAATACAATTAATTCTGTTATGATCTGCCAAATGTTTGAATTAAACTCAATATTCTCGATACAAATAATTAACCTAGCAGGGGCACACATTAAGTAGAAAATTTCTTATCGGTTTTATTTCCATAGAACTTTTAAATAATTCGGTCAAATAATACACCTAACATACTTTGGATCGGATACATGATTTATAAATTTTAGATAAAAGTACTGTTTCTTAGTTTCTCAAACGTAACACTATGAATCTTAATATTGTGTTAAAATTAACAGTGCTGAATAATAAAAGTAGGCATTCTCAAAAATAAATGTTTGAAATAAATAGAGAACGATGAATATGTAGGCTTAGAAAAAATAAAGAAGATAGTTGGAAAACTGATAACTGAAGAATAGGTAAGAAGTATGAGGAATAAGATAGCATGTGTGGATGTGTGGCGTTCGTACGCTCGGTCAATGACCGGCGATACGACCTTTGCATACCTTAACAATTCAAAACAAACAAGTGCAAGGTCCACACGCCAGTCATTCAACTCACGGTCAGGCGTGGAGCGCATTCCATGTTAGAGCGAGAGGGCAGCACATCTGTCGCGCCAGTTCCCTAATCTGAATGATACCTACATACGACATTAATCGTATTGCGAATGCAGAAACGAGATGGCGGTATATCGCGCGCGCATTCCCGCACACATTCAAGAATGGTATAAATACCTACGTCTATCAATTAAATTTCTCTTTCCGCATTGCGATCTAAACGAATTTTATTTTTCAACAAACCATCATCATCATCTCTCCTTCAAGGAACACAGTTCCTAAAGATGTATAACAGGTGAGAGCAGTGTACATGGCTAGAAAGTTGTGAAAATATGAGCTTTCTGACTATTTCAAAAGGGCTATGGTATAATGGATTGTATTATAGTTTTATTGTATAGTGTATAACCTAGCGGGCTTATTGTCATATGGCAATCTTAAACAAACCAGAAATGTATTAAAAGTATTTATAGTAAAAACGAGACTAAAATCGTTTTAAAAAAACTGTTTTTCAACGAGATTCGAATCCGTTATTGGTTTAAATATTCAATTAAATTATAAGATAAAATATTTCATGAAAAAAAAATGATGTCACGATATAAAACATCATGAGATTCCTAGCATTATTTAATATAATCAAAGTTGATTTAAACTTACCTTGACTCCCTATCTCGGAAATCAAAATATATGCGATTGACGATTTTTCGTAAGAGAATTTTCATTAAAAAAACTTTACAAATTAGGTTTCAAACATATTTATTCAAGAGTTAATACTCATATTTCAAAAGTAATTTGAAAAATCTTTAGATGGTTGTCATATGGAGAGAAAGAATTTCGAAAGACTTAAAAAACAAGAGTATATAAAATAAATCTGAAATGGATGGAGTTCATATCAAAAAGAAGACCATTAAAAAAATAAAAGTATGTATTTGACATTTTTTTTATACTGAGGGAAAAGTTAGAAGTGTGAGAAGGAGAAGAGCACGAATGATGAAATATATAATTGATGAAATTCAATACAAATTCTAGTGTCGTCGGATGTCAACATCAAGTATTGTAAATTATGTGACAAAGGCTGTTTGTGTAAAAAAATATGTCCTTTCTGCCTACTCATTAAAGGGATGTATAAACATGTTTCTGTTCTACAGTGAAACCACTCTCTAAGGTTCTTCAGACAGGAGCTCTTTTTTCCTCCTTCACTTAATTTTCCTTGTATCTTCCTCTGCAATATGACTTGGATGATTTCATATTTGTATGAAATGCCCTCTCATGAAATACCCTCAGTGTTCCGTTTTTCGTTTTCCTTGAAACTTCCCCTGCAATATGATTTCAATGATTTCATATTTGTATGAAATGCCATCTCAAAAATTGCCCTAAATATCCCAGCATTCACCTCTTAATGCAAGTGAGTACTTTTTTGTCCTTTTTCATGCATCTGTGGACCTCTTCGTTGCAAACGTTGTCAACAGAGGAAATCTTAAACATTCTCCTATTGCGCCAAGTTTCAAATTTTTCTATTTGTTTTGTAGTGGCTTAGGTAAGTGTCCAAGTGGCCAAAATATAAAGAAATATTCAAAAGGTGTAACATCGCACAGATTAATTTGAGGTTGATTTTTCTGTTACACATAATATTTTACATTAAGAAGAAACAGTTCCATGTAAGTTCAATCCTGTATATATATATATGCACGTATTTAAAAATAAATTGAGATAAATTTAGTCAATTTAACCAAAAAAGTTAACTTATAAAGTGTTAGGATTAATGTTCTCATATTTGTTATAGGTAATACAATATGAACTATAACGTTATAAGTACACGCGATGAAATTCAAAACAAATTCTAGTGACGTCGGATGCCAACATCAAGTATGGTAAAATATCTCTCAACCAGGTGACACAGTTTTCCATTCCGGCAAAATGAAACTGGGGCGGCCGCAATGCGAACTAATTAATCGTTTACCACGCTGCAAAACCACCCTACAAATACCCCCCCTAATAACCACGAGGGGAAACTACTAACGGCTGGGAGGAAAGCCTTTCATTACTTATTAAAGGTCCAAACCCCTGCCAGTGTTTACTTTTTATTTCTGGATGAGAGGGCTCGTTTAATTGAAGCCTTTTTAAAACAAGGATAAAATGTAGGGAAAATGATTGACGCGCACACATGTATGACGTTTTGTTTTCGTTTTACACGAACACACGAAAAAAATTAAATTAGACAAGTGGCTTTTAACCGTTTCTAATTTTGTTAAGTGTTTGTATATAACATGCTGATCCTGTTTGTGGGTGAAAAGGTTTAAAACTTTTTTTACGCCAAACTTTAGTGGTATTTTGAGTTTATTTTTAAAATAAAGATTTTTTAATTTTCACAGTTTCAGTTAAACATAATTGAAAAATACATTTTTAGGAATTGTGAGTAAGCGTGTATTAGATTACTGTGTGGTTCGGTCCGAAGATACAGTCCTCTTCAGGAGGCACTTTATTTTTGCTCTCGGAAAAAGTCATGGAAACAGTTTACACGAGTGTTTACATTAAATATTATTTCTCAATCATGTGAATTGTAGATTAAATAAAAATTAAAGTTTAATCAAAGGAAAAAATATTTTTAAATTGTGTTAAAACTTCCCTTACCATCCCCAACGGAAAAAATATTACAATATTAAAACAATATTTCAAGAAAGTGTGATTGGAAAGTTTAAGGATTAAGAAAAAGCTAAGTTAGGAGATAAAAAGTTTCAACTCATTCAACGTGTTGATGTGGACGTGAACGTTTCGAAGACTTGTGGATCAAGGATTATACGACTACTACAAAAAGTGGATTTGGCTCACGATGATTTAAATGCCTGATTAAACAGAAACGATCTCTGGTGCACAGTTGGCAAAAACTTGACATCTACACGAAGGTACCGGGATCGATTCTCAAACGGTATTCGAAAAACAAAGTTCCAATCTGGAAAAATAGTTTATACAACAGCAGAATTCACACAGTTTTGCAAGAAATTTATACATGTTTTACGATTTCTATATACACGTAAGTTGCATATGATTTGTATGTTATTTTTTCCCTGTCCATCTGGCTAGACACCCACATAAGGAATTAAAATGGTGATAAATAAACATAATATTGAATTTCCATCATTGGGTAACAGCTTAATATTTACGCTTGAAATTGTGCTGAAAAATTGTGTTTTTAATTATTTTGAATCAAAATAGTTTGATAGGCGTGGACACGGGCTATTTCGAAATACATATTTGTGGTCATGCACTAATTATATAACTCAATATACGAGTATATTATTTATAGTAAAGGCATTAACGTTGTGGAAGTTCAAAGACATTGTACTGTACTGACTTAGAAATTTCTAGGGCCTCTTATCTGTCCAATTTAAGTCGTGCATCGAGGTGAACATTTACCAAACACGTTTATCCCAAGAATCTCTCCGCTGCTCACCAAGGTTGTCCCATGCCTCTTACAACCCCCAGTCCCCAACCCCAATGTTTACCGTTAGAAACGCGAATCTCGGTACCAGTTCAAACATAATTCAGTCTTGTTTATGCTCCATGATGAGGTGAAAGCCTTGAAACTGGTAGGGTTATACCGTTACAAAAAGTGGAATAAACAGTGTTTGATAGAACAAATTACAATAACTCTATAAAGCTAATATGGTACGAATAGTGAAACATGCTTTTGAAATTCAGCTCTAATTTGATTAAATTTTCAAAAATGATTAGTTTCATAATAATCAAGGCTAGTCATGAGAATACTTCTAACATTGGGGTTCAAACTCACACACTTTTTAATGCTGAAAAAATGTTCTTGCTCCATTGAGCTATTCAAAAGAATACTGCACATTACTTGTAAATGCAAGACGTTTGGATCAACGTTGACTCTTTAAACATTCCATTTAAATAATATTTTCGCAATCTTTTTACTTACACAGAGTGTTTCATCTCAATCGAAGAATTTGGTATTGTGTACAGTTACATGCTTTACGAGAGGCAATGATGCTTAATATTTTTGATAAAGTTATGATACCTAATTCTTTCGTTTCATTAAAACTACTTTGTCGAATAAAAATTAAACTGTTAATTTTTTTGCATGTGACTTGCGCCCACATTTCGCATTTCTAATGAATTGTTTGTAATATAACATATATATTCATGAATTATGATAAAACGAGTTTCCCGAAAAACAGTAAAGTCGTGGGTTTGAATTTATAATAATTTATCCTTCAATTTTCATCATTTTTTTTTTCATAACAAAGCACTTCGCGTAATGTTTTTCGGTTATTGAATTTTAACGAGTTAAAAATTGATATTTGCTTTTTACATTATATCAATAAAAATAATAACTACCCCACGTTTTTTGGTTTTTGGTAGAGAAAATTAAATTTACTTTAAAAATTAAAACAAGAAACAATGAAAGAAACACATAAATTGAAAAAAAGAATTATTAATTATGTTGTTTAGACATATTCCAGCACTCGAAATAAAAATGTTTCAAACTAACCAGACAATAATAAAATTGATATTGTAATTTATTTTTAACAACAACATATAATATAAACAACATATAAAATTGATAAGTTGATTGTCCTTTAAAGAAAGAATTTTTAGTAAGTGGTTCCAGTTCCAGTTTAACTCTTCCCTCCCTGTGATGTGTAACCAGTACACATTGCTTTTAAAATCTTAAATATCTCTATAAATATAATAAATACTGGGTTCAGGCTTTAAGCATTCCTCCGTTATACATTTACACATTGAATGAAAAAATAATATTAATAATAATTAGCACTTATCGGCCACATCAGACATATTTTGTGAAAATCGGGAATCAATTCCCCAATACAATCAAACGTGTGCCAGTGTGTGACGTAGGTATATTAATTCTAAAACACCGCTATGGGTGAGGAAGCGACGTCATTCCCTTCTCACTCTCACTCTTCTTCGGTATATGGAAACGCAAGAAATCTCAGTGTTCTTGCTTTCCTAGCTTCAGTAGCTCTCGGGCATCCATTTGAGCTGGTCTCTTTGCCCATTTTTTGAACGTCGGCTGATATTTTTTTCATGTTTCCAGCAATTCAATTTCAATTTTTATCAATTTTGACTTTAAATTTTATTAATTTAAGCGATTGTCTATGAATATTCTTATTTTTCCAATTTTAAATCGCTTATTTTTACATGTGTATTGATGTGTATTGAATACACAGCACCGGAATGTGCGGATTTTTTTAGGGAAGAAGGGAAAGGTAAAAGAACGCTTATCTTAAGGATCAGTATTGGCACTAACTTTTTTTAATATGTATATAATCGATTTGTCATCTACAAAGTGCCGAAAATTTATGTATGCTGATGACATAAATCAGGTCGCTCAAAACTGACTTGTACCTCAGACGTAAACAAAAATGACTAACAATCCTAAAAAATCAGTGTTTCAAGCACAAGCGTGGTATTAATCAACTCACTTAGACCCATTTTTTTCATTTTAAAGTAAACAAAAAGCTTGATATCCATTATAAGTGTAATTAAATAATATGAATAGTTGAAAGTATTGATAAGTGAAAAACACGAAGACCTGCAAAATAGTCTGGAAAGGTGGAGAAGAATCTTGGAGGACAATGGATTTAGACTGAGCAGAAAGAAAACAGAGTATCTGTACCTACCATTCGAGAACACAAATGCTGTCACTCCCGTAATGCAAATGGATGGAGAAACATTACCAAATTGTGACTCCTTTAAGTATCTTGGGTCACTCATCCATAGCGATGGAGGATGTGCAGTAGATGTAACACATAAAATTAGTGTGGGATGGATGAAGTTTAGATCAATGACGGGAGTTCTATGTGATCCGAAAATGCCAGTAAAATTAAAACGAAAAGTATACCAAACGATTGTCAGACCCGCACTTCTCTATGGCTCCGAATGCTGGACGATGTATAACTCTTACTCTAGGCAACTAGAAATACGCATGCTAAGATGGTCAGCAGGTGTGTCCCTAAGAGACACAATAAGAAGCTCACGCATTCGTGGAAGCTTGGGTGTTATAGACATCAACCTAGTTTGGGTGTTACAGACATTAACATAGCTTAAACCAAACAATATAAGTGCCTTACTATAGATAAAAAAATACAAAGTTCACTGAATAAAAAAAATATTTTTCATTCATATTTTAAAATTTTTTTGAAATCCTATGTCCAATTTTTGCTGTATAAAATACAACCCAATAGATGTATTTCCACGTGGCAATCTCTTCTTAATAACTAGAATAAGATCTTAAGTGAAAATTCACTTTTCTTCAAATCAAACCCGCAACATTTAAGTTGTAAGACAGGTCAGTCAGGTCACGGGGGCTGATCACGGACCAGCCAGGTCACGGAGGCTGCCAGAGCGAAAGTACAATTATAAAATAACGAGTTTAAATATTGCTTTATTACAAGTTCAAATCCCACGCTAAAAAAAATCCTCTCAGATAGCAAATAACCAATTTTTATTTGAAGTTTCAACTGTATAAGAAAACGTATAGCAAAAATGCTTTTTTTTAAGCTAAAATAACTTATTGTATTATGATTCTATTCAATTTCTTTACAAAATATATTTCTACAATAAATTGTATTTTTCATTAAATAAACATATTTTCTTCATTGAACACCAATTTCCAAGTCACAATAAAAACTTAATAAAAATCGTTTTTTTTTTTAATAAAAACACATTTTCAGAATATAGCCAATTTTTTCTAATATCTGAAGAACGAGCACAAGAAAAGATCTTCTTATTTTGCGAAGAGAACGAAAACAGAACAATGAAAATATTGAAGGTAAACGGAAAACAGGAAATCCGTTATAACTTCAATAAACTTAGCTTTTGATAAGAGCCAAAGTGAAGAATAAAGGCTCTTGAAGCATAACGTTTTGAATGTCATATGAATGACTTTCGTAAAGGAATATTTTGAATAGATAAACTTTGAATAGAGTAAAATAGCCTACATGTTGAGTTCTCCTTGGATTATTAAAATTCAATAGCTTTAGAAAGTTTACGAAAAAGGAAAAGTTTATGGAAAGATGGTACGTTTTTTATTCTTTGGATTTTTGATTTTTTAAATATATTTTCATAAAAAAAAACTGTACGCAATCAAATTTTCGAATTGTTATTGCGGCCTTTCTTAAAAAAATACAAGTTTTTAAAGGATAAAATTAACATTTATTTGTATTATATACACCTTTCGTTATATACTGATCAATTAAAACCATTTAGACAGTCGATCGGAGCGTGGTTGTTATTGCGACAGGATTTTGAGTACTTGGGCTTTCAGGATGAATGACGAGTGGAAGGGATTTATGTGAGATTTGTGATTGTGTGCGGTATAGTGTGGGATGAATATTTTTGGTCTTTCTGGAGTGATGATGTGTGAGGAGTTGAATTTCGCAAGATGTTTCCAGTTGTAGTTGAGTGTCACTGTCAGGTTGATGAGAGCGTGCAACGGGGTTTTGTTCCTGTGTAATCAAAAATCTGAAAGAAGTATCGATTTATTTTTTTCATGCTTAATATCCTCAGTGAAATACAGGCAAAAGCCTAGTTTACTGGGGATACGACAAATGAAAGGCAACAAACCCAGATCCATTAAAGTTGTATGTCCAAATCAAATTATCTGTTGTTTTTCTCAAATTGTGTATATTTCTTGTCATGTGTAATAATAAATAAATAAATAAATTAGTGAGGTGAGAAAGGAAACAAAGAAATCTCCTGAAAAATTCAAAAAGAATTTTACATGTTTTTTTAACACAAAATTCACGTCTCTATCATAACAATGTATGTTATGTGACAAACAAGTTTTTGAGAAAATTCACATTTCCATCACAACAATGTATGTTATGTGACAAACAAGGTTTTGAGAAAAACGTAAATGGATTCTAGTGTATTAATCATTGCATATTTGATTTAAGTTTTTGTGTTGTAGAGAAACTACCCTGAATATTGAATAACACATAAAATGATATAATTATGAATCTTTTGTCGTATTTGAGATATTAAGTAAAAGTTATTTTGAAGTGAAGTGATTCTATTTCAGTTTCTGTATTATTCTTTTAATATTTTTTTTTCTTCTCTTAAAATCAAATATTATACATTTGATTTTATCATTTTACTGTGCAAACAATACAACGTTAAATTTAATGCTAGGAATCCGATCCAATAAATAGAGTTACACAAATGACTATCTCGGGATCTCTTTGAACGATGCACTCTTTTTGATATTCAATGGCACACGAAGGGGATGTTACTGCATATTTGTTATAAACGAGTATGCGTATTTTTTTCCTTTTAAGTTTAACCCTTCCCTCCCTGTGATGCGTCACTAGTATACATTGCTCCTAAAAAACTTTAATATCTCTATAAATATAATAAAAGCTGGGTTCAGATTTTGGGTATTCTTCTTTAATACATTTACGCATTGAATGTAAAAATAATATTAATTAAAATTAGCACTTATCGGCCACTTCAAAGATATTTTGTGAAAATCGGGAATAAATTCACTAATACAATCAAACGTGTGGCAGTGTGTGACGTAGGTATATTCATTCTAAAAAAACACTATGGATGAGGAAGCGACGCTATTGACGTCTCACTGTACTTCGGTATATGGGAACGCAAGAAATAGAATCTTAGTTCGCAGTTGTTTCTTCGTTCGAGGTATAACATACACAGTGTTAGTCCATCTCAGGTCTCAGTAACTCTCGGGCATCCATTTGAGGTGGTCTCTTTGCCAGTTTTGTGAACGTCGGCCGATTTGTTTTTTCATTTCAGCAATTAAATATAAATTTTTATTACTTTTGACTTCAAATTTATTTATTTTCATTTTTACACACAAAAAAACTTGATTTGCTTTGCCATTTACATATTGATTTGCCATTTGCACGTGTATTCCAGGCAAATTCACAAACTTGATCTCCATATACTCGTAATTATGTTACTATGTGTATAAAATTTTGTTCTTCGCGTTATGAATATAAAGAAATTAAACAAAAATAATGGTTCTTTAGTGATAGCATTTACCATATAATACTTTCAATTGTTCTGTACCAAGATTTTGGGTGAGTTTTTCTCAGAATCACTTTGTTTTTCACAACAAGAGTATTAAATTCCATAAGCAAGCGTAATATAACATTTTACTTTTAATATAAGTTCTGGGGAAGAGTGACGAAATTATTTGTTTTTGCGGGAAGATGATATGCAAAGGATGGCGTTTGTAGATATGTGAAGAGATGCTATGAAGCAGATGATTTAAAGGTTTAAGATTCGAATGCGTTGTATAGTATAACCATGGCATGTGCCATGCTCTACAATGCCCTGTTGTTCAATTTGGAGCTTTTGATAGTTGTATTAATTGAGGTTTTGATTACAACCGTTGTATACTTTCACAATGTTACAGTTTATTGTTTTATATATTTTTTTAATCACTTGTTTTGACAGTTGACATGCTACACAATTTAAAACAGGTGATTTTATCATTTTCATTGTTCATTTATTTTTTATTTTATTTTTTTAAATATATCCAAACTTTTTTATTATTAATGCAAGTGCAAAGCTGTGAACATGTTTCAAAAGCTTAACCTAGTCAAAGGGGAGGTACGAGAGGTGGCGTTGACGTGGAATAATACGTTGCAAGGAAGCTCGGAAAAGGGAGGTGCAAAAAACTCCCCTTATAATATATTAGCGACGGAAAACCAGGAAAACCGCATTAACGAGTCGTACCATTATCATTTTTTACCACTTTATAATGATGTTTTCTTAGTCGACACTGTAGAGCAACGGAAATATATTTTATTTGATGTCAATAATCTTACATTTTTTAAAAGTTTTAATGTTTTTTTTCATTAGTTATATTAACATATAATTTATTAGAATATATTAATCTGGGCTGTGGAGTCGGAGTCGCAGTCGGAGCCGGAGTCGTGGAGTCGGAACATTTTAGGCGGAGTTGGAGTCGGAGTCGGAAAAAATCGACCGACTCCGACTCCGTTTAATTATTTTAACATTTTCTTTAATGAATAACGTTAACGTATGTGTTAACCAGTTAACCTCTCATCGTTTCATGCCTGATACTATTTTCCGCGCTTAAAATGATTAAATCAGATTTAAGAGCTTCCATAAATCCTGACTTAATAGAAGCAATTCTTTTTTTGAGATCTAATTCCATTTGGACCACGAATAGGAAATAAGATTTATATAAAGTATATTTACTTTCAAAAATCTTATCTTGTGTTCTATTCAATATTGAATCAAAATAATAATAAACAATATTAATAAGATTTAGTTAACGTATGAAAACAAATGAAGCAACCTTTTTATTTTAAAGTGTTTTCTTATTTTTTTTAATACCTACCTGTGTTGTTTTTCTAATTATTTTAAAAGTTTTATTTAATTATTTTTTTAAATATTAATATATATTTTTAATATTATTTTTGTGTGAAGATATTGCTTAATGCGTATTGTTTATATATTTTTTTATTAAATTGTTTCATTTGTGTACGAATATAATTAATTTTTTATTTATACCTGTATCCATTATTAATAAGTCAATATAAATACATTAGGTAGACGCAGTAAATTATAAAATAAAATAAAAATTGAAGTCAGAGTCAAGAGTAGGAGTCGGAGCCGGAGTCGGAGTAGGAGTCGGAGTCGGAGTATAAAATAAAGCCGGAGCCGGAGTCGGAGTCGGAGTCGGTAAATTTTCATCCGACTCCACAGCCCTGATATTAAGTGAACCTCCATTATATTTTCCGTACATACGAATTTGGGAATTCGAGCAAAATTAAAAATAAATAAAAACAATTTTAAATTACATAATTTTCCAAAAAAAATTAATTGGGTTTTTGCTTGTGTCAATTCCTTATTTAATAAATATTTTTGTATTATATTTTACGAGTACCAGGATTTAGCTAAAAATATCTGGCATCCTCGTGGCTGGGCTTGCCCTCTTAATGGTAGGGATGTACCACTGAGGTCTAAAAGTTTCCGGCCTGAATACGTTGTTTGGATATGATCAGTGGCGGCCGGTGGACCAAATAATTGGGGGTTCACCAGAGTAGGTATCCAAATACCAAATAATATAAAGAAAAAAAATATAACATACCTATTTTTAAAGAAGTTTTCATCCTTTTTAACGTAGAGAAACACCTTTCACTCTCAACATAAGTCATTGGAATAGTGCATACGAGTTTAAGTAACTTTACAGTCTGAGAAAAATCTTCTATAATAGTAAACCAGTATTATAAAAAAAATTGTAAAATAGACAAGAGCCCTCAGCATTGGCAAAATCATCGCGAGCATAAATTGCACTGAGTTCACCGTTGAATTGAACTTTATTAAAAAAATCGTATGTTTTTACCGTCAAAATAAAATCATGTTTGGGAAATTTTGACCTACGAGTATACTCAGTAAATTTTTCGCTATAGAATAATTTTGCTGCAGTTAGGTGATTAATTTTTTGGAAAAATTAACGCAAACAAACACAATAAATAATCGAAATAGTTATGTTTATCCTGCAAATGGCTCGTTAGATTATATAGATAGTTAGAGAAGCGTTTAGCCACGTGACGAAACTGGAAAAATATCATTGAAATCGAAAACGGAATTAATTACAAGTTAACTAAACAAAACAATAAAGGAAGAAAGTCGGTACCTAATTAGGTAAGCAAAAACGTTTGTTAATTTGGAGACATAAACTCGCAAAGATACATGTACTAAAAAGACGCCCCAGTTTGAACGGTAGGAACAAATCATCCCTTCTCTGCGGTGGTCATATTTAAAAAAAAACTTTAAATTGATGTATTACTATCCCAGCGACTTGTCATACGCGCCACTTGGATGTTTCCGGGATCACGTGCACGCACTACAAAGACTAAGAATTCCTAGAAATCCGTATACAAATATAGCTGTCTCAAGATTTTCTGTTCTCTTCTAATTGTGAGTAAATCGTCAATTTTTCGAAAGATTTGGGACGATTCCAAATACGCACGGACTTCGGGTATCTTCCTACCTGCTCGCAGAATGCGTCCGAATGCAAAACACATGTATACAAAAAATGTGCTCTTACAAATAGAGTTGCATATTGTAGTGAGCCATGTCGACATAAATATATATTATTTTTCATGAATATTGTTATGATAATATACATTTTCGCTATACTTCTTTAGGTGTTTATTGTTATATAAATTCAGTAGTTCGGCGCACGAAAGCACTAATGAGCCAGCCGCTACTGGATATGATACTACACCAGCCAAGTCTTGCGCATGGTAAGGTGATGTTACAGTTATACAGTTTATCCTCTTTATGTCAAATATAACGAATAGAAAACATGTTACGGTATATTCTAAAATGTTAAAAATTTAATGTTAACCATGCAATATTATTTTTTTTACATTTCAGAATATAACGAAACAATACGTCTTCCACCGGCTCAAGTTGACAAACTATTAAGGATAGGTCTATCAAATTTTAATTGTAACATTTCTTGATCATGCGTTGAGCGTGCCTGGTATGGTATCTGTTCATACACGCTGTAACTTAAATCCGAAAACATTTGCGCTTAGCGGTACCTCAGCTGGAAGGATGTTTTAGAATTAGCTTAGCCTTTTTCAGCCTGTCAACCTTTTGAAAGCTTCACACACACGTGTAATTTCAGGATATATATATATAATTACGCATTTCAATACTACAAACCTATTATTTATATATTTACCTTTATTGATCTTTTCGAAGGAACTTTTGCCATATATTTGATAAATATTTTGTTTGCCCATATATTTGATAAATATACAAACTTCATAAAAGATGCCTAAGAAAGACGAGAAATAAAGTGTCTTAAGACGTTTTAATTTATAAGGGTAACATATTTAGCATTCGAGTTAAGTGTTTTATTATTTTCTATAATTTTTTTTATAAATTTATTACTATTTTCTAGTGGTTTCTCAAACTGTGCGTTATATAGTGGTCCATTTTGTTAGATGAACCCTTTTTATAAATCAACCTTTATACGATAAATAGTAAAGTAAAAATATATTATAACATATTTTGAAACGACAGTTTCAAACTATGATAAACCCGACATTTGTTTTATATTAAACACATACTCAAACTGAAAAAAATGTTACAATGTATAAAGAAAAAAAATTGATCACAACCACTCAAAACAAATACACTTTTTTCAATGTAAGTTCTTATGATGAAAATTATGGTTTAATTAGAATAAACATATAGATAAAGAATGTGAGAAAAACCATAAACGTCATGAAAATGACATTTCTTTCAGATAATTGTGATAAAAGCATAATTTCGAGATACCAGAGGACCTAAGTACAAATGTATTCTTCCCAAAAGTATAAACGAAACCCCAAATATTGTTTTCAACGGAGAGCATCAGTTTGTGAATTAATCTCATCTATTATTTTCCAGATATCCACGATTTATTTTACAAGATAAATAACACGCATTATAATGTACTACATTAACATCGTATCCTGCCCTTATCGGGATAGGCAGAAATAATAGATCTCCACTTTATTCTACTCTGGCACATATCTCTAGCTTTTTTCGCTTCCATACGCATTCCCAAGTATAATATCCTATTATGACAGTTTTTCAATGTTGCCATTTTCAGAATGTATCAATTTGATCATTTTTTTCCAAACACCTGTGCCTTCTTTTTCTATTTGTGTAAATTATTTCATCAACCATTCTTTATATTCTCGCTGAACTTCCTCAATGATATTATCTTCATCAGCACTGCGTCTTCTTTCAATACGTATATGTCATGTTTCTATATTGTGTCATTTTCCATACTTTTTACGTAACGCTCTCATTTCTAGCGTATTTATCATACTTCTTTACGTCGTGAGCTGAATACCAGTACGAGCTTTACGTCTCATGAAATGTACCAATCGTTAAACACATTGTCAAATACACCCTTTATTCCATTGACTATTACTTTTTTTCTGTCAGTATCGCATTTTACGCGGCCGTCTGACGTACACATGTTTCCGAGATACAAAATTAATTTGACTAAAGAAAAAAATTCTTAAAAAAAAAAAAAACATATCCGAATGTACAAATGATTTTCAATCTCTTTTCATGCTGAAATATAAAACTTGATAATTTTTAAAAGTTTCCAATTGAAACAATGAAAATCATTTATCACGGAAAGTAATTTCAAATACTTGGTACACGCGGGATCGACAAAAAAAAAGCTTTTTCACAACTTTGCCTTTTAATCAACAAAACTTTTTTGGGTTCCGTATTTTATTGTCTGTCGATTTATTTTTGTCGACAACGTTGAGTGTAAATTACTATGACAAAAAACACAAAATTGTGAACCGATTTTTACTAACCTTTCCTTCCCTGTGATGTGTAACTAGTATACATTGCTTCTAAAAAATTTAATATCTCTATAAATATAATAAATGCCAATTCGCCGGGTGAACTACAAACTTTCAAAAAATGTTTTGCGCATTGTAAAAAACGTTGGCAAAAGTGTGTTTTACCCAACAAGGACTACTTGGTAAGGGATAGTACTAATATCGATGATAAATATTTTTTATAAAAATTAACACACTCGTTGGTTTTTTATCAAGCCTCGTGTATAATCGTATATACTCGTAGCTGAAATAAAAACGTCCTTTTTTTAATGTAATAAGCTAGTAGTTGGCGTGCTTACTTATCACTCAGGTGTTTCGAGTTCAATTTAAGGACTCTCGTCGACTGGTTTTACTTGTAAGTTTATATTAAATTTATTTTAGAACAAGTACTAAATACATGCTATATAAAAACTATCAGAACAAACTTGGGGTAAAATAAAAAAAGTCAGTATAATTTCTCAAATTTTAGATAATTTTTGACGACCACACGTAATTTTTTATAAACTTATCTACAAATCCGTGTTTATGGTTCGATTTTCGATGGTACCCATAAAATATTATAAAAATATTTGTCTGGTTACTTTCTAAGGCTCTCACACATCTGTGGAAAAATATGAAAATTGTTTCATCTCAATAACAAAAGTGTTTTAATAATCTTAAAACTTAAAAAAAATAACGATTGTTTACATTGCAAACAATTTAAGTGAGAAAATAACAAAAGTCCTCAATGCTTTCACAACAACTAGGGTTATTCAAACAAGTGAAATTTAACAATGCCATATTTTTCTTACACTCAGTGAAACGACGCCTAGCTCGGCGACTGCTTCAGTATGTCAAAGTCAGTAATTATAAATTGCTCTAACAAAGCCTGCCTAAGAATATTAATGCCCTATAAAACTCTTGTTTCAATGAAACAATGCGAGCTTTATCAAAATATTACAATCTTAACTAGTAATGTATTGGCAGTGTTAATAGTAACTTCTTGAAATGCCGTCTGCTAATATTTAATTATATTAAATTTAGAGCTTTGTATGGCCGTTTTATCTGGAGACATCATAAAATGTCCCAATTATCACCGCCATAAATTCAGAGACAACGTTATTTTTTTATGTAGTACATTAAACGTTGCCTGTTGGTTAGAAGCTTGACGTCTCCCCTCCGGGGTGCTTCAAATTCGATAAAAAATTAATAAAAGTCCCAGTCTGATAAAATAATTCGTCTGGTAACAATACTTATACGCGCTATGCGTGTGCGTGTGTTAATACTTTTTTACGTACGAGGTAGTATTGCCAACATGAGCAGTTCAGTTCAATCTCA
Organism: Odontocerum albicorne; assembly: GCA_949825065.1. Classification (NCBI taxonomy): domain Eukaryota; kingdom Metazoa; phylum Arthropoda; class Insecta; order Trichoptera; family Odontoceridae; genus Odontocerum; species Odontocerum albicorne. The sequence goes on from OX463838.1 coordinate 4,983,784, forward strand.
CCTGCATCCACGCTGATATGGGGGAAAAAATAAGTCTCGTCGTTTATTTTGTTTTATGAGTGCAACGTCGCATAGTGACGAAGAAGGAACCGCCCAAAGGGACTCTTTCTTCGGTGGCGACACACCTGAGAGTGAAAAAAATAGTGGTGACGATGGACTACATAATTTGCGAAAAAACAACAGGTAATTTAATTCAGACACAATTTTAATGGATCTGGGTTTGTTGCCTTTCATTTGTCGTATCCCCAGTAAATTAGGATTTTGCCTATATCTCACTGAGGACAATATTCTTTTGATTATTTCATATACAGACAAGACAAATTTATCTTAAGCCTGCAGTTATTTATTTTGTGTCCTGATAGTGTATTTTTTTATATTTAATTTTTCATACACATTGGCTTGAATTTCCGAAAAATAAAGAAATACTCGTATTCTATACAAATAATACGCCTTAATAAGAAATAACTCTCGTTATGAAACCGAATAATTCATCAATTTTATTCTCATTTCTTTCGGGGAAATATTCAATAATACTTTAATATGCATAAAACGTGGGTTTTGCTATTAACTTATGGTATGCGTACAAAAATAATGATGAAGTCACTTTTCTTTCTTTGAATCTTCTTCGGACAAAAACAAAAAATATCTTCCCTGTAAGCTAAGTTCTTGTCTTAATGACATCCGCAGTCTCACAAAAAAATACATGATAGAGAGAAATAGGAAATTTATCTCAAGGTTTCACAAGAAAAGAAAAGTAAATTTTTACCTCAAACGATAATATCCGTTTTATCAGTCATTTATATCATTGAAAAAATGTCAAAAATTGAATTCTATCACGCCATTCTTCTTCCTCTTATTTTAGGCCTGTTGGGCTGTTATGGTCCTGCATCATTGTTTGTCTCTTGTGACGTCGACTGCCAGCTGTCTTTCCATCTTTTGGGAGGTCGTCCTGGAGGTCTGCTTGCTTGGGGGATACTGTCCCTGGCCATTCTTACAACTCAGACATTGCCGGTCCTAATCCCGGATGAGAAAGGAGGAGGGATCATGGATAAGGCAAGCAATCTGCCCATGATAACAATATATACACTCACAGACCTGCTCACACAGCTTCGGACAAGGTATCACGCCATTAAGTTACTTAAATGACTCCAAAATTGCATCTTTTTTAATGTCTTTAAAAGGAAGATTTATAAAGAACGTTGATATTTGAAGCTAAGTATTTAAGGATTTGACTGTCCATTATACGTGATGAGAATGATACAAGGCACAATATAACGGGGGTTCAGGGTATTTGACTTTAGTGCCATAGAAGATGCCATTAAAATCATCTTTCTAGTTGGTTGGAAGACATGACTACATGGTAATAAGCTTGCCAAGTTTAAAAAAAAGATGACTGTCTAAACCACGGGTGTCCAAATCGTGCCTCCCCGGCCACATGTGGCACAATTTAAGCTTTTGTGTGGCCCTTTTGAGGTTTCTATACATTTTAGATTTTGTTATTGATAAAATAAAAAAACAAATTGCACGTTAATTATAATAATTTTCACATGTTATTCATTTTGTGAGTGACTAATTTATAACCTGGGTGTCGAATGCCGGCGCCAGACAAAATATGCTTAAGAAGTCTCAAAATTAGTTAGAGCATTCGACGACAGATTTTCATACATGCAAAAGCATAAGGAAAATTTCACAATTTTCTTAACCCCATTTGATGTGAAGGTCTAATCTACACCTCCAAATTAACAAATAGAACAAATAAACTTGCAATCAAGCATTGAGATAAAAACCATGTTCGAAGAGAATAAAATACACGAATTTTATCAGAAATATATCTTTGAACATAAATTTCCAAAATTATGACAACTGGCAAAGGCCAAATAGCTAAATGACCAGTCGATATTAAAAAAAAACTCAAATAATAAAAAATAAATGTTTCATTAATTTTACAAAGTAATAAAATATTTCGATTGTAAGTTGTTTGTTTATTTTTAATGTAAAAAAAACGTCATATTATTATTCAGTTATAAATTATTTATATGTGTGGCCCATCAAAAACTTGCAATGTTTTATTTGGCCCACCAAATGATTTCAGTTGGACACGCCTGGTCTAAACCAATTTGTGATATGTGTGTGCTGTTGAATATAGGACAAGAAGCTTCAGTACTTGCAGCTTGTCTGCGTCACACTTATTGATTGGGTCTCTGAGAACTAGCAACAGTTCCACGCATTAAGCTGCATCCGCTACTCTTTGTTCCCAGTTATGCTGAGCATTAATGTTTTAAAGCGATTCGTGCAAGTCGTTATATCTTTTGCACTGCCCAATGTGCTTTAACCAAAGATAATATTTTTTGAAAATCTATACTTAAGCATGGTATAGAGCAGCGATCGCCAAAATGGTAATCCGCAGACCACCAGGGATCCGCGAAAAAAATTCACTGGTCTGCAGAGAAATGTGGATATTATTTGCATTTTTTAATCCACAGCAAACCAGCCCGTAAAAAAAAGTGACTTGCACGGAGGAACGATGCAAGATGCATGAAATCATGACAATCTCGTAAGACGTGTTGCTAGCTGCATTACACATATTTTGTCTTACTCTCGCCTCGTTTCGCAATCTTCTTATGTTTCACAGTGCGGCTCTTCTTTATATATTTTATAGGTAATATTATTCTCTATCCACGCCCCTGCACGTGGATGCACTCCTAAAACATATCGTCGACTCCCATGTATTTAACACTAAAAAATCTTATTAGTGGTCCACGGGATTTAAAATTATGAGTTTAGTGGTCCGTGAGGTCCTAAAGTTTGACGACAATAAAATAGAAGAAAAAAAACATTTTCTCTCAATATTGAAAAGAATATCTGAACTAAACTGAATAATAAAATATTCACATAATAAATTGGCTAACTTATAATAAAGATGTATACTGTTTTGTGAACCTTAGGTAAAATATATAACCTTAGGTTACAGATTTGTGAGGTTCATGGCCGCACGGTAACGCACAGGAATTCCGTGCGGAAGGTCGTCAGTTCTAACCCCGCGCCGTGCTACTCTCCGCGAATGACACGGGCATTTTTTCCGCCTAGTATTCGGGGGTAGAAGGATACCTATGACTTTGGACATATCTATTATTAAAAAAAAAAAGATAAAGGAGACCAATAAAACAGTGAAAAAATAAACAAGTGAATAATGTCGCAAAATAATGTTATTTTGACCTCTCTACTTACTGAAGTCTCGCCTATTCTCCATGAATATTTTATTTTTATTTATTTATTTATTTATTCTTACACACGACAAGAAATATACATAATTTGCGAAAAAACAACAGGTTTTTTAATTTGGACATACAATTTTAATGGATCTGGTTTGTTACCTTTCATTTGTCGTATCCCCAGTAAACTAGGTTTTTGCCTGTATCTCACTTAGAATATTTAGGATGAAAAAATAAATCGATACTTCTTTCCGATTTTTTATTACACAAAAACAAAACCCCGTTGCACATTCTCATCAACCTGACAAACAGTGACACTCAATTACAACTGGAAACATCATGCGAAATCAAACTCCTCACACATCATCACTCCAGAAAGACCAAAAATGTTCATCACATAATATACCTTACACAATCACAAAAATAAAAACAAAAATATACAGAAATACAAATATAAAACAACAAAAATTAAAACATCAAAAAGAAACCCACACTCAAGAAACCACACAAATCTTTTACACACGTCATTCATCCTGAAATATAAAAAGCCAACTTTACCACATACTTAAAAAACCGATGCTGATTTACGCACCGAAGACGTAAACTTTAACAAAGTGGACCTTAAGAGTTTTCGACCCTTTTAAGAGAAAAATTCTCCGTAAAATATTTGGTCCAATTTAATATATACCATATAGTCCAATTTAAAATATATGGTCCAATTACATTTTTTTTTATTCATAAAGCCCATTTCTAAATTTAAGTTTATCAAGACGCAACTTCCATGGACTCGTTTAACACCGTTTGACTTTCGATTCGAGGATTAAAGGATCAATTTCTAATGATACCCAAAAAAAATATTTCAGGTTATTCAAATTAGGCCATTAACATATTTCTGGTGGGTTTGATTTTGGCAATAAAGCTTGAAGGCTGTTTTGTAGACGATAGAAAATATAATTTTGTAATAAAACACAATAAATGAAACTACTTAGAAAAGATAAATTTAAGACGTTCGTTTTACTTTGTGGTGTCATGTTTATTCATTTTTAATATAATTAATAAAACATTTTTCTTTTCGTCTTTGCCACTGTTTTATTTTTTTGAGTTTATAACAGGTTTTAAAAACCCCCGTCTTCGCCATCAGATAAAAATGATCTTAATTACATATCTGCAATAATTTTCCAATTACAGTAGATAACGGAGAGATAGTGGCTAATAAGGGAAGGGGATAAGGTAGGCGTCAAAGGGATGGCTTTGAAAAGGAAATATATTTAGACGAGGATTGTTACGAAAGCTTACTTGGTAATTTATTATTAAAAATAACCATTATTATTACGAATATTGGATGCAAACGAAACATTTAGTGTTTTGTTTATTTTAGTAAAAATGATTAACGTTAAATATAAATTAACATAAAATAATGAAAATAAATGTTGCAAATTACTGAAAATTTATTTTGAATACATGAAACATTGTCTTTGATATTCAATCATTAAAATGATATTCAAAGCTAGATCATTATTGGTATTGAAATTAAAATGGTATTCAAAGCTAGTGCATTATTTCTGTCCAAATTAAAATGGCATTCAAAGCTAGTAAATTATTGCTGTTCAATTAAAAATTGCATTCAAAGCTTGTACATTATTGTTGTTCAAATTAAAATGGCATTCAAAGCTAGTACATAATTTCTGTTCAAATTAAAATAGCATTCAAAGCTAGTACATTATTGTTGTTCAAATTAAAATGGCATCAAAGCTAGTACACTATTTCTGTTCAAATTAAAATTGCATTCAGAGCTAGTACATTATTTATGTTCAAATTAAAATCACATTCAGAGGTAGTACATTATTGCTGTTCAAATTAAAATGAGATTCAAAGCTAGTAAATTATTGCTGTTCAAATTAAAATTTAATTCAAAGCTAGTACATTATTGTTGTTCAAATTAAAATGGCATTCAAAGCTAGTACATTATTGTTGTTCAAATTAAAATCGCATTATGAGCTAGTACATTATTGCTGTTCAAATTAAAATGGGATTCAAAGCTAGTAAATTATTGCTGTTCAAATTAAAATTGCATTCAAAGATAGTACATTATTGTTGTTCAAATTAAAATGGCATTCAAAGCTAGTACATTATTTTTGTTCAAATTAAAATGGCATTCAAAGCTAGTACATTATTGTTGTTCAAATTTAAATGAGATTCAAAGCTAGTACATTATTGTTGTTCAAATTAAAATGGCATCAAAGCAAGTACACTATTTCTGTTCAAATTAAAATTGCATTCAGAGCTAGTACATTATTTCTGTTCACATTAAAATCGCATTCAGAGTTAGTACATTATTGCTGTTAAAATTAAAATGAGATTCAAAGCTAGTAAATTATTGCTGTTTAAATTAAAATTGCATTCAAAGCTAGTACATTATTGTTGTTCAAATTAAAATAGCATTCAAAGCTAGTACATTATTGTTGTTCAAATTAAAATGGCATTCAAAGCTAGTACATAATTTCTGTTCAAATTAAAATCACATTCAGAGCTAGTACATTATTGCTGTTCAAATTAAAATGAGATTCAAAGCTAGTAAATTATTGCTGTTCAAATTAAAATTGCATTCAAAGATAGTACATTATTGTTGTTCAAATTAAAATGGCATTCAAAGCTAGTACATTATTGCTGTTCAAATTTCGCGAAACTAAACCTTCGATTTTACTCTACGCGTATAACATACAAGATCTTGGATTTAGGGTCTCAAATTTTGTGAATGATTCCAAAAATTAATATTCACATACGCCATTTAGGTACATTTATAATACAAATTACGACGAAAATGAACTCACAAAATGAACTTCAAAATGAATTGAATTATTATTTTGATTAGGATGGTAATGAGAGTATCGCAAAGAATGCGGCAGTAATAATACTTCATTTTAAAACGTAATTAAAAGGCATAATACATGTTATACAAAATTTTATGTAATATTTGAAAAAAAATATTGTTTATCGTGTTTATTATATCAACCAGATTCTGATTTGTTTTCTATACATAATTTAAAAGTCTCACCTTGAAGTTACGTATTATTCTCTCCTGGTAATTTTTGACAATATTGCCCCGATTTCGTTCCGTATCGCATTTGATTTTGTACGAATTTAATTTCAGTTGTCATTATGACATAGAATGAAGAAAATTGTGTGGTTGTGATTGTAACTTGTTTTAAAAATTACGATTTTGTCATCGCAAAACAGGTGTTATTTAGTACAAACTTTAGACTAGGTCGAAACGCTACAGTTCCTAACAGGAAGGGTGTATTTTTACGGGCTGTAAATTTCAATTTACAGGCTTGGCTTTAAAATATAAATCATCTGGTAAAGCTAGCAGCATTCAAACATCAAAAAATGTTCAAGTAGTAAGACAGGCCTCGTTCACTATCCGTGACGTTCAGTCCGTTAGCATACTGCCTATATAGGAATGTGAGGAGAATTTTGCGTGCAGACCTTCAGTTCTATCTATACAAAATAATGGATGTAGAGAACCATAACGAACGCGTTCCAAAACAAAATAGAAATAATATCAGCAGAAATGATCTGAAGAAAGTAATGTTAAACTTCAGGTAACAGTTTCAGTTGTGTGTAGAAAATGAGGATTTTCATTGGATTCATATAAATTTTTAAAATAAAACAAAAAAAAAATTATTACTGTTTTTTCTGATTATAAAATATAATTTTACGGAATATGCATAATGTTTTTTTAATGTACGAGTACATTTCAAAATAAAACGTTTTTTTTCTTTCGTAAGCATTTTATAGCGAAGCGTTTTAATATGAAATATTAAATAAGGAAAACAGAGGGGAAAAGTCAGAGCAAAATGAAAGATAAATAAAAATAAGTTCCCGATTGTTCCCTTGTTGATAAGATAAGAATTTTAATAAAAATCTGAATAATGAAAACAAATCTCAATTATGAAAAACTACCCTTATGAATAGGGGTGTTCTGGTTCCCGTAGCAATTAATTGGTCAACTGATAATCACAGCAAGCTGAGAAAAAATATATCTTGGATGCATGTTCACATCAGATGGTTACCCGAAATTTGACAGTGAAATAATATTGAGGAAGAATGTTGGACAAATAACGAATATCGGGTAATTTTTTTTTTATTTATTTACACATGACAAGAAATATACATAATTTGCGAAAAAACAACAGGTAATTTAATTTGGACATACAATTTTAATGAATCTAGGTTTGTTGCATTTCATTTGTCGTATCCCCGGTAAACTAGGATTTTGCTTGTATCTCATTGAGGATATTTAGCATGAAAAAATGAATCGATACTTCTTTCCGATTTTTGATTACACAAAAACAAAACCCCGTTACATATTATCATCAACCTGGCAAACAGTGACACTCGATTACAACTGGAAACATCATGCATCACAAAAATGTTCATCCCATAATTTACCGCAAATAATCATAAAAATATACAGAAATACAAATATAAAACAACAAAATTAAAACAAAAAAGATACCCACACTCAAGAGCTCACACAAAACTTTTCCATACATCATTCATCCTGAAAGCCCAAGTACTCAAACTCCTGTCGCAATAACAACCACGCTCCGATCGACTGCCTGAATGATTTTCCTCCCTTTACCTTTATTGAATTGGGCACATTTCACAATTAGATTGTGTTTACCGAGAAGCAAATGTAGTTGCTTATTTCTAGAGAAGTAAAGGTAGCTGCTCATTGTGGAATATTGTCCCCAACTTTAGGGTATGCGAGCACGATATAGATGTGACAAAAAAATATGAAAGTAAGATAAATGCAGTAGAAATCTGAGCGAGTATAGAAAAAATGAAAAAAATAAGAATAAAGGAATGACCAATAAAGACATTAGGAAAGAATGCGAATTTAAAAATGATGCAGGGCTTAAGATAAGGGAAGGAGCATTGAAATGGTTACAAAAAAATAATTATGAAGTATTTACAAAAAAACATACGTACGAGTATATACATCATCACGCCATGTCCCTTGCAAAGTAGTCAGAAAGTACAGATCTTTAAACTTTTTAATGGACACTTAATTTTTCTTAGACAACTTTCACATTCGTAAAGAGTTCGTCATTCACCATTTTCTATAACTCATAATTCTAACTTTACATTCTTTTCAAATCTGTTCCATTTGGTCCAGCCACGTTTTTTCTCTGTCAACTTTTTCTACGCACACCTTGCACTGACTTGTGTATTCGCTTAATTATTCTTTCATCAATAATTATCTCATTATATCTATACCATATTTAAGCTCCTTTTTTTCATCTGAATTTAAATATACATTTTATACATGCATTAATTTCTGTCTTTATTCCGCTTACTTTCAAACATTGACTCTCCGCAAATTTTCCTTAGTTCACAGAGTTAATCTTACTCTAATTCTTATTCTACCAAGTCCAAGTTTCACTTCCATACATCAAGGTGGGTGTACCAACACATTTACAAAAATAATGTTTTGAAAAAGTTTGAAAAATCTTCAAAAACGTAGCACGACTAAATTAATCTAATTATGAAAAAGAAACAAGTGTTAAGTTGTTATAATAGGGAAGTATGCATTGAGAGGTGATAGATAGACGTGGCAGAAGCAAAATATGCGTACCAGTGTAGAATAAGGTGTAAATCAATTCTCTCTGCTTACCCTAATATAGAAATGGCGTTATTATGGTGAACTGATAATCAAGTAATGCTAAAACTTTATTTCGTTAATACAAAGCTATGATACAATATATTGTAAATCAGTATGTGGTTTTCATCCCCCATCGATACCAACTTCAAAATAAGTCCATTTAATATTTTCTCGAAATCAAGCAATGAAATTGTGAAGAAAATTGAATGGAATATTCAATAACATCATGCCTAGTGAACATTATAGATTATGCGTACCAGGATAGAATTAGGTGGAGATCAATTCTCTCTGCCTATCCCAATATACCATTGAAATGGTGTGATTGTGGTGAACTGATGATTATTAAAAGTTACAACTTAATTTCGTTAATATTAAGTTATGATGCCAAATATTATACATCAGTATGTGGTTTTCATCTACAATTGATACCAAAATCAAAATAAGTCCCTTAAATATTTTCATGAAATTAATCACTGAAACTGTGAAAAACATTTTATGAAATATTCAATAGCATTATGCCTAGAGAGCATTTGATACTTCACGTACCGGGATAGAATTAGGTGAAGATATCTTATCTCTGCCTACCTCAATAAAGACATGGCGTGGTTATGGTGAACTGATAATTAATTATTGATTTCGTTAATAGTAAGTAATAATGCTAAATATTATACGTCAGTATGTGATTTTCATTCAATGTCGATGCCAACTTCAAATAAGTTTCTTAAATTTTTTTACGAAATTAATCAATAAAATTGAAAAAATATAATAGAATAAAAAATATAATGTTGTAGGGAATACCCACGTCCCTAAAATATTGTCAACATGCAGGGTCAACGACCGATGAATCAACCTCTGGATATGTACAATTGTCACATACCAGAACGTCAACACTGTTTACACGCAAATAATATTTACATCGCATTCCAAGGTAGAAAGAGAACATATCACGCCGTCTCGCCGTTTCGACAATAAATATCCTACCCACTGTATTATCCGCAGCGCTTGCGACCACCTCAGCACGCGCAGGAGTGAGATCGAGATATACCGCGGACGCAGTCACGCGTCCCGTCCTGAAATTCTTTATATACCTACTTATCGATGAATAAAGAGCACTTGTTATTATTCACTTGACCATTCATCGCTGTTTACTATTTATTGATTATTCACTCTCACTTCCCGCATTTCTGAATCGACGTATTTTATTTTAAATACAAAACAAATCAAAATCATCACGACGTATCAAATTAAGCATCCCGCTAAAATGTAATAAATATATCGGGAAAATATAATGTAATATATAATAGAATAATGCCTAACGAGTATAAAATATCATCAACTTATGTTCATAAGTAGTGAACTTGTTTCAACTGCATTCTGTATTTTGAAAAAAAATAACTCATAGACCAGGCGCCAGAAGGAATTTAGTGCGCATAATATGAGGACCGCATTTTCTCAATTGATATATGTTTAGGAGAGCCCAAAAATTAATAATCTGAATGATGCCAGCTTATTATTATTAACCAAACGGACCATAAAATGAACTGGCATCATTCAGAATATTAATTTTTGGGCTATCTTAAATCTATATCAATTGAGAAAATGAGGTCTTCATATTATGCGCACTAAATTATTTCTAGCGCCTGGTCTAACATGAAATATTTTTAATATACCCTAAGCATATTCCTATTTATATTTACTATGTAACTGGCCGTTTTTTAAAGGTTATAAAACATTAAATATAGCTCGGGAGAGAGTTAAATATTAAACCTGGTGAGTATTTTTAGTTATCATTCAGTAAGTGCGTGTTCATTATTTCAGCACTAATTCGCACTTTGACATTTAATAATGAATGGGGGATGTTTATTTACATGAAATTTTAAATTCTTGCATAACAAAATTTATCATCCTAGTAAGCACAACTCGGAATGACTAATTGACAAATTTAAACCATAAGTGAAATTAAAAATTTCCATTTTTTAGTGTAAAATATTTTATATTGAATGAAATGAAATTAAATTCCATTGAATAAAATTAAAAATTTCCATTTTTTAGTGTAAAATATTTTTTAAACATACATACATAACATCACGCCATTCCCCTGCTACAGAAGGCAGAAAGGATAGATTACTAGATTTTTCAATCTCGATACATTTATTTCACCTCGTCTACATCCATAAACCCCCTTATGCAGTTCCTACGATTTTTACTTCTTATGTGTCCTATCAAAATATAATTCACATGATCCAATATTACTTTTCTTAATCTAAACCTATCGCGCTTTCCACTCACATGTATACTTTATATGATATAAGTTTTTCAAATCTTTATTCATTCATTCGTTCCACATGCCCAAACCATTTCAGATTGCTCTTCACCTTACTTAACACTTGCCGCCCTATGATGGATAATGAGTGACCAGGACTTACATAGTAAAATAATTTTATAGCTAATTACAAAAAATAAACTAGCAAATTTTGCATAATTTTAATTTAAAACATACATTTTTCACTGGATGCTGAGCGTCCAGCACAGTGGCTGGCGGAATTGTTTAGCACAGTAAGGCAAGTGTTAACACGTCAGATTTAAGTTCACATTCATTCCTAACAACTGTGTTTCTTACTCTGTCATACATTATTATCCCGCGTGTTTTTCAAAGCGCACGCATTTCTACAATATTTATTCGGCTCTTTTCAGCATTTTTCTACGTAAACATTTCATTTTAATACATAAAAGTTGGTATTAAAATACTATTGTGAACTACCATTTTTACAGATTTTGATAATGTCTGGTTCTAGCATATATGTTTTGATGACCCATTGACTTTGTTTTAAATCACTGCATGCCATCGATATCCCTCGTAACTCGTCCATTATCTGATTTAAAAAAAATTAAATAGCAGTCTTTTTAAACTAGCTCTACTCTTTTTTTTATTTATTTATTTTCTGAAAACATGGCCCAATTACATTGAAAAATACAAGATGCGTTAACTTTAAAAAAATGATGTAAAATAAATAAAATTATATAAAACGAGAAATTATGTATATGCATACATATGCTATATACACACAAACATACATATACATACACACAAACATACACATATACATATATTCAAAGTCACTCAAATACGTTGATGAGTGCTTCAAACGCGCTCAATCTTAGAAGAAAATTTACTTTTGCTTTTGGTAATGTGATATGAAATATGTGAATATCCGAAGCAAACTCGTTCAAAATAATTAAGGCCCTTCCAACAGGCATAGCGGCTGGAACAGTTCTTGTCGGCGCAGTCTAGTGTGATTGTTAGGAACATTTGACGCCAATCTTTGTAGTAATGGTGGACAGCTCACAACTCTTCGAACGAGTTTGACAACGTATACCAGGAGACGCAGATAAGCCGCCCACATATCGTATTTACTTTTTCTTTCATACTTTTTTACTATCAAAACTTTGGATTATTTTCAGACCTTTTTCTTGACACCGCTCAAACAATTGATTTGTTTTCATATATTACAAATAATTTTAAAATTAAGATGAATTCAAATGCTGAGCAATAATTTGAAAAAGAAAAATGATTAAAAAACATTTTGAAATGTGATCTCATGCGTAAGATTATATTTTTGCTGGACACCCGTGTGTGATATTAAAATGTTAATGCCTATATGAACCCCTTTTCAACTCCTGTCTCCAACGATAAAAATATAATATTATCGCACGTTTAACACTATAATACGAATATAACAATTTCGGCAGCGGTCAATATTGTTTTAAATTCTAATTGCAATATATTGTAAAATGTGATGTCATGCGTAATATTTTTGTCGGACGCTCGTGTTTGTTATTAATACGTTAATGTACATGCAACCCCCCTTTCAACTCCTGTCTCCAACGTTAAAAGTAAAATATTAATGTTCGTTTGACAGCATAATATAGCAATTTGGTAATGGTTAATATTGTTTGGCGTTTGAATTGCAATATACTTTAAATTGTTTTGATGTTTAAAACATGACAATACAGAACTAATGCACATACTCTTGGGGTATAAAAGAAAGTTGGTTCAGTTTATTGAAAAATAATTATAAGAATTTTCAAATGTATTTCAATATTTTACTTTTGTTGTATACAATACAGCCTGGTGAGCTTATAACTATATGGCAATCTGTTCCAACAAACCAGAAATATGGTACTGATGCCTGAAAAGGGAAAACCAGATTGGAATATTTTCTTGAAAAAAAAAACTGGTTTCAATATGAATTGAGTATACAACCCACCGGGCTGGATAATCGGTGTCTTGCCAAATAGGCATTACAGGTCATGATACCTTAGAGCTAAGATTTTTAAAGATGTATAATGTATTACTGTAATCATGCGATCCGTCTTGGGAGTGGATATGGAAAAACTAACCTTGTATTCATATGTTTAACTATGTTTTTTTAATTTCCTTCTATATGTAAAATTCATAATTTAATCTTCGTTATAGTTATAAGTAAAGTGCAGTTATTTTAAACTGACTGTTTTATTAAGTTACAATTTACTTCCATAGAATACTGTAAAGTCTGTTAAATCAAATAATGTAATACTTCTGACTTAACTCTATGGAAATTCATAATTAAAACTTAGTGATGAAACTCTAACTTAGTCTGAATCCACTACTTAAGGGGATTAAAACAAACTTCATGATTTAGATATATTTCAGACAATGCTAATGTTATGTGTTTCGAATGTTTCAAGTTTTCATGTACAACTTTAAAAAAGCCTTAACATGTTTAATAACTTCATGACTAGAACAGTAACGTGGTGTAACGAACAGTTAATCATTTGAAAAAAAAAAAAAAAAATGCGAGGTAAATTTTTGAACATTTAAAATGACATACACGAACCTTCGTTCAAAATATCTTTCATGAATATTAAAATGAAATATTTATGCAACACCGCTTAACAAACAAAGCCAGACAACGATAAAAAAAGTTGATTGAAAAAATAAAAGTTTTCCTCGGAAATTTAACTCTCGCACGGGATATAATCACAATGGCAGCACGTTCTGTCGCTTCGTAAAGTAAACCGCAACGAGAGCGAATGACATATTTCCTATACTTTCAGTATGCATCTGGTAGAATGGTTTTGTTTTTCAATTTGCCAATTTGTTGCCGGAGTACCGCTGAGTTTGTTTTTACGAATTGCGTTTGCTTAATGACACAGATATATGCAAAAGAGATCCAACCCAAAAAAATAAAATAAATGAGGAAATTGTATCTTGATCTCGGGGTCATACATCCACGGGCACTATTTTAGTGGGCCAAACGAAATATAAGTTTCTCTCTTGAATTTTTCAAGTAAATTATCATTTATTAGATTTTTAGATACTTGTGTATTTTTGATGCTGTGTACAGTATTCCACTCAAATTATATTAATAATCGTTTGCTTGATTTTTGTTATTTTAACGTGCATTTTTTGTTATTGCAAGAGTTATATACGTGGGTCATCCAGAAAGTAAAGAGCGTTTTGGGTAACTAAATAAAAACGAAAGATATAAACACAAAACTTTATTTACAAAATCACAGTACCTTACTCTATTTTTCAATGTAGTCGCCATAGCTGTCAAGGCACTTATTGTAACGTGGAACCAAATTTTCAATTCCGATGGCGCAGCCATTTTGAAAGGTTACAAAACAATGACGAAGCGGGGGAAGGAGTCAACTGGCACGCATACGATCGCAGTGGTAGAGGATCGGCACATGGCGTTGTGCGCAATCGTTCTTTACTTTCTGGACGCGCCTAGTATTATTCTATACTATTGAAATAATTGAGGATTTGTATTTCTGCTTAACGTTAGTTTTCTCGGGTTAAATACCTATTGGATCCACCTTTGACTGCCTCGTAAGTATTAGAGATATGAGTGGCATGTGCAGCTTCAGGAAACACTTGAAAACAACCTTTTAGGATGTTTTATCAAAATGTATGATTGCACATGAACCCTACACACATAACATACAGTGGAATGGATTACTAAAACATGCCGGAAAATCTACACAGTTTTCTTTGTCGTTCATCTTCCCTTGGTTTCTTCAGTTTTTATACCAAATGTATTTTTACTTACATATGCAAGATTTGGAGTAGTTTTTTTTATCTAAGGGATGCACCCACCACCTTTCTACCCTTGCACTAGACATGTTTTGAATTTGAAATATAAGATTGATGCATAATAACGATCATTTTACCGACGTCCGTCGAATCTGTCAAGTTAGTCATTTTGTTTAATTTTTGTTTACTAATAGTATATATTCCTTACTATTAAAGTAGTAAAAATACGTGTTGATAACCAACTTCATATTTATCATATCATTATTTATCACTGCAAAAACAAAATAGACTGCAGCATAGTGATTTCGCGATACCAACAAGTTATTTTGTGAAGGAACGATACGTTCGAAAGACAAGTTCGAAAATGGTTCAATTGTTTGAAATCCGGCGACACAAGCTTAAAAGATGAGGAAAGAAGATATCGTATGTCTTATTTTGATGACTAGGCTCTTCAGATGTTCCTGGAGGAAGATGAAAGTTTGACAACAAGGCACGCATTTTTACTACCTAAATAGTAAGGAATGTATTAGTAAAAAAAATAAACTCAATGACAAATTTGACAGATGAAAAGAGAACCGGTGAAACGATCGTTAAATATGCACCAACTTTATACGATGTATAACTCTTACTCTAGGCAACTAGAAACTGCTGAAATGCGCTTGCTAAGATGGTCAGCTGGTGTGTCCCTAAGAGACAAAATAAAAAGCTCACGCATTCGTGGAAGCCTAGGTGTTACAGACATCAACAGCAAGATGGAGGAGAGGCGATTGAGATGGTATGGCCACGTTGGACGCAGAGCACCCTACCACATTGTGAAACAAGCAATCTCCATGGATATTCCTCGAATAACAACCAGAGGAAAACCAAAGAATTCATGGGTGGTGCAATAAGATAACCTGATGCAGAGGCACGGCCTGGGGGACGTAGTCCAGGACAGAAGAGCATACAACCTGAGGACGAGGAGAGCTAACCCCAACAGTCTTCGCAGACAGTGAGTTGGGAGGGAGCCAGGGAAAAGAAATAATAGTGTGTTCAAATCTCGAGTTAGAGCGCCCTTAAGTACGAGTTAGAGCGCCCTCGCAGTTAGGTGCAACATAAATTGTCTTTTTATTATTATTAAACCAGTACTATTGTATAGAGCCGAGTGCTGGGCAAATACTAAATCCCAAGAAAAGAGTTGTCAATATACTAAAATGCAAATGTTGTGAATGATTTCATGAGTAAATAAGGAAGACAAATTAAGGAGTGAATATTTTTATTTTAAATTTTTATTTTATTTATTTATTTCTTCAAAACAGGCTTAGCCCAATTACATTGAAAACTACAAAAAAAAGTAACATTAAAAAAAATTATAAATAAAAAAAATGTAAAATAAAAAATTATATACGAGTATATGCAAACATATATACACACAAACATACACATACATACACACATATATTCAAAGTCACTTAAATATGTTGATGAGTGCTTACAAACGCGCTCAATCTTATAAGAAAATTTACTTTGGCTTTTCGTAATGTTATATGAAATATGTCAATATCCGAAGTAGTCCCGTTCAAAAGAATTAAGACCTTTCCAACAGGCACAGCGGCTGGAAGACCCGTTCTTGCAAATGTTATTGAGAAAAGTTTTCATCGGCGCAGTCTAGTGTTATTGTTATTAACATTTAACGCTACTCTTTGTAGTATATCTGGACAGCTCACAACTATGTGAGAGGTACCCTGAAAGTGGCTTAGATCATTGCTGACATTGAGAGAGGCTCGAAGAAAGCCTGCTTAATATGTGGTAAACCAGACACTGTGAATTGAGGTTTCGATATAATAGAATAAGAGGTCATGCAAAAAAGCGATGGAATGGTAACATCGACCACGACAACTGATCTCAATCTGACTCTGGAAATTGCCTTGAACATAGTAAAATCAAAAAGGTGACTCGTCACATAGATCCTAAATAAACGGGAAAATGTAAAGTATATCGATTTTTCAAAATAAATTGTTTTGTATTGTATCATAATTGATTTTTATTTAAATTAAGTGTATATTAAACTATTTGTTAAAGAATTGTGTATACTATATATGGTAAGTATCCTTCTAACTAAACATAGGCTATTCTAATTAAAATCGTCTATTTTTTTAATATTTTTTTGTATTTTTAGTATTGATGTAATTTTATAAATGTAAAAAATGGTCAAAGGCAAGGTTTATTTTATTTATTTATTTAACACTTTTATTGCAAATACAATCTGGCGAGTGTATTACCAGGCGGCAATCTCTTCCAACCAACCAGACAAAAGTAAATGAAGCAAGTTACATGGTCGCATAAATCATTCATAAACAAATACGTGAGCACATACCCACGAACCCCACAAAGACGGACAATCACCCGAACATTCTTTTTCATATAAAGTGAGATATCATCAATCAAATGGAAAGGAAGGGATTGTGGAGAGGAAAGGAAAAGAAAAATCAGGAATGAAACACGTTATTTTACTGACTAGAAATTAAGAGGTTTTTCAGTCGCTTCTTAAAGAATGCCGAGGGCGGAGCGAGTCTTGTATTGGTTTGTAACTGATTCCAGAGTCTCACTGCATGGACAGTAAAGGACGACGTAAAGAAAGAGGAGCGGTGAACTGGAAATGCCAATAAACAATCTCTGTTTGAGCGTAGCGCTAATCCATGATTGGAAAGACGTTGAAAATTCTCGGCAAAATAAGAGGGGGGGGCGGGACAGTTAAGGATATTATACAATAGAGACAGTATGTGAATTTGGCGTCTTTTTATAACATTCAACCAGTTCGATGCCTTCTGGTATGAAGTTATATGATCGTACTTACGTAGGTTGAAAATGAAGGTTTCATCTTCCATTAAAAAAATGTCGAAATTAATGTTTTTTTTTCTCCAAATAAAATACGAAAATAATAGTGAAACCAAAAATATTTGCAACGTTAGTAATATTTCAACAAATTCAATAAAATAAATATAATGAAAGCATTGTTCACCATCTAAAGCTTTGGGCGCAATGATTATACGAGTATTATACAATAAATTATTCCTGAAAATATTTCAGACAGAGTGGTCGTTTATAGAAATTCCATGCATAAGCTGTTTTTCAATATTTTCTCTTGACGAAAATCCAATTTAATATTCCTATCCAGAATGATTATTTTGTAAGGGAAACAAATTTTCAAGCATCATTTTAAAGATTGTGTAAAACTGTCATGTAAAGATTGTACCGGAATTTATCAGTTTGTCTGCAAATGAATAAATTGACTTTTAAGAAGATAGTTTATTAGAATTTTCTTAACTTAGTTAGATATTTATCCTCTGTCCAAGGGATCGTGGGCTGGATTTCCGTTGATTTTCTGTTTTTTTTTAAAAAAAGGATACCAGTTTGTTCTTCACTTGAGGCATCTTTAACATTTATCTGATTAGTTGGAAGAGATCGCCACATAGCATTTAATCTACCAGGTATTACTTCATAGGATGAATAATAAATGCAATATAATATTAAGTATTAACGTAGCTGCTAGTTATTCCAGATTTTTTTTAAATTTGTAATGATAACGTGTTCCATCTTAATAGGATATTTAAGTCGTTTCTGAAACTCAATGTCTCATTTTAATTTTATGGTAAGTTTATATAGATCTATCAAATGTTATTTCTCCAAAATATTTTTGTGCCCCCTTAGTTAAAAAAAAAATCTTTAAAAAAAATGTAATCCAACAATATTTTTAAAGATTCATTATTAATATATTGATTCTACGAAGACATAACGGGATTTTAAATAGCACCTAAATTTAATTTTCAACTTTAAGTAATCACTCGAAGAATAGTATTTTAAGATTTCCAAAACTAACTTAATGTGTAGCTCAGAATTTTGATTTCTTTTTTAATAACTTAATCAAAATAATTCTTATTTGCGGTAAGAATAACTGACAACTGTGAAAATATATTAATACTCAGATCTCAAGGATTCTTTTTGTATTGCTATGTTAACGGTTAAGCTCAATTGTATAATATACATCGAATTGCTACAAATTATGATGAATACTTAGTAAGATTCTTGTCTCATTAACTGACCGATAATATGAACCCATATGTTGGCCTTCAATAGTGATGAAGAAAGTTAGAAAAATCTATATATTTATTTATTTTTATTTATTATTACACATGACAAGAAATATACACAATTTACGAAAAAACAACAGGTAATTTGATTTGGACATACAATTTTAATGGATCTGGGTTTGTTGCCTTTTATTTGTCGTATCCCCAGTCAACTAGGCTTTTGCCTGTATCTCACTGTGGATATTTAGCATGAAAAAATAAATCAATACTTCTTTCCGATTTTTGATTACACAAAAACAAAACCCCGTTGCACGCTCTCATCAACCTGACAAACAAAGACACTCAACTACAACTGGAAACATCTTGCGAAATTCAACTCCTCACACATCATCACTCCAGAAAGACCAATAATATTCATCCCACAATATACCGCACACAATCATGAGAATAAAAATTAAGATTAAAACAAAAAATACTCAGAAATACAAAAACAACCAAAATTAAAACAACGAGAAGAAACCCACACTCACTAGCTCACACAAATCTTTTCCACTCGTTATTCATCCTGAAAGCCCAAGTACTCAAAATCCTGTCACAATAACAACAACGCTCCTATCTACTGTCTAAATGATTTTCCTACCTTTACCTTTATTATACTATATAAATTAAGATTTCAAATTACCAGGGAGACATGAAATCACAGATGATGGGTTGATAATCAAATAATTTCACGAATGTTTCACTAAGGTGTTTTATTTGTTTTCAAAACCTTTTTTTTTAATTAGTTGTATAATCATAACGTCCCACGAAAAAACCCATTACATTCCAAACATCGTTCTTTTTTTTTACAATTTTCAAAGGAAGGCGTTTTAAATTCTGACCATTGGATTGAACATTTTTAAAAGCGTTCAAATGATTTATCGTTTAAGCTTTTAAAATTCTTTCTACTCGAACAGAGTTTCCCTTTTTTAAAAGCATTATAGAAACGATTGTTTGTTTTATTGATGGATTTTATAGATGTCTATAAAATCATTTGATATCCTCTTTTTATTGGAAAAGAATACTTAGGTTAGTAATTCTATACGTTTTCAAAAGTTTAAAACCAAAACAAAATTGGTTAAAATCTCAAATCTCTGATTTGTTTTTATTGTAAATTCAAGAGAAGAAATTTGAGATTTTCACAGTTGTTTTTAAGAAGTGATTGGAAAACAAGTTTTTAGGATTTATTACTCACTTTGTTTTATGATTTCGAGTAGATAAATCGACGTTTAGTTTTATGATTTCGAGTAGATAAATCGACGTTTAGTTTTATGATTTCGAGTAGATAAATCGACGTTCGAGTAGATAAATCTACTGAAAATCAAAATATATAGTGCATATTGATTCCTAAAAGCAAATTTTTCAAATTGTATACACACGTCTTTTGGGATTTATTACTCACTTTGTTTTATGATTTCGAATAGATAAATCGAAGTTTAGTTTTATGATTTCGAGTAGATAAATCGACGTTTAGTTTTATGATTTCGAGTAGATAAATCGACGTTCGAGTAGATAAATCTACTGAAAATCAAAATATTAAGTGCATATTTATTCCTAAAAGCAAATTTTTCAAATTGTATACACACGTCTTTTTTATATTAATTGACACATATTTATTTTAAATAAGAGTTAAACATATCCCTACACATTCACTGAAAATTAATTACTCATTAGTATCACTATCTAAAACTTCAATGCGTGGATTTGAACCAATGACATAAATTTGACTTATGGAATTCTCTATACAATCACTTGTTTCGCATATTATTAATAAAGTGTCTATATCAAGATGTGAGAAGTACAAAAAATTGTTTCATTATTTCCTCAAAATAGTTTTTCATACAAACCTTAATGTTGGCTAGTAAAAAAGAATAGCGGGTCAAAAATATAGATTTTCATTTATAAAAAAAATATGTACTCGTTAGATATACTCGTATAATACATAAAGACGCTACCATTCTATTCATTTAGAAAAAAAAATATCTTCTAAAATCTATAAAATAACAAATGCAATTTTTTAAAATACTTAAAATAATATTATTGAAATCATAAAGATTTACAACGTTTTATTTTCAATATTTTAAAAGAATATCAAATATTTAATTTGAATACAATTTTTTACTGGAATCAATTATTTAGACACTTAGTTAAAGAGCAAACTAACATCTAAATAAAACGTAACTGTTGTATGGCTGAAAATAAAATAAAAATATATTCGTATTATGCTCAGTAAATAGACAAAAAACAAATTCATCCAAAAACGTTAATGCTAATTATCAACTGAAAAAGATTACCTTCATATTTTTTTTCTCTATAAAGATAAACAATTCTTAAAGCTGAATGTACATTTTGTTCACACAAATTTTATTTCGTCACACGTTCAGCCAATATTTTTTTACAGAAAGTGTTTACACAATAAACATAACTATATTTACAAAACACTGAAAAATCATTTATGGCAAGGTTAATCGGACACAGCACATTTTTTTTTGAAATGTCAAATCCTTATTTACGTGTTTTAAAAATAAACAAATTACGAAATAATTGAAAATTTTAGCGTTTGTAATATTTGTAAAAATCAAATTTCAAAAAAAAAAAACAACAATTTATTTTTGTTACAAAATTATAGTTAACAAATTTAGATTCGTGCCCCTTCCACACACTGAAAATATATCAAAACAAAAAAAATGAACCACTCAAAATTACGCGTCCAGTTTTCCCATCAGCGCTCAGAGTGAAACTGCCACAATTGTGTGAGAGTAAGAGAGACGATGTTATCGTTTTTCTCACCAAAAGAGACAGAACGGTTAGAATGTAGAAGATCAGAGTAGGATGGAAGCACAGCCTCCCTCTAGGGGATGGGAGGTCCGGAGCCGCCCACTCAGCCGGTTCCAGTCGGGAGGGGTCGACGAGCGAATTCTGATGAGGCGTTTATACCGAGACGTTTGCGACAGACACGCACACGTGACGTTGTGCGCAGTTGAATTATTTTTTACAGAAATGCAAATATAAAGTAACTAGGAATGCCGTTCTTAAGTTGTTTATACTATTCTGCAGTGCTTGAGCAGCCGATTATCTCATTAAAATAAATTAATCAAAGGTATTTTCTAAGATTTTCACGGCTATTTTCCACTAGATTAAAATATTGTTAATATGAATTGACTTTATTGACGTTTTGAAGGCATCGCAGCCTTCATCCTCAGGATGATGTTGAAAAACATTATTGAAAATTATTTCAGTATTTTTTCTTAATCAACCTGTGAATGAAGACTAAAATGCATTCGTAACGTCGGTAAACATTTAAGCCAACTTGTCGTTGGTTAACATTCAACAAAAAACATTTTATACCAATAAAAGATACGGTTTATTTTAGAAGATAATCATGTAATCCAGAATATAAACCGAATTTAAAATTTGGCACTTTGTATTGAGAATCAGACTTCAGGTACTTCAAAAACAGTCACGTAATAAACCACGGGAATCTTTTACTTAAGGAGGCGTTGAAAAATTGATATGAAGTTTAATTTTAACTTTGAATTTCGTAAGTAAAAGAATGTTAAGTTTTAGTATTTAGTGCAACAAGCTTTTCAAAATAAGTCAATATAAGTACTGGCTTTTATCTACATGATAATTGACAATTATAACCGGTTATGAGTAATCGTCTTTCCCCAAAAAATCGGTGAGGTTTTGTAGGATAAAATTTCGGAAAAGAAAACACTTATAAACCTATCGGAAATCAAACTCTGAGTGTCAAAAAGAAAAAATGTATGTGTGTACATACATACGCCGACGTAGGATAAAGTGCCAAGCTTTTATCTTGACACATAATTTGACATTTCAACAAACATAATTCATATCATTTTTCAGAGTTCTTACATTTTTTTACAATATAATTCACTTGATACTCGTACAATAACAGTTTGCTTGATTTTCTCCACTACGTCTTCTACTCAAATTTGCACAGTATATTTGTTTTATTAGACTTTCATCATTCGAAACCACGTCTAAGTACTTTTCTTTATCTTATTCAACACGCCTTAAATTCACATTCACCCCTTATCACTTCTTTCTGTATGCTGCCATACATTGTCAGCTCATGTATTCTTTTCAGAGCAAGTAAACTTTAAAGTCATTGTAATTAAACCTATAATCCCCCCAATTGAAGATCGTCAAATAAGTATTACAAATGAACTTCTGGTTTATTTGTCAAAAAGATAAATGCAACATTTTCGTGTATTATTTTAAGATTTTTTAAATTTTTATTTCGAAACCTCTTGATCGAAAAAGTTAGAATAACACAGAAAATCTCAAGAGTTTTGTCTCGCAAAGAAAATTAACACAATACGTGTAGATTGAAAATAATTATCCAGTATTTGATCACGTAGTGCTCTCGGGGGAATATTACTTTAAAATGATATGAACGTTAGTTTTAGACTGCTCCTGAAATCTCTGCTTGCGAATTTTCTACTTTTGAACGCTTATCTGTCACTACAAGAAAAAACTCAACAAGAATTATCATTGATTGGACAATACAATTATTACGTACCTTATAATAAATATGTACTCAACAGTGGGAATCGATATTGAATGATCATATTTTCAAATACATAAAATGCTTAAAAAAAAAAGGACAAGTTTATCTCAATTTAGAATCATAGTATAAATAGGCCAAAACCCATACGATGTTTGTCGTCAAAGAAAAAATACGACAATTGAATTTTGAATAGAAGAGAGCGAGAGAGGAATACTTGGATTCTTTCCGAAAGTAATTCGAAATTTGAATCTCGGTGGATCCGTGATACTGAACGAATTTTAAATACCTAGTTAACAAATTTTGAACCGGTGAAAAAGGGGACGTTGTATAAATGATATACTCGTATACATATAAACAAATTTTACATTTATGAATATATATTTTCATAAATGTTTAATTTGTTTCACTTCCGTGAATATTTCACGTATTGCAACTAGTATTATTAAATGAACTACGAGAATGTATCTTATCAACATATGTTACATATAAATCATTACGGTTTTTTCCTGTTGGGATAAGCGAGTAGGAGAGAACTCCTAACTTTCCTATATCGACACACATACTTTGACTCTTCCAAACCTTCTCATAAAACTCCTACGATGTCTTAGACTTTTCACATTTTCCTCTACCACGTCTTTCTCTCGTATTTCTAATGTATGTTTGTTTTGTTAGTCTGTCTTTATTCATTTGTTCCATGTGCTCTAATCTCATCTTACTTAACACATTAGAATTAAGATTACGTTAATATCTTTTTACGTCATTTTATATTATGTCTTAACGCATCTAACGGTAAACAAAATCATTGTGGAAATAATGGCTGGAGGGAAGCAGAAGATGAGTTCCGCCTTGTTTTTTTTTTTATCAACGAGGGATTGACAATATCTCAAACATGTAGTCATCGAAGAAAATATGACTTTAAAAAAAATTCCTAATGCGAAACCGTTCTTTTGTTAGGTACTATTTTAGAATTCCCCTCCATCAATTTCAGTCCTGGATAGATCATTAAATATTTCACACTCAGCCCATATATTATGATGATGTATTAACTCTTACAGGCTTAGTGGTCCACGTAATGTACCACTTTTTTTTGACGCAGTACTGCACAATGGTACACGCAATGTACCACTTATTAAACCTCTCTCTATTGCTGCACGAACGCTCAGATTATGTACCACTTCGTATAATATAATACTGATGACTCATATCCACACAGCTGCAGGTTCAAATTCATTTAGCTTTTAATATAATTGACAGTTAGTTGTTCTTGGTGTGCCGACTTGTGCGTATAAAAGAAAACGTCATATATTTGTTTTAAATTTTAATAAAAAATAGTTGTGTTGTGATAAAATTGACTTTTACTTGGATGTATTTCGGCATTATTTGGTGGTATATTAGAAATACCAGTGGAAATATGGACTAGTGGTGCATAAGTTGTACCACCTCACCAGGAGTTCTTTGACCTACCGAGGAAGCGGAAATATGTTTATTTGGCATTTGTCTGTATCATTTTTCAAACACATTAAAAAAATAATGAGAAACTTGACTTTTTATTTTTGGTGCAGCCTGAGTAAAAATAAGTTTAGTTTACCTGTGCCTGTAAGGGTTAAGGAGTTGCAATCCTATCGTTTCTTCTTGGTCTGCCAGGCTCTTGAGATTATACTGGTACGCTATTGAGAAGGTCCATTAGGGATCCAGACTCTCTTATTTGATGTGCCTGGCCTTTCTTTATTTGCAGAAGTCTTCCAAACTCATTACATTTATTTGGAGAAAGGGAGTGTATTTGAGCCCGTACATCTCTTGGTTCAACCTCCGCTCTCGAGCACAGTTCCATATATTCATCTCAGTCCATTTTGTTTAAATAATTAAGGTTTTTCTTCTGTACATAATACTAACGAGTAATTAAGTATTTTAGGTACGTTTATATGAAATAGTCGATATTACAATTTCTTCAATAAAATATTGTTTTTCAACTTAGGATAATGGTATGAGTTTTGACAGACTTAATGCATCTAACGGTTTGAATTCAGAGTAGGGGTTATTGTGAAGGAAGGCATATGACTTTGGCCAGCAGCGGTGAAACATTAAGAACATATGTGTTAGCCTGGTGTTCATCCTAATGCACTAACTTTGGGTTTTCCAGGGTTGCTAATCTGTTTTTATTATTTTTCGTAATTATTGTACAAACAATTAATACTATTGATAGAAAATGTGATTTCTTTCAGTTACAATGATGAGCCATTTCACAATAAATTAGAGGATTTGTTAAGATGGGTTTGGTTTGTCTCAGGATGAGGTAAAAAACTTTAAACCGGTAGGGTCATAACATTATACCTAATGGAAAAAAACAGTGTTTTATTCAACAAATTATAATGTCTTCAAATCTCCACAATGTTACCTTAACTATATATAATACAAATAAGTGAATTTTTTGCACTATATTTTTGCAATGTTTCCTTTTTTTGTTCAATCCAAGGTTGAATGCACCGATGAGAACGAAGCTTATACCCGGCGGGGGGGAGGCACATGTTCTCGGGCCACCAGCTGATAACTCCCACCCATTCCTCCCTATCCCCACTCCACCTACTCTGGACCCTACCCCCGCCATCCTCCTCTTCCCTCGCAACTCGCCCGTCACGCGTACTATACTTGCAGACTCTCAGCGGACGAACCACTTAATATGAGTTTTTCAACATCAATTTATTTGCTCTTTTAACTTTGAATTTTTTGAACATTTAGAGTACACTTAAAAAACCAAAAAAACATCAACTCACTCCATACATTTAATGAAAAATACAGGGATACCAAAAATGCTTTAACCTACGTCGATCCACGGCTGGCACTTCACATCCCTTGAAGCCGTGGTCGATCTATAACCATTGTAATAATTCATATTAAGGGCATTGAGGGATCAACCCAATGGCTTTGAAGTCTGGAAAAACCCTAAGGGTGACACACTCAAGACTTATTTGCAAATATCTGTTTTTTGCAGATAAACGAAAAATACCACATGATTAACACAGCTATCATATTTTCCTGATCATATTCTCTCCTCCAGTAGAAAAAAATGCTAAGAAATCAAATTTTGTTGTGAATCGAACATGGTTTAAAAATTAAACATTATCTATTAATACATAATATATAGACCAATTATTTTGTTGGGAATCAAACAAGGCTTCAAAATGAAACATGATGTATTTGTACATAAAATGCAGACCAAAAAAGCTACGGAATTTAAATAACAAGTAAATTTCAACAGACAGAGCTGTTTGGAAAATCATTTAAGTAATAAAGTACGATAATTGTAAATGTTGATACATCTACAATTTTTTACATAAATTGAGACGTACTCGAATGTATGTCCGAGAATGTCATAATAAATTTTCTCTGTCGGTGAAGGTATAAAAAATACAGTGGAAGATTTTTATGTAACGACAAATGTTTTCGGTTCTTCAACATAAACGCACTTACTTAAAATTTCAAACTCAATTCCACATTTGATAAACAAAATTTTTAATACAGTCCAGGGATTTGGCACTTTGCAGATCTTCACAAATAATTTGAACGCTGCCAAAATAGTTTAAATACTCGTATATCAGAGGGCTTTATTACCATCTGCTCAAATGTGGAAAAAAATTAAAATTGGCTACTGCAAGAGGACAATGATCGAAAACATCGGAGTCGTCTTTGTACTGCGTGAAAACAGTAAAATGACTTTTACGTGATGTATTGGCCGTCGCAGTCACCAAATGCAAATCCCATAGAAAATGTTTGGGCATTCATGAAATTCAAGCTTCGAGGGAAAAAGATCTGCAATCCCAAGCAGTTATTTTGACAGATTCAACTTATAAGGAAGCTTTTGCCCCTAGATTATGCTATAAAATTAGTAGAAAGTATGCCTCGGGGATGCCGGGCAATTATTACTAGTAGAGGCAACTGGACAACTCATTACTAATAAAGCATAACGGTTTGTATAATGTTGTATGTGTGTATTTTTGAAGTGAAACTTCTATAGGGCAAATTGGCCTGAATGTCACGAAAAGTAAAACGGTGTATTATATTCTTATTTAATGATTATTAAATTATCATTTATTATTATTAAATATTTTGTTTATTAATAATTATTTTAATATTAATAATTATTTATTATTAATAATAATTAATATTATTAAGTATATTATATTACTATTCAAATTGTTATTTATTATTAAAAATAAATTAAATTCTTTGTTATATTTTTTTTATATTTACATATTTAATAATTATTAATTTTATTTTATATTAAATTATTTTATTTTTTTAATATTTATTAAATATATAATTTATATTTAATATATAATAATAATTATACATATACATATATGTTATTATAATATAAATAATTATATTACAATATTATTATATTATAACTAATTAAAATATAATTAATTAATAATATAATATAATAATATTATTAATACTTAGTATATTTTTAATAATATAATAAAAATTATATAAAAAATAAATAAATATCAAATAAATAATTAAATAATTAATAATAACATAAAAATATTAATACATTTAATATTAAAAATATATATATTTAATATTATTAAGTGTATTATATTATTATTAAAATTATTGGTAAGTATTAAAATTATTATTATTTATTATTAAAAACAGAAAAAATAATATATTTTTATTTAATTCAGAGAGATTTTCTTGAATTGAATTCCACATAACCATTTTTTATTTAATTAACCGTTTCCTAATCCTAAAAAAAAATATAAATCGTTAACAAATGGAAAAAAAGCAATGCATAAAATCAATTTTTCCTAGGAGCTGAAGTTTTACTTCTATAAATTCATCTATGGAAGATAAAGCAGCGTTATAATTTTACTTTCTATAAAAGAAAAACGATTTTTTTAAATTAAAGTAAAAAAATAACCTAAATAAAAAATCTTAGATTCTTCGAATGAATGGACAGCGAAAGAATGGGAATAGGACAGCAATCGAATCCTGGAAAGGAATCTGTGGAGAATAAGAGAATTTCGAGAATAATACTTCATCAGTTTAAACCCTTCACTATTATGATGACGTTTAAATACAACTTTTGAAATAACAATTTTACTAAAAATTAATCCGCGATCGAATCGTTTTGATTTTCCATTTTACGAATTTTAAACTAATATTTTCCACATTTTTACGTTTACCCAATGAGTATATGATCCTTTCATTTCATTCATCATCATAAGCTGAAGGGGTTTATATGTCAGGCTGGAGTAAAGAGAGGATAATAAAAAACAGAGGACAGAGAAAAAAACACTTTGAAAAAAAAAAAACAATTTATGTATAAACAATAAATACTCGTACATGGATTATTGATCAATTTAAATGCCATAAAATAACATTTAACTGTTTTTTAAGCTTAAAATAAAAATTAATTTATCAGAACGGCTTCGGTATTATATATACATTTGACAAAATACGTAAAGTAATAAATAGCATATATTTAATAAGTCACTCTTTTATACTGGTCATTTAAAAAAACAAAATTTCGAAATGACTTTTTAAATGAAATCTTTTGAAAACTAATCTGACTGCTGAAATCCTATATTAATGAAATCTGCTTGAAATTTTTCAACTCACATTGAAACACTATCGCCCAGATACAATAGTTCAAGATTAAAAAAAGTCAATACTTAACAGTGATTTAACAAAACGAATATTTAAAAAAAAAGTTCGATTGAATTTTTTATTTCTCAAGGCTTATTTTTTATCATGCAGAGAGAGCTATTTAAAAAAATTGGCAATTTTTCGCACCAATTAAAATTTATGACATTTTGCAAAAAAATATAATATTAATTTTAATATATAAAGAGTTCTTTAAAAAAATAAAAAACCTGACTTTCTATTGAATTTAAATGACAATACTATCCATAAAATATTTGTGATTTTTTAACGCATTTATTTTATTGTGCAGTGTGAATATGAATTCTGATTTTTTAACGTATTTATTTTACTGTGCAGTGTGAATATGAATTTTATTAAATATATTTATTTCTTAAACAAAATACATTATAAGCTTTTCTTAATTAAAAAAACCCCTAAACTTCGCATAGAATAGAAGTAACCAAATAACTACTGTATTATCAATGTTTTCAGAATGTTCAACAATTTCGCCATCTTCTTTCTAGCCTTATCAACAATCTTTTGTTGTTTTCTTTTGGGGGTTTGTTTCTTGTTTGAGGTTGTTATTTATTCTGTTTTGAATATATTTCTGTGACAAAACTCATAAATTTGTAGCATTCTTTGCAGTTGTTCCACAAAATAATAACATTGTTTTAGGATATAGAAAGAAATATGTTTTTTTTAATAAGTATTTTCAAAGAACTCAATTTAATTCATATAAAACTTTTCTTTGAAAAACACTTTGGTGGATAAAAAATCGATAATGTATTTTGAATAAAGTGCCGACCGATTGAAACTTTTAATGACACCCTTAAAAATATAGATAACGATGATAAATTTAAAAATAATGCGAAAATTTTGAAATATAGGGATGTCTAAATATTACGGAAAAAGTTTTGAAAAGAAAGTTCTTATTTTCTCCTTAATCATGTTTTATTAGAAAAACGAACATAAAATATTCATTAAATTAACCTTTTTTTTTTAAATAAGTCTTTGTTAGTCATCTGTTTTAAAAAATGCAAACTTTGCCTTTTTTTGCTGAAAAATGTATGACTTTTTTAAGGGGAATTTTAATTTGAGTAAACGATTTTAAGCATATTTAACATTTCAAGTATACTGTTTATTTTGATAAAATATCATTGAAATAGTTTTAACACAATTTCAAAACAATTGTCCATTTCTTCCAAATAACTTTTAGAAATACTGCTGAGTTTGGCTTACAAAATATTTCAAATGTTAAACCATGAATTTCATCGTTAAGTCAAAAAATACCGTGTGTGATGAGCATTCATAATTCAAATGCCACCGTGCTTTCTCATTTATTAATGTGATAATTTAATCAACCGGTATATCTACCCGTACTGACGACCGCAACTTGAAGACACACATAGTACTCAGTGCAAGCCTCAGTAGATGCAATTTATGGAACCCAAAGATTAATATTCAAATATATTGTTGATATTTGTAACTTTCTAAAACTTTGCAGATTTCAGGTTTATTCTTCCATCTCCATAGAAAGTATTCGAAAATCAGCGATTTTTAAGCTTAAGAAATACTGCAGAAAATTTAGCAATTTGTTTAATTTAAGGGGGTGTTCTACTGTAGAAATTTGAAAGTTTAGACCTTTAAGAATATGTTCTTAAAACATTTTTTTAAATTTTTAATATTAACGAAGTTATAATTATAAATGGCGCAGCAATAACGCCGCGCCGGAATGACTCAGAAAATAATCTCAACACTTTAAACGCGTTTTTTTTCGAAACTACTTTTTTCCACCTGGTCGACATAAAATCTCCAGTTTTATTCAACTAATTGCTTTTAAATTTGATATGAAACTTGAATTAATATTTTTATATCACCCCTCCCCTGGAAATTTAAAACTATTTTTTAAAAATAAAAAAAAGGGTAAAAAAATTGACGTTTTTTCAGACAGCCGCCATTTTACGATTTTTTTTCTCTTTGATACCAAATATAACAACATTATTTTTTATCAAGAAACTGTGTGTGCTTTTGGTTTTAAATTTACCAAAAGGCTCCAATCATGTCGACCTGCTTGCCTCCTTTTTTTTACATATTAACAGCTGATAACATCTTGCATTTTTTTTCAACATTTTTTTGTTTATTTTCAAATCATCAACAAACAAACTGTAAAAAAAAATATATGGGAAAATTATTTTTAGTTTTTTTTATTAAGTCTGAAAAAACACCCGAAATTTACGCCTCCAGATTTGAATACCGCCTTAACATATCCTAATTTTATTTTTTTATAATGAATTTAATTTGATATTGATGACTTAATTTCCGTTTCAATTGTGTCACTGTGTTTAATCGATTAAGCCATTAAAGAAAATTAAATACTGAAATGCGAGACAAAATGCGTATTTCGGCTGGTCCCAATGTTAATTTTGTAAGAATATTTTATATTCAAATGTATAAAGTATGCAAACAATTTTTAGATAATGATATACAAAGCAAAACAAACAAAGGTTGCGAACAGAAAAACAAAACGATTCTTAAAAATCTAGCTCAAGATTGACAAAAAAATAAAAGAAAAAGAGGCAGAAGAATCATATTACAAATTCAAAGATAGGCTTTACTAAGAAACCTTAAAACTAAATACTTATTTAAAATAAATTCATTATTTACAATGTATACATGACTATGGTATTATTGGATGGAAATAATGCAAAAAAAACACTGTGGGAGAAATACTTAGAATCGACAGAGTTAACGAAAATATTGCGGCATTAAATGAAGTCATCTATAATCGGAATCTTGGAAAAGATGCTTGTTCCGACAGGTGATCCAATTTATGAAAAAAAAAATCTATTTGAAAAAGAAATTCAAATAATATAATATGAATATCACGAGACTAAATCCACATTTAAAAAAATCTCGAGTCTTTAAAATTCTGCATTTAAATGCATCGTGTAGTCATACATACATACATCAGTCATTTCAGTTGAGATAGATAGAATGATAGACCTTATCTATCATTCTAGATTGTCAGACCCACACTCCTCTATGGCTCCGAATGCTGGACGATGTATAACTTTTACTCTAGGCAACTAGAAACTGCTGAAATGCGCATGCTACGATGGTCAGCTGGTGTGTCCCTAAGAGACAAAATAAAAAGCTCACGCATTCGTAGAAGCCTAGGTGTTACAGACATCAACAGTAAGATGGAGGAGAGGCGATTGAGATGGTATGGGCACGTTTGACGCAGAGCACCCGATCACATTGTCAACCAGGCAATCTCCATGGATCTTCCTCGAATAACAATCAGAGGAAGACAAAATAATTCATAGGTGGTGCAAAAAGATAACCTGATGCAGAGGCACGGCCTGGGGGACGTAGTCCGGGACAAAAGAGCATACAACCTGAGGACGAGGAGAGCTGACCCCAACAGTCTTCGCAGACAGTGAGTTGGGATGAAGCCAGGGAGAGGAAGGTAGAAGGATAGACCGCCAGACTTTCCTATCACGATATAAGTATTTTGCTTCTTTCTTATCCATACAGCTTCTAAGATTTCGCTTACTTCTTACATTTAATATTTTCAAATTATCATTCACTCAATCTAACGGAGTGCCATTAAAGAAAGTTCGTTTTCTAAACAGAATTATATAAATTGTTCTTTTATTAATATTTATAATAACAAGTGAGACGGAAACTTATTGAAAGTGGCTGACATCAACTTTTGATGTGGTCTACTTGAAAACAATCCAGACATATTTAAAAAAATAAATCTTTATTGACTTTGTAAATTGTTACATAAATGTAAATATTTGAACGTTCATTTAGTTTTATACATATTTTATGTGCAGAGAAAAGAACTTTTTGTCAGACTTTTCAAACAATTTCAGTGGGCAAAAAAAGCTTTTAAAAGGAGCAAAGTTATACGCTTTGACACATCGTAGCTCACGTCCAAAATGGCCGTTAAAAAGCTTTGACTCAAGTTGACCATCAAAGAACACTAGTTGGCACGTGTGAGCGTGAATGCCTGACCCATATTTAGAAGACATTTTGTTAAATATTACAGAATGTCTTAGGAAAGAACTTTTGTGTTCATTATTTTGCAAGATTTTTCACGAACAGAAAATTCTTTGAATATTTTCATCACCTGTTTTTTAGGTCAAAAATTCGCTACTGAAATTTTGAACTTTTGCAAAAAAGACAGCATATAATATATATTATGTTTCTTACGTCACAACGTCTTACACATAAATAAAATATTTGCTTTCCGTCAATCTCTCTTTAACTAACTAATATTTTCTCTATCTTCTTTCAAACATATTATAACTTTTTATCTTTTATTTAAAAAAAAAACAATTTCACGATTTCTTAAAGAAAAAATCCAAAACAAAAGCACGTTTGGATAAAAATTAAAAAAAATCTTAAATAATCACCATTGATATTGAATAAATATACCGCATGAAAACTTTCATTACCTAGTCGTTGAGCCGCTTGTTTTTCAATTCGGATGTGGCGGATTCGATTCCAGTTAGTTTGATTTGTAAATAAAATCTCCAAAGCATTGTTTTAATTTATTGGAAAATATTATCACGTGACAATAACCGCCAAGTGATTTGTAGAATTATTTTTTTAAAATTACATTCGTAGATTCACGCATCTTCTTCTTCTTCCTAGTGCCATGGCAGATCCCCCCAACGTTAACTATCACCTTAGAGTAGACATCTTTGTCCCCGGGAGTCCGAAAAAGATCCCCAACCTTCCTTATACCATTCCAATTACGTATATTGCGGAGCCAGGAGATGCCTCCTGCCAATACCTCTTCGAGCCTCTATTTTTCCTTGGATGATCAGGTGCAGTAATTTGTACTTTGCTCCTCTAAGTGCATGCCCCAAATAGGACACCTTTCGGATTTTAATATCAGTCAGTAACTCTCTATCAACTTTAGCTCCTAGAAGAACCCTTGTGTTGCTGACCATATTCGTCCAGGGTATCCGTAGCATTCTCCCGTGTATCCACATTTCGAATGCTTCCAGTCTGTTCATACTACCAACTTTGAGGGTCCATGATTCCACTCCATGCAAAAACACTGACCAAACGTAGCATTTCACTAACCGTTGTCGAAATTTCAAGTTTAGATTATCATCGCAGAATACGCTTCTCATTTTATTAAAAGCCGCACGAGATGATGCAATTCTGCACTTGACTTCAGTTTCTGGATCGAGGTCTTCCACAAGTATACTTCCGAGGTATTTCATTTTTTTAATGCATAATGTATATTTATTTAGTTAAAAAATATAAATTTATCTAATTTGACCTTACAAATATGAATAAACTTCTATATTCTTACATCCGACAACTTACATTCGCTTTTTTTCACTTTGAAAATACTGTTATTTTTTCTCAACATATAATACACGAAGACAATAAAAAGTACAAACGTTATCAATTTCTTAATTTTGACGTTAAAATAAAAATTTGAAACCTTTGTAATATAAGTTATTTTGAATCTTTGTGAATTTTACTTGGAAAAACAAAAATCATCGCGACTTCTCATGGAGTTATTAATTCATATACTTGTATAATTGTTCATTCAATATTTTTGTCTCTCTTGTTCATGAATATATTTATTTTCAAAGTTCCTAATGCATTAATTAGTTAAACATGCATATATACCCTCACACCGTGTCCTTTTTGGGGTATAAAAAAAGGACAGATCTACAAACCTCTACATCCATGCACACTGCTATCGCCTTGTCTGCATTCATACTTCTTGCATTTTTCTTAGTTAAACATTTTTCAGTTATGTCATTCAAATCTTTGATGCTTTTTCAAATATGAAAGCCTTATCATCAAATTATTCGTTCACGTGTTTATATAAATTCGAAAAATGAGTTTTTAGTCAAGTTTCAATTCAAAACAAAAGAAAAGCTTAAAGCGTAAAAAATGTCTTTAATTTATTTTCGAAACCCACACATAAATATCCTTTAGAAACGAAAAGGACTCGATCTCTCTCGTAGAGTACAATCCTTACAAATGATACAACCCTCTGCCATTAAGATATCTCACACGGTAAGTATTCTTTTTTAATACGATCCTAGTCCCCGGCGGCTCTAAGAACCAGGGGTTATCTTTCATCCCTTATATCTAATAACATGATTCAAAGTAAACGATATCTTACAGGGTTTTTATTGAGAACGGATTATTTTATCCCTTGTCAGGAAATGAAAGGTCTATGGACTGGTTATTGTATTATTGGATTACACTTTCAATATATGCGGTACAGCCTGGCGAGTTTATTGGAATGCGGCAATCTCTTCCAAACAACCAGAAATATACATTATAATAAAATAAATAAAACACATCTTTTTTAAATTGTATGCACCACTGTTTTATTTGAGTTCACTATCGGTTTCAATGATCTCCATCTTTCCGTCAGGTGAAGATGAACTAAATTATATCTGAAACAGACTTTTCCTAATTGTATAGCTACAGGAGAGGGTGGGGGAGGGTAGTGACTAATAAGGGCTGGGGAGTATGTCAAAATGACGGCTTTAGAACAGGAAGCATATTTAGTAAAGGGGTTTAATTGAAATTAGCATGATTGTTTATAATGTTTCTACTTAATTTAACGCTCTTTTTAATCTCGAGAATTTCTGAACCATCCTGCTGTAATCCACTCCCCCAGGTTCGGATTCAAGTAGAATCCGCCAACTATGGCCAATATCAAACGACCGTTTTTTTTTCCGACTGAGCGGTCAGCAAACTCCGTTTTTTTAATAGGCAAACTCCGATTTTTTTTAATAGGCAAACTCCGAAAAATTATTGTTATTTAGACATTTCAAATGTTCCCTCACTCTTTTTTCAAAGTTTCTTTTTGAATTATCTGTATAAAATATAAGTACTCAAAATAAATATAAACAGAAATCGTAAATAAGAATCTAATTTAATCACTTTTTACACCATATTAGATTATCTTTGGGTTTTAAAAGTTTTTCTAGGGCAAACAATTATTTCTGTTATTTTTTGTGTCATTTAAACTAAAAAAAAAGAACCTTGTCGTTATGTAGAAACCAACTGTCAAGCGACATGCTAAAGTGAGTTTTTCTAAGCATATGCACATACTAAAGTGAGTTTTTCTAACTATATGCACAAACAGAGAAGTACCCAATCTAATGGCTGCAGCCCCTTACCTCCCTATTCTGCAAATTATTTTATGTTTTGTAATATTTTAAATATGTGAGTGAGTTCGATTCTTGAGTTTGAGCCCCCTTAAGAAAAATCTGGCCTCTTAACAGCGTAATTTTGTCTTTCCATTAATTGATTTTGTATTTTTATTGCAGATATCTGTAATAAAAATACAAAATGAAATCAGGAGTTCTGCAACATAAATACAAAATAAATTAATACAAAAAGTTAAATGGAAGTAACAAGTATGTTTCACTGTACATAAACAATGTTTGACAATGCTTTTAAAAAACAAAACCGACTGTCGTTTTAATTTTATTTATTGTAAATGTTTTTTTTTTTTTCATATTTAAGATTCAAATAATTGTTTACTTATTTTTATTAGTTGACAAAAATATTGTGAATAATTTATTGATGGGCACAACAAATTTAAGATGTACTCCGATAAGTATTCAAATGTTTGATAAAATTATTCCCCTTATAATATAATAATTTAAAAAGTTATTTAAAAAAAACATTGATGATAATTTAAGGGGTTGTCAAATCAAATATTTATTAAACTTTCCCTTTCCTGTGCTAAAAAAAATCCGCGCGTTCCGGGCGGTGTATTAAATACACATCAAAACACATGTAAAAATGAGCGATTTATAATCGGAAAAATAAGAATATTAAAAGGCAATCACTTAAATGAATTAAATTTGAAGTCAAAAGTGATAATAATTAAAATTTAATAGCTGAAAACATGAAAATAACATCGGCCGACGTTCACAAAACGGGCGAAGCGACCACCTCAAACAAATACCCGTGAGCTACTGAAGCGAGAGAAGCGAGCGAACTGAGATTCTTATTCTTGCGTTCCCATATACCGAAGTAGAGTAAGAGTGAGACGTGAATAGTGTCGCTTCCTCACCCATAGCG
The DNA here is from genome assembly GCA_949825065.1 of Odontocerum albicorne. Lineage (NCBI taxonomy): Eukaryota > Metazoa > Arthropoda > Insecta > Trichoptera > Odontoceridae > Odontocerum > Odontocerum albicorne. The sequence continues at coordinate 5,021,129 of OX463838.1, forward strand.
GATTTTTAAAATGAATATACCTGTGCCACACACTGGCACACGTTTGATTGTATTGGTGAATTTATTCCCGATTTTTACAAAATATCTCTGATGTGGCCGATAAGTGCTAATTATTATTAATATAATTTTTTTCATTCAGTGCGTCAATGTATTACGGAGAAATACATAACATCTGAATCAAGTATTTATTATATTTAAAGATATATTAGCGTTTTTAAAAGCAATGTGTACTAGTTACACATTACAGTGAAGGAAGGGTTAAACGGCACATTAATTTATAAGTTTATTTAGCAGAGCTGACGACAAAGCCGCAACATTTTCTTTCTTCGGCATAAAAATCCTTGGATTTGCTCACGCAAATATTCAAGTTAGACGGCATAACATGTTCCCACCTCTTTAGCTGAACAAAATCGTTACCAAACAGAAATAAACATTTGAAGAGAATATGTAACAGCTGAACTCATTTTCCAATAATCGACGAGAAAATTCGCATTAATAAGCCTTCAGAATAATTTTATGGTTGAATTTTTTTTAAAGAAATATTTTCTGTCTGGACTTTTTTTAACAACAGGTGTTATTCTTGATAAAAGAAACATTGCTGTTAACTCAATAACATACAATACAATTAATTGTCCTCCGATTTTATTTTTATGGACAATATTAATTTAAAATGCACATGTGAATTGATTTTTTTTTAAATATATAAAGTAATTTTGAATTTCAATTTATTATGTCGTATAAAGTTCAACTTGGTAAGTGTTGCCATATAACTTTCACTTCCAATCTAACGGAAATATTTTGAAAGAGCCCTTAAAAGGAAATGGTAAAAAAAGTTGGATATTTAATAGATACGACGCTTGTTATTCAACTTACAACCCACGGGTTCGAATACAAGAGTCTAACCAACGAGGCTACGAAGGTCGTCAATTTACTATGTTTATATCGTACTCTATTACATTTTCATTGTATGCAATGATATAACATTTTCATTGTATGCAATGATATTACATTTTCATTGTATGCAATGATATTACATTTTCATTGTATGCAATGATATGACATTTTCATTGTATGTAATGACATTACATTTTTGTTGTTTGCAATGATATTACATTTTCATTGTATGCAATGATATTAATGTGCAAGTTTATTTTTTTTCAAACAAAGAGAATATTTATTAAAACCTTAATGTGAACAAAAAACACCTGACCGAAATTTTTTTTCTGTATATTGTTCATACCTGTATAAACCACAACTCCTGGGTGCAAGGCAAACATTTTATAACTAAGGCACTCCCATTATTCTTCTGAAATTTCTCGCATTAATCAAGAATACTAACATTGGTTTATTTGTTAAGTTTATTTTTTTCAAACTTTTAATTTGTAGTTTGGGTTGCATATATTTCTTAATCAGATGAAATTTTTCGTTTGTAGAAAACTATAGGAAATATATAATTTTAATTCGAGCTTGACATTTATATGTTGCACCACATAAATTATAAATCTTGAATATTTTTTCGATTTCAGCATCAATAAATACTCAAAATTAGAAAAATTTAATAGTAATGCTTTTTAATGCTCAATATTATAAATAAACAGGTAAATTAAAGAAATAGTTCTGTCCTCAACCTGTTCAAACATCAACTTATTGAGTCCATTTGTAAACATTTCTCCTTGCTAGTTAACTAACACATATCTTATTTTATTTTTAACCACTAAAAAAATATTTTTAATGTACATTGTAGTATGATTTAATTATTCACCTTCAGAAATATGTCTCTAAAACCAGTTGTAAACTAAATAAGGTAAATATTTGAGAACAGAGATACATTTGCGTTAAATTTATTTTATTTATCTAAAAATTAGATAAACTTTTTGATAATCGTTTGAAATCAGAAACAATGATATTGTGGCGGTCGCCCACTCGAAATACTGTGGGTGTTTATACATACGGTCAATGACCGATGAAATGACCTTCGCATTCCTCGACAAATTTTAATAAACAAGTCCGAAGGTCACACGCCGGCCATTCAACCCATAGCCGAGCGGACCGCATTCCATACTAGAGAGAGAACGCACCACGCTTGTCTCGCCAGTTCCGTATTTGAATGATACCTACATACAACAATTAATCGTTTTGCATTCGCAGAAACGAGACGTAGGCATATCGCGAGCGCATTCCCGCGCACATTCTAAAAAGATATAAATACCTACGTTACTAATAAAATTGGACTCTCTTTCCGCATTGCAATCTAACGTGTTTTATTATTTATCAATATATCATCCTCATCATCTCTTCCCTCTAGGATACATATCCTAAAATATAATCTTTATTTGAATACTAAGGAAAATAATTTTAAATTTATATGTCCTATTTTAATTAATATATCCAATGTGCGATAGGCAAAGTAAGAGAAGAAATGGACCATAGAAAAGACGTCAGAATTCACGGCCAAAAAGTGGATATGAACAGATTTGCAGGCGACATTGCCCTGATCGCCGATAGCAAAAAAGAACTCAAGAAAACCTTGGAAACTACGGAGAATGTCCTTAATACCAAGTTCAACATGAAAATAAACAAGGGCAAAACAAAAGTGATAACCGTAGGCAAAGATGAACACCAAATGAGCATACTTATGTCAGGAGCTGCACTTAAGAACGCAAAAGAGTTTGTCTATCTTGGAAGCAAGATCACATGGGATGGCAGTACAAAAAGAGAGGTTGACAGTCGCATCCACCAAGCAAAACTCACCTTTAGTAAGAAATAAAAGATTTTCGAATCCAGCAACATGGACCTAAAGCTCCGCAAGCAATTGATTAAAACGTATGTGTGGAATATTTTGATGTATGATTGCGTGACATGCTACATAGGCGAAATAGTTCGAAAAAGATTGGATGCCTTCAAGATGAGGACCTATAGACGAATCCTTAAGATTTCCTAGATGTTACCATATTAAAAATGACGAGGCTCTCAGCAGGATCGAAGAAACCAAGCACCTGTCAAACACCATATCGGAAAGGTGTGCAGAATGGATGGGTCATATGCTGCGACATGAAAATTTCCTGCACAATATACTGGAAGGAATGATTGAGGGATCGATTGGCAGAGGGCATCCTCGCCGAGAGTATCCGGAGCAAATATGCCACGATATGGATTGCACCTCCTGTACAGAGCTCAAGAGGATCGCAGAAGACCGAGCGGAGTGGAGGAGGAGATGCAGGGCCTTGCTGCTAACCAATCCCCAGGATTGAAACTGAAGAAGATATGACTTATTCAACTATGACGAGGCAAGACAGCTGATAAAGGTTTGTAAGCCAAAACGGTTATGGGGATTTGACTTAAGTTAAGAGAAATCACAAGTGTTTCTGATTTTATAAAGATTGGTAACTACGGAGTTTTCATGTCTTGAGTTTTGAGGAGTTTTCAATTCTTAATATCACCGTATTAAATACACTGAAATACTGTTAAACTCTACTTCTTCGTTACATTTGACCATATCTCAACCAACATTTTTAATACTCCCACCCCTTATTTCTCAAGACAAGTGTTTCTTATTTTATAAAGGTACGCCTGCGCTGTTAACGCTTAAAGACATTTGAAATACCGTGTTTTTTTTACTATGCCATAACTAAATGATCATTTTTATAACTTTCCCACCCTTTTAAGGAGAAGTATTCCAGTTTTTTTAAAGAACTATGGAGTTTTTAACTCTTAATGCCATGACATTGAATACCCCAAAAAATATCTAACAAATTCTTCATCATTCAATTAAACTATACCTTAATTGAAATTTTTGATAATTTTGCATCTTTTTGAAATAAATGTTTCTGGTTTTGTTAAAATACTATAAATTCAATTTTTAAGTCTTTATGTCGTGACATTTAAAACACAAAAAAGGAGTTTCATTTATTTATTAAGTCTTTATGTCGTGACATTTAAAACACTAAAAGGAGTTTCATTTGTTTTTCCCTTCGTTCCAATGAGTCATGTTTTAATTAAAATTGTGAATAATTTTCTTCCCATTTTCGAGAATACGTATTTCTGATTTTGTAATAATAACTGCGGAGTTTTCAAGTCTTAATGCCGTGGCATTTAATACACTTAATTGATTTTTGTTAATTCTTCTTCATTACATTAAACCATATCTTAAATTAAATTTTAATGATTTTCTTTCATTTTTAGGATGAGTGTTTCTAATTTTGTAAATATAAATTAAATTTTCTAGTCTTAATGTCATGACATTTAAGGAACTTAAAAGCCATTTTTATTTGTTTATCAAACAATGTTTATTTCACTTTAAACAAGTCTTGTTTGTGCCTCCCTGATGATGAGGTGAACACCTTGAAACCGGTAGGGTTATACCGTTACATGAAGTGGAACAAACGGTGTTTGATAAAACAAGTAACAATGTCTTTAAACCTCCACAATGTTAATGCTTTAGCTATAAATAATATATAAACTTAAAAGAGCTTTTCTTCATTCCAATAAACCATATTTTAATAAAAAAAATTGATTATTTTTGCACAATTTTGAAGGATTCGTATTTATGGTTCCTTAAAAAAAATATCTGTGGAATTTTAAAGTCTTACTGCCGTTTAATATACTCAAAAGATCTTCACTTATTCTTCTCCATTACATTGAAGGAGTTTGAGTGCTTGGGCTTGCAAGAGGAATGACTTGTGGAAGAGGTTTGTGTGATCTCTTGAGTGAGGTGTTTTTTGTTGTTTCATATTTATATTTATATATATATACGTATTTTTTTTTGTTTATTTTATGTTTCTGTGTGGTATATTGTGGGATGAATGTTTTGGTCTGTCTGGAGTGATGAAGTGTGAGGAGTTTGATTTCGCGTGATGTATACATATGTAATTGAGTGTCACTGTTTGTCAGGTTGATGAGAATGTGCAATGGGGTTTTATATAACCAAAAATCCGAAAGAAGTATCGATTTATTTTTTCAAGCTATCCTCAGTGAGATACAGGCAACAGCCTAGTTTATTGGGGACACAACAGATGAAAGGCAATAAACACAGATCCATTAAAATTGTATGTCCAAATTAAATTACCTGTTATTTTTTCGCAAATTGTATATATTTTTGGTCATGTGTAATAATAAATAAATAAATAAAAATAAAATATTCATGGAGAATAGGCGAGACTTCAGTAAGTAGAGAGGTCAAAATTACATTATTTTGCCGACAGTATTCGCTTGTTTATTTTTTCACTGTTTTATTGCTCTCCTTTATATATATATTTTTTAAATAATAGATATGACCAAAGTCATAGGTATCCTTATACCCCCGAATACTAGGCGGAAAAAAATGCCTGTGACATTGATTAAAATTGTGTGAAAATTAAATTACCTGTTGGTTTTTCGTAAATTATGTACATGTCTTATCATGTATAAAATAAATAAAAAAATTGAATTACATCTGAATTGAAATTTTCTACAATTTCCTCCTATTGTTAAGGATAATTGTTATGACTTTCGATGAAATAAAAACATCAAATGTTAAATTTTCTATTTTGTCCCTTTTGACAATTCATGATTGATTCGATCTCCAGACACCGAAGAAAATTTGATATCCCACAGGAATTTAGCCACGAAGGAAGATTTACGCGTTTGGAATTAAAGATGCACCGCACGTACAGTTGATAAAGGGACGTGCCTGAAAGGACTAAGGACTCCTTCTACAGAAGCGTATCAATATGGTCTAATAAAATACGAAATTACTTTTCTTTACTTTGAATATTAAATTAAATGATGACATCGACTGCTTAGCTGGTAGAACGTTAGTCTTTGAACGGGAGGTTTCTCGTTTGATTGAGACAAAAAAAATCGCAATTTTTCTCAATTTATGAATAAATAGACACGAATGAATAATTAGTAACAAATTAGTAAATAGTAACGAATGAATAAATAGTAACAAATGAATAAATAGTAACGAATGAATAAATAGTAACGAATGAATAAATAGTTACGAATGAATAAATATCAACGAATAAATAAATAGTACCTGCCATACTTTTGTAGGTTCTTACGTTCATAAATACAATCACATAATTTATCTGCCAGGGCAAGAAGAAAAAAAGAGCGCCAGAGATTCTTCGTCTCTTCACATAAAATTTCTACATCTTTTCTAACTTACGTTTCCACGATTGTCTGACTTCTTACATTCCATCACGGCATACCTCTTACGCCTCTAATACATTCATCATTTTTCTCACACAACTTCTAACGTGTCCTTTTTTCAAAATATCACTTGATTCAAACATTATCCTTTATTTCATTTTCTACGCTTAAAAGTCACATTTACACACTGTAGATGTGACTAATCCATTTTTTTTTATCATTCTCAAAACATCAGCCTTAAATTCACATTCATCCTTTATTTAAATCGGCAAATAACATTCTATGAAATTGGCAACCTATTTAGCCTAGTTTGTAATACACTTGACATCCTCCGGAGTTCCGGGTTCAATTCTCTATGGTACCTGACAAAGGATAGAATAATTCTGGTAAATGAGTTCTTTTAATAATATAAATCGAACGTGCTTAACGTGTGTGAGTGTTGTCTTTTCACGAGCGGGTTAGTATTGCAAACACATGTAATGACAAATCGCGAGCTTTGTGAACACTCCAGCGGCTCTAATAATCCATCATCGGTTCCGATAATCGAACCTCTGGGTCGAAGAGAAAACGTTCTCCCGAACACATTCTTTAATATGATCGAACCTCTGGGTCGAGGAGAAAATGTTCTCCCGAACATATTCTTTAATATGATTGAATCTTTGGATCGAAGAGAAAACGTTCTCCCGAACACATTCTTTAACATGATCAAACCTCTGGGTCGGAGAGAAAACGTTCTCCCGAACACATTCTTTAATATGATTGAAACTCTGGGTCGAAAATAAAACGCTCTACCAAACACATTCTTTAATATGATCGAACCTCTGGGTCGAGGAGAAAATGTTCTCCCGAACACATTCATTAATATGATCAAACCTCTGGGTCGAAGAGAAAACGTTCTCCCGAATACATTCTTTAATACAATCAAACCTCTGGGTCGAAGAGAAAACGTTCTCCCGAACACATTCTTTTATATAATCGAACCTCTGGGTCAAAGAGAAAACGTTCTCCCGAACACATTCTTTAATATAATCGAACCTCTGGGTCGAAGAGAAAATGTTCTCTCGAACACATTATTTATATGATCGAACATCTGGGTCGAAAAGAAAACGTTCTACCGAACACATTCTTTAATATGGTCGAACCTTTGGGTCGAAGAGAAAACGTTCTCCCGAACACATTCTTTAATATAATCGAACCTCTGGGTCGGAGAGAAAATGTTCTCCTGAACACATTCTTTAATATGATCGAATCACCAATTCAGATGTATGCACATGAATATTTTTTTTATCATAACTCGCTTCAATGTTGTAATCGGGCTTTACAATACTACAAAATAGCTATGAAACTTTTAAATTTAAAAAAATGCAGAGATAAAAATGAAGCAAAATATTATTTCGTTTCAAACGTGATGCTGACAGGAGTATCAAGTTTAACATTTTCGTTCACGTTTCGTGAAACCGTTTTTCGCAATAATTTGGAAAATGCCAATTTGCCAAGATCAGGGTAGGGTGGTAGCGGTTGCCACAAATGGAGACGATACTCTCCGATATTTTGGGATTCTGGAGAGGAAGTCTTTATATCACAAATGGAAGGGAATCCCCCCACTAAATGAGGACTGGCTCTCATATTTTATTGTTAAGGCGTGTTTTTGTTCTCGTGATTGTGAATGGTATCTTTTCAACGTTATTTTTGGATAGCCACTTAGCTTTGATGGTGGATGGGAAATTTTCTACTGCTTAGTGTCCTAGAAATCTCGGTAAATGTTAAATATTATGAGCTTCAAAAATAAATAAATCGTCCGTAAAATAAAAGATTCACATAAAGTTGTACGTACAATTCTATGTAATCAAAAGCAATTTTATTTGATCTTTAAACTCCTCATAAAAGCAAATAATCTCACCTTAAAGATACAGAAATGGAATAAAAATACATTTTTTATCGAAAAAAAAATATATACGAGTATAATACATTTTTAACGCGAACAGAATCTAAAAGCTCACGATGATTTTTATACTAGTCCAATAGAATTTACCAACTTGCTTCATGAAACAAATTCTTTATAGTTATTGTCTCAAAAAAGCTTTTAGCATTGTCGGCGCCAATGAACTAGTGCTTTATTATTATTAAAGTGCTTTATTATTATTTTCAGACTCAATCTTTGTTGGAAAAAAATGTATATGGCAAAACATTTATTGTTGAAAATAGAAGTGTAATCTAACGGCCAACTTTGGTTTCTATGATCTCTATGGTCAAGTTTGTAAAACCTTTGGATTTTATCCAAGGGCTTTGGGTTTGATTTATGATGGTACAAAAAAAAGTTCCAGTCTGCTAGTGTTATTATACAATAGTAACAATACTTACTAGAAGTGTGCGAGTATTGCTGCCGCTTTACATCATGTAGTGCTGCTAAAAAGATCTCAACCTACATCAAAAATTAAACCAGAGGTGTGATTAACCCTTCCCTCCCTGTGATGTGTAACTAGTATACAATGCTTCTAAAAAACTTTAATTTATCTATAAATATAATATAATAAATACTGGGTTCAAATTTTAGGTATTCTTCCGTTACACATTTACGCATTAAATGAAAAAATAATATTTATAATAATTAGCACTTATCGGCCACATCAGAGATATTTTGTGAAAATCGGGAATAAATAATACAATCGAACGTGTGACGTAGGTATATTCATTCTAAAAAACCGCTATGGGTGAGGAAGCCACGCTATTCACGTCTCACTCTCACTCTACTTTGGTATATGGGAACGCAAGAAATATAATCTTAGTTCGCAATTGTTTCTTTCTTCGAGGTATAACAGTCCGAGACCGAGTACCGTCTCAGTTCTCAGTAGCTCTGGGGCATCCAATTGAGGTGGTCTCTTTGCCCGTTTTGTGAACGTCGGCCGATGTTTTTTTCATGTTTTCAGCAATTAAATTACAATTATTATCACTTTTGACTTCAAATTTAATTAATTTAAGCGATTAGCTATGAATACTCTTATTTTTTCGAATTTAAATTGCTCATTTGTACATGTGTATTGATACACAGCACAAGAACGTGCGGATTTTTTTAGCACAGGAAGGGAAAGGTCAATGGGAGTAAAAACCACCGTGTCTTCTTGTCACGCACTTTTATATATCTGCATTAGTAAATTAGATATTACCAAACGAATAAATCATAATTAATGCAAGTGCATGACCACGCGGTAACACACTGGACTTTCGTGCGAAAGATAATCGGTCCTGCGCTGTGCTATTCCCATCGAATAATACAGGCACTCTTTCTGCATATGATTCGGGGACATAAGAACACTCGTGACGTTAGTCAAACTATTCTTAAAAAGAAAAACGTTATTTTTGTAAATGACTGCGGTGTAAAATATTAAATTTAAACTTTATATTTTTTGCAACCCCTTTATTCACTCCAAAATAAATAAGGCGTATTATATTTAAAAGGTTTAAATATTTTAAACACTTCTAAACTTTGATTTATGACCGTCAAGTATCAAAGATTTGATATAGCCTTAGAAGAATATTTTTTTTAAGTAAACAACTCATTTTGTATTGTAATTTGTTTTATCAAATACCGTTTATTCCACATTTTTGTAACGGTATAACCCTACCGGTTTCAAGACTTTCACCTCATCATCAGGAGAGCACAAACTAGACTTGTTTTTGCTCCCCTGATGATCTTCTCCCTGGCTTCATCTCAACTCATTGTCTGCGAAGACTGTTGGGGTAAGCTCTCCTCGTCCTTAGGTTGTATGCTCTTCTGTCCCGGACTACGTCCCCCAGGCCGTGCCTCTGCATCAGGTTATCTTTTAGCACCACCCATGAATTCTTTGGTCTTCCTCTGGTTGTTATTTGACGAAGATCCATGGAGATTGCCTGGTTCACAACGTGATCGGGTGCTCTGCGTCCAACGTGCCCATACCATCTCAATCGCCTCTCCTCCATCTTGCTGTTGATGTATGTAACACCTAGGCTTCCACGAATGCGTGAGCTTTTAATTTTGTCTCTTAGGGGCACAGCAGCTGACCATCTTAGCATGCGCATTTCAGCAATTTTTAGTTGCCTAGAGTAAGAGTTATACATCGTCCAGCATTCGGAGCCATATAGCAGTGCGGGTGTGACAATCGTTTGATATACTTTTCCTTTTAACTTTACTGGCATTTTCGGATCACATAGAACTCCCGTCATTGATCTAAACTTCATCCACTTTTGCTCCCCTGATGATGATGTGATGAAAATGATAAAACAAATTACAATTTCTTAAAACCTCCACAATTCCTTAACTATAAATAAATTATTTGTTTTATATTATCTTCCTGAAAATTGCATCTCAGTAATGTTTGAGATAATCTTCTCAGAGTCCTATCGACTCTCCTCATCATGCAGGATGTTTAATATTAGTTTGATTCCTCGAGTGCATTTTTGATCTAAGTGGTAAGCCCCCGGAGGGAATAGTTAATAACTGAAATTGTTTCAAAGGGTTGATTGTTGAACCAAATCTGAAATTGATTAACATCGATTCTAAGACAAACTTTTATACAATTATGTATAAAATATTGTTTAAAGAAAACTGAACAATTACTAAAATAGTAAATGATTTATGCAAATGTTGAGCATGTCAGTTGTTTGACATAACGTTACTAAATAAAATTGAATACAATAATGGATATATGTGATTTCACATTTAATATATTTTTATTTCCATGAACTTGGAAAAATGTCATAATAACTGGAATAGTTTAATATACAGTTCTTCGTTAAGATATCCCGGAAATACGCATGAGTGAATTAAAGGCGGTCAAATCGAAGAACACTGGTAAAGGTGAAAATTGTACATGAATTTAAAAAATATATACATTGTAAGTTTTCACAAACGTGACATTGAAAAAATGTATTATATTAATTTTGTTATATATTTTACAACTCGTTATGCTACACATTTCTGTTGATAGAAATACATACTTAGATTGATTAAGTTAATTATATTTTTAATTAAAAATATGATAAGTATATAATATCTAATTAAATATTCAGAGATCAAAGCTATCTGAAAAGGACTCCTTATGACCTCTGATCTATTTGCACCTGGTGATAATAATAAAAGGACAATTTATAAACTGCCGTTAACCCTTCCTTCCCTTTGATGTGTAACTAGTACAAATTGCTTCTAAAAACTTTAATATTTCTATAAATATAATAAATACTGGGTTCAGATTTTAGGTGTTCCTCCGTAATACATTTACGCATTGAATGAAAAAAAATAATATTAATAATAATTAGCACTTATCGGCCACATAGATATTTTGTGAAAATCGGGAATAAATTCATCAATACTCAAACGTGTGCCAGTGTGAGACGTAGGTATATTCATTCTAAAAAACCGCTATGGTTGAGGAAGCGACGCTATTCACATCTCACTCTCACTCTACTTCGGTATACTTCGGTATACTTAAAGAATCTCTTCACAAAAAATGGAAACACTCTTGTCGTCTGAGTGACTACGATGCGTTCAAAAGTGCTCGCGCTCAGCTCAAACATAACATTCGCACGGCTTATAAAGACTTCATAAGGAACTTAGAATGTCGAATGGTACGTGAACCAAAACTATTTTGGAATCATATTAAATCCATGCGTAACGATTCTCCAGTGCTTAATGTTATGAATTGGGATGGGAATCAAATAACTGGTCCCAAAATATCTTCTGCATTCGCAAATTATTTTTCAACAGTTTATTGTAGGGACTCCGAGGCATTTGTTTTTGATGAACACCATACTTCCTCGGGATTTAAGCTAAGCATCACTACATTTGATATACTCAAACAAATAAAGTTGATGAAAAACACGAAAGCCGTTGGGCCGGACGGAGTACCTACATTTTTTCTTAAGGGCTGTAGTGAATTGCTTTCTGCACCTCTTGCTTACATATTTAATCTTGTCTTCCGAGTCCATACTTTTCCAAGTGAATGGAAAAAGACTCGAGTTATTCCCATATTTAAAAATGGTTCTAAGGACGATATAACCAACTACAGACCTATCGCCATACTTTCTTCAATAGCTAAGCTCCTAGAAATGTTTATGGATCGCACACTAAGGTCGTTAGTGGACCCATATATAATTGATGAGCAGCATGGCTTCAGAAGAGGCAGATCTACTGAATCCAATCTGATGGTCTTCACCGACTATGTTTCAAGGGCTGTAGATAGTGGCAATCAGATCGATTGTTCGTATCATGACTTTGCAAAAGCTTTTGATCGCGTCAATCACAAAAAAATATTAGAAAAAATGAGTGAACTTGGGATCCCAGGTAACTTACTAAGGCTACTGTCAGATTATCTTACAGATAGAAAACAATTTGTTTCACATGGAATCTACAACTCCGATTACTTCACTGCCTACTCAGGTGTTCCGCAGGGGTCTAACCTTGGACCTACCTTATTTCTTATTTTTATTAATGATATAGGTAGAGTTATAAAAAAATCCACGTTTCTTCTATTTGCTGATGACCTCAAAATCTTTCAAAAAATTCATTCTTATACCGACTGCTTAGACCTACAGGCTGATCTCAACAACGTTTGTGAGTGGAGCCACAATAATAAATCATATTTCAATGCATCAAAGTGCAAAATTATGTCGTATCATCGCTCACACGTCTTGAAATTCCATAGATATACACTAGAATCTATACCTATACCCCGCACAGATAATATTAAAGATCTGGGTGTCTTGTTCCACAGCAATCTCGCGTTTGGTCCTCACATAGAAGTTATGTGCAACTCAGCTTATAAAACTCTAGGATTTGTTATGAGAATCTCTAAGTCGTTTGAAAACCAATTGGTGCTCAAAACGTTGTTTAATTCATTGATCCGTAGCAAACTAGAAAGCAATGCTTGCATTTGGAGCCCGGTGGGGGCGCAGAACTCGCTCATGGTGGAGAAAGTACAAAAAAAATATCTACGATATCTCTACATGAGTGAGTTTGGTGTCTATCCGTGGCTATATCCTATGCAGTTTCTGCTGGGCATGCTCGGGTATAACTCCTTGAGCGTAAGAAGAGATCTGCGTCTCTTGGTATACGTTGTCAAACTCGTTCGAGGAGTTGTGAGCTGTCCAGCATTACTACAAAGATTAGCGTTAAATGTTCCTAACAATTACACTAGACTGCGCCGGCAGGAACTGTTCTCAATAACATACACAAGAACGGGTCTTCCAGCCGCTATGCCTGTTGGAAGGGCCTTAACTCTTCTTAACGGGACTGCTTCGGATATTGACATATTTCATATCTCATTACCAAAAGCAAAAGTAAATTTTCTTCTTAGATTAAGCGCGTTAGAAAGCACTCATCAACATACTTAAGTGACTGAATATATATGTAACATACGTTTGTGTGTAAATACTCGTTTGTATACATATGCATTATTTTTTATTTTATATAATTTAAAAAAAAAAAATTTCCCTGTAATTTTTCTTCTTTTTTAATGTCTTGTATTTTTCAATGTAATTGGGCTGAGCCTGTTTTGAAAAAATAAATAAATAAATAAATAAATAAATAAATAAATAAATATGGGAACGCAAGAAATATAATCTCAGTTCACTCGCTTCTCTCGCTTCAGTAGCGCAAGTGATGACATCCATTTGAGGTGGTTGCATCGCCCATTTTGTGAACGTCAGCCGATATTTTTTTCATGTTTTTAGCAATTAAATTTCAAGTATTATTACTTTTGACCTCAAATTTAATTAATTTAAGCGATTGGCTATGAATATTCTTATTTTTCCGATTTTCAATCGCTCATTTTTACATGTGTATTGAATACACAGCACGGGAACATGCGTATTTTTTTAGCACAGGAAGTGAAAGGTTAAAAGAATACATTTTCCTACTCGAACCCACAAGTGTTGTCAAATTATAAACAAAAATGTAAACGTTGAGTGTAAGAATAAGAATATAGAAGCTAGATATAGTCATTTGAATTGGTCATTGTCAATCTTTACTTAAAACCATACACACTATATTGTATTACATTTTTGTTGTATACAACACGACGACCTCCGTGGCCTGGTGGTAAGACACTTGTATGTCTATCCGGCGGTTGCGGGTTTGATCCCCGCTGTAAACCCAGATTTTATTAAATAGGATTCCAGTCTGGTTGACACATAGGGTCCATAAAAACATCTTTCTGGTTGGTTGCAAGAGATTGCCACATGGCAATAAACTCGCCAGGTTAAAAACAAAACCCAGCCAGGTTAAAAGTATAGTCATGTGTCAATAATCTCTTTCGACCAACCATAAATATATTAAGAAGGCTTTAAGGAGGTATTCTACTCTAGAAATTTAAAAAAATCTTTTTACATATTCTTAAAGTTTAGACCTTTAATAATACGTACTCGAAAGAAAATTTAAAAATTCTTAATATTCACGAAGTTATAGCTATAAATGAGGGAGTAATAACGCCGCACCTGAATGACTCGGACAATAATCTCAAAACTTTAAACGGGTTTTTCCTCGAAACTACTTTTTTTGACCTGGTCGACATAAAATCTCAAGTTTTATTTAATTAATTGCCTTTAAATTTAGTATTTACCTTTGATAAATATGTTTCTATCGTCCCTACCTTGAAAATTTAAAACTAATATTTAACTATTAAAAATAAAAGGGTAAAAAAATTTTTCAGACATCCGCCATTTTGCGATTTTTTTTTCTTTGGTACCAACTACAACGACATTACTTTTTATTAAGAAACTGTTTAGAATTTTTATTTTAAATTTACAAAAAGGATCCAATCATGTCGACCAGTTTACCCCCTTTTATTTACAAGATAACATATAACAGCTGATAACATTTTACATTTTAATTTTTTTTGTACATTCT
Source organism: Odontocerum albicorne (assembly GCA_949825065.1). Lineage (NCBI taxonomy): Eukaryota > Metazoa > Arthropoda > Insecta > Trichoptera > Odontoceridae > Odontocerum > Odontocerum albicorne. The sequence continues at coordinate 5,036,139 of OX463838.1, forward strand.
CGAATCATTAATAAACAAACTGTAAAAAGTTTATAGGAAAAATATTTTTAGGTTTTTTATTTATTTAATACAGTCTGAAAAAAAAAACGCCCGAAATTCACGACCTTAAGAGTATAATACCCTCTTAAGAGAAAATCAGACGGAACTTAAAAAAAGAACGTATTTCAACGTCAACAAAAATCTGACATCATACTAACTAGGTCACGAATGTCATATTAAAATACTATGACATACAAAAAATTACTATACTTACGTATTTATTATCTGTGTAAAATTTATATAATACATTTTGTCAATTTATTTAAAAAAAAGTAGCAAACTATCGAGAAGCCAAATGTTACGAGTAAATTTGCAAGAGCAGATGTTTAGATTATGAGATTTGCTAAAAAGTCGTTAGTACATGGAGAACATTTTAAGGCTTGGATAATGGGGATGTTTAATGAAATAATGAGGGCTATTAAGTTTTATGTACTGAAAAAGCTTAATATGTTAGTGTTTTGTGTGATGGTTTAAATTGTATAGAACCAAGTATACTAAACATGATCTTAATTATAACAAGTAAAAACCTCCGTGGTCTAGTTGGTAAAACACCTGTCTCACGCTTCGATTCCCGTTAGTATGTAATTTATTTTTTAAGGGTTCAAGTCTGTTTTTCATATTTTGCATTTTAAATACATTTTTGTTGAATAGAAAAGAATCGTCTGAAAAATCTCTTAATTTCTAGTCAGTAAAATGACGTATTTCATTCCTGATTTTTTTTCCTTTCCACCATCCCTTCTTTTCCTTTTGATTGATGATATCTCACTTTATATGAAAAATAATGTTCGGGTGATTGTCCGTCTTCGTGGGGTTCGTGAGCATATGCTCACGTATGTGTTTATGGATTTCGTGGGATGGATAGTCATTTGAATGATTTATGCGACTACGTAACTTGCTTCATTTACTTTTGTCTGGTTGGTTGAAAGAGATTGCCGCCTTGCAATAAGCCCGTTAGATTGTATTTGCAATAAAAATGTTAAATAAATAATAAAAAATAAATAAAAAATAGTTCCTTAGGCGAATTTGTACGGAAAAATTTCGCATACTTGACTTTTAAGTTATTTAATGCATTACCTAAACTCGTTAGATATTTTAAAAGATGCGCTTAATATGAATTTGAAATAAAAATCAGACCATATTTAGTTAGAGATAATATCTTATCAAGATAAAAACTCGAATTGGATCAAAATCATACCATGCAGAAGTATTTCATGTTCAGTTCACGTTCCTTGTATTTTGTGTTCAGTTTCAATTTCTTTGTTGATTTATGAGTGCTATTTTGAATATTCAAATCAGTGACTGATTATTTGTAAAATACATTTAAAATTCATGTAATTGAAATAATTTTTTTTCTGGTATATAGTATGAGTATGGTGAGATTCCTCATACTTATGCATGCTTTGTTTTTTTTTTGCTTTGTGTTACTTTTTGTAAAATACATTTAAAATTCATTAGATTGAAATGCTTTTTTTTTGGTATAATATGAGTATGTTGATATTTCTCATACTTATGTCTGCTATATTTTTTTTTGTTTTGTGTAACTTTTTGTAAAATACATTTAAAATTCATTAGATTGAAATGCTTTTTTTTTGGTATAATATGAGTATGTTGATATTTCTCATACTTATGTCTGCTATATTTTTTTTTGTTTTGTGTAACTTTTTGTAAAACACATTTAAAATTCATCAGATTGAAATGCTTTTTTTTGGTATAATATGAGTATGTTGATATTTCTCATACTTATGTCTGCTATGTTTTTTTTTGTTTTGTGTAACTTTTTGTAAAATACATTTAAAATTCATTAGATTGAAATGCTTTTTTTTTGGTATAATATGAGTATGTTGATATTTCTCATACTTATGTCTGCTATATTTTTTTTTGTTTTGTGTAACTTTTTGTAAAACACATTTAAAATTCATCAGATTGAAATGCTTTTTTTTGGTATAATATGAGTATGTTGATATTTCTCATACTTATGTCTGCTATGTTTTTTTTTGTTTTGTGTAACTTTTTTGTAAAACACATTTAAAATTCATCAGATTGAAATGCTTTTTTTTGGTATAATATGAGTATGTTGATATTTCTCATACTTATGTCTGCTATGTTTTTTTTTGTTTTGTGTAACTTTTTGTAAAATACATTTAAAATTCATCAGATTGAAATGCTTTTTTTTGATATAATATGAGTATGTTGATATTTCTCATACTTATGTCTGCTATGTTTTTTTTTTGTTTTGTGTAACTTTTTTGTAAAATACATTTAAAATTCATCAGATTGAAATGCTTTTTTTTTGGTATAATATGAGTTTGTTGATATTTCTCATACTTATGTCTGCTATGTTTTTTTTTGTTTTCTTTTTTGTGTAACTACTTTAAGATGAATATACGCCTAGTAAAGAAGGGTATATCTTCGTGTATTACATTGTTTAAATTTAAAAAAAATTAAGAACTAAAATAATATCTGACACTAGCATTCAAACCAAAAATTGAGGAGCAATAAAAAAAATAAAAAAAGGAACAGATGTAACAGTTCAAATAACAAAGAGAGAGCCAGTCTCGGGCTACGTGGCTACGTGGTGAAGCTATCTTATCGGGGGTGCAATTTGTCTTTGTGACGTGGGTTATTAACGTTCAAACGTTATTTTCCATCATGGGCGTATCAGTCACCCTAACGGAGTCATTTTTCACCCCTCTCATCCCTCTAGAGCTGCAACTGAAATGTGAAACGGAATTATCTTTGGCACTTAAAATTCCGCGGGATGTAATTTAATATTTTTATTGATACTCTCATTTAATTTTTAGTAAACATTAAAAATAAATACTTACGAGAAAAAAATAGCAAAGTAAACATTTTTTAGACAGTTTGCGTAGTGGAAAAATATCCTCTTTTTATTTATTTTTTTGGTTCTTTTAAATATCTTGTCATCATCATTGACTTTTCAAGCCGTGGTGGATTTTAGCGTACTCCAAAATTACTTTTAACATGTTTCTGCCTATGCCAGATTTTTTAGAAACACCATTTATCCATCGAAGCTTTCGTCTTCTGACAAATTCTCAGGAAACTCCTATGCAGTTAGCCATTATTTTTTTTTATAATGTGGTTCATCTAACGCAGTCTTCCGAGCTTAATAAACGATGATAAGAGTTGGTCATAGAAAAGGTTATATAAAATAACTTTTGATTAGATTATATAAACCACGATCCACCTTTTAATTTCGGTCCATAGAGCCCCTGCAATATTCCTCTTACATATATGTCCAGGGAACTTTTGTCAACCCTTGTAACACTTTTGACACATAGATGAGTAGGGGTATAAGCAATATCTTATACATCAGAATCTACGTGCAGCTTGAGAGTACTCGGGCTAGGTTTTAAGACCAAAAAGCATTTATTTACTGTTGTTATTCATCGCTTTATTTCCTGTGTGAAATTGTGATATTTACCGAAAATATCATATGAGTATTCTGATATTTTTAACGAAAATAACTTGAAAAAATGTATGAAACACAAAACTTTTTCAAAACTTCTAATAAGATGGTTAAATACCATTGCATGTCGTTATGAGTAAAAAGACATAATTCAAATTATATTATTATATAATATACATATAACGAACCAATATATTCAAGCACTATATTATAAAACTTCTAATAAAATGGTCGTTATAAGTAAAAAAACATAATTCAAATTATATTATTATATATGGTACACATAAATCAATTCAATTCAATTCACTCTTCTTTTAAAGCTCCATAATGGAGCAAAGGGAGGTCACCAGTCTTCTCCATTCAAAGCGGTTTTGGGTGGTGTTGGTAATCTCCCTCCACGACATTCCTGACGCTCTGACTTCCTTGTCATAGGAACGGTACACCGTGAGAGAGGGTCTTCCAGGCCGTCGGGACCCCAATGGACAGAAAAACAGCGCTCTCCTCGGCCAACTATCATCGGGAATCTCAGAACATGTCCCAGCCAGGACCATCGCCTCTCCCGAATTACAGACATGCCAGATCCATGCTGGGTGCGCCGGCGCACAGCGTCGTTTGTTATGTGGTCACACCACCTGATTCCCAATATCGTCCTGAGACACCTGTTTTCAAAACTAAGTATCTTGCGCTCCTGAGCCTTGGTGAGATGGTAAGATTCACAGACGTACAGGAGGATCGGGATGACACATGCGTTAAACAGGCGGCATTTTGTTGTGACGCTGAATCCAGTCGCCTTCCAAATCCTGTCCATATATAATGAATTATAAAAAGGTATAAATGAAGCTTTGTGGATTAGATTCTGGTAAAAAAATCTACTGTTTATCGTCTTATGTGTTGCTAATAATTGCAAGGTGCATGGCCGCGTAGTCATGCACTGAACTTCCGTGTGGAAAGTCGCCGATTTGAATCGCGTGCTGTGCTCCTTCCTCGAATGACACAGTCAATTTTCTGCCCAATATTCGGTAGTAAAAAGGTACCTTTGACTTCAATCATATATTTATTATTTAAAAAAAAGCAAAATCATGCCGATGCACTCAGATCGTCTCACTTCGGTGAGTTATCGGTTTCAGTAAAGCGATGTGGCCGGAAAGTATGCTGAGGTGCAACAGCTTACTTACTCAAAAGAGAAAAAAATAAACAAAAATTTCATGGCACGCCTTCGCTTTTCAACTAAATTGACGTTGGAATAGCGAAAGCATCCTCAATTACGAGGCCCAACGAGGACGAATACTATTACAGCATTGGAAATAAGTATAATCTTGAAGATATATTTTAGCCAAACTACAATTTTTACTCACATCTGTTATCGTACTCAAAAATTTTCCGTAAAAGATAACTGTTTTACCAATTAGGTACATCGCCTCGATTGTTCAGGCAAATATCTAGATTTTACGAGAGATAAAAGCTGTAGTAATAGCCCCAATATGGCGGGCTAAAAATATTATTATTAACCTTTCCTTCCCTGTGTTGGGTATCTTCTACACGTTGCTTCTAATAACCATCAATATCTCTATAAATATAATAAATACAAGTTAAGATTTTAGGTATTCCTTCATAATATATTTACGCATTGATTTAAAAAATAATATTAATAATAATCAGAATTTATCGACAACATCGAGGTGTTTTGTAAAGATCGAAAACAAATTCGCATTTAAACGCTGCGAGTGTCTCGTCTTGACGATAGGTGAATAGTATGCGGGAAGCGCGACACTATATTCGCATCTCACTCTGGCATACTAGACTGAATTGCGAGGAGCTGGATTGTCTCAACGCCGCAAGCATATGCGTAAGCGCCGGGGTATGCGACTGACATTCCGCGCCGCTAGTAGCTTCTAAGCTTGCAAATAGGTTAGACGTACGCCCGTTCTGTGAGCGGTGCCAGATGGTTTTTTAATGTTTTTAGCAAATAAATCTCAAGTATTATAATTTTTAACTTCAATTATAATTAATTAAGGGGATTATCTATGAACGTTCTTATTTTTCCGATTTAAAATCGCTAACCGGAGCACGCGTATCATTTTTATCACCGTAAGAGAAGGGTTAAAAAGCCACTGTCTAAAGGTAGCAAAGATAATGAATCTGGCGAGAATCAAACCCGGGATGACATTATGTAACAGGAGTAACCTTAATACAACAAAATTATAAATTCAGTGTGCTAAAACGTTTTTGGTAAAAGAAGATCAAATGAGTTGTCGTTATAGACTACTAACTGAAGATTATATTGCAAAATATGTTAAAAATCTCGAGCACTAGGAAAACTAATTAAGAAATAAACAATCGCTTTGGTTTAAGAGACCAACACGAGAATAATAGAAATCAGATGCAGAACTGACATCATTTCCTAACAAATAGGGGTAGAATGGGCATTTGCTTGGATCAGGAAGTTAATAAACTTTATGCCAATGACATCAAAATACTCGAGACAAGGCTGAAAAATCATTGAATGAATAGAAGTCTAATTGATGCTCGAAAATTAGAACATACCACAATGGGAAATGATGCATTTAATTGGAAATGACGAGAAACAATATGTACTCGTATAACAAAATTAAACATAATCTTTGAAAATGTTTAACAACTCCCACAAATATTTAATTAACTAAGCAACCAAATATTATGTTTAATTAACTAAGCAACCAAATATAATGTTAAATTACCTAAGCAACCAAATACAATTTGTTTATAGTTAAGGCATTAACGTTGTGAGAGTTTGAAGACATTGTAATTTGTTTTATCAAACACTGTTTATTGCACTTTTTGTAACCGTATAACCCTACCGGTTTCAAGGCTTTCACCTCAATTTTAGGGGAGCACAAACGAGACTTAATTCTGTTCGAACTGGCACCGATATACACGCTTTAACGGCTGGGGACTGAGGGGTAAGGGAAGCATGGGAAGATTTCGGCCTGGATCGGTGAAATTTTTGAAATATATGTAGTTACCAGATGTTCGGATCGATGTAGTGAGAAAGTGGAATAAACAGTGTTTGATAAAATAAATTACAATTAATTTATATATTCAGGGAAGCACAAACAATACTTTTGGTCTATTCACACTTCCATGGTCATCTTTGTTCTCCCCTGAAGATGAGGTGAAAGCCTAGAAACCGGTAGGGTTATACTGTTACAAAAATTGGAATAAACAGTGTTTGATAAAACAAATTACAAATATATTTGCTATTTAAAAACCTTGTTGAAAAGAAGGATATTTTTTTATTAATATTTTCCAAGCATTTTATTTCTATGTGAAACTAAGCTAAGAATCCGATTATTGTAAGCTTATCTGAGGATGTTTATTTAAAAGCGTATATTTAAAAAAAGCAATTAGTGCTTTTGGCCTTATAAAAGCCCCTAGTAAGAAAAATATATCTGCGGCACCGTTATCCGATTAGTTGGTAGAGATTACTGTCTGGTAATTACTCTGCTCATTGTATTTTGTACAATTAAGCGTCAAAAAAAGAAAATGTGTTCTTAACTTAATCCCCGAATAAAATAACTCCCCTAAATGTAATTTTTAATTCGAAAGCCTCAATGTTCAACTTTATTAATAATTAACATCATCATCATCTTCAGTCTTACAACCCATTATGGATTTTATCTCTCCGCAGGATTGTTTTGTCTCATTTCTGTTTTACTTATTGTTTATGTTCCTAGTAAGTCCATCAAACTATGTTCCTAGTAAGGTCATTTTTAACTTCCTAGTAAGGTCATTTTTATGTTCCTAGTAAGGTTTATGTTCCTAGTAAGGTCATTTTTAACTTCTTCTTTTTCCTATAGATCATAATCTGTTTGTTCCGCTTGTTCCCCTTCTTGTGACGTGTATTACCAGCTGTCACGTCATCTCTTCGGAGGTTTTCCCGGTAATCTTCTTCCGGCTGGGTTCCCTTGAAGGACGACACGTGGAAGTCTGTCGTCTTGCATTTTGTTTACATGTTCGTTCCAGCATCACCTTCGTTGTCTTTCCCACCTGACGATGTCTTCCGTACCACACTTTCTCCTTATTTCGGTGTTTCTGATTCTATCTCTTAGTGTGTTTTCAGTTATACATCTCAGTGTTTTCATTTCCGAGGTTCTCAGGAGAGATTTAGTTCTAGATGTGTCTGCTCTGGTCTCTATTCCGTAGGTGGCTATCGGTCTCACACATGTCTTGTATATCTAATTATTTATATTATATAGAAAAAAATAAAATTAAATAAAAAAAACGCAGCAATTTAACCCAGAATTTGTCTTATCTTTTTAAGCATATCCCCTTATTATTGGTAATACCCAGTGTGCGGCAGTTCTCTGTTAAACTATTCAGCTATCCATATTTTGGTCTATTCACACTTCCATGGCCTACCTAATCACTAAACCGAGTCTACTTTGCAGGATCAGTATCTTGCATGCGGTATAAGTACCCAAACCAGCGCAGTCTAGAATTTTTTATAACTTTAATTACTTGATGACCTTTGTTGCCTTGTTGATGAGACACTTGTTACCCAGCCTGAAGGTTGCAGGCTCAAATCCCGCAGGAAAACAGATTTGTTTAACCCTTCCCTTACGGTGATAAAAATGATACGCGTGCTCCGGTGTTGGGTAGTGAGTACGCAATAAAAAATTTGTGATTTTAAATCGGAAAAATAAGAACATTCATAGATAATCCCCTTAATTAATTATAATTGAAGTTAAAAATTATAATAATTGAGATTTATTTGCTGAAAACATTAAAAAAACATCTGGCAACGCTCACGGAACGGGCGTACGTCTAACCTATTTGCAAGCCTAGAAGCTACTAGTGGCGCGGAACGTCAGTCGCATACCCCGGCGCTTACGACGTTGAGACAATTCAGCTCCTCGCAATTCAGTGGAGTATGCAAGAGTGAGATGCAAATATAGTGTCGCGCTTCCCGCATACTATTCACCTATCGTCAAGACGAGACACTCGCAGCGTTTAAATGCGAATTTGTTTTCGATCTTTACAAAACACCTCGATGTAGTCGATTTGTTCTGATTTTATAATGATGTTAGCGTCATCAGCATATGCCAAAAGTTATACAAGTTTATAAGAGTTGATCTATGTTTTCCCATATTTTAAATAAACGATAGACGTGTTTTGTGGGTTGTACCTTTTAAAAAATATCACATTTATTTCTGTTTTGCGCGATAAATTGCATTTATGTGACCATTGGAGGTTATAGGGTATTTTTTAAATTAAAGAAAAGTCTCAGCATATACACTCAGTCTTTAACTCTTACAGGCTTAGTGGTCCAAGTTATGTACCACCTTTTATTGACGCAGTACTACACAATGGTACACGCAATATACCACTTATTAAACCTCTCTCTATTGTTGCACGAACGCTCAGATTATGTACCACTTCGTATAATATAATACTTATGACTCATATCCGCACAGCTGCAGGTCTGGTCCTGTTCAAATTCATTTAGCTTCTAATATTATTGACAGTTAGTTGTTCTTGGTGTGCCGACTTGTGCGTATAAAAGAAAACGTTGTATATTTGTATTAAATTTTAATAAAAAATTTATGCGTTGTGATCAAATTGACTTCAGTTATTGTGGTTAATTTATATTTAGGTTAAAAATTAATTTTACTTGGATGTATTTCGGCATTATTTGGTGGTACATTAGAAGTACTAGTGGAAATATGGACTAGTGGTACATAAGTTTTACCACCTCACCAGGAGTTCCTTGATCTACCGAGGAAGTGGAAAAATGTTAATTTAACATTGGCATGTATCATTTTTCAAACACATAAAAAAAATGAGAAATTTGACTTTTTATTTTTTGTGCAGCCTGAGTAAAAATAAGTAAAGTTTACCTGTGCCTGTAAGGGTTAATTACTGTCAACAAGGTAAGACTCGAGTAAGAGGATTATGCTTAAGAAGCATCTATTCGTTAATATTATCAATAAAAAAAAATTTTATTATAAAATTTTATTTTTTTACTTTTGTTAAATATACTTTCATAAAACATTTTAATCAGACAACCATTACGTAACTACATTTTTTTTATTTGAAGTCCCCTTTAGTTTCAAAGATATTTCTTAAACTTTCCTCGACATAGTGTCATAAAAAATACAAAAGGAATTAATTTTTTAAGGCATTTTTGAAGAAAAACTTTTTTTAAGCAGTGCACGTTATGCCCGCCGCAGGACACTAGAATATTCTGGGAATAATTGTTTCCTTAAAACTTTATATTAATGGCTTAAAGTTTTTAGATTATTAACTGAAATTAATGGTAGCTTTTTTCTCTTTTAAGAAATATAACGAGAACTTTTAAGAAATATATACGTGTCACCTTAATATTCTTGTCAGATGAAGTAGAATAGCAATTTACTTAATCCTTTTGTTAATATCCAACAATTGTAATCGTAATTGTTTTTTTTTTTTGTAAATGCTTTCAAATCTTATTCGATTAAAACCTTAAAAAAGTGCTAAGTTGGCAAAAATAAAAAAAACTCATTGGTTTATTTTTCAAATAAAAAATATGAGATGGTTAGATGAAGGAATTTGCTGTATAGCAAAAAAAGCTCGCCAGATGTACCACGTCTAATTGTGTACACAAAATAATTAAAATACAAATATATAAATGGTATTTTTAGCGCTCTTTATTAAAAAACACAACTTCAACAGTACTTTTTTTTTTCAATAAATTCAGATTAAGTGATGACTCAAAACTAAGAATTCAACCAAAATGTATTGTATTTAATAAGACCTAGCTGCTTTATTGCAATGCGACAATTTCTTCCATCCATCCAGAAAGGTATTAAACAAACCTTAAGTGAAAACAATACAGAAATCCTTGTTATAAATCTGGATGTCAATGGGAATAGAATTCGTTACAACCTGAGTTGGAAGACAAATGTTTTATCGACTAGGCCACAAATGTATTAAAGTGGAAAGGTGTTGTCAAGTCTATTACATATTATATACCAGACTTCAAGTGGTGTTAATGCTGCGTTTGATCTTTATAAAAATATCTAGTTTTTAACGACAAAAATAATGTACGGTGATAAATACATACATACCATCACGCTGTTTGCCTGCTAGAGTAGGTAGAAAGCACAAAGTGCTATATTTTCCTTCTTCGACACAAATTTTGGTTTCTTCTATATCCATTCTCTCTCCCATATATATCTAACTTCTCATTTTATCTGGTAAATATCATTTACTTAATTCCACTACACTTTTCTTGACTTTCCTCTACCACGTTTAGGAGAGATGATAAGGATGATTATTGATAAATAAAACTTGTTGAGATCGCAATGCGAAAAGAGGAATTTTATTGACAGACGTCGGTATTTATAATATTATTGAATGAGTGCAGGAATGCGCGCACGATATACCGCTGTCTCGTTTCTGCATTTACAATACGATTCTTGTCGCGTGTAGGTATTCATTCTGTTTTGGGAACCGGCGCGACAGATGTGTTGCTTTCTCGTTTTAACATGGTATGCGCTCTCCGATTCATAGTGAGTTGAATGACCGATGCATGGACTTTGTTCATTGCTTGTCTCGGATTGTGAAGCTGTGCAAAGGTCGTCTCGTGGGTTCAGTGACCGCGCATGCGACCGCCACACACGCTTTCGTTTGTACTGTATATTTATTTGTAAGTTTCTTTTCATTCATTCTTTCCATATGCCCAAATCATCTCAGAACGCTCTTCTTCATTTAACTTTATATATCTGTCTTGAGTTCACATTTATCCCTAAATACTTCATTCCGTATTCTGTCATACATTGCCACATAACGTATTCTTCTAATAACATTCATTTCTCCAGTATTTATTCAACTTCTTACAGTCTTTGCCATGTCGATATTTAAATCTTTTACATCAAAGTAAGTAATAATATACTGCCCTCATAAGCAAAAACGCAGCTAATGGCCAAAGTTAAGTTTTGAGAAAACTGCACTTTATATTTTTTTTATGTTTTTCATTTCTGCTTAAAAATGTCGTGATTCATAAACAAAAAAGCAGTAAAATGTGATTAATAAGCAAAAACGCAGCAAACGCATAGGCAGTTGCTGTCGTTTTGCTTATGAATCACATTTTATTGTTTTTTTGCTTAGAAAACCCTAGTATTTTGTGAATTTAAAAAATACATTATGTCGATTTTTGTATTGAAATAAATGGTTTTCTGTATTTTTTTTATGAATTATGGTTCGGAATTTGATATGGAATATTGCCTCATACTTAGTTAAATTTCTGTTTTTTTTTTCGTTACCTGCGTTTTTGCTTATGACGGCAGAATACTATTTCCATTTTAGTATTTTATTTCCAAAAAAAAGGACAATATTTTATTAAACATATAAGTTACTGCATTTAAACTGCGAAAAATATTTTTTTCTAAAAAGGTTTTATGACAGATATTTCTATTGAAAAAAAAAGGATATATGTACGAATAAGTAACAATTAATATTCATATAATACACAAATATTGAGCGAAAACTGTTGGAGACGCTTTTACTAAATAAATAAGGAAGATTATATTAAAATATCGCAGCAATTCCACTTAATGGAAAAGAAGAATGTAACTTAAATTGCCATAGCTTGGCTTTTAATACGGTTCGTTTGGGTAATGTTTATTTTATTGGTAACAATACTCGGAAACTGCCGAAGCCTTTTTATCCATTCTCTTTCTTTTTCCACAAACACATCAATTAAGAAAATAAACTCTTGCAACAATAGCACAAATTGAGAGGATTATAGTGTTAAATAAAAAAGCTATATTTCAAAGTATTATTTATATCGCCAATACGTATGGTTACAACATCAATTTTCCAAATGTTGAAGTACGTAAACATCCTTTATTTGCCTATAAATTTCGATAGGCCGAACATTTTGTGCATTCAGAAAACGAATGACACTACGCACTTCACATTTGGTGGGATTTTTGATGGGCGCAGTCATTTTGAAAGGTTTGAGTATATATGTGTATACAGAACAATGACACACGACCGTTCAGCAACAAAACTCGGCTCGCACTGAAGCGGGGGAAGGAGCTAACTGGAGCACATACTATCGCGGTGGTGGAAGATCGGCGCAGGTCATGGTGCGCAATCGTTCTTAACTTTCTGGACGCGCCTAGTAACTTGGTCAAAGAAGGCTAGACAAAGCTAGATAGAGGTTGGGTGTTTTATGATTAGCACGACTAACATATGCCTTTTAACTAGAAAAACTTAAAATTATAGATAGGTTGTTAGTCCACAGCAGTATTTTATTACGAAGTAAGATTTGATAAGTGAAACGTGTGCGTGGGAATATACTGAAATAAAAAGAGCCTTTAATATCATAAATAGTATATTAGAATCATGTGATTAAAAGTAAAGGGTGCGTTATGGCACCCTGGTTGTTTAATATGTACACAAATTAATGTATTAAGGAACTATACCGGTCAAGAAAGATGAATTTCAGAATTTTATAAGTAAACTGCATGAGACACGCAAAGAAAAATTGTGAGAATGATTATTGAAAAATCCATTCGTGTTGCTAGAAAAGTGTTAAAGGATAAGTATTCGGACACAAGAAAGATGGGAGTAAGTTGAGGTGATTTCAGAAGAGTCACGATACATATTTAACAGCGTGTAACAAATGGAAACAATGTCAAAGGGGGACTTACACATATATACTCAAACCGGACAGCATCAAACTCTGACACAATTATGATAGTCATGTTAATTGAAAGTGATGCTTATAAGTGGAACATGGGCATGGAATTTTTTCTAACGGAGCCGAATAAATGGTGTAGAAATGCGTTCAGAAACATACATGGTAGAGCAATGTATGACAGAATTGAGTAATGTAGGATGAATGTGAACTTAAGGTCGATTAAGATGGTCGTATGACCTGTTTGTGACGGTGGGCTGTCCTGGGATGATGACGTCCAGCTGTCCTTCCACTTTTTCGGCGGCCTTCTTGGTAATCTCCTGCTGCTAGGGTTTCCAGTCTTAGCGAATAAAGACTAACAAAACGAATCAATAGTTTGAATGTGAGTGAAAAGCGCAGAAGATTAAGACCAAGGAAATTATGGTTGAATCGAGTTAATGATATTTAAAATAAGTAAGATAACTTTAAAAGTAACATAAATCTTAGAAGGTGTATGGATGTGGAAGAGGCTGAATACGTATGTCAAGGCAGGACAGTCTGCCACTCTATCCCATCGGCCCATGCCAGCAGAAAAACAGATTGATTATATGTATGTATGTAGATGGGTTATAAATAATATGTATTCGACGCTGTCTTTAATACTTCGGTCACGTTTTACTCAAAAATGATATGGAAAACTTATGATCAGTAGTCATGTGGAAGACAGCAGATTAAGAGGTAGATGATTGACGCTTTGAAGTGAACAAATCAAAGTATACCAGACCTCCCTTGGCCACAACTTCTTCAAACCGCGGAATACCCGGAGGAGTGGATAAAAATGTGTATAGCACATGTTGTATGCGTCACGTCCTTCAGCATTGAAGTCACATAAGAAGAGTAAGATATATTATAGTAAGTGAGTATAATACTTCGATTATTAAAGAAATCAGTTTAACATCTTCAGACCTTGCATCCTTTATAATTGACACAGAATTCATATGCACTTTGTAAACAACTTTGTTGTACTTTTCTGTTTTCAATGATAATAAATTAAGTGTAGGATACTGCATTATCGACTTTGAACGTTTTGGGCGTCATCTATCTTAACTAATACGTTATAATGTGGCATTTAGTGTAAATAATACTCTGAAAAGCAAGAATATTTTTTTAAAACTTTAGAATTAATTCAGGTCTGATGAGGTTAAAAATTAAAAAAAGGAGATGGCGTAACCAAAAGAAATACCCCTAAGTAGTGTACTAGGACCGACCTTTTTTAATATATGCACAAATGATCAGCTTAGGAGTTCACTTAGACGACATTTTTGAGTAGTTTGAGACAATTTTTTCTGTGGTACTTGAAACAATGGGCAATTATTACAAAAATAATGAGCTTAAACCAAACCCATTCTAAACACAGGTAAATGCAATCCATCTGCGTAATCGAGAATGCAAGTAGTGAGCTTAATAATATTTGGAATGATACAATACTGGATTCCTATCCCACACCCAAATATCTAGGTGTCACTCTCGATCAAACGTTTTCATTCATAACCTATTGCAGTTGTAGCGACCGTGCGTGCGGTCACTGAACCCGCCAAGGCAACCCTTGTCCATGCGGTCATTGAACTTGCCTGTGGCCAGTGCGAGACGACGCCGGGCGAAAGTCACCCGCGCGGTCATTGAACTCACTAGTAGCGAAGAGCGAGAGCGAGACACCGATATATCTCTTGCTTCTCCTGCAGAACGTAGTATGAAATGTATTATATTATATATAGAACGTGCAACAATAAACATGTGTCCCGCGGAAACGAGACAGCGACATGTTCTGCGCCGTTCTATACATTATAAATACCGCCTACAATAAATAAACTTTCTCTTTACTTATTTCGATCTCGACGACTTTTATTCAAACAACCTCATCCTTTTATGCGAAACACAAGTCCCTAAACAGTAATGTGATCGAAAAAATGCACTTATGACCACCTTTGGAGTTCACTTAGAAGACACATTTAAATTGGTTGAGACAAACTTTTCTGGGGAACTTGAAGCAATGGACAATTATTACAAGATAATGAGTTAAAACCAAACCCTTCTAATACACATGTATACGCCTTCCACCCGCGTAACCGAGAAGCAAGTAGCCAGCTGAATATTATTTGGAATGATACTCGTACAAGACTGGATCACCCATACTCAAATGTCTCGGTGTCACTCTTTGTCGGACGTTTTCATTCGAAACCTATTGAGGGAATGTAATTGAAAGACTAGCTCTCGGAATAACCTGCTTAGAAAATCGGCGAAATCAAGTTTGGGAGCAAAATCATTGGTTTTCCGAATCTAGAGACTGATATTGTGTTATTCGACAGATAAATCTGTCTGTTATTAGTCTAGTCAGGTGAATGTGGCTCTAAATGAGATATAATGTTTGATCAAGGGTAAAAATACATAGAGCGAATAAAATTTTATTAAAACATTCACAAAAATTATCAAAATCTCTTATACTTTCTGACCAATTTAGTTCGGAATTGAATATTAATTTTGATCAAATGAGTGTTCTTAATGTACATGTTACGAAGCATGTCACTTCTTAATGCACATGTTATGAGGCTGATTATGTTAAAACGTAGATCTAAGATTTTTTTCTCTCTTTAAAACGTGTGATTGGTCTTGGTAGACAGTCAAATGTATAATTATCACGAAGAACCGAGCGACGAGTTTTAATTTTATAGTTTGGAATGATTGTTTTTTTTTTTGCAAAATGTAAAAGTAAATATTTTTAATATTTATTCTTTGAGATTTTTTTTCAATAGTGGATACGTTATTTACACTTGAAATTATTAAAAAAATATATCTTGGAGTGCTTAGTCGTAAAAAAATGAAAAGATCTAGTCATTTTCGTTATTTTATTTCCTTTTTCGGTGAATTTACCTTTTAAAAGTATCATTCATTTTCAGAGCAATTGTTATGGCCTTTTGCAACGAAAAAACTTTTAGAATTTCAACGTGTAGTTTTATTTGTATGAAGGTTGAATTACATTGATGTATAATATTAACAGTATTATAATAAGGATGATGTACAGTATTATAATAAGGATGATGATGTGATATCTAAGCGGCTTTAAGAATAGTGATTCTGCCTCAGATATGACCTATTTAAAGCAAAAATAACTATGCCACGACCCTTCAATAGATTAAGAAGGAATTCGTCGAGCATGTTATGTTTGCCCTTTAAGGTCAAATCGATATCGGTGATTTATCCATCGCAGCTTACCCATTTAGTGATATTTAATCTTTATTGATTTGGGCAGACGAGAGGACAACTTAAATATAATGCATTGAAGTTAAATTGACACTAATGTGATAATAGGATCTAGTACATGGTTAGTATCGATAAGCTTGACAAGGGTATAATATAACTTATAATATTTATTTGAATGTGGATAAGATAACATCGGTTTTGGTGACTATACCGTGTTACAGATAATGCCAATATTAATAGGTTCTTAGATAAGTGGTACATTGGTTTGCAAAATATATTGAGGGTGAATGAGATAAGAAGATAAGATTAACATGTGCTGGCAGTAGATAGATACATGACACAATAAAAAAAGCACGTGAAAACTATTCAACTAGGAACTAAGATCGAAAATACACAAAAAAAATTACATTATATAAACGTAAAATTGACTTACTTTTGACAAAATAGTGTAAGTTACTAGTAAAATATTTGAAAAATTAATATTTTAGTTAACATCTAAACGAGTAAACGAATTTTTACCTCAAGAGAGTATGGACGTACACGATACGTCCGATGTTTTTATTCCCGAATAAACGAATTCATCCATAAAACGGACACGGCTCAAAGGTTTGTATCTATTCAATTATTTTGTATATGGCGGCCGCAATTATGTTTTTTATATTACTGACTAATTTATTTTTTTATTTTACTTATAAAATCTCACTCGTTTAGAGGAAAAAAGTTAATTAAAATTTGAAATGCCATAAACTTAGACATTACAAACAATACATGATTATTTATTCCTTTTTCCTAAGTAAAATGAAAGGACTCGTCGGTCTTTTTTATTTCCTTTAAAAAACTTATTATATACGTAAATTGTATTTTACCCATCCTTTTTGTTTGCCTTAATAAAATTACCCCCTCGCTCAAGCTTCGGTGAACATTTTACTCAAATAAATAGAAACGTAAACATACATTTTCTGATCTGTCGATGAACGTATTTTAAGATGTCAGAAAAAAAACACATATAGCAAGAAAGGTAAGAATTATGTTGAAAGGGGTGAGAGTAGTACGAAAGGTTATCACTTCCGACCCTCTCTCTTGCCATATACTCCACTGAATTTATGAGGAGAAAGCTTTACGGCATACCACGTATCATGGAAGAGTTAATAAGGTGTGACAGAATTAACTGAAATATCAACCCTTTTTGTTGTTGAAGGAAATAAATAAAAATTAAATAACATATCGGAATCATATTTTTGTTAAGTATAGAAAAATAAAAAACAAAATTTTACTCGTACAATCTCTGCTCTTTCCGACTCTGGACTATGCGAACGTCTGTTACTTGGATGTTACAGAGGAACAGCTGGATAAATTACAGCGTCTTCAAAATGTGTTTGGAAGATTTATTTTCAACCTACGCAAAGTACGATCATATAACTTCATACCAGAAGGCATTGAACTGGTTGAATGATAGAAATAGATGCCAAAATCACATACTGTCTCTATTGTATAGTATCCTTAACTGTCCCGCCACCCCCTCTTATCTCGCCGAAAATTTTCCGCGTCTTTCCAATCATGGATTAGCGCTACGCTCAAACAGAGATTGTCTATTGGACTTTCCAGTTCACCGCTCCTCTTTTCTTACGTCGTCCTTTACTGTAAATGCAGTGAGACTCTGGAATAAGTTACAATAGAAACCAATATATAGTAAGACTCGCTCCGTCCTTGGCATGCTTTAAGAAGCGACTGAAAAAACTCTTAATTTCTAGTCAGTAAAATAACGTGTTCCATTCCTGATTTTTCTTTTCCTTTCCTCTCCACCATCCCTTCCTTTCCTTTTGATTGATGATATCTCACTTTATATGAAAAATAATGTTCGGATGATTGTCCGTCTTTGTGGGGTTCGTGAGCATATGCTCACGTATTTGTTTAGGGATTTCGTAGGGATGGAGGATAGTCATTTGAATGATTTATGCGACCACGTAACTTGCTTCATTTACTTTAGTCAGGTTGGTTGAAAGAGATTGTGGCCTTGCAATAAGCCCGCCAGATTTGCAATAAAAGTGTTAAATAAATAAATAAAAAATAGTTCCGTAGACGTGCCACCATAATTAGAAACCTCGAAAATTTCAATACATTATTGTTTTTCATTTCTGTAATACACATTATAACTTGAAACGTTCATTACGCATTAAACATGTTTTTTTTATACAACTGAAAACATTAAAAAGGTGTTAAGTACAAAACCGCCATAGAATAATAACGCTCTTTAAATATCCCTTTTAATAAATTATTTGCGAACAAATTCTCGTTGGTGAAAAGACACGGGAATTTTTCAGAACAATTCTTTTCTGCCCTATTTTTTTCCATTTCTTTACTTAGAAACCTAACCCAAGGGTTTTTGTATTAAAAATAGGTGAGCAAGATATGTTTTATTTTGAATTCTTCACGTTATAAATAAGTAGGTTAAATAAATGAATGAATATCATACATTGATTCCTTATTCATAAAACAAATGGAATCTACTATAGCACAACCTGGATAGTTTATAAGCGATTAGTTGTATACAAGTATAGTACAACCTGGATAGTTTATTAGCGAGTGATAATCCTTTCAAATATCCCCGAAAGATGTTTACAAGGTCTTAATTTAAAACCAGACTGAAACCCTATATTTTCAAAAACAAATTGGGCTAGCAATGGAAATCAAGTCAACAGCCTGTAATCTGGAAAACGGGTGTTTCATCAACTAGGTCATGGTAGTCGTCCCGATGTTTGATATTTCTTTTTTGATTCAACAAAAGTAGAAAACGCTTCATAACGTATCACATCAAAACGTTTTTTTTTACAAAGAAGATAAGTATAATAAAAGATAAATGTCTACGTTGAAAGCATTAAATTCAATTTCGTTCAGCAGATGGTAGACGTTATTGAGGATATTCCGTCTGATCACCCTTTGAATCTAAAGAGGAGAAGGGGAAATTCGCAGTAGACCTATAGGCTATCTGTGTTACATGGGCGGCTCGTAAGCCTGAACTATTATTTGTAATTCTTAATCCATATTTAGTTTAGAAGAATGAATCGCCTCAAGAATGATTTGGCTATGAAATAAAACAGAATGTCACAGTTAAATAAGTCTCAAAAGTATTTGGATAGCAAAAAATTGCTTAGGAAGTAAGAGGTTTCATTGAAAATGGTCCCTGTGATTTATTGTTTTTTTTTATTGTTTGTTTAAAACTTCTTTCTTTCTATTGTTTTTTTGCTCAACTTCTCTGAACTGATTGTTTATAATAATATTTAAATTATTCGTGCCTATTTGAATTGACAGCGAAAATGAATCTTTCTAGTCTTGATCTAACACATATATTTAGTTCGATAAAATTAACTGAATTTCTCTACTTTTTGGTGTTTTAAGACATCGTACCAAAAAACATATTTAATTTAGAGTAAAGAAATGCCACACAAGACAAACGACATACTCGTATGTTACCCATCTCATTAGACACATTTGCCTGTTCTTTATTTTATTTTTTATTTATTTAATAAACAAAGTAAATTATTGTACAAACATTTGTCAAGGCTATACCTATACACAAATTTATTACTTAACTAATCTTAATTATATGTTATAATTTATTAACTTACTTAATCTTATTTTCCTACATATCATTTTATTTTATTTTTTTCAATCTTAATATATGATTTCTTAGAAGTAATCAACACCTACATACTACTTATAACTAGATAACATTTCTTACAACTAATTATTTAGCAAAAAACAAGTCCACTCGTTTGGGCTACTTGTATTCCATCA
This sequence comes from Odontocerum albicorne, assembly GCA_949825065.1. Taxonomy (NCBI): domain Eukaryota; kingdom Metazoa; phylum Arthropoda; class Insecta; order Trichoptera; family Odontoceridae; genus Odontocerum; species Odontocerum albicorne. The sequence goes on from OX463838.1 coordinate 5,056,301, forward strand.
CATTCATTCTAAGACAGCTGACTCATGCCCGCGAAATTCACACAAAACAATCCAGCAAATTTGAGCTGCAGACCCTCGTGAGGTTTGACAACTTGCAGAATAAAAATAAATTTTAATATGTTAGCACTATTGTTTTGAAATCCACTGTGTAGAAATGTTATGAAAATCATTTTTGTTATTACGAATTTTTGTTATAACTCCCCAATTAAAAGTATTTAAACATTTTATAATCATAAACAAATACAATAAAATAAGAACTTACAAACGATGGTGACTATTTCAATATAAAAATAAGGATAACTATGACTTTGGTCGTATCTGTTCATTCAAAAAGAGAAAAAAAAAACATGACGATGTGTTCTACTTTGGTGTACCTTTAGATCCAGTACAGCTGTGTGTCCAGTGAGTTTGCTGGTGTGCAACGGCTTCGCTTTCCAACTGAATTGACATAGAAATAGCGAAGAGATCCTTAACTACGAACCCAGAAATGACAACGACGACATTTACAATTTTAATAACTGAAATTCTTTCAATCTGAGTGGGGAATTTAGTGACTGCCAACAATATTATCTTTACTGAGGCACATTTTCAAAATTTGTCACCTTAAAAGGTTACATTAAAACATCGTATTATTCATTACATATATTTGAAATTTAACAAAAAAAAATTCATTTTCCCCTATTGCTTCAACCTTTCCCTTCGTGCTAAAAAATCCACGCGTTCCGGTGCTGTGTATTCAATACACATCAATATACATGTAAAAATGACAAAAGTGATAATTGAAATTTAATTGCTGAAAACATGAAAAAAACGTCGGCCGACGTTCACAAAACGGGCGAAGAGACCACCTCAAACGCATACCCGAGAGCTACTGAAACGAGAGAAGCGAGCGAACTGGGATTCTATTTATTGCGTTCCCATATACCGAAGTAAAGTGAGAGTGAGACGTGAATAGCGTCGCTTCCTCGCCCATAGCGGTTTTTTTAATGAATATACCTACGTCACACACTGACACACGTTTGATTGTATTGGTGAATTTATTCCCGATTTTCACATAATATCTCTGATGTGGCCGATAAGTACTATTTTTTATTAATATTATTTTTTTCATTCAATGTCTAAATGTATAACGGAGGAAAACCTAAAAACTGACACCCAGTATTTATCATATTTATAGAGATATTAAAGTTTTTAGAAGCAATATGTACTATTTACACATCACAGGGAAGGAAGAGTTAAACAGTGACGCAGCAACGCCTTAAAATATCTTATTTTAATAAAAAAAAAGTGCATGTGAGGTTGGGTTTTACAGTCTAAACAATATAATTGTTAGGAAGTACTATAATTTCTGGCTATGCCACTGGATAGTCATTTAAATGTGAATCCTGTCTGCAGATGAGATGCAGAGATGGATTTAATATGATGCGATTTCAAGTGCTTTGATTCAGTTCCATAAACCAATCAAAAAGCAATCGAGTTCAGAGAATTTGATAAAGGCTTGTTCGATGAAACAGATGTTCAAGAAAACAGGATAAGGAAGACAAATTTTATTTAAGTTACTTGGATATGAAAGTTTTTTTAAACAGATGGAACTTAAATAGATAATTTATCTGCGTCAAATATCTTATTCCATTTTTGGCAAGTTTCAAACTGGTTTCAATAAGCAAAAATAGCTGACATTGATAAATCATTTGTTTTTTAAAAGTTACTAAAAGTACAGTTTTAATATTACAGTGCCGAATTCAATAAAGGTAAAGGTATGAAAATCATTAAGACAGTCGATCGGAGCGTGGTTGTTATTGCGACAGGATTTTAAGTACTTGGGGTTTCAGGATGAATGACGTGTGGAAAAGATTGTATGGGGTCGTGAGTGTAGGTTTCTTCTTGTTGTTTTAAACTTTGTTGTTTCAAAAATATTTTTGGTCTTTCTGGAGTGATGATGTGTGAGGAGTTTAATTTCGCATGATGTTTCCAGTTGTAATTGAGTGTCACTGTTTGTCAGGTTGATGAGAACGTGCAACGGGGTTTTGTTTTTGTGTAATCAAAAATCGGAAAGAAGTATTGATTTATTTTTTAATGCTAAATATCCTCAGTGAGATACAGGCAAAAACCTTGTTTACTGGGTATACGACAAATAAAAGGCAACAAATCCAGATCCATTAAAATTGTATGTCCAAATTAAATTACTTGTTGTTTTTTCACAAATTATGTATATTTCTTGTAATGTGTAATAATAAACAAATAAATAAATCATCATCGTATGTCATATTAATTAATTTTAATTTTCTAATAATTAATTCGAAATAAATTTAACAGGCACACGTCGTGATAAATTCAATTCCATTTTTTTTTCATTTTGCAAAGACACGTCACGAAGTTTCCATTTTTTCAGGCATAATCATTTGTATTTAAGAGTGATAAATTGTACACTTTCAGTATAAATGGATACATTTTAAGTCGTCAAAAAGGTAAAATAGAAAAATTAACTAGTTTATTTTTTCTTGTCAACGATTAATTTGAAGATAACCTTAACAGCGTGTACTGTAAAGAATTTTCAGTAAATATTGACAATACCATGATAACTTGATTATCACAAGAGAATGTTATCAACATTTTTTGTGTTTTATCAAAGATTGTACTTTTTTATCTCGAAAAAATAGGTTTTATTAAAATATTAGGATTAAATTCAACAAATATTAAAACTTTGCTTATCAAAAATCTGCAACTTTCTTATTTAAAAGTATACATAAAAGAAATATAATTGAATATTTAACATTTTAATGTTTATTTATGAATTTATAATAAAGGTTTTTATAAAACAAGATAGTATATGATATAAACAAAATCATGTTTATATACAAAAAATATGATGCAAAAAATGATACAAAGTAAGCAGTCCATTTAAGTGTAATAATAAAAAAAAATGGTAATTTGTAAGCAGTCTATTTAAGTATAATACAAAAAAACGGAAATAAGTAAGCAGTCCATTTAAGTATAATACAAAAAAAATGGTTATAAGTTAGCAGTCCATTTAATTATGATACGAAAAATGATAATAAGTTAGCAGTCCATTTAATTATGATACAAAAAATTGTAATAAGTTTGAAGTCCATTTAATTATGATACAAAAAAATAGTAATAATTAAGCAATCCATTTAATTATAATACAAAATAAAATGTAATAAGTAAGCAGTCCATTTAAGTATATACGAAAAATTGTAATAAGTAAACAGTCCACTTAAGTATAATTAAAAAAAATGGCAATAAGTTAGCAGTCCATTTAATCATGATACAAAAAATGGTAATAAGTAAGCAGTCCATTTAAGTATAATACAAAAATATGGTAATACGTTAGCAGTCCCTTGAATTATGTTACAAAAATGGTAATAAGTTAGCAGTTCATTTAATTATGATACAAAAAAAATTGTAATAAGTAAGCAGTCTATTTAAAATTGGCCTTTAATTAGTTTGTTAGTTGAGTTTGTACACATGGATATTTTTTTTATCTTTATAATGAATTAGTAAGGTCCGAATACTTATTGTTTTCTCGTTATTCTAAATGTTTGCCCGCCCATGTGGTTACGCTGAATTAAAATTAAACACCGAGTTGGTGTTAATGGATAACGATGATTATAAAAAAGTGTGTTGACTATGTAAGAAAAAAAAGGTGTTAACAATCTAATGAGCGAACATATTGAACTAATTACAGGTACTTTGTGTACGGTGTGAATGGGCAAGGTGGAAACGGAAATGGTGTAAATGCGATGGATAAAAACCTTTTTTTTTTCTTTCTAAGGTTCAGGTAAAATATCTGATTGAAGGTACAAGCATGCATATGTATATTCTCAAACATTTATTGTTATATGATAACGTCAATCAATTGATGACCTCCGTGGCCTACTCGGTGACACGTTTGATCTACATTCGGGGATGTCCAGTTCGATTCCATGTGGTAACGAAAAAAATGGTCTTAGTTAGATAAAAGAGTTCGTTTGATAACAATACTTACTCGCACTAAAAGTGTGTAAGTTTAATTGTCTCTTCACGTATGGAAGTTTTGCTAACATGTGTTATTTATCACAAACTATGAAGTCCGTGCCTAATTCAATAGTTTTAAGCTCAAAGGTTCGATTATTTTGGTTGAAGACAATGTCGTCTAGCATCTTCGCTATTCAATATGTCTGAATCACCTATTTGAATATGGTATAGAGTACCATACCAATGATTTTTTAAAATAAATAATCTAGAGTGGTTACTTGAATATATATCTTCTTCCTGGCACCGTCTCAACTTATTGCCTAGGTAGGCTGTTGAGGTCGGCTATGCTCGTTCTCAGGCTGTATGTTCTTCGGTTATGGGTGTCGCCTTCATCTAGGCCGTTTATCTGCAGAATTGAGTCATCCAGGAGTTTTTTGGTTTTCCTCTGGTCGAGGAAGATCCACAAACATTGCCTGATTTACCGTATGGTCTGGTAGTCTCCGTCTTATGTACCCGTACCATCTCAGCTGTTGATCTTCCAGCTTACTGTTTATTTCAGTGGCCCCCAGGCTACCACAAAATCTATCTTTTAGTGATACTCCTGCCAACCACCTAAGCATTCGCATTTCTGCTGTTTCAAGTTGACTAGAGAAGAAGCTGTACATAGTCCAGCATTCTGAGCCATACATATATGCGGGTCTAACAACAGTCTGGTATACCTTTCTTTTCAGTTTTATAGTCATTTTTGGGTCACAATGACCGAGGGGACAAACTTTGTATGACCGAGGGGACAAACTCTAGGGGACGCCCACGAAGAGAGTACCTGAAGGACCTGTTGGTGGACGTGCGCTGCTCAACATATACAGATTTAAAAAGAGCCGCACAGGACAGGGGGGAATGGAGGAGAAGAGTTGAAATTGCTGCAAACCAGTCTTAGGACTGCAACCACGGAGGAGAGGGTCACACAAGACTCCTGTTACCGATCTGAATTTCATCCATCCATACATACTTGAATATATATTAACTTTATTATTAAGAAATATTTGATATATAGTCGCATTGTAATAATTAAAGGAATCCAGCACTGAATTAATTTAATCAAGCTAAACTTTAATTATTTTGCGACATCCATCAATACAATGTATTCATAAGCCCACGATTGTACTGATTTAGAATTAGTTTCTTAAGCTTTCTCAGGGTGCACAATATGGAGTGATGATCATACACACCTACGAAATATTGTAAATGTAAGTGTTCACTAAAAACTTCTGATTCTAGAAATCTTTTCAATAAATCAATGCACCTTTCATACATACTCGTATATTCAAAGTTGATTAAAACTCAACTAATATTCAAGGAAAGTAATCAATGCGTCTCAAAGGGGGTAACATACCATCAAAGTGGGTGACATGCCATCAAAGTGGGTGACGTACCATCAAAGTGGGTGACATACCATCAAAGTGGGTGACATACCATCAAAATGGATGACATACAATCAAAGCAAAGATAACAGATTTCTTATACTTTTCACCTAAACTGACAGCTTTCCAGCTTGACTGACAGTTTTTATTACCTTTTCCATATCCATATATTTCATCACATACTCTGTACTGTTTATTTTACGAGTAGGTCTTCTTTACCCTTCAATTAAAATATTTCCTGCTATCTGTTCAGATTATTTCTTCGGTTTGTCTCATATTTTCTCTAAAGTCATTTGTAACTCAGCGTCTTAACAAACCCATACCTATTTAATGATTTATTTTTTAAATTTTACTAAAAACATCTGTCCCTTACAGTCCCTTAGTTTTCATCCAATCATTCTTGATATGCCAGATGTTATTTCCTTATAGCATCCTTTTTCAATGGCTTGGCTTCACTTTCATACATTTAGGGGGATGCTCGTACATAACTGTATGCTATTATACTTAAACATTTTGCAATTAACTTAAAAGCTTAAACAATATTCAGAGTACCGGTGACTTTGTTTTATTCAGCAACACGTCTTTCTGTATATTTCTCTACTTTAATATATCTTGAAAACATGCTTCCCACATAGTTAAATTCCTCTGCTTGCTCTAAACTTCCATTGTTCACCCACACCTTACAAATACTCGTGATATTACCCTTTTCAACAAAATGGGAATTGAATAGCTTTGGAATTGGCTTGGAATGTGTTGGATTGATCATACATTGGAATTTATTGCGGCCGTGGCCGAGTGACTAATATGATCACTTAGCGCTCAAGCGTCTTTGATTCGATCTCGAATGGATTAACTCCGAGAATCGTTTTTCTTTGAAGTCTATTTATCTGAATTGATTGTAGAACTAGTGCTTAAAAGCTTACATACAATTTTAGAACTGTCGTGAAACAAAGGAGCTTTAAAAAAGATGTGGTTAAAGTCCATTTTTTTTTTGTATATTGTTTCTAGTTAAGGCATTAACGTTGTGGAGGTTTAAAGACATTGTAATTTATTTTATCAAACACTGTTTCTCCACTTTTTTGTAACGGCACGAGTATAAACCTACCGGTTTCAAGACTTTCACCTCATCTTCAGGGGAGCACAAACAAGACTAAATTATGTTCGAACTGGTACCGATATACACGCTTCAATGGTTGGGGACATTCGGGTTAGGGACTGAGAGCTGAGAGAGGCATGGGACGATTTCGGCCAGCAGCGGAGAGATTTTTGGGATATATGTGTTGACCAGATGTTCATGCCTCTCTCAGCCCTCAGTCACCAGCCCGAATTTCCCCAACCGTTGAAGCGTGTATATCGGTACCAGTTCGAACAGAATTTAGCTTTGTTTGTGCTCCCCTGAAGATGAGTTGAAAGCCTTGAAACCGGTAGGTTTATACCGTTACAAAAAAGTGGAATAACAGTGTTTGATAAAATAAATTACGAAATCCATTATTTTAATTTTTGTTCTAATATGTGAATACATATACCTCTTTTCTATTTATTAGTTTTTTATACTATCTTTAGACATATAAGAACTTGAAAGGCTACATAAGTACTTTTCTCCAAATAAGCTAATAAACCCTAGATATTAAAATACAAAGATTTTATATTTCAAATTGGATACAAATAAAAGCTTTTCATTCACATAGATGTTTTAATGGTCAGTTTTAATTAACTTGATAGTGAAATAAAGAATAATATTTATCTTACTGAATCGCGATGTAAACCTCCTCGCAGCATATTTTTTTTTCCATTTTATATTCAAAACCTTATTGAAACGCTCATCGAGTTTGTTTATAAGGTACGTAATTAATTTTCAATAAACTGTTATGTATTATTGTTGGAAACTGATACTCGGCTGAAATACAAAGACGAAAAAAAAATCATTAAAAGCTTTATTAAAGCCTTCAAGTTTCATCAAATCAATCAATTTATTAGCATTAAAGAATATAACATAATAATTGAAAAATTAGTTTGATAAGCGAGTTGTAAAGAATATCGAAAGAAGGGTAGCGACAGGAACAAAGTAAACGGAGCATATAATAACCGCGCTATATCAAAATTTGCAAAATTATAAAACACTATAGTCTTTTGGTGCCTATTTTGACGAATGGAAGTAAAACTAGGAAGAATGATAAAAGTGAGATTGATGTGTGGAAGATGCTTGCTCAAAAGTGTAAAGTGTCCAATATATTTAAGAAGGTGGAATGAAGACACTAGAAATGAATGCATGGATACAATGGACATTTTAAGTAAGACTTCGAAGGAGCTTTAATATGGTTTTGAGAGAATGAAGGATGAAAAAATAACTAACCGAGTGTACGGCCTGGGCCACACAGGTGAGAGCCTCGCTTGGTGCTTAGAGCTATGATGCAAGCTAGGTGACATGTCCTAGCGAATCAACGCACCCCATACTATCGCAATGGTCACATTGCACGCTTCGCGCCACGCTACGTGACTATTAGCTTAAAGTCACCTAGTCTATTAGTCACGTAGCACCTACCTCAGCACTAAGCAAATCACTTTGGTGTGGCCTTAGCCTACAAGTCACAGGGTGTGCGTGGAAGAGATAGGTCGTATAAAACGTGACTGAATCAAATTTTGAAAAAAGTTTATGGACCAGATTTTGAAAAAAGGTAAAGTTAGAAGTATGAATAAAATATGATGACGAGATGTATGAATGTGGAGGAAGCTAATATTGTATGCTTGGGTAGATTAAAATAAAGATTTGTCCATGTTGCCTACCCCTCAAGGGGCATGGTATGACGATATGCATGTATTTTCGGCAAAGAAATGCATGCAAATAATATATCAAACAAACAATATTTCAATTAAATATTGATTAATAAAAATTAGACCCCTTTTTTTATTAATCAATATTTAATTGAAACGGTATGGTAAGACGCTTGATTTCTACTATGGGCAGGATGGTAAGACGCTTGATTTCTACTAGGAGAGTTCGGGTTCGATTCTCGATGTTGCCCAAAAAACATAAAAAAAAGTATACCTAGCCCGATAAAAGAGTTCCTTAGGCTAGAATACTCGCACGTACCGAGTACTTTGCGAGTGTTGCTATGTGGTCACGTGCGGAAGTGTTAACTACACGTGCACTGACGAACTACAAGTTCCGTGTCTAAGCCTTAAAGCTCGATTACAGGAGCTACCAACAATATCATATCCCGGCTACAATCTTTAACAGGCCAGAATCACAATTTCGGATAATTTGTAGGTAACTTATAAAAAAAAAAATTAAAAAAATCTCCATTGATTTTTTTCATTCAAAATTTAATTTGATTTCATACGTATGTTTCTTTCCTAACTTTTCTTTTGATATAGTTGTAGGCCCTAAGTGTTCATGTTGATATTTTAAACCAGCGGTCGCCAAAGTGGTGGTCCGCGAGAAAATTTCGCTGGTCCGCAGATAAATGTGGACATTATTTGCATTTTTTAATCCACAGCAAACCAGCCCGGAAAAATAAGTGACTTGCATGGATGAACGATGCAAGATGCATGAAATCATGATAATCTCGTAGACGTGTAGCTAGCTGCATTGCATATGTTTTGTCTTATTCTCGCCTCATTTCGCACTCTTCTAATGTTTCACTGTGCGGCTCTTCTTTATATATTTTATTCCTATTAGTGGTCCGTGGGATTTAAAATTATGAATTTAGTGGTCCGTGAGGTCCTAAAGTTTGGCGACCGCTGTTTTAAACAGTATACCTAAGACAAAATGTTGTCTTAGGCTTCGTTTATCCATCCTTCGGGCTTAAAACTACCAAATTTGACATGTACCCTGCTGCCTGTAAGTCTATAGGTAACAATAACATCGTTAATGAACCTTGTATCTGACAGGTACTGTGTTTCTTTAGGCACCAACTAAAATCTATCTCAATATCTCAAAATGGAAGATAAGGGTCTAAGCAACTAAGTTGTAGTAAGGAGGACTCAGTCGTATTTTATTACTTAAGTTGTATACAATACACATGACAATCTCTTAACCAACCTGAGATATATAAAAGAGGACTCGAGTGACCTCGGCCAATTTAGAGCAGCATGTTCAAATCATTAATTCGAATTTGTTGAAGGCTTACACCATATGAATGAATGAAATCTCCCCGAATTTTTCTACCTCTATAATAACGCGCCCATTATTTTCCGCCTTATATTCAATTACTGAAGGATGTTTATGACTTCTGTCACATCTATCATAGGTTATCTCTATAACCTAGTTGGTAAGATACCTGCCCACCAAACCGGGGGCTGCAGGTGCTTTTCCCGTTATTTAAACATGACTTTAGTATGGTGTTTACTTTCGGGCTTTTCAACATCTTTCTGGTTAGTTGGAAGAAATTGCCAAATAAAACAAGTCTGTCTGTATGTTACAAAAGTGTCAAACAATAATACAATACATTTTTTTAAATTTAAATTATTGTCATAAAATATCGATCCTAGGTACAATGAAAGTGTAAGACAATGGTACGATACATTTTTTTTATTTAAATTGTTTTAAAAAAATATAAACGTCAGGTTATATTGTATACAACGAAAGTGTATAAAGTTTGATACATTTTTTAAATTTCAATTAGTTTCATCAAATTTCAAAGCTAGATTGTAATGTATAAAACAAAAAAGTAATGTAATAATTTGATACATTTATTTAATTTCAATTGGTTTCACCAAGTTTCAACGCCAGGTTCTAAATAAAACGAAAGTGTTACGTAATAGATTGATCCATTTTTAAAATTACAATTGGTTTCATCAAGTTTCAACGCTAGGTTGTACTGTATAAAACGAAAATGTAATTGATACGTTTTTCTTAAATTTCAATTGTTTTCACCAAGTTTCAACGCTAGGTAGTAGTGTATGTTATACAGCGAAAATATAAAACAATTATTTGATACGATGTTTTTATTTAAATGGTTTTCGTAAAATATCAAAATAATGAACATTTTTTTCGTAAAGTCGATTCACTTTACATACTGAGTTATAAACTATTTAATTTTATGTAAGAATATTTTAAACGATATATAATTCTCTCTAAATATCATTCGACAAAATATTCGAATTTTACTTCATTTTCTAGTGATATAATATTTTTTGCCAATGCACTAATTAAATAAAAGCAAAAACCGTGAAATTGTGATAATTCATAATGATATAATTATTATGATGGGATTGTGCGCTATCTCTTTGAAACGGATGACAAAGCGACGAAAAATGGACCAATTTAAAAGGACAGTTGGCTTTCATATCCGGTAAAATTAATTTCACCAGATATTTCTGTATTTTACGACATATTTTTGTCAAAATGATCTGTCCTTTTTCAAATATGCTCTGCTTGGAAAATTTTTGGTTCTCAGAAATCCAATTTACAGTGTCCGTTTTAGATTTGGAATAATACATTTAAAGTATGATAAATTTGATTGTGTGAATAAATGCAACATCACCCTTTCAAATGTTGGTAATTTTCATAAATATAATAAATGAAACTAAGTTTTAAAATACGTCATAACTTAGTTTTATTTATTATTGTATTAAACATTTTCTGTAAACTATAAAATTTGATGTACTAATTATCATGTAGCAATCTTTTCCAGCCTACCGGAAAATATTAGGCTTGAGTGTAAACTAGATTGTAATCTTTCTTAAACAAATCTGGGTTCCAACAGGAATCGAACCCGCAGCTCCCGGTTTAGGAGAAATTGCGTCTTACGCACTAGACCACATATGTTATTATGGATGAATTAAACGTTTTTTACTGCCACAATTATATTTTTTTTATACTAACTAACAGTAAAATCATATGATGTTTACATACCTGCATACATACCATCACACAATCTCCGTACTGGGTTAAACAGAGAGAACAGAACGCCACTCTTTTCTATATCGACACACATCCTTAGTTTCTTCTAACATACATCCATAAGAAATATCTTCTAGCATACAAAAAGAAAGAAAAAAAACAATCAAAGACAATAATAAAAATATGCATACGTTTAATTAATCCAATAAACCACAAAAAACGCACATTAAAACTTTAACATATGTAGAGAGATCTCGAAAAGTTTAGAAGAAATAAAGTCAACGAAAATAAAGAGAGGAAAGAATATCTACAAGGCACGCCATGGCGACGGATTTATGGTTCAAGTAAAACAAAAATGTTCTTTAAGAGATCTTTTAAAGACATTAAAATTATCATCATAAAATTCCGAGATAATTGAAAAACTTCAATAAATATAGCGCATGTATTGAATGGAAGAGCCTCCGTTTTCAAAAGGATTCCTGCAACTACAAGCCTGCATGATGTCGGTAAATTGGCAGCGTTGAATTCAATCTCGGCCTGCCATATTCATCTTGTTTCTGTGGCGTTATGGCAGAAGTTGATATGTCCGTTTTACCTTAGTTGATAGGAGAAGCAATATTAACTTTGATAAGCTTTTAGGATATGTATCCTAGAGGGAAGAGATGATGATGATTTGTTGATAAATAAAACACATTTTGGACCGCAATGCGGAAGAAGAGTTTTTATTAGTAAACGTAGGTATTTATACTATTTCCGCGTGTGTGCGGGAATGCGAACACGATATCCTTCGTCTCGTTTCTGCATTAGCGAAACGATTAATGTTGTATGTAGGTATCATTCAAATACGGAACTGGCGAGACAGCCGTGGTGCGTTCTCGCTCCGGCGTGTGATGCGGTCCGCTCCGGGCTGCGGGTTGAATGGCCGGCGTGTGAACTCTGGACTTGAATGGCCGGCGTGTGAACTTTGGACTTGTTTATTTAAATTTGTCGAGGAATGCAAGGGTCACTTCCTCGGTCATTGCCCGTGTGTATGAATGCCCACAGTATTCCGAGTGGACGACCGCCACAAGCTGTTAAAATCAGTACAAATAAACATTTTTTAAGTTTTTCCAAATAATATATATTTTGTTTGGATAATAACTGACACATCAAGTTTTGCCACAATATGCTGAAAGATATTTTCTATAAATTGAGAAAATAAACACAAAATGACAAAAAACGGACATTCTGTCATAACGCCACAGATTTCATGTTAAGAATATTTAGTTGATCGATGAGTTACTCCAATAAGGAGAACTCTTTTATTTTTATTTGTAAAATAAAAATCAAAAGTGATTTGCAAGAATGACTTTTATGGTTAGTTGTGTAAATAAAATAAACTAATCCAAAAAATAACTGCGCAAAGAAAAATAGCTCAATCACCATTGGATTTTTAAATTCACACCTCGCTTGGGCAGGGGACAGGGTACGTGGCATCGCAATTTGGGCGGACCGATCTTGTGGACCGGAAAAGCCGATAAAAAGGCTGACGGATGGATAAAGGCTTTGTGCCAAACCGTATGGACTCGTGATGGAACTCAACGAAGCGGATTTACTTCCACCTTTTGTTTTTTGTTATAATTGGACGTTTAAAGGAATAAATTTTAAAGCCGAATGTCATGTCAGATAATCTAAAAAGGTTTCTCTGCACAGTAAATATTCATCTTCCCATGATTTTCTGCAGTTTTCTTACCAATTATGTATTTTATAAACGCAGTGTCTAAAGATTTAAGTTCAATCTATAAAACAAAGGCTTGGAATGAAGGTGCTTCACATTTTAAATTCCTTTCAAACATGGATTGAGAGACCACTTTTTTTTTTAAATTTATGTCAAAATTTTGTATCATGTATGATCGTTAAACACTATACTCCACCTAATGCAAAATGTTGGATCACGTATGAACAGTAAACATATACACTATACTTCACCTTAAGCAAAATTTTGGATCACATTCGAATATTAAACACATACGTAACACTATATTTTACCTAAAGCAAAATTTTGGATCACTTATGAACAACACACACACCTTACTTCACTTAAAGCAAAATTTTGGATCACGTTCGAATATTAAACACATACGTTACACTATACTCCACCTAAAGCAATATTTTGGATCACGTATGAACATTAAACACATACACTATACTTCACCTAAAGCAAAATTTTGGATTACGTTCGAATAATAAACACATACGTAACACTATACTTTACCTAAAGCAAAATTTTGGATCACGTATGAACAACACATACACTTTACTTCACCTAAAGCAAAATTTTAGATTACGTTCGAATGTTAAACACATACACTATACTGTACCTAAAGCAAAATTTTGAATCACGTATGAACACATACACTATAACTTCGCCTAAAGCAAAATTTTGGATCACGTATGAACAACACATACACTATACTCCACCTAAAGCAAAATTTTGAATCACGTATGAACACATACACTATAACTTCGCCTAAAGCATAATTTTGGATCACGAATGAACATAAAACACATACACTATACTCCACCTAAAGCAAAATTTTGGATCACGTATGAACATAAAACACATACACTATACTCCACCTAAAGCAAAATTTTGGATCACGTATGAACATTAAACACACACCTTACTTCACCTAAAGCAAAATTTTGGATTACGTTCGAATATTAAACTCATACACTATAACTCCGCCTAAAGCAAAATTTTGGATCATGTATGAACATTAAACACTTACACTATAACTCCGCCTAAATCAAAAATTTGGATCACGTATGAACATTAAACACATACACTATAACTCCACCTAAAGCAAAAATTTGGATCACGTATGAACATTAAACACATACACCATAAATCCACTTAGAGCAAAATTTTGGATCACGTATGAACATTAAACACATACACTATAATTCCACCTAAAGCAAAATTTTGGATCACGTATGAACATTAAACACATACACTATAACTCCACCTAAAGCAAAAATGAATCAACTAACAGCGACATCTTATGACTTTGTGAGAGAGTAATTTATATTCCTTAAACCATTTGATTTGATAAAATTTTATATTATATTTTAGATAGGAAAATCTAAACCGAAGAAATATTTGAGCTCTAACGGAAAATTTCACAACTAAAAACTACCTTTTCGCGTTCAAGTTGAAAAGCTCCAAAGGAATCACACACATTTCAGACGCAAACCCGAGCTAATTTTAACTTGTATCTCAAAGCTTATGTGAAAAACGTTTTCTACGATAGGAGTCCCAATTTAGGTTGTAGTTGAATTTTTCGCCGCTAGATGGAAGCATGAGGATTGGTTTGGAAGGAAGAAAAATATTATTTCATTGAAAAATAAGCAAAAAAAGAATCGTAACAACGTGTTTTTCCTAAATAAGTCCAAGCAAGATCTATATTTTAGTAGAAGAATGGAAAAAAATAACTTTTTACCTTGGTTGTGAGTAAATCAAAAGTAAAAAACGTTAAAAATTTATGTAAAAAGGCATTCCAGAGTTAACCTGTAGCATTCGAGTATCGATCTAAATAATCATAATCTCTTTAAAATAAGAAAAATAATTTGGTCGATCGTTTTATTATTTTTTAAATCAAATTAATCTGCTTCCCATATTGTAGTAAACAAAAAGCAGGCAACGATTGTTGCCTAAGATGAGAATTTTTTGCCAACAGTTGAAATAAATTACCATTAGAACATAGTCCCCCAAATTTTTTCACCCCGTAGACCATTAGCAGATATTTTTTGTTTTCCGTAGACCCCCTGCCTTCCTAATATTAAATTTTTCTAAGCTTATTAACTTCAGATGTGTTTTTGACAGCTGAAACAGTGGTGTTTACCTTGATAAGAATTTTTGTAGAGTGGAAAATTGTAAAAAAAGAAAAACATGTACCATTTTTATTCATACTTTATTGAAAAGACACAAAATGCAAGTAAATATTTGGCTTTGGAACGAAACAAATCAAAACTTACTAAAATTGTAACATAAAATGAATACACAAATAATACTGTTAATGAGAGGGATGAACTGATGCTCTGATAGCAATGGTTCAATATTTGGCTTCAAATTATTGCGGTATAGTCTTAATTGTCCACGTTCAGTGATTTGCATTCGATTTCTATATATAAGTATTTTCTATGTCTAATATAAGTATTGTGTACACACAATCTGTGTTAGGTGTAATAAGACATTGACGGAACGCCTAAATATTGATGATGATCTGCCTAAATGGAGTCCACTCACGTGGACCCCCATTTACATCTCGTGCACCCCCATTTTCATTTCTCTCTGACATAGACCCCTGCAAGTCAAAATCGACCCTTGGGGGTTCATAAAGACCACTTTGGGAATCTTTGCATTAGAGGAATAAAATTTTGAACGGTAAGATTTAACGACGCCGATATATTTTTGTGTATCGCAATCAAAACTTAACATTGCAATCTGAAAGGCAGAAATTAATTTTATGATTTATTAAAATCAAAAACATAACCTTTGAAAGTCAGTATTCGGGAAAGAAAAGAAGCAAACATTTTTGTTTACCATTTATAATTCAACCCGAAACGTCTGGATAGAAAAAAAAGAATATGATGGTATGACCACGAAAGTAATCAGTAGAAGGTGTAAGACAGATAAGAAGACGAGCAAAGTCATCAAATAACATGAAATCGATTGAACGTACGACCATGTGTAACAACATATGTCGTCACGGTGACAGTTTAATGTTGTTTTTATTAATATTTGACAGCTGTTATTTCTTAATGTGATTGTAAGACATTAAATAACAATGGAAAGTACGGTATTTATTAAGAGGAAAAGACTTTATTTATTTATCACTTGTATTGCAAATACAATCTGGCGGGATTATTGCCAGGCGGCAATCTCTTCCAGCCAACCAGACAAAAGTAAATGAAGCAAGTTACATGGTTGCGTAAATCATTCAAATGACAATCCATCCCCACGAAATCCATAAACACATACGTGAGCATATGCCCACGAACCTCACAAAGACGGACAATCACCCGAACATTATTTTTCATATAAAGTGAGATATCATCAATCAAAAGAAAAGGAAGTGATGGTGGAGAGGAAAGGAAAAGAAAAATCAGGAATGAAGCACGTCATTTTACTGACTAGAATTATTTTTTTCGTTTTTTTTCAGTCACTTTTTAAAACATGTCAAGGACGGAGCGATTCTTATATTGGTTTGTAACTGATTCCAGAGTCTCATTGCATGGGCAGTAAAAGACGACGTAAAACAATCTCTGTTTGAGCGTAGCGCTAATCCATGATTGGAAAGACGCTGAAAATTTTCGGCGAGATAAGAGGGGGTGGCGGGACAGTTAAGGATATTATACAATAGTGACAGTATGTGAATTTCGCGTCTATTTCTAACATTCAACCAGTTCAATGCCTTCTGGTATGAAATATGACTTTACTGTTGAACAGTAAAATATAAACATTTAAACGAGAAAGCAGTTTAAAATTATTAAGAATCCTTGTTATTTTTAATGTTTATAAAATCAACACTTAATTATTGGATTCAAATATCACTCTCACTAAGTTTTTACTGTTACTGTGTAAATAAATAAATTTGGTTTTAATAGATAATATACTCTTTACCGAGTTTCAGAACATTCATATTTTACATTATTACAGATTTCCAGTTTCAGAACATTCATATTTTACATTATTACAGAATTCTAGTTTCATTCCAGAAATGAAAATATTTCATGAAGTAGTCAAAAATTATGTATATAAATTAAACTTATTTTATATTTGCAAACTTAAATAGGTCAGTTTTATGCTTAAGGGGGTATTCTGTATTGTACTCTAGAGGCGTGAATTTCGGGCTTTTTTTTTTAACCTGGCGAGTTTATTGCCATAGGGCAATACATTCGCCAGGTTAAAAAAAACTGGTTAACATGATTGAAGCCCTTTTGTAAATCGGAAACAAGAATTATACACAGTTTCTTGATAAAAAATAATGTCGTTATAGTTGGTACCAAACAATTTTTTTTTAAACTCGTTAAGTGGTGACCGTCTTACTTAGCCTTTTTTCATTTTTTTTATTTTAAAAAAATATTTTCAATTTTTCAATGTAGGAACGATATAAAAACATTTATCAAAGTTTTATACCAAATTTGAAGGCAATCGGTAAGATAAAACTTGAGATTTTATGTCGACCAGGTCGGAAAAAGTTGTTTTGAGAAAAACGGGTTGAAAGTTTTGAGATTATTGTCTGAGTCATTCAGGTGCGGTGTAATTGCGCCTCATTTATAGCTATAACTTTGTCAATATTGAGATTTTTAAAATTTCCTGTTGAGAACATATTCTTAAAGGTCTAAACTTTAAAAATATGCAAAAAAACGATTTTTTCAAATTTCTAGAGTATAATACCCCCTTAAGAACCAACGAACGCTTAAATGTAAAATAATTAATCATGCACGGTAAAGAAAAATGTTTTCTTTCCATAATCCTTTAAAATCCAGACTCTTGAACAAGTTTACTATTATATAACGAAATACCAGCGGCAACAGTTATTAAAAATTACTACAATGTTTTAACAAGCAGTAACATTGGTTCCATAATCTTACATCATTAAAATGTCGTAATAATGTAAATATCTACACAAACATTAGAGGAAGCCCTACGGGCGCTAATATTCTGAGGAGTGGCAGTCGTGTTATTATTTATTTAGTTATTTAACACTTTCAAGCAAATATTAAACATTTGATGAGTTAATTATTGTAAACAATTTATTTTAAGCAATCCGCTGGTACTCGTTGTTATTGTTTCATAACTATTAGTGATATCCATGACCTTTTTCCTCAATCAAAGGTTTTGATTGAAAGCTGTTATTCTATTGTTTTTGGCCTAACTTTTTTTAATTATATTATTCCCTTGAGTGGGATCGAATGTTATTTTTTTAGGTCTTACATTGTTCATTAATTTTGTTGTGGAATGACGTGTTTAACTCTTCCTTCCCTGTGATGTGTAACTAGTAAACATTGCTTCTTAAAACTTTAGTATCTCTATAAATATAATAAATACTGGGTTCAGATTTTAGGTATTCCTCCGTAATACATTTACACATTGAATGAAAAAAATAATGTTAGTAATAATTTGCACTTATCGGCCACATCAGAGATATTTTGTGAAAATCGGGACTAAATTCAACAATACAATCAAACGTGTGCCAGTGTTTGCGTAGGTATATTTATTCTTTAAAAAAGCGCTATGGGTGAGGAAGTGACACTATTCACGTCTCACTCTCACTCTACTTCGGTATATGGGAACGCAAGAAATATAATCTCAGTACGCTCGCTTCTCTCGCTTCAGTAGCTCGCGGGCTTTCGTTTGAGGTGGTCGCTTTGCTCGTTTTGTGAACCATTCAATTTCAATTATTATTACTTTTAACTTCAATTTAAATCAATTTGAGCGATTGGCTATGAATATTCTTATTTTTCCGATTTAAAATAGCTCATTTTTACATGTGTATTGACGTGTATTGAATACACAGCACCGGAACGGGCAGATTTTTTTAACACAGGAAGGGAAGGGTTTAGCATAATATGTATTATAGTATAAGAGTATATTGTAAAAAAAAATTTGGATATATTTTTTTATTATAAGGTTTTACTGTATTATGTAATGGACGCTTAAGTGTAATTTATTATTTTAATAAATAATAATGATCATATCTTTAACGTGGTGTATAAAAACAGTTTCTAAATCAAACTGATAACACTTGAAATTTATGATAAATATTAAGGAAAATAAGGTTAAGGATAGGAATTGTATGAAAGTTAAGGAACAGAAATATTTTGAGATCGATGATGTTTTATGCTGTACAACCTAGTAGGCGGGGTACAACCTAGTAGGTGGGGTACAACTTAGTAGGAGAGGTACAACCTAGCAGGTGGGGTACAGCCTAGTGGGTTTAAATTTGTTTATGAATTTAGTAGAAATAATAAAATTGTTTTGTTAATATATAACTTCTTATATTTAATAACAAAAGGTGGTAACTTGCATTTGCAATTATTTAGTGAATAATTTAAACAAATGGAACCATGCCATGAAGGTGATGATAAAAATTAAAAGTAAGGGATAAGTTTTTAGAAGAGTATTGAAATACAACCTAACGGGCTTATAATAATTTCTTCCAGCCATCCAAAAACATGTCTTAATTAAAAACTACAAAGAACTTTTTATTTTTTAAATCTGGGTTTCAACGGAAATCGAACCCACAAACTCCGGGCTAGGAGACAGGTGTCTTAACAACTAGACCAAGGAGGTGATAGTATTTTTTATTTTTTTCCATACGGTATCTTTAAATATATCCGAATAAGCGTTTCGGACACATTGAAAAGCGTGATCGAGTTACAATATTATCTTCGGCCCCAGTTATCACCCTTTTGGGCTAAGAACCTCAGAATCAGGTATAGAACTCGCGGTTCATTATTAAAAGTATTGACAACCCTATCGCTTTGTGTATTCGACTGTTGTTATCGGGCTTTCTCTTTTACCGGACTTGCATTATTTTTTTCGGGTATCGTCAAAAATCGAACGAAACTCCCCCAGGTGGAAATCAAGAATCTTACCGCTAGGTTACAAAGGTCGTTTAAGTAGAAGTGTATCGGACGTGTGCCGTCACCCGTGTTTGTGTGTATGTGATATGAAAAGGACACTATGTGTAGATCTGTATTATTAAACTTGTATGTTATGATATCTGTTATGTTCCTGTATTTGTATTTGAAATGTATATGATTTTATATGTAAATCTGCTATATAACTATGTAAATATGTATGTTTGTTTGAATCCGATTGCGCTCGCGACCGCACAGGGAAAATGTGCCGAGCCATCGAGACTAAGGCCAAGGTCAGTCGGGCTAAGCGGCGCCCCGTGCCATGAAAATGGTTGTGTTTTGCGGGTAACGGGCGCTTGCAATGACCGATTGACCATTAATATAGAGGGCCCCCCAATTTGGAAATCACTTCTCACTTGTGCTTTTCACTTGTTCTTCATTGAAATATATTCTCAGTAATACCGACTTTACCGTGTTTTTACTTGAGACCCGCTACCCTACATCGACTGCCTGAGAGGAATCTCTCCCTGCTCTTCTTCTTCTTCTTCTGCTGGATCTTCGCTACGGAATTCGCTAGCTCGATTCTCTGAGCGCTACGCGGCAACCAACCACCTATCTACAGTCTTTGTACCTGTCTGGTACAAGAAGTAAATATTATTATAAGAAACGTTTTAGTACTATTTTAATAGAATAAAATCTTAGACCGTTTTTAAACTAATAAAAAATTCATAGATGTTAATAATAAGATTTAAGCAAAAAGATAAAATGTGATGATGTAGGTCAGGCAAAGTTAAAATAGTAAAGTAGATGCATATTTAGAATTCAGATTTATGCTGACGTGAGGTTTTCCTGGAAGCCTGTCCAAAGGAAACCGCACAGACGAGAGATTTATAGTTCGCCCATTGCCTTTTAACTTAACAAAGATTATAACGCAGATTTTATCTCAAATTATTCATATTTTTGTGTTTTAAGTTTTTCATTAACCTTTCCTGTGTTGGGTATCTTCTACACGTTGCTTCTAATAACCATCAATATCTCTATAAATATTATAAATACAAGGTTAAGATTCTAGGTATTCCTCCATAATATATTTACGCATTGATTTAAAAAATAATATTAATAATAATCAGAATTTATCGACTACATCGAGGGTATTTTGTGAAGATATCGGAAACAAATTCGCATTTAAACGCTGTGAGTGCCTCGACCTTGTGTCTTGACGATAGGTGAACAGTATGCGGGAAGCGCGACACTATATTCGCATCTCACTCTTGCATACTCCATTGAATTGCGAGGAACTGAATTGTCTCAACGTCGCAAGCATAAGCGTAAGCGCCGAAGCATGCAACTGACGTTGCGCGCCACAGTAGCTTCTAGGCTTGCAAATAGGTTACACGTACGCCCGTTCCGTGAGCGTTGCCAGATGGTTTTTTAATGTTTTCAGCAAATAAATCTCAATTATTATAATTTTTAACTTCAATTATAATTAATAAAGGGGATTATCTATGAATGTTCTTATTTTTCCGATTTAAAATCGCTAATTTTTTATCGCGTACTCACTACCCAACACCGGAGCACGCGTTTCAATTTTAACACCGTAAGGGAAGGGTTAAACAAAAGTTTGTTGAGTGCTCTGATAGCTCAAATTATATAATAAATAAAATACAAAATATATAGCGCCGCTTAGAGAACATCGCTCTTTATGGGTTCTATAACCCGAGAATCGAACCCACCCTTATTAAAAGACAACTATATATCGAACGAAAAAAAACCATAAACTAACCTGAATAATAAAAAAACGTCGCGTCTGCAGTAATTAGATTAGGTAATTAATTTCTCAGATATTTTGAGAAACATATGTGATGAGAAAACCGAAAAATGTCACTAAGACGGACTTCAAAGAAACCTTTGTAGATATATTGATATGCGCTTTGATATCTTGAAATATATTCGACTTTGTTGTATATATCGTCGGCAATACTGCAAGAACACTTATCTAGGATTGCCCGAATTTTACAGGGGAGACAAAAAACGATTTTTCTGCAAAAATATAATAAAATAAAAACAGAAGGTTTTGCAGCTACGAATGAATGCGTTTCGCGTTGAAAATAAATATACGAGTATGTGTTAATGCAAAAATGTGTCAATGATACAAGAGATGACAAACATTTAAAAAATTACTTGTACCAAAAAATCGAGTTACGTGTTCTTGCAATATTGGCGATGATATGTGAAGTGTTGATATGACCTCCATAAAATAATTACCTTCAGGTGGGAAGTTATTAATGCTAATAATTCTGTTTAAAGAAATATTGGCAACAGTGATCTAATTCTTATTTTTCTTTATCGACCAAAGACCATGTCTGAAGACGGTTAATTTGATGGGACAACACCCTTGTTTTGATAAATTTTCACAATTCAGATTAATTCTGACTTATACTGAAAGCACCCTGTAGTATATACTGTATTGCAGGACCCTTTCCAAGATCACTTCATCTAGTGGGTGGCTTTTCTACGGTTGTGTTTATCATCAATTTTATCTTGAGAGAAGATAATACAGTGGTTTCCCGTTGCTTTCTGCACCGTTGATGTGGTTTTTGGTTTATTTGTTATTTTTGGTAAGTACATTAATATCATAAGCTTTTTGCTAAGTACATTAAGTTAAGCTACTAATAAGGAGCAAGCTACATTACAAATTATTCATAGAGTGATGGACTGAATACGTTAGAATATTTTTTAGACTTAAATGTGATAAAAATCTGCTCATTAAATTTAAATTAAAGTGACAAGCCTCTTTTGCTTTATAAAATCGATGTCTTATTCTTCTTCTCCCTGGCTTCATCCCAACTCACTGTCTGCGAAGACTGTTGGGGTCAGCTCTCCTCGTCCTCAGGTTGTATGCTCTTCTGTCCCGGACTACGTCCCCCAGGCCGTGCCTCTGCATCAGGTTATCTTTTTGCACCACCCATAAATTCTTTGGTCTTCCTTTGGTTGTTATTCGAGGAAGATCCATGGACATTGCCTGGTTCACAATATGATCGGGTGATCTGCGTCCAACGTGCCCAAACCATCTCAATCGCCTCTCCTCCATCTTACTGTTGATGTCTGTAACACCTAGACTTTCACGAATGCGAGAGCTTTTTATTTTGTCTCTTAGAGACACACCAGCTGACCATCTTAGCATGCGCATTTCAGCAGTTTCTAGTTGCCTGGAGTAAGAGTTATAACATCGTCCAGCATTCGGAGCCATAGAGGAGTGCGGGTCTGACAATCGTTTGGTATACCTTTCCTTTTAACTTTACTGGCATTTTCGGATCACATAGAACTCCCGTCATTGATCTAAACTTCATCCACTTTTGCTCCTCTGATGATGATGTGATAAAATTTCATCCATCTTTTAATTTCATCCATCCCATCATAAAAGCAATGTCAAACCGTTAAAACTTATTGTGTAGATTTTTTTTACGTTTGAGTGTTAAATATTCTTGTTGGTAACTGGAGTTTAAATACATAAATACCTAATCAATTTATATGTTAGAATGTGTTGAGATTTTATCCAAATATATAATTACTTTGAGAATATTATCAAATTATTTAATCTAAAAAATCAGATACAGGAGTTTCTTTTGGATTGAATGCTTTTTCCAAGGAAGGGTGTACTTTTAGATTGAAATTTTGGCACATTACTTTATAGCGTAAAACAGATGTTATTCACTATCTTTGGAAGCGAAAGCTGAATAAAAAGTTTGGAGTTAAAATATTTTAATCGCTTGAAAGGATTTTATTATTGTAATCACTAAAACGGAGTTTTTTTATTCTTACCACTTTAATTGAAGTTTTAAATCTAACCGTTTTAAATTAGTTTCTTTATTCTCACCACTTTAATAAATTTTTAAATCTAACCGTTTTAAAATAAATATTCTAACTAATTTAATAGACATTTTTTTGTTCTTAATACTGGAATACAGTTTTATTTAATTACCTTAGGAATGAAGTTTTAACTAGGATCATTTATTACATTGACTTGGTAAGACTTAATAAGGATTATATTAGCTCATCGAAGACAGTATTACCAATGTAGAGAAAAACGAACATGACACCTTAAACCCTCGGTCGGGCGCAAAACAAATCCTAACATGTTCGGGCGCAACTCATCTGTGAGATTAAATTTTTTATTTCTGCTTAGGCTTAAAGGAAAGCTTATCAATGTGAACTCTTCACTCAAACATGATTATATAACATTTGTACACTTCTTTGCACTTTTTAATAACAAAATTTAAAAAATTCTCATATCGTTTTTCTTTAAAAGAAGATAACAAGTTTACAACATTTTCAGTCTTTTGTTGGCAGCTTATCAACACAACTAATGCAATTCAGTAACATTACATTTTTTTCAGTCATTTAATACCCACAATAGGTTTGTAAAAAATATTTAGCACAATAAACAGTATGTGGAATTAACTGTCACATCTTTCTGAGGTAGGTGTTCATGTGACGAAAATAAAAGCAATAACTTAACATTAGAGAATACTATGTTAGCACTTTTTCAAACATAATTTAAAATGTAAAAATCAAATTCTCTTGTGATCATAAAACGTCTTCACAAAAACAAAAGGGTGTAATCAAAATACGATTAGAAAGTTATAGCTGATTAAGCTCACGCTGAACATTTTTACACACCATGCGTGCATGTTTGTATTAATATAGTCAATAACGATCAATATAATTGAATTAAGGTATACAACATAGATTTGTTATACGAACTATTGCAGGTATATAAAAATAAAAATTGAGAAAAAAAAAATTATTTAGGAAATCCAAAATACCTACATTAACGGGTGCAACTCATCCCACAGATTAAAACGTCCTAATGGAGACCAATGGTGCACTGTCAAAATAACAAAGATACCCTTGTGTGAGGGGTAGGGAGTCAGGAAGTAACTATAAGCCTCATTGAATTAGGGGCTACAACATAGATATGTTATACGAACTATTGCAGGTATATAAAAAGAAATATTGAGAAAAAAAAATTAAAATCCGGAAATTAAAAATACTTGCTAAACGGGCGCAACTCATCCCACAGATTAAAACGTCCATAATGGAGACCAACGGTGCACTGTAGAAATAATAAAGATGCCCTTTGTGTGAGGGATAGGGAGTCAGAAAGCTACTATAAGCCTCACCTCTTTGTCGGTAAACCTCGCCCATTGACACAAAAAAAAACTAGGTATGCGCCCGCCCAAGGATTATTATAAAAATAAAATTCATTTCAGCTTTTATCATGCAAATCGTATATTTCCTATAACGTTTTATGTTTACTCATATTTGAAAAACAAAATAAAAAAATGCTATTACTTTGACATAACACATTTAGTGTTTCACTTTGTGGCGGACGAAAACGTGTTTGCCTTTGTCTTGTATTTTTATCCGAAAAATACGACCTTTTCAAGGACATTCATAAAATCCGGCAGTAAAATTAATTGGAAATCAGAGACCTAAGGGTTAAATCAGGGAAACGTTAACTTATCCCTTACGGTTCAGTATATTCCTTATTGTTAAATATTTTTCAGGACATTTGTTAGAAAGAAAGAATTTTATTTCTTTCAATTTGAAGGTTTTATTTTTGTAATTCGTGGAATATAATTTATTTGAATACAAATATTTATCGGAAATTTAATAAAAGTCCATCGAGGTTAATACATTATGAATGAACTTTTTGAAATATAATGATTTTTCAATTTTTTCAGGGGAGTGTAAGACTGTTCATTTATTGAAAGGCGATTTTTTCAATTGTTTCCTAAAGTGGATTTAATCTTGATATAATTTTATTGATTTCAAACCATGTTTCATTGAATTCAAATCCCTTAATGTGATGTCTCCATTGTATGTTTCCAAAATTTTAAACGTAAAATCTCTGTTCTTTACGATTCTGGACTATGCGGACGTATGTTACTTGGATGCAACATAGGAACAGCTGGACAAATTACAGCGTCTTTAAAATGTGTGTCTAAGATTTATTTTCAACCTACGAAAGTACAATCATATAACCTTATACTAGAAGGCATTGAACTGGTTAAATGTTAGAAATAGACGCCAAATTCACATACTGTCTCTATTGTTTAAAATCCTTACCTGTCCTGCCACCCCGTCTTATCTCACCGAAAATTTTCAGCGTCTTTCCAATTAAGGATTAGCGCTACGCTCAAACATACATTGTCTATTGGCCATTCCAGTTCACCGCTCCTATTTTTTTACGTAGCCCTCTACTGTTTATGCAGCAAGACTGGAATCAGTTACAAACCAATATAAGACTCGCTCCGTTCTTGGCATGCTTTAAGAAGCGACTGAAAAAACTCTTAATTTCTAGTCAGTAAAATAACGTGTTTAATTCCTGATTTTTCTTTTCCTTTCCTCTCCACCATCCCTTCCTTTCCTTTTGATTGATGAAAGATCATTTTATATGAAAAATAATGTTCGGGTGATTGTCCGCTTTTGTGGGATTCGTGGGAATATGCCCACTTATGTGTTTAGGGATTTCATGGGGATGGATAGTCATTTGAATGATTTATGCGACCACTTAACTTGCTACATTTACTTTTGTCTAGTTGGTTGGAAGAGATTGCTGCTTGGTAATAATCCCGCAAGAGGTACAAATCCTTGATTTGTATTTTTTTCAAATACAACTATTTGAAATTTAAATCTGGTAAACGTTTAGTGTTTCAAGCGGCGTTTTGAAGTCCACGATATGTCAAATATAAAGAATATTTTTTTCAACCCTTCTGTGTAATTTTTAACCAATTTATTTAATATTAAGTATTTTTTTATCAATTATTTTCGAAAACAAAGTATGTTTAATTGAACATACTTAAGTAAAAAGCTAAAAAATAAATCTTATTTTCCGCCATGACTCATGGATACAATGGGTAAATGCGGTAAAATGAACCCTTTTACGGTTTTTTCCAGAAAGTCTTGTCTCAGCTAATTTGGTCATCCCTCTTCGTAAACTTTGCGACGCAAACTCTTCCTTATCTTTTTGCTTCCTTCCTTTCGCTTTGTGCAAAGTCATTCCACGGAAAACTATATGATAATATTCCACAAAGTGTATATCCACCTTTAATTAAAACTCCTGACAAATAACTTTTTTAATAAAGGAAAAATGCTCATTAATATGCATTAAAATAACTCTTATCCTTGTAAAATAAAATTAACAATTTGGAATATTTAGTCATTATTTTTATTTGTATGAGAGGGGTGAAAATCCGTCATAGACAGAATTTAGGGGAAAGTTCAAAGACATTTCGACCTCCGGTCATGAAAAACTGACAGAAATTATGATTTTATTATTAAAAAAGGAAAATTAGTTTTTTTGTGATTTTTTTATCATTTGATTAGTAACCATTCTTCTCAATTCGGCAATATCAGATGAAAATATATTTTCAGGAATAACGCGATGTATTAAAATGTTCCTGATTGACAAATCTACACAAGGGATATGTGTATATAGAGACAAAATATTTATTCTCGTACAAGTCTAAAGATTATGATGGAACTCGAGGAAAGAACAGAAGTACATAAAACTGTTAAAAACCTAGGAGTGCTAATAGATAACACTCTCTCATGGCGAGATCAAATAAATGTGGTAAGCCGAAGGATCTTCTTCAGCCTTCATTCCCTTAAAGTGTTGCAAAGATTTCTACCAACTAAAACCAAAATTTTACTCGTACAATCTCTGCTCTTTCCGATTCTGCACTATGCGGACGTATGTTACTTGGATGTTACAGAGGAACAGCTGGACAAATTACAGCGTCTTCAAAATGTGTGCCTAAGATTTATTTTCAACCTACGAAAGTACGATCATATAACTTCATACCAGAAGGCATTGAACTGGTTGAATGTTAGAAATAGACGCCAAATTCACATACTGTCTCTATTGTATAATATCCTTAACTGTCCCGCCGCACCCTCTTATCTCGCCGAAAATTTTCAGCGTCTTTCCAATCATGGATTAGCGCTACGCTCAAACAGAGATTGTTTATTGGCCTTTCCAGTTCACCGCTCTTCTTTTTTCACGTCGTCCTTTACTGTCCATGCAGTGAGACTCTGGAATCAGTTACAAACCAATATAAGACTCGCTCCGTCCTTGGCATGCTTTAAGAAGCGACTGAAAAAACTCTTAATTTCTAGTCAGTAAAATAACGTGTTTCATTCCTGATTTTTCTTTTCCTTTCCTCTCCACCATCCTTTCCTTTCCTTTTGATTGATGATATCTCACTTTATATGAAAAATAGTGTTCGGGTGATTGTCCGTCTTTGTGGGGTTTGTGGGCATGTTCTCAGGTATATGTTTATGGATTTCGTGGGGATGGATAGTC
The DNA here is from genome assembly GCA_949825065.1 of Odontocerum albicorne. Classification (NCBI taxonomy): domain Eukaryota; kingdom Metazoa; phylum Arthropoda; class Insecta; order Trichoptera; family Odontoceridae; genus Odontocerum; species Odontocerum albicorne. The sequence goes on from OX463838.1 coordinate 5,084,547, forward strand.
ATTTGAATGATTTATGCGACCACGTAACTTGCTTCATTTACTTTTGTCTGGTTGGTTGGAAGAGATTGCCGCCTGGCAATAAGCCCGCCAGATTGTATTGCAATAAAAGTGTTAAATAAATAAAAATAAATAAATAAGTAGATAGTTTAAGAAATGTTAACTTATGTATAGGTAAAAACCTATGCTATACCCGTTTAGGGTAGTGTGAGCAACACGGTTCACCTGAAACTCCAGTGAGTGCATAACGAGGCGTTCAAGATATCTTTTAACACCCATCCCAGAACAAACCTTACCCGACTTCACGCCGAACAGCGAGAAGAAACCCTAAAACACCACATACTCGCTTGGACCGTGAAGTTCTGTAAAAGTCAACAAAATCACAGAAATCCCGTAATCGCTGCCCTGGGAGCTTACGAGAGTAAATCCGACCTACCCTTCCGTTATAAACACAGGCTTCCGAAGCATTATCTGTTGCCTGACTAGTCCCCCTACAGTATAAGCTGGGACAACCTAGGTCTGAGTGATTGTGATGGAATACAAGTAGCCTGAACGAGTGGACTTGTTCTTGCTAAATAAATAGTTGTACGAATTGTTATCTAGTTATAAGAAGTATGTAGGTGTTAATTATTTCAAAGAAATCATATATTAAGATTATAAAAAGTAAAAATAAAATGACATGAATGAAAATAAGATTAAGTAAATTCATAAATTATAATATACTCGTATAAATAAGATTTGTTAAGTAATAAATATGTACATGGGTATAGCCTTGACAAATATTTGTATGACATATGCACAATGTACAATATAAATTATTTTTAAAAGAGTAGTAGGTATGTATTGTATTGTTTTGAAATTCTGACTAAACAGGCCATCTTTTGATGTAACTTGCCAGGTTAGCGTAGGACATTATTTTTACAGTATGATGAGTTAAAGTTAGCTGATAAAAAATATAAATTTTTATGATCGGACATAAACAATTTTTTTTTCGAACGTGAAGGTTATTTTTTGTTTTATATCGGACTCCGACTAATAGCAAGGCTATCTAGGATTGCGATACAACCATAAAAATCATAAAATATGGAAATTTATAGTCACAGCATATAAACATTTGGTGCAGGGTAGCTACTTTCACAATTTAAAAAAAAAATGCGTATAACTCGAAAAGTATATGGCTTTTGTAAGAACTTTTTTTTATTTCTGAACCGTCGTAAGCTGGCCTTTTCCTCGATACCGGCTTCACATCGAGTTACAAGACACCCTGTTTATTATTATAATTATATATTAAATATCAATTACATATTAAATAAATATTAAAATAAATATTAAATTAAACAATTTAATAAAAAATTTATGATTACCTACTAAATATATTAATATAAAAATAATATGTAAAAAAAATATGTTTTTTATTTTTAAAAATAAATAATAATAATTTTAATATTAAATAATAATTTTCAAAATAATAATACACTTAATGATATTAAAACAATATAAATTATTATGATAATAAATAATTATAGCATTAAAATAATTTATTAATAAATAAAATATTTAATAATAATTTAATAATATTAATATAATACACCGTTTCACTTTTCGTGGCGTTCAGGCAAATTTGCCCTACCGCGCCTATAGAAATTTTAACTTAAAAAAAATCTCCTCAATAAACAAGTGACTTTTTGAAGGCGGAGTGGTCCAGTTTTACATTACATCAGAAGGAATGATCCATTTTAAATAGGATCAGATGTAAGTGGACCGCATTGCATATGATATACAAAAGTTAGCCAAAGCAGCCCCCCTCTGTGAGTACGAAACATCTCAAAATCTACACCATGAACCACATTGCAAACATCCTTGAATTGTACACGTTCCCTGGAGGCATCCAGGAGCTACACACTCTAACACTGGACGCTGTGACTTAACTGGAGAAGATACGGGCATAAAATGATTATTGGTACAAGAGTTATTTTCAAGAATAAGCTTTTGTGAATAATAACTGAAAAACAAAAACCACATATCTCAGTCTTGAAAAGTTACTAAAGAACCACACACTTTATATTGTCCAGCAAGAATCCCTTTTTAAACTAACTCGTTTTCCGTTGAAATGGGCGCCTCTAGTAATGTGCTAGGACAATTTGGTGGGCAAAGCAAACAGTGGTTATTCCACTTCTAAGGGCATGGTCGTCAATTTAAACTGGAAGGTGTAGTGATGTGCCAAATTAATAGAAAAGGGTAGAGACACCGGAATATAGAGAAGGGCCTTAAGTTTTAATGAGTATATGTAAAGGACATGTGCACGTCTCCTAATAGTAGATATTTTGATTTCTATCCCAGGTGTGTAAAAATGTTCAAATCTATTTTCTTATTTAAGGTCTTTTAAAATCAGTCTGGTATGTAATTTACTCACCAGATTATATTGTGTATGTGAGAAATAACTAGTACCTAATTTATGTAGCACTGTTTAGTAAGCAGTGCCAATTAGACATCCTGTGCATAAATAGCGTCCATGTTAACAGAGTTCATATTTTTAAACATTAAGATAGCACGAATGCTTGAAATAAAGGTCTCCTGACTATTAGAATTTATGTTGCCAGCATTGCCTGACCAATAGAAAATCACTTGGGATCCATCAGCGTGTAGCTAGATATAAAGTGTCGGCTGTTTAACACCTGCGTACAAGGGCTAACAGAGAAAATTCTCAGCATTTAAAAGAAATGGATAAAGGGTAGCACATGGAGATATCATGTGACAAATGGGACAATTCTTCTCAAATAAGTAGCAGCATCAGTCGCTGGAGGTGCAGTGAGTCGCTGGAGCTGGTGAGTCGCTGGAGGTGCTAAGACCATTCATTATGGATGATACTACTAGCTGTGATACACTTGCGCTATTTACCGTTCATAAAGAACTCGACAAATCGGATGTCCATTCTACATATACACCTTCACCCAAACTACAATAGAGATATTCACGGTATTAGCATGATGACAAGATGACGTTGAGTGCCAGGATTAGGGTCAACATGAATGAAGGTGTTTTAGAGCATTTCTACATTTCGTTCATATAGGATAATATGAGTTACACAGGTTACTTCAAAAACGCTCCAAGATTCTAAATAGGTTCTAGAATAAAAATAATTTCACATGATGAAATACTTCAAAATAAAACCAGTAGAAAAACCGCTGAGAATCAAAACCGAGACAATTGGATGATATACGAGTATTCTAATCACAAGACCATTACGATGAAAGTGTAATGTTATTGTGCATGTTGTATTTTATAGCAGATACACTAAATTAACATTCATTGTTTGTATCAGAGCTTTTGCTATATTGTGCAGCGTCTCTGGTTTATACAATGAAGTCTCAGATTTGATCGCTGATTGATTTATTTAATTTAAGCAAATTTATTTTATTGTATTTTTTTAACTACTTTTTAAATTTTGTAAGCGAACCTGAATCGTGGATATAGATCTTTTTTAGAGCATTCAAAATAAACTAGTTGCAGCCCGTGAAATATTTACGGAAGTAAAACAAATTCTAGATTTATGAAAATATATGTTCATAAATGTGAAATTTGTTTACATATATATATCATTAATACATCGTCCCTTTTACACCGGTTCAAAAATTGTTAGCTAGGTATTTAAAATTCGTTCAGTATCACGGACCCACCGTGATTCAAATTTCGAATTACTTTCGGAGAGAATCCAAGTATTCCTCTCTCGCTCTCTTGTATTCAAAATTCAATTCTCGTATTCTTTTTTTGGCGACAACCGTCGTATGGGTTTTGGCCTATTTATACTATGATAGAAGAAACCTGATTGATAATGTTTAAACGAGTCATTTACATAAGTGGGAACTATGGAACCAATATTCAATTAAATAGTAAAAAAAATAAAGCGTCTAAAAATTAAAACATATTTTTTTTTATTAAATAACAAAAGCTTTTTCTATGAAGTAAGCAGGTGATTTTAAGGAATGAGAAACGTTACAAATATTACACTTTTCAAAGATAAAACAACAAAATTTAAAAAAATACGTTTTACATTTACGTTAAAAAATACTGTCACTATGTAAAGGTTTATATTTTATTAATTATGTATGTTATATACTCGTATATGAATCATACCTGTTTGAAATATTCTGAATATCTTGTTGTCAAGAAATTAAGTTCTAGGATTTGGATCTGATTTTTTTCATTCATGATTAACCCTTCCTTCCCTGTGATGTGTAACTATTGTATTACACATTGCTTCTAAAAACTTTAATATCTCTATAAATATAATAAATACTGGATTCAGACTTTAGATATTCCTCCGTAATACATTTACGCATTGAATGAAAAAATAATATTAATAATAATTAGCACTTATCGGCCACATCAGAGATATTTTGTGAAAATCGGGAATAAATTCACCAATACAATCAAACGTGTGTCAGTGTATGACGTAGGTATATTCATACAAAGAAACCGCTATGGATGAGGAAGCGACGATATTCACGTCTCACTCTCACTCTACTTCGGTATATAGGAACACAAGAAATATAATCGTTTAGTTTCTTCCTTCAAGGTACAACATACACAGTGTTGGTATTTCCGCCCCATCAGTAGCTTACGGGCTATCATGTGAAGTGGTCTTTTCGCACGTTTAGTGAACGTCAGCCGATAGTCTTTTCATGTCTTCAGAAATTAAATTTCAATTATTATAACTTTTAACTTCAAATTTAATTAATTTAAGCGATTGGCTATGAATATTCTATTTTTTCCGATTTTTAATCGCTCATTTTTACATGTGTATTGAATACACAGCAGAGGAAGGGAAATGTTAATAGATACTTAAATAGACACCAGCAGATAGTGAATCAAAACTCAATTAAGAAACACCTTTTTTAATATCAAGTCACTAAATTTAAACCCTTCAGAGCTGAGCGCAAAAGTTAAAAAATTTGCGTGTTTTAAAAAAAAATAATAACCTAATAAATTTATTTTGGCGCCACACCTAACGGCAGGGTACTTAATTCAACACGTACAACCCTCAGGCAGATAATATTACAAAGCGGAGCGGGTGCAAAATATTTTGACATGTGTCAAAGAAAGCTTCAACCCCTAGTAACACAAATAAAAGAAGAAACACAAATTTTCGCATCGAAAAAAAAAAATAAGCCTCATAAATCTCTTAATACCTGTTTTGTTAGGCTTGAGGTACTTTATACTTCAAATGAAAATAAATAAAAATTGATAACAGCTGCTGCCGCGAGAAAATGAGGCCAAGCTGTCTGGGTTAAATAACTCCAATGATTTATCGATATTTTTTCATACGTTGAAAAGTTTTTTTTTTGTATGAGGGATGAAATTCATATATGGGATACGCTCTTAAAAATCTTTCAGGAGAAGCCTTCTCCAGTGTTTCCTCAAGCTAAGGACTTTACTAAGAGACTTATGTTACAACTTTAACCGTAGTATGCTCTAGCAATGTATCCTATAATGTCTTCTTAAGAGGGTGTTATTTTTAAATCATTTTTTTAGTTATATTTCATAAACTTATTTTCTTAGTTATAAGTTCTTAGTTGTTCGAACTATACGAGTACCTTTATAATTTTATACATCACACTTTGAAAATGATTTTTTTCCTTACTTCTAGATTTTTCTTGGAAAAAGTTTATACGTTATTTTTTATTTTCAATTATTTCTGTGATATGTGAAAGATACTCAAATGTCGTTTATTTTGTTAAATAAATAAAAAAAAGACCGATGCGTGAGACTCTCGCGTGGTAGAAGTGAAACTTCTTAGCTCCTAGGAAAAGTTGATTTTATGCATTGCTTTTTTTTTCATTTGTTAACGATTTTTTTTTTTTTTTTTTTTAGGATTAGGAAATGGTTATGTGGAATTTAATTAAAAAAATCTCTCTTAATGAAATAAAAAAATATATTTTTTTAATGATAAATAATAATAATTTTAATAATAAATAATAATTTTAATAATAGTATAATAAACTTAAAAATATTAAATTTATATTTTTTGACATAAAATAATTACTATTTTTATGGTATTATTAATTATTAAATTAATTATTTTTAAATAATTGATTATTTATTATTGTATTACTTTTATTATATTATTAATAATACATTATTTACATTGTTATTACATTATATTATTAATTAATTAACTGTTAATTAATTATAATATAATAATAATATATTCATTAATATTATAATAACATACATATTAATATTATTATCTATCAAATAAATATTTAATAAAACAAAATAATGTCTTATAAAATAAAATAAGTAATTATTAAATATATTAATATAAAAATAAAATTTTACAAAAAAATAGTTTATTTTTAATAATAAAAACCTAAAAATAATTTTAATAACATAATAATTATAATAATATAATACAGTTAATAATATTAATTAATATTATTTATAATAAAGAATTATTAATATTAAAATAATGAATAATAATTTATTAATAAATAAAATATTTAATAACCATAAATAATAATTTAATAATAATATAATACACCGTTTCACTTTTCGTGACGTTCAGGCCAATTGGCCTTACCGCGCCTACAGAAGTTTCACTTCAATAAAATAACTTCTTGGCATATATTGATTCCGATTTTGCAAGATAAGTTATTTTAAAACTTCTGTGATATTAAATATCCTATAGGGTTTTAGAGCAACGAGGGTTCGACCTATTTCCTTTTCAAAAAAGTCTCTTTCAGAGGCTGATACTCTTAAAACGAATCTAGGATGATATGTTTTTAGATTTTTCCACCGTTACGTTAGCATCCCAACCCCTTTAAATTAAAAAAAGAAAATAGTGAAATATCCATTTAAAATTAGTTTGGAGAATGTGAAATGGGAAACATGTCAATTACCAAGCTAAATATCCATTTGGATGAAATCATTTTAAGGCATCCCCTGTATTCCTGATGGAACATAAATGTCGATCTTGAAAACAATACAAAGCATAGAACTACTTCGGCATTCAGTCCTAAGCTGTATTTGCAGAATTAGACTAAGGAGGAAGACATCCAGTTATATCTTTTTATTATTATTATTAATTTTTTAGGATTAGAAAATGGTTATGTGGAATTTAATTCAAGAAAATCTCTCTTAAATAAATAAAAAAATATATATTTTTAATGATAAATAATAATTATTTTAATAATAAATAATAATTTTAATAATAATATAAAACACCTAAAAATATTAAATTTATATTTTTAAATGTAAAATAAATTAATATTTTTGTGTTATTATTAATTATTAAATTAATTCTTTTTAAATAATTATTTATTTATTATTATATAATTTTTATTTTATTATTAATAATATATTATTTACATTCTTATTACATTATATTTTTAATTAATTATATTATAATTAATTATAATATAATTATTAATATTATAATTACATATAAATATATAATAATTATCTATTAAATAAATATTAAATAAAACAAAATAATTGAATGTAAAATAAAATTAGTAATTATTAAATAAATTAATATAAAAATAATTTGTAACAAAAAAAAAGTTTATTTTTAATAATATGTACCTAAAAATAATTTCAATTACATAATAAATAATAATTATAATAATATAATACACTTAATAATATTAATTATTATTATTAATAAGCTGTATTTGCGGAATTAGACTAAGGAGGAAGACATCCAGTAATATGTTCTTAAACAACAACTCTTAATTGTCCTGTTAATACTGTTTTTCTTGTCAGGAGAGAGCTTTCTGCATCGCGCAGAATTTTACGAATAATACACTTACTCCGAAATTCTGCATTCAGGAACTCTTTAAATTCTCGAGTTTTGAAAATGAACTCAAAGTTACAATTATCAAGTCAAAGCGCTGGAAGAGGATTATGATGTATAATTCATATGTTTCGTTAATGACATTATGTAATTAGAAGTTATAAGAGTAGTCAATAAGAAAACTATTTTAAGGATTTTAAAAATTAAGGGTGCGAGTTATATATAAAATTATTGAGTCTCCAAATACACCAAGATAGGAAGACTGTTATGACAAGGACATGAAGAGTTGCCGCTTTCAAAATACCTTCCGAAGAAGAATAAGAAGTCGATAGACCAACATTGTGTTTGGTGACAGTCTCCAGAATCGAATCGGCACATCAATTAGGGAACAGGCAATGAAATAATTAAGGTAAAAATTGTTGGATGTAATTTTGAAAGACGTAATGATTCAAACTGGACTGTAGCGCTGTGAAAGATGGTGGTGTGGAAGTAAATACGATTTATGTGGAGTTAAAAGGTGCAAGAAGGGATAACCTTAAATCCCGTGATTTTGTTAATTATAAAATTAATATGAACAAGTTTTAATTTAATTTTTTTTCTTTTTTTTAATTTTATAAATTAATATTTAAAATAATTGACTCAATTTTATTTGTCTATAGACAAAATTAGCAGCACTGAAGTGCCCGTTACAAATCACACTAACACTTATAAATTAAAAGATAATTTATCATCATCTTTTAAAAAAGTTAATAATTCAGGTTACTCAGACAACCCATGAAAACTGACAAATCCATGGACAACTGACTTAAGATAATCATCAGACTCCCAAACAAAACCTTTGATTGAGAAATACTGGCGTAGAGCTCTCCTGAATAAATAAACACACATTAAAAGCGCCCACCTAACCAGACATGGAGTAACCCAATTGTTGCATGTTTGTATTTATGAATAATAACTGCAAATGTCATTAGGAAATTGCGAATAACATATTTGAATTACAAATGGTTGCGTTTATTAAATAGCAGGAGTGTGGTAACTAACTTAAGACGATAATATATTAAGGCTTCCAAAGATGTTCATATTATATTTTGACAAAAATGAAAATAAATGCGCCATTGAGCTATGAATTGACAACATTAAATGTTATACAAGTTGAAACCAAGTTTCTTACAAAATTATCAAAGGTCCATAAAATAATTTTAAACGTTTATTATGATTACTTCGGTAACAGCGTGTTTAACAAGTGATTACTGTGAGTTTTGAACCTTTAACTATCGGTGCTAATTAGAATTTTTGAAATTTCATTTCTATTCCTCAAAACTGTTTGAATATGAACGCTTCAAGAATTTCAAACTCGTTAACACAGAAATTAAACACTGAAAGGTTGTGCTGGGGCACGTTTTAAATCGTGAAGTGACCTTTTGGTCGGCCGGTAGTAGGCGGAAAATAGGCGGATTATTTTGAATATGACACTAGGACTGAAAATTATCTTGTCGGTCAGTTTATATTTCACAAAGCAGAGAACATTAATTTTAATGGGAGTGTAAACCTACACATTTTCTCGATAATTATTTTATATTTAGTACGTAACTATACAGAAACACAATATTTTATATATACAAAGATATAAGATTCATAATGGTTATACTAGTATATTTTCATATACGATATTTCGTAATAAAAGAACAACTCTAAAAAAATGATTTATTATTTGAGGCATTGTAAAACATATCCTTAACCAAACCTATCCTAAAATTTGTTCACTTTTTCATTAAATAATTTGATTAAATATTTATTACGATCACCTCAAGAGAGCTTTTAAAACTAGCTCAATAATCGAAAGAAATACGGGAGTCGCTAACAAAAGCTCCCTCTGGATTCTTAAGTTCAGATGTAAAATGATCTAATAGTAAAAACCACCTCTTAACCGGTTCGCTGCTACGAGCGCGTTAACGCGCTCTCCGATTCAGTGCACGCCAGGCCGGCCATACAAAATGAACGCGTAAACGCGCTCTCCTTTGAGCTTGTCACAAGCCAATATCAAATCCAATTGGAATAATTTATAAATAAGAACACATAGGGGCATCTATCGAACTTGGGACGCCAGCCTTCTAAGTGTGAATGTTAACTATTTATCTACGGCCGCTGAATAATTTTATAATTTCTTTGAACCACTATGGAGACTAAACATGGATCACATAAAATATTAAAAATGTTATGTCGATAAAAAAAATACATAATTAATACAGATGTAACAATTTGTGTGAAAAAACAATACATATTCTGTATTATAATGTTCATCTATTGAGACTTGCATCATCATAAGCTTACTTCAAACATAACAGCGTCTTCAAAATATTTATACTTCTAAGATGGAGCGTGTTTTTATTAGGCTGGCCAAAAAGTTCGTTCACTTTTAAGGAAAGATTAAAACAATTTTATTTAAAACATTAACTTTACTAAATAACATATTCTCTGTTTAATTTTAATATCTTCTTCCATCTTTCAGGAAGCTGCATAATTCTATCCTTTCTAAACTTTTGGTATTTTTGTGGAAAGGATTTCTGTAAGTAACTTTTGCAGTCCAGGAAATCAATTTTTTTCCATTAAAGGAATTCTGTAAACAGCGGAATAAATGGATATAAAAAAGTACTACAAAATATCAAGGGAATACGGCGGGTTAGTCAAAACTGCTCATCCATACTGTAACAATATTTGCTGGGTCACCAAATGTGGTCCAATGTAGTCCTGGTAAAAAATAACCCCTTTACTAATTTGGGACGTTTTGTATCGATAGCTGTCTTCAATTTATCTAATTACAGCCGTCCAAATAAATAAATTCCTTCTCCAAAAAAGCTCTTAATAAACGATTCCCTTCTAATCCCACCATATACACATCATCACCTTTGAATGAAGACCAGTCATTGGTATAGTTTGCCGTGGTTCATTTCACTTGCTCCACGATCTGTTGCATTCAACATTGTGGTAAAGTATCAATTTTTCAACATACATAATAATTTGTATCCATTTTTCATCATACGTAATAATTTGTTTCAAAAAGTGAACATTTTATTTACATTTACATGGTACCGAATCGCATACGGAAATTCCATCCAGTAAATGCTCGATTCTCTGTAGGACTGCAACAGTTACTCGAGAGCTTTTTTGCACAAAAAGACAAAAAAACTTCGAGGATGAAATCACAGTTACTCAAAATAAAGAACAAAATAGAATAATGAACTGGAAAATTTAATGTTTAATAAAGTTAATATTTTTAGGTAAAAAATATGATTATTTTTACTTAAAAAGCGAATTAGCCCGACTGTTTAATTTTATATTTAATTTATAATTTAATTTTTTTCTGACTTTTAAAAGATTTCTTTATTTATGTTACATTTTAACTAGCAAATTCCAATAAACCAATAAATCTGCCAATCAAACCTTTTCACAATAAAGTGCAAAATACGAGTACATATAAAAAATATTCTTCGCTGATGAATTTTCTTTAAGGTGTCTCAGAAAAAAATAAATGATTGGTTTAAAAAAATACTTGTCAACATATATTGACGTCAAAATAATATTATGTATTAAAAAATATGGAAAAAAGAAGGTTAAATATTAACTAACCCTCTGACCTTGATAAGTAAATTCTTTGGTGCGGTTGAAAACCACTCATTTTTAAATTAACCTTTTCCTGGAACGAACTTGGATGTAAATAACTTTTTATACTTAATAAGGTCATACTAAAATAGATTATTTTGTTTGAACGAGGGAAGATTAATTATTTTTTTTAAATATTCAAAGATAATAACAAAAAAAAATATCATTTCACTTTGATAATTAATTTTTTTATGTCAAAAACAGACAATAAGTTTGAGGTTAAGTAAGTCTTTTGATTTGATCATCAGCAAACATTTATTAGACATTAATGTAGTGGTAAATATATTTATCTTCCTCTACGTCTACACATAAACAACAAAACTCTTTCTGTTTACTGGCTAAATCTCCCTGTAGAATCTACTGTAGAAAACGTTTTCATCCTAGATACGAGTATCTACTGTAGAAATCTACTGAAGAAAACGTTTTCATCCTAGATACGAGTATCTACTGTAGAAAATGTTTTCATCCTAGATACGAGTATCTACTGTAGAAAATGTTTTCATCCTAGATACGAGTATCTACTGTAGAAAATGTTTTCATCCTAGATACTAGTATCTACTGTAGAAAACGTTTTCATCCTAGATACGAATATGTCCGTATATATCATATACATTAGGCTTGAACACATGTTAATTTTTAAAAGCTTTAATTCGTTTTCTATCATGCACTGACACATAACATATTTTGTTTCAAACATCGATGATGCACGCATTTCGACAACATTTAGTTTAAATTATTTATCTATTTTTTGGGCCCTTTAATTCCTGTATTACATTCTCGTCTCAAACCTATTATATTGACGAGTATTGATATCATACATTTTATATTTTTAATGCTTATTAATCATATTTTTTATATAAATCATTATTTAAAAAAAAAAATTAAAATGGATTAATTTTTAAAAGAAAAAAAAGCAGAATTAACAATGTATGTGTATATTTTTATAAATATGTAGTCCACCTATAATAAGCTGATTGGTATTATCACGTTTAAGGTTAAAAATATTATAAATAAACAAATAAATATAGGTTTATTGTAAGTAACATAGTATGTACATATATAATACATTCCGGAATCGAATATATACTCGTATGTTATCTTAAGAGAAATGGAAGAAAATTAATTTGAAAGAGAAGCTATTAAAAGATCTGGGCTCATCTTATAACATAACCTTATACAAGAGGTTATATGATAAATCAAGTTTATATTATAAAATCAACTACAAGAGTTACTATGACAAAATCAACTATAAGAGAGTTACTTTGATCAATCAAATTTGAATTATAAAATCAATATGATTTAAAGCATCAAACGGATAAACTTTTAAAATCACAACCTATCCACAAGAGGAAATGTTTTTCATGGAATGTAAAAACGTAATGGTGATGGTTCGGGGTAAACATATGGCATTTAGTTAATAAAATTTATTAAGTAAAATCAGTCCACTTTACGAGAAAATTTGAATAGCACTGTTAAAACACACTCACAAAAAAACATGAAAATATTACTGAAATTTAGAGCATATATAAAAATCTTACCTTTCATTCCCTCCATTTTGCTGATGTCCTTTGAAATTCTTGAATTAAAGTAAGAAACTCCTTGAATCACTAAGAAATCACCTTACAACACTTTTTGTTTAGATTTACTTAACACCGGTATTAATTTTAATCCTTACAAGGTATTCTTTAAATAATAGTAAATGTTTGGCTCAAATACTTATTTTAAAGCCTTTTTCTCTCTGCCTAATATAAAAAATTTATTATCTAAATTTAAAATTTATCAGTAAACAACTCTATCTCTCTCACAAATTTATAAAAGCGATGAATTTACTTTGTTGTTACGTAAATTATTTAAATTTCAAAGTTAAGTAAATTGGAAACGAAATGGAATGAAATAAACAACTTAAACTTAACTTGGATAATAAGCAAATTTAATCTATATAAGTTTAGGCAGAGCAGTTAACTTGATTGTTAATATGTTAAACCACATAACACTGAAGTTAATCATTTGTGTCTTCATTCTGACTTACTCTCTAGAGGTCAATGGTATGAAGACCCAATTTGAAAGTTAAAATTTTGTCCCTGTTTTCCAACTGGTGTCACCTGTAACAAAGAAAAAAAACAACATAAAATTTAATGTATGACATATTTGATATTTTGCACAACTCTAACTTTAAAATATCTAAATGGGAAAAAAAAGAATACTGGAGATGGCTCATCTTAACAATGTTTCTATAAGGATAGGCAGAGAAAATTGATCTCCACTTAATTCTATCTTGACACACATCCTTTACGAATATTTTGCAAAGACTTGGTAATGAGTTTTGCAACAATTTAGATATTTTTAATATACTCGTAAGTATACCATATATAGCAGGGGTGCTCAAACGGTCGATCGCGATCGACTGGTCGATCGCGGGAGGTTTTTAAGTCGATCAATTACGTATTATATTTTTGAAATTTCTGACATTCAATTTATAAAAAGGACGCTTAATATTTTTTGAAAATTATTTTAACCTAATATTTGTTAATATAGTAACGAACAATGAATATTAAATTATCATCTATCTGATAGATGATAATTTAATATTTATAAACTTTGTATTTTATTTTACCACTTATAAACTTTGTATTTTATTTTTACCTAGTCGATCGCTTGCCGCCTAATGCTTTTATGGTAGATCGGCGATGGTCAAAGTCTGAGCCCCCCTGATATATAGTATTCGACAGAATATTATTGTACAACAATATTTAGAAATAGCTACCAACTTTGTGCTCTCCTTTATTAATATAAATAACCTAGTATAAGCGAAACATTAATGACAATACTTTGCCTCTGGAGTTGAGTAACCCTGCATCAACATGTGGAAGGTTTCGATTATACAAAGCAACTTGTATCTCGTTCTACAAGTGAGTCCATGTGTTTTACATATCTCAAAATCTATCCATAAAATTCTCGAAAAATCCAATTCTTCTTGTTCTATATAAGCATTGTTCCACTAAAAATAAATCTATGTTCTTTACCACTTTAAAACAAGTCTTCGACAATTATGATAGTCTGCTTGGTAAAATTTGGTAATATTTTATGATGCACCTACATATACATACTATATATATTGAATTTAAATATACATATAAACATTAAATAATTTTAAACAATGACTTTCTATTTATTATTACTACTGCTTTTTGTATTTCCATGTTAGTTTAAGACAAACTTTTGTATTTTTTGTCAATAATTTTAAAGTACTTTTATAACTTGGCATATGTTCATTTGTATATAAAACACACTGTTGTGTCGTTAATTAAATAAATAAATAAAAAAATTGTACAATTTGTCTTGTATACTCTCCTATTATAAGGGATTTTCACTCTAGTTTCTTTCAGAATCTGATATATTTGGTTATGTCACATTTTGTCTAAACGCGATATAACCAAATATATCAGAATCTCTCGTATCTTCAATACTACTTGTATAGTTCCAAATAATTATTTCTTCGTCTTAACAACTGCACGTTTATTATGTTTCTTCATCAACGGCAACTTAACATAAAACATTCAGGTGGTGGTAAGTGAGTGTTCTAATAATATAGCAAAGTAATCTATAAAAAATATTAATTAAAAAAAAATAAACATTCATCAGGGGCTAACTTAAGTAATTCTTGAGATGGTCGCCAAAAACCGATTTTGTTTTTCATCTTGCGAACAAAAAAAGCGGTTTCAAAAGAAAACCCCGTTAAGTGACCCATAAATCAAACCTTAATCTTATTTAACAAAAGATGAACTTTTTACTCTGGCGACAACATGAAAAAAAAAAACGCAAAAGACGAATATTCCTTCAGCAAAGGTCGAGTGGATTTTTTTGTAAGAAATCGTGATAAATTAGTTTCTATTCGTTTATATTGGCTTAGAAAAAAAAGTATACCTTTGAATGTTTCAATAAAATGAAATACCTTTAACTATAAAATTTATTTAAAATAAACGATTTAATTTAATAAAAAAGTGTTTTTTGAATTTAAATAATGTATGCTCTTAGGTGGTCGGCAGAAGTATCACTAAAATATAAAATTAAGAGCTCACGCATTCGTGGTAGTCTGGGGGTACGACGAATGCTTAGGTGGTCGGCAGGAGTATCACTAAAATATAAAATTAAGAGCTCACGCATTCGTGGTAGTCTGGGGGTACGACAAATGCTTAGGTGGTCGGCAGGAGTATCACTAAAATATAAAATTAAGAGCTCACGCATTCGTGGTAGTCTAGGGGTACGACGAATGCTTAGGTGGTCGGCAGGAGTATCACTAAAATATAAAATTAAGAGCTCACGCATTCGTGGTAGCCTGGGGGTACGACGAATGCTAAGGTGGTCGGCAGGAGTATCACTAAAATATAAAATTAAGAGCTCACGCATTCGTGGTAGTCTGGGGGTACGACGAATGCTAAGGTGGTCGGCAGGAGTATCACTAAAATATAAAATTAAGAGCTCACGCATTTGTGGTAGTCTGGGGGTACGACGAATGCTTAGGTGGTCGGCAGGAGTATCACTAAAAGATAGAATTCGTGGTAGCCTGGGGGTAACTGACATAAACAGTAAGCTGGTAGAACGACAGCTGAGATGGTTTCAGGCACATAAGACGAAGACCACCAGACCATACGGTAAATCAGGCAATGTCTGTGGATCTTCCTCGACAGCCATCCAGAGGAATACCAAAGAGCTCCTGAATAACTCAATGCTTCAAAATTCTGCAGAGAAACGGCCTAGATGAAAGCGACACCCTGAACCGAAGAATATACAGCCTGAGAACGAGAAGAGCCGACCCCAACAGCCTACTTAGGCAATGAGTTGGGACAGTGCCAGGAAGAAGAAGAAAGAAGACATAATTTTATACTCTTAGTACATAAAAAGTGAACGTTAGTCAAAAAAAAGGGAATTACTCTAAATTACTACGAGTATTTTTAAATTTTCGTTTTTATTGCTGGATTTCCAAAATAATTATGCAATTATTTCTGATGTAACATGTGTAAGTGTTCTTATAGGAAAATAATTAAATTTTCCTATAGGAAAACAATCAAGTTCTTATAGGAAAAGTTAGGAGTTAGGAAATGTTTCACTAATGTTTACTCCGCCACATTCTCAGAATTCATTGGATAGACGGCATTACGTAAAATATCGGCTCTGCACCGTTCTCATTGCAGTTCGATCGAGGATATATACTCGCAAAGTTGGGGTTACCGTGAACAATCCATGTGATTCAGATGAACAACCACATACTGGCAAAGGGTGTCCTTTATAGGGAAGTACTGGGGAGATGAAATGTTGGAGGCCTGAGAAAATTATATAAGAACAAGGACTCCGACCTTGGCCGATTTGTGGCCCTACCAAGTATTGGCACTGCGCGCCCCTTGGAATAATTGAAAATGATGTTTTACAGAAAATATTATATTTAATCCGATTTCATGTTATTTTTGTTTACGTGTCCGTTATGTTTTATATATTTAAGATTCATATATCCTTCATGGTTATGTTTTCAATTACAGTCTGACAATATTCATGTAAATATAAAGATAACTCTAGGTATGTTTTATAATTTGTATATATCATTTTACTAATATTTAATATCGTTAAGGTCAAACAAGTGTTAAAATTTATAATTTTATTTGATATTTTTTGTTGTATTGGGTGTTTACATAAGTTGTGTCCGTTTTTTTTTTAAATTTAAAAATGAGCACCAAAAGTAAAACAAAATGGTAAAGGTTATACGTCATTCGAAAGAAAATTTTCTACTCTACAAGATAATAATTTTATAAAATGTAATTAAATATATAAATTATAAATTTAAAATAAACACCTGGTTAATCTAACTAATGCAAGCTTTCCCTAAAATTGCTAAAATATTCGTTTTCTT
This sequence comes from Odontocerum albicorne, assembly GCA_949825065.1. NCBI lineage: Eukaryota > Metazoa > Arthropoda > Insecta > Trichoptera > Odontoceridae > Odontocerum > Odontocerum albicorne. Next base: position 5,101,901 of record OX463838.1, read on the forward strand.
AAAGGAAATACGAACAAGTAAAAACAACATTAAAGCTCTCACCTAAATGAAGCAAAATGCTGTTTTTAAATATTTTTTTTACTTAAAATATATAATTTTATAACGATTTTAGCTGTAAAAAGATAGTCGAACCTTCAGCAAATAAAAAATAGAACTTGTTTGCTTGACGTGGATGCTAACCGTTAGACAACGACCGCCAACTAGTTGCTAGAGAGACATACATGTAAATAAATACCTACTTTAAGGCAGACCATTTTGTTTATTGTTTTTTTTTTGTACATTAAACCTTTGTCAAATTACGAGGCATATCCAGAAAGTAAGTGTACTGAATTTTTGTAGGTTACAATTTTTTTTATTTAAACAAAAAAATTACGTGGTTACCGTGGTACATATGTAAGCTATTTTTCGACATAGTCGCCATTCCTCTCAATGCAGGTGATGAAGCGAAGTATCAACTTTTTGATGCCTTCCTCTAAGTAGATTCCCGCCAACCCCTTTGTCTACTTCTCCACCTCCTCCTTTACCTCCTCGTCGGTTAAAAACCTTTTTCCACCCATGTGCAGCTTCAGGGAGGTAAATAAATAGTAATCTGAAGGTGCTAGGTCAGGGAATGCGCGGGATGGTTCAGGACATCCCATTTAAACGAGGCGAGCAGTTCCTTCGTGGCGTTGGCCGTGTGTGGTCTGGCATTGTCGTGCAGCAGGCAGACTCCCTTTATCAGCATGCCTCTCCTCTTGTTCTGAATCGCCCTCCGCAATTTTTTTAGGGTCTCACAGTATCTTGCAGAGTTGATGGTCTACCCTTGAGGCATATATTCAATTAAAATTATGCCTTGACAGTCCCAAAACACGGATGCCATGATTTTCTTGGCTGAAATTGTGGTTTTGAGCTTTTTGGCGGAGGGTGAAGAGGTGTGACGTGACCGTTTTTAAACTCGCGACACCACTTGTACACACTCGTACGATTCATAGCTTTATCACCATATGCAGTTTTCACCTCATTATAAACCTCAACCGGAGGTTTTCCCTTCCAAACGAGATAACGGATGATGCCGCGTATTTCGCACTTGGCGGGAGATTGGATTGACATTTTTCACGAAACGTGTTGTCGCGTCAACACTTCTCAACGTACTGACCTCGAACCGGTCTCGTTGTGGAGGGGAAGGGTCAGGCTACACGGAAGTGTAGCCAACATGTCGAAAATAAAATCCATCCGGTCGTGAGAGCCTCAGTACACTTACTTTCTGGATACGCATAGTATTTTGGAATGAGCATTCCAAATGGCAAATGGTGTTACTTAAATTTGATTTACTTAAATAATTATATTAAAAATTCCGAAAAGGTGTACAAATGAATATTTTTACATATCGATCAATAAGTCCACACATCGATCAATAAGTCCCGGGACTAAATAATAAAACAACATTTGTTTGCCAAAATTCTTCTTTATTCATCAACATAGTCTCCTTCAAGGGCGATATATTAATTCCAGCGCTTTCCTAACTTTTATATGCCAGCCGTGTAGAACTATTTATCTTTGGTTTCAAAATAGGCATTAGTTTCGGCAATCGCTTCTTCATTGGAGCCAAATCTCTTTCCCTGGAGCATCTTTTTGAGGTCTGCGAACAGCCAATAGTCACTGGGGGTCAAATCTGGAGAATACGGTGGGTGCGGAAGCAATTTGAAATTCAACTCATGCAATTTTGCCATCGTTACCGTCGACTTGTGATACGGTGCATTGTCCTGATGAAAGAAAACTTTTTTCTTCTTCATATGGGGCCGTTTTTTTGCAATTTCTTCCTTCAAACGCTCCAATAACACTGTAATATTTGCTATTGATGGTTTTTCCAGTTTAAAGGTGATCTATGAATATGATACCATGCGCAACCCAAAATACGGAGGCCATAAACTTCCCGGCCGACTGTTGAGTTTTTGGTCGCTTCGGACGACTTTCACCAGCTGCTCTCCACTCAGCTGACTGCCGATTTGATTCCGGAGTATAGTCGTGGATCCAAATTTCATTAATTATTACATAAAGATGCAAATACTCATGTTTATTTCACGTAAACAGTACCAAACAGCGCACTGATTCATCGATGGGTTTTTGTTTCTGTTCCATTGTGAGCAAACGCGGCTCCCATTTCGAAAAAAGCTTTTTCATGACCAAATGTTCATGCAAAATAGTGTAAACGCTACCAAATGACATTTCCAGGATGTCAACTATCTCACGCAACTTTATTTTGTGATTTTTCATTACGATTTTGAGTTTTTGTTTTATGTTTTCTGGTGTAACAGCCTCATTTGGACGACCAGAGCGTTCAGCATCGTGTGTGTCTATACGACCGCGTTTGAAATTAGCATACTACCGACAAATGGTTGTTTTCGACAGAACAGAGCCCGGATAATACTTTTCAATCCATCGCTGAGTTTGAACGGTATTTTTCCCCATTAAAAAGCAATGTTTTATCAAGACAGGAAATTCGGGTTTTTCCATTGTTTTGAAAATAGCAAAAGTAGCGTTACTAAAACCACTGTAACTTAATGAGACAATGTCGGAATGTCATGAAAGTTTGACACGTAACTTCTAAAAATTGGTACTAACTGAGAATGGTATGGACTTTTTATTAGTGGAGCCATCTGTTGGTTAGTCCCGAGACTTATTGATCGATGTATTACTATTTTGTAATTGGCTATACGTACATACTATAAAATACTATTGACATTTACAACGGAGCATGGAACCAAAACGAGGTGGGGTCGCAGAGAGGCCAGGGGTGGACCTTAGTTATGGTATAATACAGAAGTTCCCAGTTTATGAAGGAGGGGAAAAAACGTTAAAGTTAAATAAGAAATTGGCATAATTTCTTTGGACAAATATAAATCCCTCAACTTATATTCGAGTGATACTTTTGCTCTTCCGTATATTTTCCAGCTTTGACAAAGCATTTTTTCCAAGTGTCTTTTACACCTTAGCCTCGCATCGCCCATTGTCTGAAATACTATAGCCTAAGTGATTAAAGTCAGTAACCCTTTCTTCACCATGATTCACATTATTGGTGACAGTTGGTTACTGCGGTTTATTATCATTAATTTAGTTTTTGATCTATTGATTTTCAGGCCCAGGAGCTTGCTCTCGTGTCTACTTTTTAAAGGTGCGTGTTCATTTCTTTTTCTAATGTGGCGATTAAATTTATGTCATCTACATATCTCAGATTTAAGAAGTTTCTTGCAACAAAAGCAATCCCGCCATCCCAGTCTTCAAGCGCTCTCCTCAAAATATATTCTCCAAATAGGTTAAACAAATCGGAAGAGAGGATACACCCTTGCCATACACCCTTTAAACTGTTTGAACATGATGTTGTAGACTTTTTGATGAAATTCAACAACATCAAGTTCTACATGTAAAGACCGTGCTTTTTTTTGCTTTTCAATCTTAAAAATTAAAAAGCTTTTGCTGTTTTATCAAGTAACTCAATTTAAGTAGTGATACAATGTTTTTCCGTCTCAATGATAAATGTTTCTTTCTCGAATCACTAAAATTATTATATACATTTTAAAGGGTGTTGTTGATTTCATATGTTCACAATTTGCAACAATTTGATATCTTATGACGTGCTCGTGATTCAGTCAAAGCGAAAACAGACTATTACCCAAGTTATATCAAACCACAAAACTCAAATATGGTATACTTCTACACACATGCCTACAAAGCCTAGACTAGTTACACACGTTGGTGTTATCGAAAACCTATTACCCGAATTTTGTGCTCTGTACCGAGCTTTAAGTCTAGCCTGTATCAACAATGTTAATGATTCAAAGCTCATTAATTTAATATAATAAATATTAAGTATGGGAAGGAAGAACTTATTATAAAATATCACGTAAACCAAAACTCTTGTGTTAAATATTCATTATTTATTTTTAATACTTTTTCAAAAATGCCTCATGTATTTTTCTAAAAACCTCATATTCCAATAACATCGGTAACTGTCATTTATAATGAAATGAGTACCTATTTAGCACAAAAATAAAAAAAAATCATTCGATTGGACTCTCACAATGTTCTTATTGGTTTCTCGTCGAAAAGTAAAGTTACGAAAAAACATTACATTCTACCCCAATAATCAAGCTTTTAAGTTAAAAACCACCGAAGTAGACAAAACTCGCAGTTCGTCATCACACGTATTAGCAGTAATAACCTGTACTTGAAAGGTAACAATGTTTGTACGAGTGTTAAGTCTAGCAAATAAATAACAAGTCAAGCATGTGTGAGTATTGTCAACAGATGAACTGATTTTTCAGACTTTTTCAGACTTCCTTTTCAGATTTTTCAGGCTTTCAAACCCCCTTTTCTATATTTTTTTAATCGAGTACAATCATATTTTATTCGGATATCAACTTTAACAGAGGTACTAAAGAAAAGCATCAATTGTCATTAAAGGCCAGGAAAACAAAAAGAGAAGAAAAGTATTAAGGGATGAATATTAGGAAAAATATGTCATATTTAGAATGTGTTTCAAGTCCCTTTTCGAAGCAGGCTAACGAGAGTGCAAGGGTAATTGTAGTCCGTTGGCATAGACTGTAAAATGAGACTAAGCTTTCTGCTTAAGTAAAAAAAAACATTTCTAACCATGATCACTACAGGCTCTTCAAAATCCCATGTATGTGTCAAACATAAAAGATTTTCTGAATTTTTATCACAATAAAATCAATATAAAATTTTTTCAATCTAAAATGATAAAAATCAAACACATTATCCATAAACTAGAATTTGTTGGTTTTGTAAAAAATAAAACTGGTTTAACTGCTTTAACGTTTAAGAACAAAGCTGAAAAAAAAACCTTTCCTTTCAATGAATGTGTAAAATATGACAAAATTACTGAACTTCATCTCAATAAAATCTATTTTACAATTTTTTCCATCTCAAATGATAAAAAAACTCTAACACATCATCCATAAAATCGAACGTTTTTAGATTTAATAGAAATAAATATAGTTTAAATGTTTGAACATTTACTATTGCAAAAAAAACTGAAAAAACACTTGACTTTTCAGCCCTTAAATACAGTAAACGTAAAATAAAACGCACGTTAATTAATCATCCTCAGACAAAGGGGTTCTTCAGAAAAAACTTTTCATATAATAAATAAATACATGTTTGCTTGACCCTTTCCACCGTCAGGGTTTTGATTTATTTTACCCTCTATTAATCAAACAAAGCTTAATCCAAATTGATTGGGTATTTTAATCATATAAATAATTTCAAAATTGGTTGGGGGTATGAATTTATAAATTTAATCCTGGAATATTTTGAATGGTCACGAATAATTAATCATACATTAATTATATATACCAAATTAGTTTTTTTGAAATAATACTTTTCGGTTAGCTATATTTTCATGGGCTATAGATTATTTTTCTACTTGAGTAAGGAATTTTTAATGGCTTCTCTCTTAAATGTATTTTCTGCAGTTTTTTTTAGATAAATGTGTAATACTCGGAATGAATTTATAATATATACATATGTATTTATAATATATAATACACACTGTGTTGCCGTCAAGGAACCTTTATTTATTTGTTTAAATTGATCTGAGGGCTTTGTGGCTTTGCATTCTTTTCTGCCATCTATTTATTTTCTGCTTCTTTTAAAGTTGACTCAGAAGGTACTGTTAGTTATAACGTCATTACAAATGAGATTTGAAGCTTTTATGGAAGATAATCGAAATGTGTCGCTAGTTAACTCATTTATTCATCCACAGATGGCACTGGTGGTAACGCGAAAATAAAATCAGTCATCGTTCCCATTGGACATGCCATGTTTGTTAACTGTAAGATTTGATACGAGATGTTTCCAGGACCATAGAAGTATTGGAAAAACATCCAAAAGTTGTCGGAAGAGCACGAAGTTACTATTTTGTGGCATTTAAAATGGCTGTTAATTTAGGTCTGATTTCAAAAGATACCATCTTCTTCTCCTTGGCTCCATCGCAACTCACTGTATGCGAAGAATGTTGGGGTCAGCTCTCTTCGTCCTCAGGTTGTATGCTCTTCTGTCCCGGACTACGTCCCCCAGGTCGTACCTCTGCATCAGGTTATCTTTTTGCACCACCCATGAATTATTTGGTCTTCCTCTGGTTGTTATTTGAGGAAGATCCATGAAGATTGCCTGGTTCACAATGTGATCGGGTGCTCTGCGTCCAACGTGCCTATACCATCTCAATTGCCTTTCCTCCACCTTACTGTTGATGTCTGTAACACCGAGGCTTCCACGAATGCGTGAGCTTTTTATTTTGTCTCTTAGGAGCACACCAGCTGACCATCTTAGCATGCGCATTTCAGTAGTTTCTAGTTGCCTAGAGTAAGAGTTATACATCGTCCAGCATTCGGAGCCATAGAGGAGTGCGGGTCTGACAATCGTTTGGTATACTTTTCCTTTTAACTTTACTGGCATTTTCGGATCACATAGAACTCCCATCTTTGATCTAAACTTCATCCATCCCACACTAATTCTATGTGTTACATCTGCTGCACATCCTCCATTGTTATGGATAAGTGACCCAAGATACTTAAAGGAGTCAAAAGACATCATGTTGGCTAAAATAAGCAACCAATACCAGGAGATTGACGGTGTACTTTCAGATGATTTTCATGATTTGATTGCCATTGATATCTAGTTTCATAGTACTTGGCAATAGAATATATAGTACTAACATTAGCGCCCCAGTATACCTTCTAATTTTTGAAGTTTTTTCAAACAGGTGCTTAAATATTAGGGTATCATCTTACTAATTCATTAATTTGTATTGTATCCTTTAGCTTATCCAAATAACCAATATAGACATATTAAAGAGGGTGGCTGGGAAACAGTATTGTTTTCGACCCAGTGAATTGCGCATTCAAAATGTTAAACCACTGTAGTAGGCGAATAACTTACAGTTTTTTTAGTTTATGTTGATAATGCTTCCCGTACGTGAAGAAGTAACAACTCTCGCTAACGTGAAGTTCAAGTAAACATTAATATCAGACAAAATCTACCTAACTGGGACTCTTTTTTTATATTGATATTTTCTGTAACCGTCAGGAATTCAACTCAAAATCTCCAGGTTGTAAGTCAAGTGTCTTACCAACTATAGCTGGACGTCGCAATTGAGGATTTCTTTACCATTCCAACGTTATTTCAGTTGGAAAGCTCAGCTATGTCGTAGTTTTTTTTTTTTGAGTGAACGTTACAGACAAGCACACTCACAGGCCCCACCACTGTATTGGATCCGATGGCACACCAAATCGAGACGATTGGAAGACACTGACATGTTTTTTCTCTCTTCTTTTTGAAAGAATAGATATGACCGACGTCATAGGGTATCCTAACACTTTAAGAAGCGACTGAAAAATTTCTAAATTTCTAGTCAGTAAAATAACGTGTTTCATTCCTGATTTTTATTTTCCTTTCCTCTCTTTCTACCTAACCTAACCTTCCGCATGAAAGTCCTGCTGTTTCGCAGACCTCTGATGACTTCTACACGGAAGTTCCGCGTGTTACCGACCAGCCATGAATCTCTGACGACGGAGGTCACCTGATATTTAGTAATTCAGTGATAATTAGTTAATTTCTGTACTTAAATTTTATTGTACTTGTGTTATTAATTTCTGTATTGTTTTTTTTTGTACTTCTTTCTAAGTTAAATTGATTTACAAGATTAACTTGTTTTTATAGATAAGATTTTTCTTTCTAAATAACCGTTATCATGTTTTTCAAATAAATTTCTGTTTTTTTTTATAAAAAGAAGCCTTGAGTACCCTAATAAAAGTCTGGAAAGAGCTTAATATGGATTGGTTTTCGGAAAATAAAATTGAGTTATAATATGTGATATTTAAATTGTGGAGAAATATGACATCGTTACTTTTAAATATTCCAAAATCCATGTTTTAAATGTTGGCTCACGATAAACTTGATAAATGGTTCGTTATTTCCATAGCCAAATATATTTCTGAGATGACCCAATCTGTTAATGTCACCCATAAATTATAACATTTTACAAGCTTTTTAAGTATTTTATCAATAATAGATATACTCGTATCTACGCCCATAAAATTTATCTGGAAAGTTTTTTCTTGTAAATGGAAATAAAAATAATATTTCTCACACATGAAACTTAATACGTCTGGTAAATTCATAAATTAATTTCAGAAATCCGTTATTATTATTTTTTTCATTTCAATTTTTTATTTTTTCGTTGTTCTTTAGTAATTCAACATTTTTTTATATTTCAATGTTTAAATGTTTATTTTCACAATCACCCTGTCCGTCACATCAGAAAAATTGGCATGTCATTAAATACCTGCATCGAGGTCGGTTCACAACCTATTATTTTACATAGTTTGAAGCCATGCCCGAACCAGTTGTTTTTGTCGTTTATTTTAAGACGATCAATGTTGTTTTTGTCATTCATTTTAAGGCGATCAAGGTGGATTTTGTCGTTTATTTTAAGGTGATCAATTTTGTTTTTGTCGTTTATTTTAAGGCGATCAAGGTTGTTTTTGTCGTTTATTCTAAAGCGATCAAGATTGTTTTTGTCGTTTATATTAAGTACATTAGAGGAAACGTTAAGAGCTGGTCATCCTAGATTATTGTTTACAAATACCTACTTCTTACAGTCTACCGAAAAATAAAAAAAATGGAGATCGCATTCCTCTTACATCGCGACCCCACGTTCATAAATTATTATTTAAAAAATGTTATATATCTCAAAGGGATTTAATAAGACAAATTACCAAAAGAAGCTTAAGATATAATAGAATACTCACTTTCACAGTCAAGACTTAAGATTGAAGAGATTTTGGGAAAAAACCCTCATGAACTCAACAATATTTACATGAAAAATATCCACCGAACCAGATATAAAATAACCCAATTGTTTAATTCCCACAAAAGATGAATTAAAACGTGCCAATATCGTTAGCAAATTGCTATTGACACATTTGAATTATAAAAGGTTCCGTGTGTTTCTAACAGGAGTGTGAAAATCAATTTAAGCCAATATATCGAGACTGTCAACGATATTGGAAAAAACTTTATACTGATATATCAAATCGAATATAATTCCTTTTTTAGGAAGTTTAAGAAGGCGAATATAATTCTATAAAATATCGTAAGCAAGTATGTCAGGTGATATGCCGAAACGTTTTGACAATTTTTTTTAACTTCGTGGCCTAGATAAATTATTTGGATTTTCTCAAGGGTGTTGTTGATGCTATTTCAATTTTCTAACGAAAAGCAAGTTCTTCGCGTTAGGGGTTGAATTAAGTTAAAAATGAAGGTTATGATTAATGTTTTACAAAATAATACTTATGTTAAATGTTACATTTGTTTGAATGCTACATAAAAATAAATATCACATAAACTTCCAATTTAAATTGTCTTGTTTGCTTATATTGTTTAATATATTTATATTCGATAAGTTTTTGGCTAAGCAAGATGTGTTCTCCAAGGTTGATTCGTTATTTTCACCTTTCAGCGAATGATAATATTACTAACAAATACGATAATGGACATAAATTAACATGCTTGTTCCAGGGGTTTTCAGCTTGAAGGCTCTATATATACAGGCTATGTTGTTTTCAAACGTTGACTTGACTTTCCTCTTCTATAGAGAATATTCACATTACATAGATGATTGAAGGAAGCGCAACATCGATTTAATAAACAAATCGATAAACTTATCTCGCTAGAAATTGAACTATGAATATTAAAAGAAGTTCTTTAATTTAACAACATTATCTGACAAAAAGGATATTAATAGATACTGATACTTCACAAAATTGTTTAGTTTATCTATTTGCTATTTTCCTCGTTGCTCATGTAATAATATTAATGGTTCTATTCTGTTTAAGCTATCGAGCAACCAATTATTCCTAAAATTCATCCATCTTTTGGATGTATAAAATGGAAATTAGTACTGATTCTTGATAGACCCATTAAACCGCTCCTTAAACCCATACACATTGGTTTTGTAAACAATTTCTTTTGAACCAAGTATTTCAACGAATATATAACAATGATTTGACTGATCGTAATTTTTTTAACTCATTCAGACCTGAATTATTGTTAAGGGAGAAAAAAAATATTTAAGAGTGGATTAGGCTTCATCGGGGTTTTAATAGAAGAAAAATGTTTTTTTTTTTTTTTTTTTTTTTTTTTTTTTTTTTTTTTTTTTTTTTTTTTTTTTTTTTTTTTACTAGGAAATTGAACATGTGCATAATTATGCCCAACAGGTCTCAACGTACACAGACGACTGAAAAGACAATCTTGTTGCATAGGTTTTTAAAAGAAAATTTGCCGTTATATTATGCTATTCGTTATATTACGAGTATTTTATTCGTTATATTATGCTTTGAAATAAGTGTGCATAATTATGCACACAGGGTCTGAATGAGTTAAACTTATTTTCATTTTATATTCAGTAATCTTGCTTTCATTGCAATGTTTACTTATATTGCTGACCTAAAAGTGTCGAGTTCAAGATATAACAGTGGAACATGACTCTCAGCACTTAGCACACGATGAAGAAACGACCTCTGTGGCCTGGTGGTAAGACATTTGTCTGCTGATCCGGAGGTTGCGGGTTCGATCCCTGCTGGAACCAAGATTTTTATAAAATAGGATTCCAGTCTGGTTTTCACTTAGGGCCTTTAAAAACAGCTTTCTGGTTGGTTGGAGGAGATTGCCACATGGCAATAAACTCGCCAGGTAAAAAAGAAATAATAATTTAAACCTTATATTTTGAACCACATTAAACTAATACACTTATTAAGAAAGTCAGAAAGTTTTTTTTATTTGAAGGTTAACCAAAAATGGAGACATTTTTTATAAGGAAGTCTTTGAATGTATTTTTTAGACATTTTTAAATGAATGTACGGAACAAGTTGTATTGGTTTATTTTTGGTTCATAGTTCACAACCTAACACAGATTCTTGTAATATAGTATTTGTCATGGCATATGTTAAAAAATAGCGATATTTTATATTTTGTGTGACAAGAGCTATAAAATAAAGAAAAAAACATAACAAATATGATAATCGAACTACTTTTTGCTTTGTATTAGGAATTAACCATCGTATTTGACATTTTTTTCTGAAAAAGAAAATTTCTTTTTAAATGAGGTCAACTCAGAAGAGAATCAATAATTTACGAGGGATTTATCCGTTTCTTAGGACCCTTTGAATACACAATTAAGAAATGATGACGGGATGAAAAGATTATGGCGCATAAAATTAAGCCTTGTACCATTTCGGACAGAGACGGACTTAACATAAAATACTTCATTATGGATTTTTTAGATACTAGTCACATTCGAAATAAAGGCTATCCTTCGTGATCGAGTAAAATTTTCAGCCAGCCATGAAAAGTGCCTGCGGTTTATTTTTAATTGTGTGCATGCTGTTGCATTAAATAAACACACATTTTTGAGAGATTTAATCCATTGTTTCGACTACAACGAGATTCAATTTCCATGACAATCGACAGGTTTAGAGGCAGCTTTTCGTTAGGCAGTTTTATGCAACGCATGTTTTGTGTAGCTTAATAGTTCTATCAGTATTTATGATAAGCAACATACAATTTAGAAAGACGGATTTTAAATGGTCTAAAGGTTAATTCAGTCCGGAAATGAATCCAGCAGGAATCGAACCTATAGTGTCCACTTGCTTAGTATGAATGCTAACGTTAGACCACGGCCGCTGATATTTGTCACATTAAGAAAGACTAAGAACTTATATTTTTTTCTTTTTTTTCTTCACCTTGTGTCTCTTCCTTCTATGCCAGTGGAATCACTCCTCAAAAGGAAATCTTCCCTCGTGAGGGATCCTAACGTGTTTCCCAAGAATTTGACCTGCCACGAAGACTGTTGTGAGCCCTGAATCGTCTTGAATATAGCTACGGATACAGTACTCAAGCATTGAATAAAGTGAGTTAAATATATTGTCATTTGTGCTCATGTGAAGGGATCCAGATTGTAAATCTATTAAGGTTTAACTAAATAGATTAAATCTATTTCTTCACAGTTAACCTGTTTCGATTGCAAGTGGATTTACTTCCAGTCAGGTTCTACTTTTAGGCTATTTAATTTCTTAATTTGTGTATTTCTATTGCTTATATGCGACTTATTACAAATTTTTATTAAACACACCGATCGTTATGCAACTTGGATCATCTTGCCATCGAAAGTTTGAGTTTGCAATTTAAAGACTGTGTGCTTGCTGCAGTGCAACAACTTGCACATAAATAATAACATCTTGCATAGGATGACTTACAATTATTCTTTATCACGAAGAATGAGCTTTCGTCACCGGAAGGTTTAGAGGATATCCATTCAGCTACTTTTGCGGCTGTATCATGGACGAGAAACCTTAACATACGACTGTGAAAATAAAAAACTTTACGAGAGAATAAAAACCTCGGATCCATTTCTTAACAGGTAGGCCTCTTCTGATACTTGGGCTCTCAGCTTTCCATATCTTTAATGGTCTTCTCGGAGATTCCCTGCAAATTGTATTTTATAGTAAATCATTCTATCGTATTGCCTTCCTCAACTGACATATTTCCCCACCACAGGAATATCTGAAACGTGGTTATTTATGATCCTAAATATTAATGTATTTCATTCTCTTCCTCTGAAGCTGTTCAAATCTAGGATTGGCCAATAGCTCTTTGATATAAATGGGTCCATCTGCTATGGTTCCTGTTTATATATCATTATTGGTCCTAAGTGTGTCGTATATCTTTTTCATTGTTTTATTTATTATTTTGTGGCTATTCGTTTGCCTGCCGTTAAAATTTATAAAAAGTCTATTTTTTGTCGTTTTGTTAAAGTTTATTTATATTCTTATTATTTTAAAAGTATTGAACCTTTTCTGTTCGATAAACTATACTCAAGTTATTTTAGGAATAAACTACGATCAAAACCTGGAGGCGAAAAAAGCATTTTGTTGAAATTTTGCATGAGTGTTCCTTGAACAATATTGAAACAAGGGATGTACATTTAATTGCTTCAGTTAAATGTACAGTTCCTCTGCACTCCGGCATCCGGAGTGCAGAGGAACTGTTCCGGGCGGCTCAGGACCGAGACGGATTCGCCGAAGTGATCGCCAACGTTGGGGGGATCCGACAGGGCACTTAGAAGAAGAAGAAGAAGTTTGTTGGTGATAATTATAGACAGTCCCTGGTGATAAAGTTTAATAATCATCTATCCTGTCGGTGTAAGACGCGTGTGTGTTTATTGGTGTAATCTGTATGAATTGTACAAGGCTTTGTAGATCAAATCTATAATTTTGATAGCAAAGTTCCAACATAATCAGCAGATTAAATTGACTTAATTTCCCCAAGAAAATTTTCAAAGCTTTTTTATTAAGTTGCTTAAAAGTGCTGTAAAAACTTAAATATAATTTATAAACAAGTCACAGAGTAAAATTTGTTCAAGAATGAATCCATCAAGAATCAAACCTGAGGCGTTTTCTTCCTCACAGTGAATCCTTACCATTAGATGTCAAAAGTTCATAATTATATGCTAAAAATAGGGTAGAAAAAGATAAGAGGGTAGATTGATGCGCAAAAAACCCTTTGTTTAAATATCGTATTAATCTTAAGTGAAGTAAACTGTAGAATATGCTTTTATCGTGTAGCTTATTAAGGGGACATTGAAGTGTAACTAAAGAACCTTATTTCCAAGTAATCATTGAAGTGACTAAACTTAATTAAGTCTCTAAATAGTTCTACGACATCAGACACTGTAAAAAGTATAAAAAAACCTTTTTATAGAAAGACTGATGTTTAGTCCCGCTCTGAGATTGAGTGGAGCATAGTTCATTAAAGCGTCCTCTTTCCGCTACGTGCAAAAGTAATCTTAAGGACAAATTTTCTCGTCCACCTTTCGTTTCAAGTTACGCAATTTGATGAACTGTTGGAAAATTAGATACGAAATATCTTTTTGCGACATGTTTTAATTAAAAGTTTTGTTTAAAAAATATCTCGATTAAAATCAATGCTTTTCAACTTGCTTAAGAATTTAATTGATGTTTGTTTTTTTTTAAATCTTTCATCGTATTCGAAAAAAATTGATTGTTTTTTTATCATTATGAAATTGATTTTAGCATTATGAAATTGATTTTATCATTATGAAATTGATTAAACTGATTGTTTAGTGAATTATGAAAAATTCGAAGTAGCTACTAGATTATTTTTTTTTTAGAAATAAGTGCATATATTTTGAAAAGGAATATAAATAAAAAAATACAATATATTGTAATTGATTTTTATCAAACACTGTTTATTCTACTTTTTTGTAACGGTATAACCCTACCGGTTTCAAGGCTTTCACCTCATATTCAGGGTAGCACAAACAAGACTTGTTTGTGTCTTGTTTGTGCTCCCCTGAAGATGAGGTGAAGCCTTGAAACCGGTAGGGTTATATTGTTACAAAAAAGTGGAATAAACAGTGTTTGATAAAAATAAATTGCAATGTCTTCAAACCTCCACAACGTTAATGCCTTAACTATAAACAGAAAAAATATATATTTTTTAAAACTGTGTTTTTTGCACAATTTTCAAAAGCTCTGGTCCCACAAAATTAACATGATATACCATATTCACGACATATTGGTTTTCAAAATAGAATGCTTACATGTAAAAACATAAAGAAGATACAAAAGGTACCAAAAAAAAATCCACTTTCATCACTTGATAATTTGTAAAAATATAAACTTAAAAACTAGCTCAACAACGCAAGTGTTAAACGTTCGCGATAGTGGCAACAAGTGAACTAATATGGCAGTAATTCAAACAATAAAACAATAAAATATGGCAGTAATTGAAACAATAAAACAATAAAATATGGCAGTAATTCAAACAATAAAACAATAAAATATGGCAGTAATTCAAACAATAAAACAATAAAATATGGCAGTAATTCAAACAATAAATTGTGTAGGTGCTGTCATCTGTTAGTAAAATAAAATACTTGTGTTATATTTAACTGTAAAGTCTCACTAGAATTCGTTGATGGTTTTAGTTTTTATGAGGTTTATATTCATTGGGACTTCAGAGTTCGGTCAGTAAATAAAGGGTTAAATTAATATAAACTATTATCAAAATCAGAGCTTGGTAGGAAAATACACTTTTACAAATTACAAAATACTACACGAATTTTTTGATCCGTTTTGTTTAAATTTATCGAATCTCTCATGTTACAAAAGTTGGGTCTGTTTTTTTTTATCTATATGAAATAAAACAATAAAAAAATCATATTTAAGTGCTAAGTGGTGCCACATCCACTGCGTCGCTTTATTGGTTAAATATCTTTAAACCACGAGGCATTAAGTGTCTAGCCATCACATTAGCTCAGTAAGACGGTACATAAATAGAATAGAGGATGGTATCTTTTTTTTATTATTTATTTAATTAACGACACAACAGTGTCTTTATATGACTGGATGACTCAATGCTCCAAAATCCTGCAGAGAAACGGCATAGATAAAAGCGACACCTAGAACCGAAGAATATACAGCCTGAGAACGAGAAGAGTCGACCCCAACAGCCTACCTAGGCAATGAGTTGGAGCAGGGCCAGGAAGACGATGAACAGTGTCTTTATATACAAATGAACGTGTGACAGGTTATACAATTACTTAGAATTATTGACAAAAAATACAAAACTTTATCTTAAACTAACTTGAAGGTACAAAAAGCAGTAGTAATAATAAATTATAGTCATTGTTTTAAAATTATTTAATAATTATATGTATATTTAAGTTCAATATATGTTATGTATGTATACCACAAAATATTACCAAACTTCACCAAGCTGACTAACGTAATTGTCGAATACTTATTTTGTTATATCTTACGTGTTTATTATTGTTGAGAAGATAAAAAATTAGTACTCGTATCTCTAATATTGCAAGTCAGTTGAATTTACATTGCAGTACTTTCAATACGAATAAGGCGACGGACTCGAGCTTTCTAGTTACAAAGCTTCTAGCTGCATACCGTCCAAATTTGATATGGTGTCCATATTTAAGATAAACATTCTCTGTCCTTTACCATATATATTTCAAAAACATTTTTATATTCGTTCTAGCATATTTTTGTTATTTACTTCATGGGGAGCCCAAACTTTCAAGGCATACTTTAGAATGAATCAAATAATTTTACAAACTTTGCATGATATCCGAGATATCCAAGGTATATCATCTCGCGCTACGAGTATTCTAATTATAAAACTTGATTCCAGTTGTGAAACTTGATTAAAAACATGATACCAACGTTAAAAGCAATCCGCAAATTCTTGAGTTTGCATAACTGTATACATGTAAACATGTAAAAAAAGAGGGAATCAAAAGTCTGACGTTCTCACCTATCTGCCTAATCCTACAAAGAAAGGATATGTTGGTATATATGTATGCACGAATAAGTATTATTTTCATTTTATAAAGCTCTACAAGTAATGTACGAGTATTATAAATCGTTTACTTAAAACTCGAAAGAATTTTTTTAAATAAATTTCTGTTTGATTGAAATAAATTAATTCCTTTTTAGCAATTCACTCGCCAAATTGTAAGTTATAAAGTGAAATATATAAATAAATATTTTACTTGTAGACCAAAATCAAATCCTCTCTGAAAACTTAATATAAATGGGAAATCATGTCAATTTATTATGAAGAGTTGTTGAATATAATTTAGTGCTTGTTGAAATTATTAATCCTTAGAATTATTAAAGAGATTTGTAAGGATATGCATGTAGAGTTTTAATGTTTATCCTGAGTATTTAAATATTGAAGGGAGAGAAATACTTATTTAGGAACGAGATTTTTCATTACAGGCTTGGCCTTGTGTGACGGTTTTCAATTTTTTTCAAAATGGTAGATTTATGCACTTGTAATGCACTCGCACTCTTCGATCCATATTTTTATTCAAATGGAAATTATTTGCAAAATAGTACTGAAAGTAAGAAAGGGACATCTTTTAAAATACAAACAAGTGATCGTCAATTTTAAATGATAAAAAAAAAAAAAATTCAATGTGTATTCATAAAGACACTGACCAAACGTACTTCCTTACTTTAATTATGGTATAACCAATTCCATATACAACAACTATAATCATTTAAGTCATGTTAAAGTATACAATGGAAAAGCAATTGTGGAAAAAGCTATTGAATTTACAAGTAAACGAAATGAAACTCCTTTCTTGCTCCGTGTTACAATACTCGTATAGTTATTTTTATATGTTCTCGTGAAACCCCGGGAGAATTTCTTACAATTATATGTAAATCCAGTGAACCGACTCCGCCATACAAAAAAAAAAACTTTCTCGTGAGTTTTCATGAAAAAAGCTTCTTATAAAAATAAGCACGCTTTTAAAACTGAGTGTCTTTCGGATGATGAAGGCTTAAAGCGTCTTTTTTTACTCAATATAGAAAAAAAAACAGAAACAATGAGGATCGATACTAAATTACGATTTATGTTATCCTTTTTTGATATGAAGAATCTTCTTTTTTTTAGAATAAACATGATTAAATATCCTTTCAAATTCAGATGTATTATGAACAAATATTTGTCAGTGATTATGTCATATTGGTGAGGAGATCAATATGTAAGGTTGATTACTTAAACCAAATCTTCATCATCTTCTCTTTGTGACTATTTTAGGGTATGGTGAAGTTAACCTTTCCTTCCCTGTGTTGGATATCTTCTACACGTTGCTTCTAATAACCATCAATATCTCTATAAATATTATAAATACAAGGTTAAGATTTTAGGTATTCCTCCAAAATATATTTACGCATTGATTTAAAAAATAATAATCAGAATTTATCGACTACATCGAGGTGTTTTGTAAAGATCGAAAACAAATTCGCATTTAAACGCGGCGAGTGCCTCGTCTTGACGATAGGTGAATAGTATGCGGGAAGCGCGACACTATACTCGCATCTCACTCTTGCATACTAGACTGAATTGCGAGGAGCTGAATTTTCTCAACGTCGCAAGCAAAGGCGTATGCGCCGGGGTATGCGACTGACGTTCCACGCCACTAGTTGCCTCTTGACTTGCAAATAGGTTAGACGTACGCCCGTTCCGTGAGCGTTTTTTAATGTTTTCAGATGTTTTTTTAATGTTTTCCGCAAATAAATCTCAATTTTTATAATTTTTAACTTCAATTATAATTAATTAAGGGGATTATCTATGAATGTTCTCATTTTTCCGATTTAAAATCGCAAATTTTTTATTGCGTACTCACTACCCAACACCGTAACACGCGTATTATTTTTATCACCGTAAGGGAAGGGTTAAGATAACGGTTATTAAACTTTTATAAGGCTGATACTTCAGGAATTAACCAAACTTTCAAAGTGTCGACTGGTCATGACTTCATCAATGTGTCAATGTAAACAATGCTGTTGTTAATTTCAACTATATTATATTTGAAAAATAGGACCCTGAACAAAATTCATGGAACAGAGAGATTGGTTTAGCTCTGAACTAAGAAAATTAACAATAGAGAAGGAAATTGCCCATAGATCCTACTTTAGCGAATGTCCTTGAAGGACGCGCTGATGATTTTGATTGTTTGGTATTTAAATAAAATAAGTCAATTAGCAATGCGGAAGCAGAGAGTGAATGAATCGATGAATAATAAATAGTGATTAATGATTAATGATGCTTTATTTATCGGTAAGTAAGTATTTATACATTTCAGAATGGGAGCGGGAGTGCGCCCGCAATATATTTTTATCTCACTCCTGTGCGTGCAGAGATGGTCGATTGAAATATTGCAGACGTCGCGAATAATATTAGGGGTAGACAATTTGCTGGCGAAAACGGCGAGACAGCGTGATGTGTTCTCTTTCTACTGTGGAATGTATCGTAAATAGTATTCGTGGTTAAACAATTCAATGTTTTGGTATGCGACCTTTGGACATATCCGAAGGTCGTTTCGTCGGTCGTTGACCGTGTGTGACGACAATATTCAGCGACGACAGTAGTTCCTACACTACCAAAGGTACGGCTCACTTTAAATTTATATTATTTTTAACAACATCAGAAAAACATGTTTCAAATCAGTGAACACAAGTTTTGTAAACTACGCTCATGGTATTGCGAACGGTATCCCCAATTATACTGTTTTTGAGTAACACCAAGTATACAAGTCAGTGATATAGGGGTTTCTATAATAATATGATTTTTTTTAATATAACGAAGCGTTCAGCATAAGTGAACTAGTTCACTCATGCTGAACGCTTCGTTATATTAACTGGTTATTGTATTTGCCGATCTCATAAAATTGCGAACGGTATCCCCAATTATACTGTTTTTAAGTAACACTAAGTTTATAAGTCAGTGATGCAGTGGTTTCTATAATAAGATGATGTTTTTTTTAATATAACGAAGCGTTCAGCATGAGTGAACTAGTGTACTCATGCTGAACGCTTCGTTATATTAACTAGTTATTGTATTTGCCGATCTCATGAAATTGCGAACGGTATCCCCAATTATACTGTTTTTAAGTAACACTAAGTTTATAAGTCAGTGATGCAAAGGTTTCTATAATAATATGATGTTTTTTTTTAATATAATGAAGCGTTCAGCCTGAGTGAACTAATTCACTCATGCTGAACGCTTCGTTATATTAACTAGTTATTGTATTTGCCGATCTCATGAAATTGCGAACGGTATCCCCAATTATACTGTTTTTAAGTAACACTAAGTTTATAAGTCAGTGATGCAGGGGTTTGTATAATAATATGATGTTTTTTTGAAATAAAAAAAAAATAATAAAATAAATAAATATTAGGTTTATTGACAACACCATAGTATGTACAAGATCACACCTGAATAACACTTCTAAAACACATAAATTGCAGACAATACATCAAACACAGAAGCTGTCAAAAGGTCTGGGCTCATCTAATAGCATCCCCTCGGCCAAAATACACCCCACCAATATAGGGCGAACCCAGCCACGGGGACACCAGATGTTTTTCAGCCCACACCCTTAAACACGTAGAAACAGGAATATATACAAAAAAATAAACATAGAAAATAAATATAGTAGATGACAAAAAAGAAAAAAAGAAAAAAATACATTCAAGAAAGAATACACCAAAAGGTCCGGGATCATCCCACAAACATTCCCACGGCCGAGATACACCTCACCAATGTAGGGCGAGCCCGACCGCAAGGGCATCAGGGGGCTTCCATCCCACACCCCCGCATATCTAGATTAAAGAATAAATATAATAAAAAAGAAAAAAAAAACAAAAACGTATGGCAGAAAACAAAATAAAAAGTAAACCCACATATACCACCTCAGGTTAACTGTCAGCAAGAACGAGAAAAAAAAAAGAAGAGAAAAGCCTCAAAGGAGTTCAAATTTTACATAATGACAAATGGGAAGTAAGATAGTTGAGACAACATTGAAATAGTTAGGCAGTAATGCATTGAAATAGATAAGCAGTTTTAAAAGAATTAATGAGGAAATGACGCACAAACACGTATGCACAATCCTCGATTCACCACCAGCGAAAAGAGAGAAAAGAAAGAAAATAAGAAAAGAAAAGCAATGTTTTTAATGTAACGAAGCGTTCAGCATGAGTGAATTAGTTTACTCATGCTGAACGCTTCGTTATATTAACTAGTTATTGTATTTGCCGATCTCATGGTATTGCGAACGGTATCCGCAATTATACTGTTTTTAAGTAACACTAAGTTTATAAGTCAGTGATGCAGGGGTTTGTATAATAATATGATGTTTTTTTTTAATATAACGAAGCGTTCAGCCTGAGTGAACTATTGTAGTTCACTCATGCTGAACGCTTCGTTAGATTTTTTCTAAACTTTTATCAAACTTTAACACTCGTAATTATATTACTTAAAGTTTAGGCATTAAAACTGTTGAGGTTTAAATACATGGTAATTTGTTTACTCAAACATTGATTATTCCACTTTATATAACGGTATAACCCTACCGTTTTCAAGGTGTTCACATCATCATCAGGGAAGCATAAACAAGACTGTTGTTTGTGATTCCCAATGATGAGGTGGAGAACTGGAAACCGGTAGAGCTATATACCTTATTTGAATTTTTTTTTAATTTAGGTTTTCATTCATAATATTTCTTTCTGTGTGTATAGAGTAGATGAATTATGTGGGTAATTTTTTTTTGTATTTTCCAAACGGATTTTGATAGTTGTTAATTTTTTAGAATTCTACCATGTGCGGGATATAGCCCTAGGCGTTAGCCCGCTGTGTGCTTGTTTATATAGTTGTATGTTTATACCTCTTTTGGCTGTAGTGTTGTATGTATTATGTAATATTTTAATGTACGTGTATGTATCATGTTAATGTTTTAATGTACATGTTTATATCTTGTTAATGTTTTAATGTACGTGTATGTATCATGTTGATGTTTTAATGTACGTGTATGTATCACGTTAATGTTTTAATGTACGTGTATGCATCATGTTATTGTTTTAATGTACGTGTATTATCAAACCAAACAATATTCAAATATGATAAGATGATATTCCACAGCAGTATTTTAGTATCATATTTGATATATAGGAGTGAAACCTTGAGGCAAAAAAAATAAGGAAAGAAGTCGAATAAATGTTGTAGAATATGTTTATACCTCTTTTGGCTGTAGTTTTGCATGTATTGTGTTTATGTTTTAATGTACGTGTATGTATCATGTTAATGTTTTAATGTCCGTGTTTATATCTTGTTAATGTTTTAATGTACGTGTATGTATCATGTTGATGTTTTAATGTACGTGTATGTATCATGTTGATGTTTTAATGTACGTGTATGTATCATGTTATTGTTTTAATGTACGTGTATTATCAAACCAAACAGTATTCAAATATGATAAGATGATATTCCACAGCAGTATTTTAGTATCATATTTGATATATAGGAGTGAAACATTGAGGCAAAAAAAATCAGGAAAGAAGCCGAATAAATGTTGTAAAAATGCGTGTTTTGAGAAGAATACATGGAGTGACAATGTATGGAAGAAAACAGAATCAAATGGTTTGGGATATATGTGAAATAAGGTTGATGTATAAAGTAAGATAAAGAAGATCACTTTGAAATAAGTAGAGCGGATATAATATAAAGAGAAACAAAAAATAACTAATATGCAATACAAATGTGAGTTTTAGGTGGGAAACAGGACGACCAAGGAAAATGTGTATCGATCAAGTGACTGGTATTGTGAATACTGGAAATATAAATAAATTAAGAAACTGTGGTATATGAGAAAATGTGCAAATGTAAAGAGGTAGAGATGAGGTGAAATATTTGTTTCGATAAGACAATCTGGCGCTTTGTCCTCTTTGCCTATTCGTACAGGATAAAGGCGTGATAGTGTGTACAAATACATTGACATTAATAGAGTTTATTCTAAAAAAATGGACATAGTATAATATTTAAAGACAATTTCGTAAAGTTGTGAATGTAAAATTAACAAGCGCATTAATTTTAAGCACCCTTGTAATTTGAATTTGAAATTTTAAACACACAAAAACCAATTACACATGCAAATAGGCTGTTTGAATTTAACCCGAATATGGAAATAAGGAAATCAGCACTACTTTTACATCTTAATGTTCTCATAACATTACAAAAAAAACTCTAAAACAAGTTATTAAATATGTTATCTAAAATAGCATTTCATGTAACTATTATGAATTGTGACCCTTAATTTGAAATATGAATGAAATTCCATGTAACCATTAAAAATTGTAACACTTAATTTGAAATATTGTATGAATGACATTCCATGTAACTATTAAAAATTGGAACACTTAATTTGAAATATGAATGACATTCCATGTAACTATTTAAAATTGTAACACTTAATTTAAAATATGAATAATATTTCACGTAACTATTAAAAATCGCAACACTTAATTTTAAAATGTATGTAATGGGAAAAAAAAAATGGAGAGTTGAAACAAAGTTTTGATAATAAGTTTAGCATTAGTAAAATGCATTGATAACTTTTAAATTTGCCTAAATTTTCTTTAACTTTCTTATCAACCTTACTTATGGAATATATCCATCAAAGTTTTGATAATAAGTTTAGCATTAGTAAAATGCAGTGATAACTTTTAAATTTACCTAAATTTTCTTAAACTTTCTTATCAACCTTATTTAGGAAATATATCAATCAAAGTTTTGATAATAAGTTTAGCATTAGTAAAATGCATTGATAACTTTTAAATTTACCTTAATTTTCTTTTACTTTCTTATCAACCTTATTTATAGAATATAAAATGTAACCGCAAAAAATGAGATCCTATTTTGGAAAATGACAATCTCCCGATTTTTAAAGATTTTAGGATTAGTTTTCAAGGCATGTAAACCAAGCTAAAGAGAGCTGGAAGTGAAATAGGTTTTATAATAAATAAATTCAAAATTAAAAGAAAATATCCAAAAAAACTTTGATAGTTCTCAAAGAGAAAAAAAATACTCTAAATAATCTAAAGTGATGCAAAGAAAAAAAATGATTAACTGTTTTAACTAAAAATAAGTAAAAACTAGATTTAAATAATAATTCTTACAATTATTACAAGACATTATTTTGTGGCAGAGTAGACTCTCCTCAAAGACGTTCTAGCCAAGTCATTTTTTTATGCCAGAGCAGACTCTCCTCAAAGACGCTCTAGCTCGAGATTACAACCCACTATTATTAACACATTAAAAAAAACAGTTAATGGGTAATGATAGGAAGGTTTTAGCTGCGGTTATAAGATTAAGTTCTGTCCCCATCTACACATGTTTAGATAAACATTTTTGATAAAAATGAATGAATATTTCAACTGAATTTTCATCGAATGATGAATTAAAACATATCTACATTGCAAGTAGATATGTTACATGGTGCCTATCCGAAAGAGATAGACGAAGACTAGAGGCTTTTGAGATGTGGTCCTATAGAAGACTATTAGGAATTTCCTGGAGAGACCGCATCACAAATGAAGAGGTTCTCCAACGAATCGAAGGAGGAAGGCACCTGCTCAGGATCCTGTCCGAAAGGCGTGCAAGATGGATCGGTCATATAATACGACAAGAGGGCCTCTTGCATGCCATAATGGAGGGTATGACCGAGGGGACAAACTCTAGGGGACGCCCACGCCGAGAGTACCTGGAGGACCTGTTGGTGGACGTGCGCTGCTCAACATATACAGACTTAAAGAGAGCCGCACAGGACAGGGGGGAATGGAGGAGAAGAGTTCAAATTGCTGCAAACCAGTCTTAGGACTGCAACCACGGAAGGAAGGACATTGCAAGACAGAGAGTGTGCGCAGAAGGGGATCGAGGAAAGTAATAATTGTAATAAGAAAATTTATTCAGCTTTGCTGATAGAGCAGACACTTCTCAAGGGCGCTTCATTTCAGGATTCAAAGCAACTTTAATAATTAGATTAAAAGCATTGTAATTTGTTTTATAACACACTGTTTATTCCACTTTTTATAACGGTATAACCCTACCGGTTTCAAGGTTTTCATCTCATCATCAGAAGAGCACAAACAAGACTGAATTCTGTTCGAACTGGTGCCGAGATACACGCTTCTTACGGTTAAAATACTGATATGTAAGAATTTGGCATCATGGTAGAAAATGTGTGGTTTCCACGGTGACAATGATTAGCCATTTCAGAATAAATTAGAGGATTTGTTGAGGCGGATTTGTGTTCACAAAATCTCTTTTCGAAAAATCTTCCTGTTTTCACTATATATAAATGATCACAGTCAGCACATAAAAGTTTATACATACCATTATTGTTAAGTATTCCATTTTGGCATTTCCCATTAAATAAGAGTTTCCGGAGATTAAAATTTGTGTCAAAAGCTGGCTTTATGAGACTTGGATTTTTTTTTAGTTATTTCTTATGATATGTTTTTTTATAAATAGGACTTTGCTCCATTTATAGGTATGCTTATAGGTGTCGTTAAATATACGACATTTTATAAGTTTCTTTTTTGTGATATTTTTTAAAAGTGAATCAATGAGGCTTAACATATAGAGTAGCCATTGTTTGTAGCATTTTTTTTATGATTATTAATTCCTTTTTAAAATCCATTAAAAGTGTTACAAAGATTAAAATTAGATTAAATGTATTACAAAGATTAAAATTAGATTAAAAGTATTACAAAGATTAAAATTAGATTAAAAGTATTACAAATATTAAAATTAGATTAAATGTATTACAAAGATTAAAATTAGATTAAAAGTATTACAAAGATTAAAATTAGATTAAAAGTATAACAAATATTAAAATTAGATTAAAAGTATAACAAATATTAAAATTAGATTAAAAGTATAACAAATATTAAAATTAGATTAAAAGTATAACAAATATTAAAATTAGATTAAAAGTATAACAAATATTAAAATTAGATTAAAAGTATTCCAAAGTTATTATATATTATTTGAGTATAACAATAAAAAGGTGGTGACTGAAGTGCTTAAATCAAATACATCCTCGTATCTGCATATGTGTAGAAAATCATATTTGTTATGAAAACAACAAAAAATTTAGGAAGGGAAGACTAACAACAAAGAAACATTATTAGATCTACCGATATTTGATAGTTACATGTTTATACTTTACATAGAGTGGAGTGTGTAGTGTTTATATTTGATAATAAATTTTGATAAAACCTCCCAAAACGATTTATATTCTAATCCCCGTCAAAAGGGACTTGAATATGTAGCATACTCAAATACAACCCTTAACCTAAAACTTTAGAAACTGCACTAAAAATAGT
The DNA here is from genome assembly GCA_949825065.1 of Odontocerum albicorne. Taxonomy (NCBI): domain Eukaryota; kingdom Metazoa; phylum Arthropoda; class Insecta; order Trichoptera; family Odontoceridae; genus Odontocerum; species Odontocerum albicorne. The sequence continues at coordinate 5,127,730 of OX463838.1, forward strand.
AGCTACTCATATATATGAAACAGAAATATGGATTATGATTCGAGGAATAATATGAAGTTCTTAGATTTAAGAAAGGTTTTCAGGATAAAATTAAACTTACGTCAGGGAGTTACCTGAGGTATAAAATTAAATATTCATAGATCAGACCATAACATTATAAAGGCATAAGAAAGTTTAAGTTTGAAAAGCTAAAGCATTTCATTTGTCAAGAAAAAGTTTCTTATAAAGAGTGTTGATGGAGGCTGAATATAAAAGGCGAAAGATCATTGTGAAGGCTTTTAGAAATAATCACGAAAGCGTTAGTTTTCCAAGAATTGTGTGATCATCCCCCTATCATAAGTAAGGCTGTTAAGTGTTTTACAGTTGTAAAGACATGATCCATTTAGGAGAATTTAGTTTTAAATTTTATCTCAAAATTTCGTTACGACCTTCGAGGCCTTGAATGTAAAATGTCTGTTTTCTAATCGGAGAGTTTTAGGTTTCCATTCGAACCAAGATTTATTTAAAAACAATTCCAATTCCCTTATGATTTTATATGAACACGAGACATGTACGATTAGCTAAGTCATATGCCGAATTTGTTAATATCACATACTAGAAGAACTACAAAGATTTATTTGCAGTTCATCTTTTCTTGGTAAGTTTTATGCAGTTTTTTAACCAACATATGCAAACGCGAGGAAGTAACTAATCTAATGACCGCAGTCACTACCTTCCTATCCTAACACTATACTTATATTTATTTTGTAACATTTTTATTTTCTCAAAAATAATGAGTTTAAGTCCCAAGTTGGAGCGCCCTTTCGAAGAGTTTGCTCTATTAACGTGCTATGTAAATTTTCCTTTCATTGATATTATTTATATTAATACTATTTCAACACTGTTTATTCCATTTTAATAACAGTATAACCCTACTGGTTTCAAAGTTTTTCCCTCTTCATGAGGAAAGCACACACATGACTGAATTAAGTTTGAACATGAACATCGTGAACACAAATCCGTCTTTACGAATTGTCTAATTTATTCCAAAATGGCTATTCATTGTCACCGTGAAAATAACACGTTTTCTATCAACGATGTCAAATTCTTGCATATCAATAGTAACGGAAATAAATTAGAGATATTTAAGGCTCTAGATTTTTTTTTCTGGTGGGGCCTTTAAAGCTAAGGTTAAAATGTATTATTATATTAATTGATCGAAGTTCTTGCAGTGGTTCAATATATTAAAGTTAAATTAACTTAACTGAAGAATTAGTAGATTAAATGATTTTCATAACGCCACAAACATAATTCTTGACAAGTTTCATTAGTGAGCGACTAAATTTAAGTAGTATTATAGTTTCAACAAAGGTATTGAAGGTATTTGCTTTGTTAATATAATGAATGGACCCATAATTTTCCAAAAAAATATTTTTCCAGCATAAACTTGAAAAAGAAAAAAAATGTATAATTTTCTCGATGAGAATAATCACGCCTTCCTTTTTTATGGATGATGCCAAATTCTTGCACATCAATAAAAAAGAAAATAAATTAGACAGATAAATGTCCAAGTCAGTGCATTGGGATGAACATCTGGCAAACACTTATATTCCAAAGATCTCACCGTTCCTTGCTGAAGTTGTCTTATGGCTCCCTCCACCCACAATTCTCAAGTCGATTTTTTACCGTTAGAAACCTGTATGTCAGTACCAGTTTGAATAAAATTCAGCCTTTTTTGTACCATCCTGATAATGAGGTGAAAACCTTGAAACTAGTTGGGTTGTACCGTTATATGAAGTGTAATAAACAGTATTAGATTAACCTTTCCCTTTCTGTGCTAAAAAAATCCGCGCGTTCCGGTGCTGTGAATTCAATACACATCAATAAACATGTAAAAATGACCGATTTAAAATCGGAAAATTAACAATTTTCATAGCTAATCGCTTAAATTAATGAAATTTAATTACTGCAAACATAAAAAAAAACATCGGCCGACGTTCACAAAACGGGCGAAGAGACCAACTCAAACGAATTTCCGAGAGCTTCTGAAGCGAGCGAACTGAGATTCTATTTCTTGCGTTCCCATATACCGAAGTAAAGTGAGAGTGAGACATGAACAGCGTTGCTTCTTCACCCATAGTGGTTTTTTTAGAATTAATAAACCTGCGTCACACACTGGCACACGTTTGATTGTATTGGGGAATTTATTTCCGATTTTCACAAAATATCTCTGATGTGGCCGATAAGTGCTTATTATTATTACTATTATTTCTTCATTCAATGCGTAAATGTACGAGTATTACGGAGGAATACCTAAAATCTTAACCAAGTATTTATTATATTTATAGAAACATTAAAGTTTTTAGAAGCAATGTGTACTAGTTACACATCACAGGGAAGGAAAGGTTAAATAAATTACAATGTCTTTAAACCTCCACAGTGTTTACTGCCTTTACTATAAATAACATACAATATTATTTCGCTTAAAGTTTCAACATTCTTATAGTCGGTTGAAAAAGTTGTGTGCATTTCAAAATAAAAATAATAGAATATAATACTCGACATATAAATTATAAAATTATATATTTATTGACATTTTTAACCTTTCCTTCCCTGTGTTGGGTATCTTCTACACGTTGCTTCTAATAACCATCAATATCTCTATAAATATAATAAATACAAGGTTAAGATTTTAAGTATTCCTCCATAATATATTTACGCATTGATTTAAAAAATAATATTAATAATAATCAGAATTTATCGACTACATCGAGGTGTTTTGTAAAGATCGAAAACAAATTCGCATTTAAACGCTGCGAGTGCCTCGTCTTGACGATAGGTGAATAGTATGCGTGAAGCGCGACACTTTATTCGCATCTCACTCTTGCATACTAGACTGAATTGCGAGGAGCTGAATTGTCTCAACGTCGCAAGCATAAGCGTAAGCGCCGGGGTATGCGACTGACGTTCCGCGCCACTAGTAGCTTCTAAGCTTGCAAATAGATTAGACGTACGCCCGTTCCGTGAGCGTTGCCAGATGGTTTTTTAATGTTTTCAGCAAATAAATCTCAATTATTATAATTTTTAACTTCAATTATAATTAATTAAGGGGATTATCTATGAATGTTCTTATTTTTCCGATTTAAAATCGCTAATTTTTTATTGCGTACTCACTACCCAACACCGGAGCATGCGTATTATTTTTATCACCGTAAGGGAAGGGTTAAAGAAGATACCTTTTAATTATACAATAAAATGCTGCTGAATAAATGCCACGAAGCGCCCGTTCTAAAATATTTGGGGATTAGCTTAAGTCTAAGAAAAAAATAGTTCGGTAATCGAAACTAATTCAATATTTTAAACATATACGTACTTTTTTCGTTCAAACACTAGAAACTACAAAGCTATTCTTTTCAATATTTAAAATGAAATATTATACAAACTGGTTGAATATTTATTGAACGGTATTATACTTAAGATCGCCTTTGCGAAAACGATGCGAGGAAAACAAAAGTTTAAAAAGGGTTCTTTATGGAACCTGAAGGATCGTCGCATGAGTATCTTTTAGGTTTGCATTCACTTACATTATTAAGTTTGAAGACTTTTCATGAGATAAGTTCAGATAACTTTGAGAGAATATTACAAAAAGAACCAAACTTCAACCCAAATATTTCAAAATTTTCAAGCCTTTCAAAGTTAAAACCTGAGTGGCATAGTTTTGTTTATTTAGTCAATATATTTATTTCTTTTATTTTTTTTTATAAATTATTTATAGAGCATGGACGCATTTGTAAAGATAATGACGAATAAAATAATAAGTATTTAATTTTCAAATACATTTACATTATTAAGCCATGTCATTTGCAGGATAGACAGGAAAAACATATTTCCATTTTTTTCTATTCAAGCACACAACTTTTGCCTTCTCAACACTCATACATCTCGTCATACAAAATTTACTAAAAATATTGATGTTACCAGCCTCATAATTCGTATATTACTTTTATTTTATTTAAATTCAATGTACCGTCTTTTATCGACCATTCAAAAATGTTACAAAATTAATACACAAATTATAATTTTGAGTGCGCATGAATATACGAGGCATATCCAGAAAATAAGTGTACTGAATTTTTGCAGGTTACAATTTTTTTTATTTAAACAAAAAAAATACGTGGTTACCGTAGTACATATGTAAGCTATTTTTCGACATAGTCGCCATTCCTCTCAATGCAGGTGGTGAAGCGGGGTATCAACTTTTTGATGCCTACCTCGAAGTAGTTTCCCGCCAGCCCCTCCGTCCACTTCTCCACCTCCTCCTTAACCTCCTCGTTGGTTGAAAACCTTTTTCCACCCATGTGCAGCTTCAAAGAGGTAAAGAGATAGTAATCTGAAGGTGCTAGGTCAGGGAAATGCGCGGAGTGGTTCAGGACATCCCATTTAAACAAGGCGAGCAGTTTCTTCGTGGCGTTGGCCGTGTGTGGTCTGGCATTGTCGTGCAGCAGGCAGACTCCCTTTGTCAGCATGCATCTCCTCTTGTTCTGAATCACCCTCCGCAATTTTTTTAGGGTCTCACAGTATCTTGCAGAGTTGATGGTCTCCCCTTGAGGCATATATTCAATTAAAATTATGCCTTGACAATCCCAAAACACGGATGCCATGATTTTCTTGGCTGAAATTGTGGTTTTGAACTTTTTGGCGGAGGGTGAAGAGGTGTGACGCCACTATTGAGAATGCCTTTTGGTTTCAGGCGTGTAGTGTGCAACCCAAGTTTCATCTCCAGTAACGATGGAGCGGAGAAATTCATCTCCATGGAGTTTGCAGCGCCTCAAAAACTCTTGCCCGGCATTATTTATTTCGCACTTGGCGGGAGATTGGATTGACATTTTTCACGAAACGTGTTGTCGCGTCGACACTTCTCAACGTACTGACCTCGAACCGGTCTCGTTGCGGAGGGGAAGGGTCAGGATACACGGAAGTGTAGTCAACATGTCGAAAATAAAATCCATCCGGTCGTGAGAGCCTCAGTACACTTACTTTCTGGATACGCCTAGTACATACAATTTGTCACAACATTATAAACATTTAAATGGATCAAATACGAAAAATATCAGGATGTAGTACGCACATTTATATTACATACCATACATAAAAAACAAACCTAAGACAGGTCAAGGCTCAGGTAATCAAAGGTACAAACATACAAAAATAATTCTGAGATAGTAAGAACAAAAATACACAAACGTATGCGCACGTATTTATAATACAAAAAAAAATTAATTTCAATATATTTACAGAGCTTAAAAAATATGAAACTTGAAAGAAACATAGTCTACGAAAAGAAAAAAATATGTTGAGAAAATTTCACAAAATATTCTTAACTCCAACTAGTTACGGTCAAATTATAAAAATTAAAAGGAAAGCTGAAACGAAAAGTTAAATGCTTAGATGCCGGGTGTTGGGAATGGCTTTCCACTCTAATCCACCCTATTTACTCAATGACCGCCCGTAAAAGTAAACGATACAATTTTATATGACCAGACCTTTAACAATACTGCTGTGGGAAGTTTATCCACTTTCACTTAGAGGATTTTCTTCAAGTGTTTCAAAAGGTTTCTAAAAAAAATTCTATAGTTTCTTTGTCTTTTTTTATGTATTCAAACCCCATATTTTGTGAGATCAGTTGGATTCCTACGACACAAATAAAAAAAAAATTGTCAGTATTTTATTGCATTACATTTTTAGTGTATACATTACAGCTTTAAGGGCTTATTTCCATGTGGCAATATGCTCCCATTAACTAGAAAAATGTTGAAAATGTCTTAAGGTTGGAAGTCTTTTGAAAATAAATTGGGTTTCTACGACAATTGAACCTCGTAACCCTAGATCTTAAAGACAAGCATCCTATTAACTCGACTACTGAGATCGTCACTGATGGGAATATTGCAACACAACACATGACTTATTTTTACAGAATAAAATCATTTTTTTTTACAATTGACAATTTTGTATATCTAACTTAACCTAACCCAACGTCACATCCTCGCTCGGAACGGGAAGTTCTATGAAAGTCTAGAGCAATCCTATTATCGCTGCCCCGGGGGTTTACGAGAGTAAGTCCAACCTACCTTTCCTTTATATCACCGGCTTACAAAGCATCATCTGTTGCCTGACTAATCCACCTACAGTATTAACACGGAGGGCCAAGGTCTGAGAGATTGTAATGAGATGCAAGTAGCCTAAACGAGAAGACAAGTATGGTGCATACATAAATTAAAATAATTAGTTTTAAGAATTGTTATCTAGTTAGTGTGTATCATAGATGTTAACCATTTATAAGAAATTAAATATTAGGATTGGTAAAATATAAATTACATCTAGGAAATTAATATAAAGTTAGCTTTTAGTTATAATATATAAGTTAGATTAGTTCTTTAGTATTAAAGTAATACGTTTGTACATGGGTATTACAGCATTTGGCAAATGTATGTATTATAGTTTACTTTATCAAATAAAAATTACATGTAGGAAATTAATATAAAATTAGCTTTTAGTAATACTATATAAATTAGATTACTTATTTAGTATAAAAGTAATTCATTTGTATATAGGGGTATTATAACATTTGGCAAATATATGTATTAAAGATTACTTTATCAAATAAAAATTACACGTAGAAAATTAATATAAAATTCGTTTTTAGTAATAACATATAAATTAGATTATTTATTTAGTATTAAAATAATACATTTGTACATGGGTATTATAGCATTTAGAAAATATATGTATTATAAATTACTTTATCAAATAAAAATTACATGTAGGAAATTAATATAAAATTAGCTTTTAGTAATACTATATTAATTAGATTCGTTATTTAGTATGAAATTAATATATTTTCATGGGTATTATAGCATTTGGCAAATGTATGTATTATAGATTACTTTATCAAATGAAAATTACATGTAGGAAATTAATATAAAATTAGCTTTCAGTAATACTATATTAATTAGATTACTTATTTAGTATGAAATTAATATATTTTCATGGGTATTATAGCATTTGGCAAATGTATGTATTATAGATTACTTTATCAAATAAAAATTACAATACATGTAGGAAATTAATATAAAATTAGCTTTTAGTAATACTATATTAATTAGATTACTTATTTAGTATGAAATTAATATATTTTCATGGGTATTATAGCATTTGGCAAATGTATGTATTATAGATTACTTTATCAAATAAAAATTACACGTAGAAAATTAATATAAAATTAGTTTTTAGTAATAACATATTAATTAGATTATGTATTTAGTATTAAAGTAATACATTTGTACATGGGTATTATAGCATTTAGAAAATATATGTATTATAAATTACTTTATCAAATAAAAATTACATGTAGGAAATTAATGTAAAATTAGCTTTTAGTAATACTATATTAATTAGATTACTTATTTAGTATGAAATTAATATATTTTCATGGATATTATAGCATTTGGCAAATGAATGTATTATAGATTACTTTATCAAATAAAAATTACATGTAGGAAATTAATATAAAATTAACTTTTAGTAATAACATATTAAGTAGATTATTTATTTAGTATTAAATTAATATATTTGTTTATTGGTATTTTAACATTTGGTAAATATATGTATTATAGATTACTTGATCAAATAAAAATTACACGTAGAAAATTAAAATAAAATTAGCTTTTAGTAATTATATTTGTACATGGGTATTATATCATTTGGCAAATGTATGTATTATAGATTACTTTATCAAATAAAAATTACATGTAGGAAATAAATATAAAATTAGCTTTTAGTAATAACATATTAAGTAGATTATTTATTTAGTATTAAATTAATATATTTGTTTATTTGTATTTTAACATTTGGTAAATATATGTATTATAGATTACTTGATCAAATAAAAATTACACGTAGAAAATTAAAATAAAATTAGCTTCTAGTAATAATAAAGCATTCTTCAAAATAACTACAGTATGAAGATAAATAAAGACAAAACAAAGCTGCTGACTGTAGGCCGAGCGCAGCACCAGATGAGAATAGTGATGTCGGGTAAACCACTAAGGAACACCAAGGAGTTTGTCTACCTCGGGAGCAAAATAACATGGAACGGTCGGTCCAAGAGCGAGGTCGACAGCCGTATACATCAGGCTAGACTTGCATTTAATAAAAGGTTGAAAATAATAGAATCAAATAATATAGACCTAAAACTGAGAATACTCCTCATCAAGACCTATGTATGGAGTATCTTGATGTACGGCTGCGAGACATGGTGCCTATCCGAAAGAGATAGACGAAGACTAGAGGCTTTTGAGATGTGGTCCTATAGAAGACTATTAGGAATTTCCTGGAGAGACCGCATCACAAATGAAGAGGTTCTCCAACGAATCGAAGGAGGAAGGCACCTGCTCAGGATCCTGTCCGAAAGGCGTGCAAGATGGATCGGTCATATAATACGACAAGAGGGCCTCTTGCATGCCATAATGGAGGGTATGACCGAGGGGACAAACTCTAGGGGACGCCCACGCCAAGAGTACCTGGAGGACCTGTTGGTGGACGTGCGCTGCTCAATATATACAGACTTAAAAAGAGCCGCACAGGACAGGGGGGAATGGAGGAGAAGAGTTCAAATTGCTGCAAACCAGTCTTAGGACTGCAACCACGGAAGAAGATTATTTATTTAGTATTAAAGTTATATATTTGTACATGGGTATTATATCATTTGGCAAATGTATTTACAATATTATTGATTACTTTATCAAATAAAAATTACGTGTAGAAAATTAAAATAAAATTAGCTTTTAGTATAAATTAGATTAGTTATTTCGTATTAAAGTAATACATTTGTACATGTGTATTATAGCATTTGGAAGATGTGTGTGTGTATTGTATTATAAATTACTTTATCAAATAAAAATTGTATGTAGGAAATTAATACATAATAAGCTTTTAGTAAGAACTGTTAGGACTATATTTGTTAAATTGCATACTTCACGTCCTCGAAATTGTTAATTCGCGACATATCATAATTTATGAAACTTGTGGTGTTGAGACCATGTGCTTGCCTTGAAAATGGGAAGATTAAAATATTATGAAATACTTGAATATTTTAAAATACTAAAGACAATAGTGTGTTTGTACCGAGGACAGCCAGACTAGTTTTCTTCGTGTATCGCAGAAGTCCAGGACGCCATCTTAATTACGGGTGAATATTATTCCTCCTATTTTTAATGTGAATTTCATCGCCACGCTAAATACCCACCGAGTAAAAATAATTTTAAATTGTTATTGAAATCTTCCTTGCCAAATACAACACATTTCTTCTTGCCAGTTTTAAACTTTTTTTTCTCGACATTCGTCGAGTTTTTTTTATATATTCTTTTTTTCTTTTTTTCTTTTTTTTTACAATATAATAAACTGTTTCATTCAAAATCATACTTGTTTAATTGTGTCGCCTGTCCCTGCGAGAGTTGAAAGAGAGTTATTCAGAGTTAAGGAACCCAACGAATCCCAGAGATCTAAAGAGCTCTTGTCTCTTAAGAAGCCGGCGGAGCTGAACGGAATATGTCACCTCTCATATGTTGGTAATGTTTTATAACTAATTTATGTATTTTTTTTGTGTACAACTTAATATTGTTTAAATAGGAAAAAGGCGTGACAGAACATATAAATTAGATAAGTTCTTTAGTACTAAAGTAATACATTTGTCTAGGTCTTTGGCAAATACATGTTTTATAGATTACTCTATCAAATAAAAATGACATGCAGGAAATTAATTTAAAATTAGCTTTCAGTAATAATATATAAATTAGATTAGTTCTTTAGTACTAAAGGTATACATTTGTATACGAGTATAGCCTTTGGCAAATGTATGTATTTATTTAATAAAAATTTGATAAATACATACATTTGCCTTGACCTGTCTTAGGTTTGTTTTTTTTTTATGTATGGTATGTAATATAAATATGCCTACTACATTCTGATATTTTTCGTATTTGATCCATGTAAATGTTTATAATGTTGTGACAAGTTGTATGTATATTCATGCGAACTCAAAATTCTAATTTGTGTATTAATTTTGTAACATTTTTGAATGGTTGATAAAAGACGGAGCATTGAAATTAAATTAAGTAAAAGTAATAGATAAATTATAAGGTTGGTAACATAAATATTTTTACATAGAGTTTATAAAATTAAAATAAAACGTAGGAAATTAATACAAAATTAGCTATAAGTTGTAATATATAAATTCGATTAGTTCTTCAGTACTAAAGTTATACATCTCTTACCCGTTCATTGTTTATTAAATCATATATTACATTGTAATACCAAATATTAATTCAACTTCTATCACTCTTCTATATTATTCAAGTTTGTCTTCCTTCAAACATCAAAGTGGTACTAAAACATCACCGTGTACTAAGAATACAGTGATATTTTAATGCCCAACTGTATACTCAGCTAGAAATTGTTTATAAAATACGTGACCTAAAACCTGCAATTTGATGTCTTATTTCAGTATCATAAAATATACTATGTGTTAAACAAACACACAAACACTGGTAGCACGACATGAAAAATGTTTGTTTGATAGCTTACAATGTCTATTGGCACAATGTATTATATAACTGCGCCACAATTTTTATGAACGAGCAATGCGAGTAAATAACCATATTTTTACATCAAAAGACAATCTGTTGATACTTTGAGTAAGCATCATTGTTATCACTCTGCTTTAATTTTAACGTGATTTATATTTAAGACTATAGTTCGGAAATTCTAGGATGAGTCCTGTGACAGCTCACAAATTTGTCACAATACAACCTAATGTAATGTACGAGCATTTACGTAAATAACTTGCTATTTATTAGAATTGAGGCTTATATTAAAGTTGATAAAATAATTTAATTACTGAACATCGTAACAAGGTTGTATTGGGGCAAATTTGTAAGCTGTCACAGGACTCATCCTAGAATTTCCGAACTATAGTATTAAAATCAAAAGCAGAAAAAAATATTCCAGTGTTAAATTGTATTTTTTAATACATATTTTGGAATGGATATATGGTTTTATACTTTTTTCGCATTGATCAAATAATATGGGGAAAAATATATGTGCAGCAATTTCTTTGTATCCGACACACAATGCGGTCGACGTGGCCTTTGTTGATTTATCGTGAAAGGTAAATATTACATCAGCAATATGATGCAGGCTTTGAAACGCTGATAATGACTCCATTCGTTCTTTGGGGAGGGTGGGATATTCAAAGTTCTTTAAAATTGTTCCAAAGATGTGGGTTACTAAAAAAAAATATATGCCTCGTTTTGTACATCTTGGAAAATGATTGTTTTCACTTTCACGAACAGAATTAGTTTGTTTAATCAAATTTTACTTGTTTTGAATTGTATCAACAGGGTGGTGTATTGTTACAGGGTTTTTACGGTTACTTGTCTTGTGGCGTGGAATGGTATGCTTCTAAGTATTGAATATATAGGTGTCTTATGCAGCTTCAGGAAGAATTTATTGACAACCCTTTTAAGGATGAATTATCAAAATTTATAATTTTCCATGAATATTAGCCGATATGATGACACGTTTGTTTGAATATTTAACATGACATCTCCACATAATATAGTTATAGTCGATCGATTTTTTTAATTAATTACTACGAGTAAAATTATGCAAAGGAATAAGCAATTGTGGATTAGAGAAATGTGTTGTCAGTGAAAAGAGAGTAACGCGAATTTAATACAAGATACATTGAGTGCTGAGAGCAGAGTGAACTCACTTTGAGCATAGACAAAAATTCGATGCAACTCCCGGTGAGCGCGTTCAGCCCGTCCGTGTGAGTGCCTAAGTGCGCTTGGGTCACGGGTAAGCACTACTGCGGTTCAAGCACATGACCGTGCTCTAATCAATGCATAGCTTTAGGAGGCTTGGTTCAGGCATTCGACATTTCTACCCTAGTCATTAACGTATTTCAGTCGTATTATTTAAAGAACCCCTGTTTCCTGTTGAGTTTGATAGATTTATTCTTAACAGATTTCATTGTTTCATAAAATAAAAATTACTCTGTTTCTAGGCCACATTATTGTCACACCTTTTCCTAGTTTTTAGAATAATATAATGTACACATTTAAATACGTAAATCAATTATAATACATTACAATCTTACCAGGTGTGACGCCTGCTCTGCTCAGCCGGGTGAAAAGGAACAAATCCTCTTTGATCTCAGGAGTTCGTAGGGTTATTGGTACTGAGTAACTCTCTCTCAATTATTTTACCGGGACAAAGGGCACAATCAAAAGAGATATAATTTTAAATACAAAAAATTTATTATATAAATGGATTAATTAAAAAAAAAACCTTGAACGTATCTCAAGGAAAAAAAAGTTTTAGGTTCGGTTCCCGAATCAATGGCTCGTAGATTGTGTTGTGAATTCTAACAAGGGGGTTTACAATAGCAAATTTGAATTTAAGTAAAGCCAGGGCACAAGGTCCTGTCACGAAATCCAGCATTAAATACAAGGAAATAATATTCACCCAAAATTGAAGATGTCGTCTTGAAGCGTTTGTGATACGGCAGAGAAATGCAGCTATGAATACGGGTAGTATTCCGTGTCAGCAGCGTTGAAGCAACGTCCGTCCAGCACCAAGTCTCGAATAGAAAAGGAAGCTGGAGAGCTATTGTTTCCCCTTTGAAAGAAAATCGCGAGAGAGAGAGGACAATTATTTCTATCTCTCTTACCAATACGAGTGGCGCCAATCGTGAACAAAAATTGCACTTTACCATGTCGTCATTGAAAGATCCAGAAAAACAACATGTGAGTCATCGGTCTGGCCACGCGGTTTATAACACATGACATATCGGGAATTTACAATATCGAGGACGTGAACTAAGCAATTTATCAAATATAGTCCTCACATTATTTATACTGTTTTTTTTTTGTAATTATAAAACATAATATCACTGTACTTACATAACATTGAAATTGTGCTTATGAATCGATTTAAAATTCAGACCCTTTTTCATGAAAAATTTATTGTTTAACTAGCACATAGAAGTTAACTCACATACTCGTATTAGATTGGAACAATCTTGGGATGATAATAGTAACACAATAGAGCCTTTAAAAATATACACATCTCCTGAATCGTATTACATTGCCTTTAGAATAAACAGCAATTTATATTATTATATCCTTTAAATTTATTTCATGAAAAGGATAATTAAATTAAATGTTTAGAAATTTTAACGGAGAAACTGAAACTGAAAAGAATACTAAATTTTAATTAATATTTTCTTTTGTTCACAATAATTTTCATACTTGATTTAATATGTTTTTTTTTTCCTTTCAACTTGAATCTTAGAAACGTGACTTTACAACAAAGATTCATTTCCCACAGCATTACATTATTTTTGAAAAATCACGACAGTTTCGCAGCAAAAATCCAATAATGTCACTACTAAATATTTCAGTACTAAGCGAACTGTAAAATGGAGAAATATTACAGGCTCTCTCATAAAGAAAGGTATTTTGATCGCTTTCCACGGTACAAACATTAACGCTAACGGTTTGCCTCCAGTAACTTTATCGTTTATTGGCAACCCCGATAACGCGCGGCATTGATAGGTGGTTGAAAAGGGACCGGGCATGGGAATGTGACCCGAATAAACACGTGTATTTTAGAATGTACACACAAGGGGACGTCGATGTTTATTTTACCGACCGTAATTATTAAAGCGGAAACACAGAGGTAAATACTGATAAAAAAGAAACGCTCATGATCAGTGATCATAAATAAAATCATGACACGTTTCTAATGTAAAAAGTTCTATATTTCATACATATAATTGAAAGCTAAAAAAAAATCATTAATGTGTTTTTATTTCAAGGGTTGAATGGCTTTTTTTTTATACAAGGGTTCAAAATAACAAGAGATATCATTTAACATTGATATGAAAGCAGTATTATACAATAAAAAAAAAAACAGAAAAAGTTAAACAATAAAAGTAGAAAGTCATCCCGTCAAGAACAAATTTTCACTTTAATATGCATGAGGTGCATAGCCGCGCGGTAACGCACTGGATTTTCGTGCGGAAGGTCGTCGGTTCGAACCCCGCACTGTGCTACTCCCTTCGAACGACACAGGCACTTTATGCGCCTAGTGTTCGAGGATATAAGGGTACCACCTATGACTTCAGTCATAGCTATTCTTTAAAAAAAAATATGCCATTTTATGACCGAAATCCCTCTAGCAGTGCTTTCATTCATTGCAATATACTATAAAACGACCTTCTAAAGCCTCTTTGATTGTACTGCCTTATTACAAAAAAATGTTTGTCTAATTTTCACTTAAGGCCTTACGAACCTCTTTTGTATTATATCGTTTCATATTACACATTCGCTGTATACATGAAAATTAAGAGGGTTTAATATCATCTGGTTATAGCATCCAATGAACCAGAAATATGTTAAAGGGGTATGAAATCAACACCAGACAAGAACCCTTTAAAAAAAATGGGTACCAACAGGAATTCGAACCGTAAACTCGGAGTGCTGTCACGGTGGTCGAGATTAACAGCTGCTAGAAATGATCCTAAACTTACATGCAGTTTTTCAAATTATCCGTAAATTTATAAAAAGTGAGCTTATATTTATTTATTTCTTCAACAGTTTTAACTGATCTCGAAATAACAAATTTATGATGCAATCAACCAATGAAATTAATTATGACAAAAATATGTATTGCATACTGTATACTTTTGTGTTAATTTTTATTCTTGTGATTGTGTGCGGTATACTATGGGATGAACATTTTTGGTTTTATTTTGGGTTCATTTTTGGTTTTACTTTTGTTTTTATTCTTATGATTGTGTGCGGTATATTATGGGATGAACATTTTTGGTTTTATTTTTGTTTCATTTTGGGTTAATTTTTGGTTTTACTTTTGTTTTTATTCTTATAATTGTGTGCGGTATATTATGGGATTAACATTTTTGGTTTTATTTTTGTTTCATTTTGGGTTCATTTTTGGTTCTACTTTTGTTTTTATTCTTATGATTGTGTGCGGTATATTATGGGATGAACATTTTTGGTTTTATTTTTGTTTCATTTTGGGTTAATTTTTGGTTCTACTTTTGTTTTTATTCTTATGATTGTGTGCGGTATATTATGAAATGAACACTTTTGGTATTTCTGGAGTGATGATGTGTGAAGAGTTTGATTTCGCATGATGTTTCCATTTGTAATTGAGTGTCACTGTTTGTCAGGTTGATGAGAATGTGCAACGGGGTTTTGTTTTTGTGTAATCAAAAATCGAAAAGAAGTATCGATTTATTTTTTCATGCTAAATATCCTCAGTGAGATACAGGCAAAAGCCTAGTTAACTGAGGATACGACAAATGAAAGGCGACAAACCCAGGTCCATTAAAATAATGTATGCCCAAATTAAATTACCTGTTGTTTTTTTAGCAAATTATGTATATTTCTTGTCATGTGTAATAATAAATTAAAAAAAATAAAAAATAAATAAAAAATACAATAGAATACAGCATTATGCCTAGCGGACTGTGTAATATTTCAACAACCTTTACTTTTTTATATGGCCTGTTTTCAAAAAGTCAAACCCATTTTATTTTCGTCTTTCACCCGAAATCGAACTAGAAACTCTAAGTTCGAAAGACAAGCGTTCTACCAAGTGGGTCACGAAGGTTTAACAGGAATTAATATATTTGATCGATGAAATGACCTCTATATTGTTGAGACTGGTAATCAAAATTAAATGTATTTATTTTATATTTGATACAAGTTAAACCCAATGCATCATGTGTAAAATAAATAAAAACCTAAGTTGGCACTTTAGGGACTTGTGTTTCGCATAGAAAGATGAGGTTGTTTGAATAAAAGTCGTCGAGATCGAAATAAGTAAAAAGAGAAAGTTAATTGTAAGCGTCTGTATTTATAATGTATAGAACGGCGCAGAACATGTCGCTGTCTCTCTTCGCCGGACACATGGTTATTGTGGCGTGTCTATATACATTTCATACTACGGTCTTACCAGTCTGGTACTCCTTGCAGGAGAGGCAAGAGATATATCGGTGTCTCGCTCTCGCTTTTTGCTACTAGTGAGTTCAATGACCGCGCGGGCGACCTTCGCCTGGCGCCGCCTGGCACTGTCCACAAGCGAGTTCAATGACCGCGCGGACAAGGGTCGCCTTGGTGGGTTCAGTTACCGCACGCATGGTCGCTACAGCACCATAATGCAATTGTGGACTATCTTTTTAGAAGGTTTTGATATTCTCCGATTCGAGTATATATATTTTAGTTCCCCATCAAGTTTATTGTTTAATATTCTCATGCAAAATTCCACTCAGTTTAAGCCATAACCTCTGATAAAATGATATTTGTTGGTTAAATAGAATCATGTGAACATTTTATTCTCTCGTTTATAATAAGCAAATATCTGACAAGATCATATTAATTCAAATCTGAAAGATATATTTAATGACTTGGATATATTTTGTTTCAAAGATAAAAGAAAAGCCAGGAAAAAATACAGCTAAATAAAGACAACATGGGGATGAAAATAAATCACATACTAATCACCTAAGGGGAAAAACGTTTTATTCGTTATAACGAGAATTCCTCCTGGTTGCTTGAAAAACTGGGTCATTCCTTTGCATTTTTCATACTGTTTCTTTGTACCTTATCTTTCGTTCGTGTCTTCTTGTGACATCTTTAATCTTCGTCCGAGTTTCTTCTTTGATAATAATGCCTTTCAAAGAAATTGTCTCAAAAAGTTAGAAACACTTTGAAATTAGATATTCTTTTATTAAAAAAAAATACAAAATTTTAGTACATAAAATAACAATAACCTCTGTTTTTTAATTAGTAAGCCGCTTGTTTTTCACCCAACGGGTACGGTACCAATCAAAAGGAGTACCAGACTGGTAAGTATAACTGAATAAGTTATTTTTGCCTTTTTATTTGCAGTAGTTTTGCCGGCTGGTGAGATGACGAACTACAAATTATATACGAGTATTTACTAAGTCTCAATTATTATGATCGAACTTAATATTGTTTCCAAATATCGTTACCCAGCTGCGCACGTTACCATTTACTTCATGTTCTAACGATATACGTGGCCTAGTTGGTAAGACGCTTAAATCCTACTCAGAGATTTCGGGTTTAGTTCTCGATTGTTATAAAATTAAAATAAAAGAAAGGTTCGCGGTCTTATAAAAGTTTGTCTGACGACAAACTCGCATACGCCGAGTACATGTGTGTGTAACCATGAACTCCACACCTACTTCAATGATTCTACACCCGAAAGCTTCAACACTTGAATTCGTCTCCCAGCCACGTTCTCCAATAAATCGAATCACCAATACCTATGAAAGAAAAAAAAACCTGAGGAGTTTAACGTGTTCCTCGCGGGAAGCACAAACGCCTGTGATCTAACGACAATCCAAGTTTCAAATCACAAATACTTAAAAAGAATGACACAAAACCGGAATGAAAATGGAAATAAAATTTAAAATAATCTTTATTCTAGCGACATCTTTGAAAACCTTGTCAAATAATATATTAGTTTATGAGATATTTTTGAATAAACAGAGCGCCGATTTTTTTTAGTTTCTCAATATTTCCAGCTATTGCGTCACATGTAACGACCTGTCGCGTGGATCGAGTCCTACGATGAGTCTCTCTTACGTAAATAAACATTACTAGTGCTATATGTATTTGATTGGGTGAGTGTAATGAATCATATTGCTTTGATCGTAGCATTCCTTTGTTTATTTTATGTAATGTTTAGTTTATCTCCTTTATTTAATGAGTCTCCTTAAGAGTAATGAGTGTTATTTATTATCAGAAAATTACTAATGTTTGTGTCATGTTTGCTTGGTGTTGTAATCAAATATCAGTGGTTCTTAACAAAATACGCGTTTAAACTTAGAAATTAAAAAAACGCCGAAATTGTGCCACGCACAGGATTCGTGGAATTTGTTTTTTAACGCGGTGAACAGATTAATACGAATAATGAAATTTGAAAGATATCTTGACATTTTTTGAAATCTATACCATATGATATATGGAGACTTTAAAAACAAATCTTGGTTAAAATACACCTAAACTTAAGTTAAAAAATTAAAAGTTGGATTGAATTATTTACTATTCTTCTTCGTCATGTCCCGTGTCCTGACATTAGCGATCATTTTTCAGAAAATATCTCTACTTTTGAAAGCACGGAACGGTTCCTCAACTGGATACCTGACATTCGCGAACGTTGTGTAACCATGACATACACCTTCTACCAATTCAGCGTGGACCCTCATTTTTTTCCCATCAATTAAAATTTTAGGAAGTGACATTTTTCTTCTCTCAATATATGCCATTTAAGAGTTCACGTCTAACACCTCTTGACATTTCAGTATTTCACCCTTGTGTTTAAGATACAATGAAATCAATAAATTCTGAATATTCTCCGATGCATTCCCTTTACAAATGCTTCAAGCTTATAAAATTTCTAGTTTTCATGGTTTATATCTTTAAACTATAAAATAAAATGGAATATGCGTTGCCAACGATTAAGTTTAAGGTTCAAGTTATGACAGAAAACATCTCATCTTGAGAAATCCTGCACGGACAATTGAAATTTGACATCTAAATTTGGATGGTTTACAAGTATTTTTTTTACACATTGTTATCATATGCACCAAGTCTTACGTTAGATGCATAAAATTGTAGAAAAAGATTTTCATAAATAATTTTTAATCTGTGATATTGAACATTTCATGACATACACCAAATAAATATCATATGAATTCCATCACCGAAATATTTCACATGGTGAAAATGAATATGCGGAGCAAAGATAAAAAAATGAAGCTATATGGAAAACAAACAAAGTAAGATAGTTTCAACTGGGTACCTAGGCTATAAGTTTGAACTTTTTAAAGTAAAATTTGCAACAAGAGTTAAGAATGGTGACGCATTGAAAGGACAATCAGTAAGGCTGCAACTAATCGGGTATTTTTATGATCAAACTTGTAAAGCCGAGGCCACATCAAAGTGCTTCGTTAGGTTCGGAAATTCTAGGATAAGTCCTGTGACAGCTCACAAATTTGCCCCAATATAACCTTGTAACGATGTTCAGTAATTTTAATTATTTTATCAAATTTAATATTAGTCTCAATTCTAGTAAATTGTAAGTTATTTAGGTAAATACATTACATAAAGTTGTATTGGGGCCAATTTGTGGGCTGTCACAGCACTCATCCTAGAATTTCCAAATTATAAGCGATTTCATGTACGGCCACACCAAAGTGCTACACACAAATTCATTTGACAGTTGGGAGCGGTTGAGTCAACACACGATGCCACTGTCAAAACTAACTAATTTCATTACAACTTACTATCTTTATTTACTTCATGTGCCACTTCATTCCAAAGTGATTTTATTACAGGTACATTTTTGTATAATTTGCTCGATGTGTTCCACAATGGTTCCCTCTTATGCACAGCTGTTATTAAAACTTCTACCCTCTTGTTAACTCACGGTGACACAATAAAATTACACAATACGTCTGTTTGCTAGGAGATTCACTCGGTGACTAATCATAATGTAGCGTGGCGCGAAGCGTGCAGTGTGGCCATTGCGATAGTATGCGGTGCGTTGTTTTGCTAGAATATGTCACCCAGCTCACAGCGTAGCTCTAAGCATCAACCTACCTATGTGGCCGAGGCCTTCAACAGCAGCCACTACTAAAGCACAATACTCTCTAATTATTAATACATGAAAATTAAGAGGGTTTAATATCTCTCTAATACTATCTAATTATTTATTTTAAGAAACATATAATATTTAAAATAAATAAAATTAAAAGAAAAACCTTTTGTTTAAGTGGTAAAAAAGATTTTGTTTCTATTTTTGTACAAGATTCTCGGTTATTTATAAAGGAATAAAAGGATACAAGAATCCAGTTCATCTCTTATAAATAGTTATCCATTATGCATGTCTCTAAATAAAAGTTCCACGATCCTTTGACCGATTCAGGTAGCCCTAATGCGAGTTTTGCGTGATCCCTTCATTTTAGAACTTTTCTCTTCGGGGTATTTAATATTTTAACAAAGGCTTGAAAAAAACAAGTTCAACTTCAGCTCATTGTGAATCCTGCCAAAATATTTTATTAGTAAAAAAATATTCAGTACACACTATGTATAATATTACTCACGAATAAACATGGCATCATACCGTGCTCATTGCTTAATATATAGAGAAAACAGTTCTCTAAAAAATGTGTCTAAGCACACAACTTTCGTATCCTGCACATTTATACATCTCGTCCAGTACAATATTCTATTATTAATCCTTCTCACTTTACTTTCTTTTAACATTTGGTCTATTGGATTCAACTATGTTTTTTTCAGTCTACATCTCGCACGCATACCTTGTACTTCTCGCTTATGTACATGGTTAATCATTAAGTTAAATCGGTAAACTTATTAAATAACCAAGGATTTATAATCTCCTGCCTAATATCCCTGTTTGAAGAGTATTCATAAAAATGAAAAGCTAAGAGTTTCATAAAAATGCAATTTCTCGACTTAGTTCAACATTAAAAACTCATTCGACTTGACTCGTTTGACTTGACTGATATCACAACGTTTTCAAACCCAAACGAGAACAATATTGTATTGAATAACACTTTTGTTGTGCCCAGTATCTTTTCCAATCAACTAGAAATATGGGAAAGAGGCTTTAACATTTCCTTCCCTGTGTTGGGTATCTTCTACACGTTGCTTCTAATAACCATCAATATCTCTATAAATATTATAAATACAAGGTTAAGATTTTAGGTATTCCTCCATAATATATTTACGCATTGATTTAAAAAATAATATTAATAATAATCAGAATTTATCGACTACATCGAGGTGTTTTGTAAAAATCGAAAACAAATTCGCATTTAAACGCTGCGAGTGCCTCGTCTTGACGATAGGTGAATAGTATGCGGGAAGCGCGACACTATATTCGCATCTCACTCTTGCATACTCCACTGAGACTCTTGCATACTAGACTGAATTGCGAGGAGCTGAATTGTCTCAACGTCGCAAGCATAAGCGTAAGCGCCGGGGTATGCGACTGACGTTCCGCGCCACTAGTAGCTTCTAGGCTTGCAAATAGGTTAGACGTATGCCCGTTCCGTGAGCGTTGCCAGATGGTTTTTTAATGTTTTCAGCAAATAAATCTCAATTATTATAATTTTTAACTTCAATTATAATTAATTAAGGGGATTATCTATGAATGTTCTTATATTTCCGATTTAAAATCGCAAATTTTTATTGCGTACTCACTACCCAACACCGGAGCACGCGTATTATTTTTATCACCGTAATGGAAGGGTTAAGGAAAATCCAGACTAGAATATTTTTTCAAATAAATCTGGGATCTGAAAAAAATTAAACCTGCAGCCCTAAGCCTTTTTCCAACTAGGACGTAGACGTCATTAAAATGTAAATTTTCAACATCTTACAATTTTGAAAACCAATCACAAGTCTATTTTTTGAGTTGTTGATCGAATTACAAAGATAAAATGGAAATCCTTATTAATTTTTTACTTTATTTTCTACATTTTTGTTCATTATGACCACTTATTTGTTTCGTTTGTAAACATAAAGATTTCATTCAAAGTCAGAAGAAACTATAAGGGGCTTTTAAAATTCAAATTGAATTAGTACACAAAAAAAAAAAACAATATATTTTTTAACGAATTTTTACTCCAAGCCTATATTTTCGAATCGAAAGTGTCGGCAAAAACCTTTCTTTTTATTGTCCAACAAATTTATTTATCGTCGAGCATGTAATTGACACTTGGTTTTTATTGGAAAGGTAGAGGAAGTCCTCTGTGGGAATGGTCGCTGTTTAAACGGTCCCATTTGCAAGTCTCGTATCCTTTCAAAAGCAGACTGACAAACGTGAAAGTGTGGTAAAAAAACTATCAATTGGGTAAGTGATAGTCGAGATATTCACTTTTAAAATGCTTTAAAACAAACATTATACATTTTCAAGTTCTATTCACATAAAATTCAACTTAAATCCAATTTAATTTATCACGTATATCTAGATAAGTTTGCCTAGTACAGGCGTTGGCCTTCTCGTTATTTCTCTATGGAGTGGATTCGTAGACGAGTAAAACCCGAGAGGCAAAGTCAAACAATAGACGCTTTTGTGCTGGAGGTGTATGGTGCTGGAGGCGTATGCTTTAGATCCCCTGAACTGCGATAAAAATTTATGAATTACGTAATAGTTGAACAAATGTAACTAATCGATCATAAAAAAACTCGAGAAAGAAAATAAACATTTTTGCGTTATAATACTTAATAAAAATACTTTGGAGTCTAAAAAAGTTATAAAGTAAACCAAAGAAGAGTGAAGATTTCAGAGATAAATTCTGAAAAAAAGTGATAGCAACAAAAAAATAACTGGAGCCGGAAGCTCGTCAAATGATCAGATGAAGGAAGTTTTATACGGCGTTCTGTATAAATCAAAAAAATCTTCACAATAAAGGAACATCCTGAAGGAAAATGATGTTTAAGATGCTCAGTATTAAAGAAAAGATCAAAAATATTTACTTGGAATAAAAAAATAAGCATTATTAACATATATAAAAATATACATCATCACGTCATTTCCCTGTTAAGGTAGGCAGAAAAACAAAGCGACAGATATTCTTATAATTTATAAACACCATTTGCCTTTTCCACATTCATATACCTACCTTGTCATATAGCTTCTAAAATTTATCTGACTTTTTACGTTTCATACTTTCAAAATATAATTCATATTATCCAAATTTACTTTCCTAGGTGTTCCTCCGCCACAGGTTCTACTAACATTTGCTGTACACATGTTTTCTTAGTGTTTCTTCATTTATTCGTTCTACACGCCCAAACAATCTCAGGTTGCTCTTTTTCATTCCATATTCTGTCATATATATTACCACCCGATATATTATTCTCAGTCCACACATTTTCACAGCATTTATTTGGCTCTTTTCATTTTTTAAGTGAATCTTCTATAGACGCGGTAAGGCAAATTGGCCTGAACGTCACGAAAAGTGAAACGGTGTAGTATATTATTATTTAATTATTATTAAACTATAATATAATTTATATTTATTAAATATTTTATTTATTAATAAATTATTCTTAATTATTTTAACATAAATAATTATTTATTAATAATAATAATTAATATTATTAAGTGTATTATATTATTATTGAAATTATTATTTATTATTAAAAAAAATATTATTTATTATGAAAAATAATATTTTTTGTTATGTAGAGCGCCGCGGGCGCGCGCGCGGACAATATTATTTTTATATTAATATATTTAATAATTATAATTATTAAATATATGAATACAAAAAAAAATAATAGTTATTAATTATTTTTCATATTAAATTGTTTAATTTAATTTAATATTTATTTGATATATAATTTATATTAAATATATTATTATAATAATACGTTTATGTTATTATAATATTAATAACTACATTATAATTAATTACAATATAATTAATTGATAATGTAATAATATTATTAATAATACGACTATATTATTAATAATATAATAAAAATAAATAATTAATTTAATAATTAATAATAACATGAAAATATTAATTTATTTAATATTAAAAAAAAATCATTTCATATTATTAAGTGTATTGTTTTATTATAAAAAAATATTATTATTTATTATTAAAAATTTAAAAAATATTTTTTTTTTATTTATTGTAATTAAGAGAGATTTTCTTGAATTAAATTCCACATAACCATTTCCTAATCCTAAAAAAAATCGTTAACAAATGGAAAAAAAGCAATGCATAAAATCAACTTTTCCTAGGAGCTAAGAAGTTTCACTTCTACCACGCGAGAGTCTCACGCATGTGTTTTTTTAACCTTTCCTTCCCTGTGTTGGGTATCTTCTACACGTTGCTTCTAATAAACATCAATATCTCTATAAATATAATAAATACAAGATTAAGATTTTAGGTATTCCTCCATAATATATTTACGCATTGATTAAAAAAATAATATTAATAATAATCAGAATTTATCGACTACATCGAGGTTTTTTGTAAAGATCGAAAACAAATTCGCATTTAAACGCTGCGAGTGCCTCGTCTTGACGATAGGTGAATAGTATACGAGCGCGACACTATATTCGCATCTCACTCTTGCATATTAGACTGAATTGCGAGGAGCTGAACTGTCTCAACATTGCAAGGAAAGACGTAAGCGCCGGTGTATGCGACTGACGTTCCGCGCCACTAGTAGTTTCTAGGCTTGCAAATAGGTTAGACGTACGCCCGTTCCGTGAGCGTTGCCAGATGTTTTTTTAATGTTTTCAGCAAATAAATCTCAATTATTATAATTTTTAACTTCAATTATAATTAATTAAGGGGATTATCTATGAATGTTCTTATTTTTCCGATTTAAAATCGCAAATTTTTTATTGCGTACTCACTACCCAACACCGGATCACGTGTATTATTTTTATCACCGTAAGGGAAGGGTTAATCACGTCTATGGTATATTTCACTCCCATATATCCAAGTTGGTTCTCATATAATATATTGTTATGGATTATCATTTAAACAGATTTTGATACTGCTCGATATGAGTATTTTAACACCCTTTTTACTTTGTTTTTTATCACTATACGGAGTCTCTTCTAACTTTTTTTTTAAATTTTCCAAAATTACAATTGAATGTTTAAAAAAAAAGTCTTTTCAAACCGTTATCTGAAAGATTTCGTTTAACAAAAGAAAACTCATTAAATTCAAACTTTTGAAAATATTTATCTCGATGTCTTCTGGAACATTTGCAAAGTTGAATCCCCAGTCGAATCGAAGAACTCAATGTATTTGGAATAATAAATACAAGAAACTTGGCAAAACTTGCGAGAGCTGCCGCCTTTATTAGTATTCAGAACGAGTTTCATATATAATTTCTTTCACACGCAGAAGCTCAATTTCGTGTAAGCCCATTTTATGATTCATTAAAATGGTATTTTTTTAATTAAAACATCTTAAAATTACCAAAAAAACGAAAAAGCTCATTATTATTTTACTCATTTCAAGTAATAAAAAAAGTTTAATTAAAAACATAATGGTATCTCCCTATCGGGGCAGGCCAAGAGAACAGAGTGCTAGATTTTATTAACCCTTCCCTTACGGTGTTAAAATTGAAACGCGTGCTCCGGTGTTGGGTAGTGAGTACGCGATCAAAAATTAGCGATTTTAAATCGGAAAAATAAGAACATTCATAGATAATCCCCTTAATAAATTATAATTGAAATTAAAAATTATAATAATTGAGATTTATTTGCTGAAAACATTAAAAAACCATCTGGCAACGCTCACGGAACGGGCGTACGTCAAACCTATTTGCAAGCCTAGAAGCTACTGTGGCGCGGAACGTCAGTCACATACCCCGGCGCTTACGCGTATGCTTGCGACGTTGAGACAATTCAGCTCCTCGCAATTCAGTGGAGTATGAAAGAGTGAGCTGCGAATATAGTGTCGCGCTTCCCGCATACTATTCACCTATCGTCAAGACACAAGGTCGAGGCACTCACAGCGTTTAAATGCGAATTTGTTTCCGATATCTTCACAAAATACCCACGATGTAGTCGATAAATTCTGATTATTATCAATATTATTTTTTAAATCAATGCGTAAATATATTACGGAGGAATACCTAAAATCTTAACCTTGTATTTATTATATTTATAGAGATATTGATGGTTATTAGAAGCAACGTGTAGAAGATACCCAACACAGGGAAGAAAAGGTTAACTCAACACACATCCTTTGACCTTCGCCTGTTTTACATCAATACAATTCACACAACTCCTATGGATTCTCTGCCTATTGACGTTTCTTTCTTCCAAAATATTATTTAATCTTGTATAGCTTTTTGGTCTTCCTCTACCACGCCTTCCACTCACATTTTAACTATATATTAGCTTTTTTAACCTTTCTTCATTATTATTTTTTTCATTCCTAACCCTTCAAGAGTCTTCTTTTTCATCATCACATTCATCCCGAATTACTTAATTCCTTGATATCATCCAATAACAAAATGCGATTAATAAAAAAAATATAATCTTTGTGAATTTCAAGCTTGATATTTTGGGTAATATGAAATGGAACACGCTGTTATGATTTAAAAACGTGGAAAGAATTAATTAACAAAGAATAACAAAACAGATGTACGAGTGTACGAGTACAATAGAAATGTGAGTGGAAGAATGATAGAGGAAGACCAAGAAAAGTAAAATTGAAGCTTAAGGCTTAGTGGTTAAAAAATATGAAAAAGAGGACTCTGAAATGGTGTAGCAAAGTTGAATGAACGAATGAAGAAAAACATATTTAAGACTGAAGTATTAGTAAGACCGATAATAACACTCTGAGATGGTTTGAACATGTAAAATGGTTGAATGAAGAGAAAACAAATGTACATTGTGCAAATGTGAGTTGGTGGCGTATTAGCGGATGACCTAGGAAAGTGTGGTTCGATCGAGTGAATGATATTTTTAAAAACAATCACAAAAGTCTAATTAATCGTACAAATTAAATGAGAAAGCGTAAGGATTTAGAAGATGCGAGAGATGTCGCGATAGGAAAGTCGAGTTTTTTTTTCTCTCTACCTTCTAAGACGAACTTTGTGGTCTAGTTGGTAAGATGCTTGGCTTCCAGACCGAAGATTGCGAGTTCGATCCCCGTTAGAACTCAGATTTTTGTATAAAGGATTCCAGTCTGGTTTTCACTTAAGACCTCTTTAACGTCTTTTTCGTTGATTGGAAGAGATTGCCATGTCGCAATAAGCCCCCCAGATTGTGATGTGTACAACTTAAGTGTAATACGATATAAATAGCGGGAGGATTTATATATTTATTATTAAAAGTACGTTTTTTTCATCTTCTCGTACTATATACTGTTTATTTTCTGTATGTATATATTCTGAGTGAATATTATTCAATTATGTCTGAAATGTTATTAAGTACGTTAAACTTCTGTTCAATCTTGGAAGTTTGTTCAACAGTTAAACAAACCGTATGGCAAATGATGTAGCATATTAAATAAGATGTGATGTGCTTGTCAATAGATTCACTCATCTTAAGTGTAAATAAATCCGTGGCTTAGGTGATATGACGCTTAAAATCAAGCCGCAGGTTTCGAGTATAATTCCTGATGGATAAAAAAATCCCAGTCTTTTAGAGTTTGTCTAGCAACAAAAACTTGCGCGTTAAAGGTCTGCGTGTTTTTTTTTTGCATCTTTACTTGCGGATTGTGAGTTTCTTGCCTTTTCCAGTGATTTTAAACTTAAAAGCTTGATTAACGAAGCCGAAATCGATGATGTATCCTAGATAAATTCTTAAATATGTCCACATTTCAAATTTAAATATGTTGAAGAGTACCAAACTAATAAATACATTTTGAAGACACTGAATGTGCTTTGAACAAAATAATTATCAGGTATTTATTTATTTATTTTACTCATGACAAGAAATATACATTATTTGCGAAAAAACAACAGGAAATTTAATTTGGTCACCCAATTTTAATGGTTCTGAGTTTATTGCCTTTTATTTGTCGTGTTCCCAGTAAACTAGGCTTTTGTCTGTATCTCACTGAGGACATACAGCATGAAAAAATTAATTGATACTTCTTTCCAATTTTTTTTATTATATAAAACCCCGTGGTGCATTCTCACCAATCTGACAAACAGTGACACTCAATTAAATATGTATACATAACGCGAATCAAACCCCTCACACTTCATCACTCGAGACAGACCAAAACGTCTATCCCACAATATACCGCACATAATCATTTTTTTTATTTTTTTTAAATACCACTTTCAAAAGCTCACACAAACCTTTGCTACAAGTTATTCTTCTTGCAAGCCCAAGTATTCAAACACCTGTCGCAATAACAACAACCAAGGTATATGAAGAAAAGTTTTACTGTGTTCTAAACAATTGAAAGGTAAGCTTAGTTTGAACGCAACCTCCCACTAAAGGTTATCATCTGGTGAGAAATGATATTTTAATAATAATTTCTGTAACCTCACGCACAACTCAACAACTTTTAGGTTACCTTGTTTGTGTTTGTAGTTGCTAACTCTACAAAAAAAAAACTAGTTACATAATAAATATTGTCAAACGTGACTGAAAATCTCCAAACGTTTATTTTCAATTCAGTAACTAAAACTTCCAACAATTCGTAAAAAAATTTACTAATTTTCTTTTTTACCCAATAATCAATAAATCAATCTTCAGTCGAAGATGTCCGAAGTCTAGTTATTAAGACGCTTCTTTACCATCCGAAGTTTTAAGATTTCATTCCAGATGATGCAAAAAATAAATAAAAAAATATGTTCTAGTCTAATTCATGATTTCGTTTGATAAGAACACTTGTACATTAAACGTATGCGAGCATCGTTTCCTGTCCTCGATTTGTAGTGTTTTCAATGCGTACGTTGACGAACTGAGCTACTTATTTTCTCCAGTGGTTCTTAATTCGAAGGCTCAGCTACGAATACTAGGGTCAAATACAATATTCAATATGTCTGCATGATTTATTCAGATATATTCAAGGGTGCTATGCGAATGAATTAGGCGCATGGCCGTGCGATAACGCATTGGATTTTCGTGCGTAAGGTCGTCGGTTCGAACCCCGGGCTGGGCTACTCCCTTTGAATAACACAGGCATTTTTTCCGCCTAGTATTCGAAGGTGTTAAGATACCAATGACTTCGATCATATCTATTCTTTCAAAAAAAAGGAGAAAAAAATACATGCCGGTGTGTTCCTATCGTCTTACTTAAGGTGTGTCATTGAATTCAGTACAGAGGTGTGGATGGTGAGTTTGCTGGTGTGCAACAGCTCACTCACTTAAATAGGATAAAAGAACGAAGAAATAAACGAAATCTTCACGGCACAGCTTTGCTTTCCAACTGAATTGACGTTGGAATGGCGAGGGGCTGGGAACGGCATTCGTGGTCGTTGCTGGGCCTCGACTACGGTCGTTGCTGGGCCTCGACTACGAGGCCCAGCAATGATCACGAATGAATGAATGAATTAAATAACAATGAGTTTCAAAATAGTTTTTAGGTTTTTTAGTTAAGTTTTTAATTCACTTTTAATTTATGTAGTTAATATTATTAATTAATACATCTGTTTTATTTATCAAAAAGAAAAAGACCAAATTTATATATTACATATATTTTCTTATCAAATTCATGTTTTAATTATTTGAGTATCGTTAAATGACTTTTCATCGAAGGCTTAGTAAAAAAACATTTGATTTTCATTCATAGATTTAGGAGTTTTATTTATTTAAAAAAATATTCTAGGTGTTCACAAAGGGCTTTTATTATCAAAATGATAACTTAAAAAAAATTACCAATTAACTAATATTAATAATTCTGCTAGGCTGTAAGGGCTTTTATTATCATAATGATAACTTAAAAGAAATTAACAATTAACTAATGGTGATAATTCTGCTAGGTTGTAAGGGCTTTTATTATCATAATGATAATTTAAAAGAAATTACCAATTAACTAATGGTGATAATTCTGCTAGTTTGTAAGGGTTTTTATTATCATAATGATAACTTAAAAGAAATTACCAATTAACTAATGGTGATAATTCTGCTAGGTTGTAAGGGCTTTTAATCATAATGATAACTTAAAAGAAATTACCAATTAACTAATGGTGATAATTCTGCTAGTTTGTAAGGGTTTTTATTATCATAATGATAACTTAAAAAAAATTACCAATTAACTAATATTGATAATTCTGCTAGGCTGTAAGGGCTTTTATTATCATAATGATAACTTAAAAGAAATTAACAATTAACTAATGGTGATAATTCTGCTAGGCTGTAAGGGCTTTTATTATCATAAAGATAACTTAAAAGAAATTAACAATTAACTAATGGTGATAATTCTGCTATGTTGTAAGGGCTTTTATTATCATAAAGATAACTTAAAAGAAATTAACAATTAACTAATGGTGATAATTCTGCTATGTTGTAAGGGCTTTTATTATCATAAAGATAACTTAAAAGAAATTACCAATTAACTAATGGTGATAATTCTGCTTGGTTGTAAGGGCTTTTATTATCATAATGATAACTTAAAAGAAATTACCAATTATCTAATGGTGATAATTCTGCTAGTTTGTAAGGGTTTTTATTATCATAATGATAACTTAAAATAAATAACCAATTAACTAATGGTGATAATTTTGCTAGGTTGTAAGGGTTTTTATTATCATAATGATAACTTAAAAGAAATTACCAATTAACTAATGGTGATAATTCTGCTTGGTTGTAAGGGCTTTTATTATCATAATGATAACTTAAAAGAAATTACCAATTATCTAATGGTGATAATTCTGCTAGGTTGTAAGGGCTTTTAATCATAATGATAACTTAAAAGAAATTACCAATTAACTAATGGTGATAATTCTGCTAGTTTGTAAGGGTTTTTATTATCATAATGATAACTTAAAAGAAATTACCAATTAACTAATGGTGACAATACTGCTAGGTTGTACAGTGAACAGTTAGGCCCAAAAGTTTAATTCTGTATTTTTTTTATATAAGAAAATTAAAAAGCTGATAGTATGAAACAAAAAAAAACTATGTTTAATAAAGTCATCCTTTAATTAAATACATTTTGAGAAGGATGAATGGATTTTCCTTTTCCACGGAAAGTGTATTCTGAAATTTCATTCTCAAAATGGTGTAACACGGGAGAGATTATTTTTATAAAGACTATCCACGCAAATCGGATTTTAGTTCTGAAAATGAAAAATAATCACTTGGGACAAAGTCGGGTGGGTATTTCAATTCTTGGAAATCACTGTTTTGAATGACAATCTTTACAGCAACGGAAGTGTACACTGACGTATTGTCGTGTAGTAATTATAAGCTTCGTAAAAGCTTTCCTCGTCATTATTTTTTACATTTATTACGAATAATACTCACCAGCAATCCAAATGTGTTTTTAAAGTCAATTTGTAGAAATCCCGGCCAAACCAAAACACGTTACACTTACGTGTCATTTTGGCTTTTAAATGCCGCGCCACTCCATTAAGTTCCTTCTCGAGATAGGATTATGGTATAAAACTATAGTTTCATCTCTCGTGATATGCTATAAAACCATAGTTTCAACTCTCGTGACATGCTATAAAACCATAGTTTCATATCTCGTGACACGCCATAAAACCATAGTTTCATAACTCGTGACATGTTATAAAACCATAGTTTCATAACTCGTGACATGTTATAAAACCATAGTTTCATATCTCGTGATATGCTATAAAACCATGGTTTCATCTCAAATAATTTATTTTTCTTTTATATTCAAGAGCATTAAAAAATCATTTCAATGTTCAAGAGTTTTGCCACCTTATTTGCACTCCCCTAATTCATGCTAACATGATTGTGAAAAAATCAAGAAAAAAGGAACAATATGGTTATGGAAAGCCTACACTTTTGTTGCTATATCTTTGATTTTTTTCTTCTATCTTATAACACTTGCTCTTGCATTTAAGCAACTGTTTCTGGGGTGAATTTTACCCTTCTATCTTGGGGAGGTTTTAGAAAGCATTTTCTCTTATTGATTTATCTTTGATTTTTTTCTTCTATCTCATAACACTTGCTTTTGCACTTGTGCAACTGTTTCTGGAATGAATGCTTTTATCTTTCTATCTTGGCGAGGTTATAGAAAGCTTATAATTTTATTATAGCAATATCTTAAAAAAAAATTTCTATCTCATAACATTTGATCTTGCACTTGTGCAACTGTTTCTGAAGTGAATGCTTCTGCCCTTCTGCTTTGGTGAGGGTAGAAGCACTGACTCCAAAAACAGTTGCATAAGTGATCAACTTTAATTGATTATCTATCTTATGGACTGCGTTAACTCGTTAAACTCTGCCTTGGCGAGGACAGAAGCACTGACTCCAAAAACAGTTGCATAAGTGATCATCTTTAATTAATTGTCTGCCTTATAGACTGTGCTAACCCGTTTAACTGTCAACATTATTTGACAACACTAGATTTTTAAAGTAATCTGGATGATTTTCGTTGCTTCAACATCATTAAAAATGGAGCAAATGTAACATCACAAAACTCAAATACATACATTGAGGCTAAAATCCTTATTGCAGAGGATACCTTGCATTTTAAAGTAGAAACTTCGTACCCCATTCCACTCTTATTTTGATCTCTTGAGACTGGTTTCATTGATAATTCAGCCAGCATCCCAGATATTAATATTGTTGAACTCGTTCTATAATTTTATTATTTACATCAAGAGGTATCCTTGTCTGTAGTTTCGTTTTACTGACAAACATAAATTTTGTCTGATTTATTTACTCTCAAGCTTTAAGAATTGAATAATTTAACACAATATTTCATGAACACCCAAATCATATATTATTCATTTTGAATCATTCATGAAAAGCGAAGAAAATATTTTACAAACTTTTTTTTAGCTTAGTTGGTAAAGCGCTATTTTCCGACAATTCCAATCACTTAAAGAGCGCTTTCTAACTAGCTTAATCTAATGGCTTATAAAAAATTACAGAGGACAAGTTACTTTTTAAGACGACTGAGAACTTCATCGATTCGAATACTTGTTTCAGGGAAAATTGTCGGAAACTGTTCCATAGAAGAGATCTCATTGTTTGAAAACTTTCGTCGAAATATTTTGGTCCTCAACTCTACTCGGAATCTGAAGAATCAAAATATTTGCTGTACTTCACCCCTAATTTGAGACAAGATTCGTAGATCTCTTTACACCTAAAGCAATTCTGGAAATATTGAAGAACCTGATTATAGATCGACTTGAAAATAATGACTCCTACCTTATTTATGCTTTACCCTTTCTTTGATCTTCAACCACTCAAGTTTTTTAGGGATTGGAGTTATGCAGCACTTCTTTGAACCATCCAAAATGAAACGTACAGTTTCATTTGAAATTAATTGCAATTTATTCAGCGGTGTCATATATATTCCTGAAAACAAACTTTTACATTATAATGCAATATTGTAATTTGTTTTATCAAACACTGTTTATTCCACTTTTTGTAACGGTATACCTCTACCGGTTTCAAGGCTTTCACCTCATCTTCAGGGGAATACAAACAAGACTGTGCAATTTGAAGACATTTTAATTTGTTTTATCAAACACTGTTTATTCCACTTTTTTTAACAGTATAACCCTACCGGTTTCAAGGCTTTCACCTCATCTTCAGAGGAGTACAAACAAGACTATGCAATTTAAAGACATTTTCATTTGTTTTATCAAACACTGCTTCTTCCACTTTTTGTAACGGTATAACCCTACCGGTTTCAAAGCTTTCAACTCATCTTCAGGGGAATACAAACAAGACTGTGCAATTTGAAGACATTTTAATTTGTTTTATCAAACACTGTTTATTCCACTTTTTTTAACAGTATAACCTTACCGGTTTCAAGGCTTTCACCTCATCTTCAGGGGAGTACAAACAAGACTGTGCAATTTAAAGACATTTTCATTTGTTTTATCAAACACTGCTTCTTCCACTTTTTGTAACGGTATAACCCTACCGGTTTCAAAGCTTTCACCTCATCTTCAGGGGAGTACAAACAAGACTGTGCAATTTGAAGACATTTTAATTTGTTTTATCAAACACTGTTTATTCCACTTTTTTTAACAGTATAACCTTACCGGTTTCAAGGCTTTCACCTCATCTTCAGGGGAGTACAAACGAGACTGTGCAATTTAAAGACATTTTCATTTGTTTTATCAAACACTGCTTCTTCCACTTTTTATAACGGTATAACCCTACCGGTTTCAAAGCTTTCACCTCATCTTCAGGGGAATACAAACAAGACTGGGCAATTTGAAGACATTTTAATTTGTTTTATCAAACACTGTTTATTCCACTTTTTTTAACAGTATAACCTTACCGGTTTCAAGGCTTTCACCTCATCTTCAGGGGAGTACAAACAAGACTGTGCAATTTAAAGACATTTTCATTTGTTTTATCAAACACTGCTTCTTCCACTTTTTGTAACGGTATAACCCTACCGGTTTCAAAGCTTTCACCTCATCTTCAGGGGAGTACAAACAAGACTGTGCAATTTGAAGACATTTTAATTTGTTTTATCAAACACTGTTTATTCCACTTTTTTTAACAGTATAACCTTACCGGTTTCAAGGCTTTCACCTCATCTTCAGGGGAGTACAAACAAGACTGTGCAATTTAAAGACATTTTCATTTGTTTTATCAAACACTGCTTCTTCCACTTTTTGTAACGGTATAACCCTACCGGTTTCAAAGCTTTCACCTCATCTTCAGGGGAGTACAAACAAGACTGTGCAATTTGAAGACATTTTAATTTGTTTTATCAAACACTGTTTATTCCACTTTTTTTAACAGTATAACCTTACCGGTTTCAAGGCTTTCACCTCATCTTCAGGGGAGTACAAACGAGACTGTGCAATTTAAAGACATTTTCATTTGTTTTATCAAACACTGCTTCTTCCACTTTTTATAACGGTATAACCCTACCGGTTTCAAAGCTTTCACCTCATCTTCAGAGGAGTACAAACAAGACTGTGCAATTTGAAGACATTTTAATTTGTTTTATCAAACACTGTTTATACCACTTTTTTTAACAGTATAAGCCTACCGGTTTCAAGGCTTTCACCTCGTCTTCAGGGGAAAGCCTTGAAACCGGTAGGGTTATACCGTTACAAAAAAGTGAAATAAACAGTGTTTGATAAAACAAATTACAATGTCTTTAAACGTCCACAATTTTAATGCCTTAATTTTTAATAATATATAATGTAATAGTCAACGCAAGAAACAATCATCGCATTTATTAACAAACGAGATTGTTCACCCGGAAGAGACGGCAAAATACTTAAGTTAAGTTTCCTGAGTTGTAACAAACTTGATCTTACTTGAAAAATAACTGGTTTATTGCTCATCAGGTTTTGAGCACTTGGTATTGTTTACAATCTTAAAGTTTTTTTTTTTTCAAAAAAAGTATCTCCTAATGACCATTAACCATTGTCTGGGCGAGCTTCCTTAAGAAAACAAAAAATAAAATCCTGGAGCTAAAAGTGAAAAGAAATATTTCTTAACCAATCAATATATTTATAACTCTGTTATCTTTACGATTCCGGATTATTTTTTTTATTCGTTTAAAATTTTCCAGCATTTTAAATTTGAAAAACTTTTCGTTAGAAGGTTCAATAACTTTGAAATTATTTTAATTTGAATCACGTATTTCTGTGAAGGGAGGGTTTTAGAACAACAGCTTTAGCAAAGAGCTGTTCTCAGTTCCAATAATTCACAAATATTGCGGCTTCGTACTCTATCCCTTGCTAGAGATTTAGGCTTGACCTAAATTTATATTCATACGTCATTGTGGTAACTACTCTAACTGTTATTTCCCTTATCAGAGAGGAGGTCGGACTCATACCTCTCTTAAATGGATTTTGAAGTGTATTTCAACAGATATACTAGATTTAAGAGACATTATAGTTTTGATACAATGTTAAATAATTTTATAACGTTTTCGTTATACCTATGTACTTTACAACGATGTTTGTGTGATGGAAGTAAGAACGAAGTTAGGATAGGATAATAAAAAGTTTTTTAAATACATTTGTTTATTTCCGCATGATACCCTCAAATTAGTGATTCAGATATAATAAAGAGTGTGGCCGGGAGACATCATTGTCTTTAGTTCCAGTAAGCGAGCCTTCAGGTTGATAACCTCTGGAGTAGGCATGAAACTCGCAGTTCGTCATTGGCACGTGGTGGCAATAATACCGCTCAGCGCGTGCGACTATCAGAATATAATTTCTTACCAGACTGGAACTCTTTTTTAGGAACCAACGGGAATCCAACTCGAAAACCCCGAGCTGAAGGTAAGAATGTTATCACTAGGCTACAAGAGTCGATATATACAGCATATTAATATACATACATTAGTTTGTCCGCCTCGTTTATATACGTTAAATAAATAAATAACTAGCAAGGAAAAGTGGGAGTTTAAAGTTACTGTTTATATTTTTATTTTATTTTAAAGGGAAATTGGTAGTAACGGCCGGACTAGTATTGTAAATAAAATTATATTTTTTTTATTTATTAAAGAATTTGAGGCTTAAATGTCGTTTAAAGCCCATACGAAACCCGTTGACTATGTAAAAGAAAAAAAACCAGCAAGCTTAAAACCCATACATAACCCATTGACTATGTAAAAGAAAAAAAAACCAGCACGCTTAAAACCCATACGTAACCCGTTGACTATGTAAAAGAAAAAATACCAGCAAGCTTAAAACCCATACGTAACCCGTTGACTATGTAAAAAAAAAAAACCAGCAAGCTTAAAACCCATACGTAACCCGTTGACTATGTAAAAGAAAGAATACCACCAAGCTTAAAACCCATACGTAACCCGTTGACTATGTAAAAGAATAAATACCAGCAAGCTTAAAAAATCAGCACAATTTCAAACACATGCGGTGTATGACATCATTACTATAATTTATAGTACAATACTAATATTTAACTATTTTACAATCAATCAAATAACAAACAAAACGAATAAGATAAAAAATGAAAATGGTAAAACGAATTTGTTAGTCAAGACTTAAGATTGAAAGAATTCAGTATAAGAGTGATTTATTGTACAATAAATTTAAAAAAAAAACTTTTTTTCATGTATTCCACTATATTACCTTCTTAATATGCCACCACATTAAATATATGCCACCACATTAAAATTAATCTGGGTAAGGAAGAAATCATATTTCGTTAAATCGAATTTCATATAAAACATTCAATAGTGTTTTATTATAATGCGTAAAGTTCAAATAGTCTTAATTATTCATTCCAATTAAATAATTTAACCACAGTTCTAAAATACTACTATACTAAACTAATCCTACATATTTAAATGTTAACTGACACATTAGATCCCCCTTGACTTCACCCTCGATAGTGATTAAACTTTATTAGACCAACAATAAAACAATTTTGCTGACATGGTTTAACTAGGATATAAAATAAATGTGTCTATAACCAAACCGTATATATTCAGTATTCATGGTGCTTGTAGTCTAGCCCTTAAAATGTGGTATATGTCCATATTAATAAAATTGCCTGCGCTGCAAAATTGGTCTTATTATATAAATTTTGCGGGCTTACATAACATCGGCTTAGTTATTTTTTATTGCTAATTGAAAAAATCATCACCATTATCAGCCTGCATCCATTAATTTTAAAGCAGACTTCCACAAAAAATAAAATAAACACTAAACCTACCTAGAAAAATAAAATAAACACTAAACCTACCTAGAAAAATAAAATAAACACTAAACCTACCTAGAAAAATACATAGCACTGTTTCGTAATACCTGCTGCCTCAAAAGTGCATACAAACATAACACGCCAGATACCTATTGGGATAGACACATATAACAGAGATCTAAGTTTCCTACCTCGACACACATCCTTCGCCTCTTCTAAATCCATACACTTCCTACGATTTTTCAGATTTAAACGTTTTCTTGTTTCAATATATTAAGTGTTAACATAAGTTGTGTCTGTTTTTTTTTCAAACTAATAAATGAGCACTAAAAGTAAAACAAACTGGTAAAGGTTATACGTCATTCGAAAGAAAATTTTCTGCTCTACAAAACGTTGTGTTTGCTTTTACGTTACATATATTATTTTATTTGATTACAAGCCTTTAAAATGGAATGTCAAGTAGACGAAAGTGAGCATTTTTGACACCTCCTTCTGTTCGTGTTCAACCGAGAGAATAAAGCTGCCAAAGCTGATCGTGATATTTGCAAAGTGTACGGTGAAGATGATATGAATGAAAGACAGCTCGTCGATGGTTTTTTCTTCAATAATGACGTCGAATTGCGGACATGGTTGGACGAATTCCTTGAGTCAAGGCCGGATGGTTTTTATCGCACAGGCATTGAAAAACTTTTAGAACGTTGGCAAGAAGTTGTAAATAATGAAGGAGAATACATTTTTGACTAATTTGTTGTAATTTTATTTGTGAAAAAATGTACACAACTTATGTTAACACCCAATACAGTTCATTTGATTCAACCATGCTTTCCTTAGTCTTCCTTTACCACGCCATATATGTATTTTGTTAATCTATCTTCATTCGTTTGTTCTACGTCCCCTTACCATCTTACAGTGCTCTTCTGGTTCAAAAACGTGTAAGTACGTATAAAGGCTCTGATTTGTGCAATATTTGCATTCTTCGTTTACATTAAGTGCGAGGAAGGCATGGAGAGACTCACAGTCGCTGGCAAAAAAGAGGGTCTCAAAAGCAAAACTGAAACACTTATGCACTAGATTGATCGAGTCAGAAGTGTACCTATTTTTTACAGGCTCTTCGGATAGCGGAATGCTGAAAAACTGAAGAATTATGTGCGTAACCTATAACAATCTAAGAGTGAGTCACTTTTCTTCAGCGTTGAAATCACGACGCGGTCTCACACAGTAAACAAACGGTAAAGAGCGTGGTCACATATTAACGTATTACATAAGATGTGGCGTTAATGCCACCCGCTTTATTCCTTCCCTCAATATCAAGGATTATTTTTCAACTTATATTTGGAGATATAAGGAAAAGTGTGACTTATTTATTTATTTAACACTTTCATTGCAAATACGAGTTCAATCTGGCGGGCTTCTTGCCAGGCGGCAATCTCTTCCAACTAACCAGACAAAAGTAAATGAATCATGTTACATGGTTCCATAAATCATTCAAATGACCATCCATCCCTACGAAATCCATAAACACATACGTGGGCTCTCCATCCCCACGAAATCCATTGTAGGGAATACCGTCGTCCCTAAATATTGTCAACACGCACGGTCAACGACCGACGAACCAACCTTTGGATATGTCCAAAGTTCGCATACCAGAACATCAATACTGTTTACACGCAAATAATATTTACGTTACATTCCACGGTGGAAAGAGAACGCATCGCGTTGTCTCGCCGTTTTCGCCGATAAATATTCTACCCACTGTATTATCCGCAACGTCTGCAAACACCTCTGCACGCGCAGGAGTGAGATGGAGTATATATTGCGGGCGCATTCACGCACATCTATAAATACCTACTTATCGACAAATAAAGATTATTATTCACTTGACCATTCATTGCTGTTTACTATTCATTGATTGTTCACTCTCACTTTCCGCATTCCTGAATCGACGTATTTTATTTTAAATACAAAACAATCATAATCATCACGATGTATCAATAAAGCATTCCGCTAAACCATAAACGCCCACGAATCCCACAAAGACGGACAATCACCCGAACATTATTTTTCATATGAAGTGAGATATCGTCAATCAAAAGAAAACGAAGGGATGGTGGAGAGAAAAGGAAAAGAAAAATTAGGAATGAAACACGTTATTTTACTGACTAGAAAATAAGAGTTTTTTCAGCCGCTTCTTAAAGCATAACAAGGACGGAGCGAGTCTTATCATATATTAGTTTTACAAGGACGGAGCGATTCTTATATTGACTTAATCTGATAGTAAATAATTAACGCTAAAATAATTAAATGCATTCCATGAAATTGTTATTTTTAGTCAAATAAGATGTTAGGTTTTTGCTCAATTCTATCTGAGTACTTGAATTGTATCTCAAAGGTGGGTAATTGTTTGATTTCATTAAGGGGATTGCAGTTTACGCTGCCAGCCGGATGGAGAGCAATAAAGCGCCCGCGCCCCGTAAAATGAATCCGCAACGTATATTCGCGGTCCGCTCTTTGTCGGCGTTTCTTCGCCAATCGAGGTTTGGGAAAGAAAAAAGACTATAGAAATTGAGCGAATCTAAAATGTGAGAACTGCAACACTTCTGATGAATCGATAAGTAAAACTCTGGAGCAAGTAACATTAAAATATATTTAATTTTCATCCATTGTGCTGTCCTGTTTGTCGACAATTTACTGAATTTGATTAATATCAAAATGAAAAACCAAATTATTTTATATCGTCAATTCTTTGAATTTGGGTCATGAAAGTTATTTCTCCTAATTTAAGCGTGGTTGAATAGAAAATATGGTAATGTAGCAAACAACTGGAATATTTTTTCTCAAAAATTTTCGATAAAAAGCAAAAAAAATACTCATTTTATCAGATTATTTTATCATGGTATGTCGATCTTTTAACCCTTCCCTTACGTTAATAAAAATAACACGCGTGCTCCGGTGTTGGGTAGTGAGTACGCAATAAAAAATTAGCGATTTTAAATCGGAAAAATAAGAACATTCATAGATAATCCCCTTAATTAATTAAAATTGAAGTTAAAAATTATAATAATTGAGATTTATTTGCTAAAAACATTAAAAAACCATCTGGCAACGCTCACGGAACGGGCATACGTCTAACTTATTTGCAAGCCTAGAAGCTACTAGTGGCGCAGAACGTCAGTCGCATACCCCGGCGCTTACGCTTATGCTTGCGACGTTGAGACAATTCAGCTCCTCGCAATTCAGTGGAGTATGCAAGAGTGATCAGATGCAAATATAGTGTCGCGCTTCCCGCATACTATTCACCTATCGTCAAGACGAGGCACTCGCAGCGTTTAAATGCGAATTTGTTTTCGATCTTTACAAAACACCTCGATGTAGTCGATAAATTCTGATTATTATAAATATAATTTTTTAAATCAATGCGTAAATATATTATGGAGGAATACCTAAAATCTTAACCTTGTATTTATTATATTTATAGAGATATTGCTGGTTATTAGAAGCAACGTGTAGAAGATACCCAACACAGGGAAGGAAAGGTTAAATACGCATTTTTTAAGTGTTGACAATAAGTAAAACAAATACAAAATGACGTTTAATTATAATATACACATAGATGGATAAAGGTGAGCAATGTGTGAAGGAATAGCAGATGTTAATGGGTATCATACAAATATCAGATAGGGATGTATGTAATATGTAAGATGAGATGAAGAATGAGGATGAATTATATAGTTTGATAAATTAA
The DNA here is from genome assembly GCA_949825065.1 of Odontocerum albicorne. NCBI lineage: Eukaryota > Metazoa > Arthropoda > Insecta > Trichoptera > Odontoceridae > Odontocerum > Odontocerum albicorne. The sequence continues at coordinate 5,168,903 of OX463838.1, forward strand.
TTGTAATTTATTCTATCAAACACTGTTTATTCCACTTTCTCACTACATCGATCCGAACATCTGGTAAATACAAATATTCTAAAAATTTCCCCGATCCTAGCCGAAATTTCCCCATACCTCCCTTACCCCTCAGTTCCCAACCGTTGAAGCGTGTATATCGGTGCCAGTTCGAACAGAATTTAGTGTCGTTTGTGTTCTCCTGAAAATGAGGTGAAAGCCTTGAAATCGGTAGGGTAACACCATTACAAAAAAGTGAAATAAACAGTGTTTGATAAAAAAAATTACAATGTCTTTAAACCTCCACAACGTTAAGGCCTTAACTATAAACAATAAATTAATTGTATAAAAATGTAAAAAAGAAAGATCTAAGAATGAATGCTACAAAATTCAGTTATAGGGAAAGTAAATGTAAATGCGATATATGGGTAAATGATGAAATGTAAATGCAATATATAGGTATGGGATGAAATGTGAGTTAAGGAGTGCTGCTATTTTCGTAGTATTTCCTCAGGTGATAGAAGAGTATTTAAACATATACTTGTACTGAATAGTATTAAAATCTACTAAGATGATAGTTTAAGATAGTATTTCTGTACCTACCATGTTTGATATATGGGATTGAAACGTGGTGTGAAGTTAGAAGTATACATTGGACAACAATGACTGAATGAAGAATGAAGTGATTAGTAATGAGTATATAATTAAGGCTAATATGTTGAGTAAGATGAAGAAGAACACGTTGAGATGGCATAAACGGTATATAAACGATTGAATGAAAGGTATATAAACGATTGAATGAAAGGTATATAAACGATTGAATGAAAGGTATATAAACGATTGAATGAAAAGCATGCTAAAGGAAGATTAAAGAATGTATGATTGGATTAAATGAAGGATTAATTGAAAAAAGTAAGAAATAAGAGGAATCGTAGAAGCTATATGAGAAGGCAAAATACGTGTGCTTTTTTCTCTCTACCCACCTCATACCATGGTGTGACGTTTTAAATATATGTTAGACAAGGAAAATGCGTTGTCAAGCCAATGGTCTCAACAAACTCAAAACTGATAGAGGCAGAACTAAAAGAAAAAGTTAATTAAAATAAAAGCTACACAGAAACGTCGGTGAAGAAACGTTCGGCGTAGAAATGTTGCGAAGGACTTTCCGAGAAGAAACTTCCGATTCCGTAGACGAACAATGCTTTTCAGGGGACAATAGCCGTGTCCCGCGTGCTGTGAGCATTGTGCATTGTATCTCGATGGCATTGTTGTTGTAATTTACACTTAATCTGTATTAATGCTTTTGAAAGATGCATTTAATTAGATAATTAATTTTAAAGGAACAGAGTTTTAAAACATTTATTAATTTTTATAAGAAAACATGTCTTAGAGAAAATAGTTTTAATCAAAAGGTAAACTGCATATGCATATACATTCAGTAGTTATGTTTATCGCAGCTACAAAATAACTGTTAAATGAGACTAAATCAACGAAACAAATTAGGGAAATGATCTCAGACGATAGATATACGACGTCAAACTGTCTCTCAAACAATAGTATTAAGCCAGAGGCCTAGTTATCACTAAGGTCGCCATAGATAACTACTCTTACAGAAAAATACTCGAGGATTCCTCATAACCCTCCGTCTAAGATCTGACTTCAAGAACGATCTACAAGTGCCAACTTCAAGAACTGTCCGTGAATATTTTAGGTAGACTTCCTTTAGTTATTAACATTGTCGCTTGCATCAAGAGTGTATTTTCAACGTATTAATTTTAATAGCATTAGAATCTTCAGGGTCCAACTCGTAAGACGCCTGTGTTCTTAATCCGGGGATTGCTGGTTCAAATCCCGCTGGAACCCAGATTTAAAAAAAAACAAACCCCAGTTTGGGTTTCACTTAAAGCCGCTTAAACATCTTCCAGGTAGGTTGGAAGAGATTTACATGTGGCTATTACTCCACCATTTCTTTGTATACAATTGTACTATATACAATGAAAGTGTAAAACAATACAATACAATTTTACATACCTACAACTCTCTTTTTGTAAGCGTCCCTTTTTTCTTCGAATTTTAATTAGTCTATTCGACAGGTAATAATCGGTCGAGTGGAAAATAAAACCTTTTTACAAAGCAACGAAAATTTGATTTTCGAACACTCAAAATCGGGAAGATGTAAGACGAGAAGTACATTAATGTCAATAAATCGTTAAATATACAGCTTAGGGTGGGTTTTGTCTGCTTACAGGATCTGCCACCACTTCCTACAAGATGCGACAGTCTGCTTCCACACCATTTATTAATCATAATTTAGATCTTTCCACTAATCTACGCAACCAATGGAATTTATTGTATTAACCCACTGGATCACCGAATATATTTTTTACACTGCTTCTTGATCTACTGTGTGATTTTTCAACCCAAATAATCGACTCCGATTTTGATTTCCTTGGCCACATCAACATCTACATAAGGGTCGTAATATTCTGAATTCACTGCCTCCAAATACCATGATCATTGTTGGGTCGTAGATTCTGCGGAAGATTTTCATTTTTTTGTCAGCGTTTCATATATAAGAACTAAAATTACCATGGTACTGAACAAGGTGGACTTGATTCTTAAAGTATCCAGACGCAACTTTAGTTAACGAGTGAGACCAATAAAAGGTTGTTATTAAATAATTATTATGATCTTAAGGGATGAATTTCTGATGATGATAGGTAATCTTTTACGATCTAGAAATAATTATAGTTCCTTCAATATAAAATATTATGAATCAAGACATTTCATATATGAATACTACACATAAAGCCGAATGTGTTACCATCGGAAGATTAACAAAGGTTTCTTTGTAGTTCGTTTTCTCCTAGTAAATTTTTTGCGATTTTCTTAACATATGCAGAAGTGGGGGAGTATGCAATCTGATGACCGCAGCCACTACCTTCCTTTCTTTATATTCAACTTTTATACAATTACGAGTATTTTGATTTTTTTAAATTTGTTTATAATAGTGGGTTTGAGTTTTGAGTTGAAACGCTTTTCGGGAGAGTTTGATCTATGAACGGCGATATGTTTATTGTTCGTTTTAGTTCCTTAAGTGATGATGAATTTCTGATGAAGATATGGTTATCTATTGTGGAACAAATATAAATTTAGTTTCTGGTATGTAGAAAGCTCTGAATCTAGTCAAAAGCTCTAAACATCAATAGACCCACGATGTTCCGGATGAATTAAGTGCTGCAGACGAATCGACAGTTGTGGTATGGAACAGAAATTGTAGATGATAAACACAGTGTGGTCTCGAGATTTTACCCTTACGAGCAGGGTAAATTGTACGGTAAACATTAAGAAAAATGGATAGAGCAACATTGCACAAAATATGTACAAGCGAACGTTTTATTGTAAATATTATATCAAATTAATATAGCCACATTGCACAAAATATGTTCAAGTGAAAGGTATACTGTAAACATTATTACAAATGGATAGAGCCACATTGCACAAAATAAATACAAGTGTGAATTGTATTGTAAACATTATAACAAATGGATAGAGCCACATTGCACAAAATATATACAGGTGAGAGTTGTATTGTAAACATTATAACAAATGGATAAAGGCACATTGCACAAAATATATACTAGTGAGAGTTGTATTGTAAACATTTTAACAAATAGATAGAGCCACATTGCACAAAATATATACAAGTGAGAGTTGTATTGTAAACATTATAACAATTGAGTAGAGCCACATTGCACAAAATACATACAAGTGAAATTTGTATTGTAAACATTATAACAAATGGATAGAGCCACATTGCACAAAATATATACAAGTGAGACTTTGCCTTTTGATAAGCGTAGGAAGATTATTTCTACTCCATATAAAATTTAAATATTAGTCTTTATACCGCAAATTCAGCATAAATATTTTACGTTTTAACATATATATTATTATAATAAAATATATAAAGATTTTTATATGACATATACTAGTATAACCTTAAAACTGTTGGCTTTATATGTATGTGTATATAAAACTTAAAGGTTGAGGTTTTGAGGCGTGTAAAATCTGAACGTTATATATGTTATATGCCTGTGTGTATAAAACATAAACGTGTTCATATTAAATCAAAGAACCTTAAAATATAAAGCGCACAACAGCACAAGGACTTTAAAAATATAAAAGGTCAAATGAATTAACATAAGCACTGTTTCTCTGAAAATATTTTTATTTACTCATATTATACAATACATCCAAGGCGTAAAACTCAAAAACAATGGGGACCTATAGCATGTTCCAATGGTATTTATTCTAGTTTTAAACATATAAAGATGTAAGGAAGTGCCCTTTTTAATGGCCGCAGTTCCCATATTCCTTTTCTTATACACAGCATGTTTTTTTCTTAATAATATTTTTAATATGCCAATAATATGTGATGTGCTAGAGCGCCTTTGGGAAGAGTCTGCTCTCTAAACGGCACTATGTAAATTTTCCTTTAATAATAATTAATATTATTACTATTCACTCATTCAATATAGGTGTCAAAGGGTCACAATAATTTAAAATTAATACCATATCTAGTTAGTGTACTTTTCATACTTGATACCATTATACTATATTACTTTACTTTGTTTATGGTAAAATCCGCATCGTTTAATAAAGGCATACACCTTGAACCAGATTTTGTTAACTCCTTACTTATCAAAAATTAAATCCTTATCGACTAATAAAGGTTTCGTTCAATTAGTATACCACAGGTTGAAAATATACTCCAAAGCGGGTTTTAATATTTCCTTACTCCAAAATATTGTATCGTTATTTTCTAAAGCAGGTTTTATATGAGATATGAAATTATTCGCTAAAGGATTCCGACCTAATGGCGAGACATTTCCCGGAAGGCCGTAAGATTGATGTAAGCCTTCCGCCACAGGGTGATCTTATTATTTACGTTTCCCATCAACATATTAATTTTCACTTCAACAATCCCCATATAACATCGTGCCGTTACTTTATTGGGGTCAATAGTGAACATTTTTTCATTCTTTTTATCTATATTTTGTAAAAAAGACAGATAAAGATACGTGTTTTATCAAAAATTTTGGCTGTTACCTTGTGCAACTCCGTATTATAATCTTTAATGACAAATAACTTTATTATTCCACTAATTAAATTGATTCCCACTACACGATCTTCTTTCCCGAGGATATCTTTAGGCGGAATGATTCCGATTTGTTATGAAAGCTGTGCTTAAGTCAGACGGGTTTCATATTACTATGAGTTACCTACATTGAAAGTGTGTGTGGTTTATTGTAGCAAACGTTTCAAGTTCAATAAAATAATTTAAAAAAATATATGAATCAGACAACATTAATGCAACGGCTAAATGCTTAAAAGGTGTGTGCAATGGAAAAATGTTTAAAAATATGTTTTATTTTTATTTTTTAAACTTCTGTTTTTCATGCATTTAAAATTCATGTATTATTTAAAAATCCGTTATTTTATTAATGCTGAACGGATGATGACCTTCGTCATAGCCAAATTGTGACCCTTTAAGTATCTTGGGTCACTCATCCATAGCGATAGAGGATGTGCAGCAGATGTAACACATATAATTAGTGTGGGATGGATGAAGTTTACATCAATGACGGGAGTTCTATGTGATCCGAAAATGCCAGTCAAGTTAAAAGGAAAAGTATACCAAACTATTGTCAGACCTGCACTCCTCTATGGCTCCAAATGCTGGACGATGCGTAACTCTTACTCCAGGCAACTAGAAACTGCTGAAATGCGCATGCAAAGATGGTCAGCTGGTGTGTCCCTAAGAGACAAAATAAAAAGCTCACGCATTTATGGAAGCCTAGGTGTTACAGACATCAACAGTAAGATGGAGGAGAAGCGATTGAGATGATGTGGGCACGTTAGACGCAGAGCACCCGATCACATTGTAAACCAGGCAATCTCCATGGATCTTCCTCGAATAACAACCAGAGGAAGACCAAAAAATTCATGGGTGGTTCAAAAAGATGATAACCTGATGCAGAGGCACGGCCTGGAGGACGTAGCCCGGGACAGAAGAGCATACAACCTGAAGACGAGGAGAGCTGACCCCAACAGTCTTCGTAGACAGTGAGTAGGGATGGAGCCAGGGAGAAGAAAAAGAAAGATGATAACCTTCGTGACCAAGCTGGTATGTCGTCTGTTTTTCAAATCTGGTATTGCGGGCTTGATTTCCATTGCTACCCAGATTTTTAAAAACAAGGAAACCAGTTTAGTTTTTACGTGTGGCTTTTTAACACTTTTCTAGTAGGTCGGAAGAACTTACCACATAACAATACACTTGCCATGTTGTACTGTATACGATGAAAATATAATATAGTAAAATGATAAACCAAATAGTTTACTGAATATGTAACTTCCTTTATTTTCAGCTATCTGGTTGGCTGCAAAGTTTTTTTACATTTCAAATAATGTTTTTTGTACCAAATATGTTTTGCTAAACATACACGTTTACCATATACGTACGAGTGACTCCAAATAGTTCGGTCCTTTGCTCGTTGATGCCATGTGATGCTGACATTTTTCCTGATTTCATTATATGAGGAAAAGTATTCAATTAAATTAAGGGCTTGGCAGTTAATAATGGTAAGCAATATGCATCTCATTTTGAGATATTAAGAAAACTATTCTTGATAAAATCTTAAAATGTATTTATGAAAAATTTATTAAAATATAATGTAATTTTAAAAAGTTTGAAGTTTTAAAACTTTTCTATTTGAGTATTAAATTTTGTAATTATACCCTTAACTATCTAATTTGTAATTTTGAAACTCGTCTTTTGTAATTTTGTCGCTTACCTATATTTACTGCCGAGCCCTTCAAATGGTGTCAGCCACAACATTCATAGCATAACACTTTTTTTTTTATTATTTTTATATTTTAATAATAGGGTGTCAGATCTCCAAGAACATCTTTCAGGTCTGCTCCCTCAACGGTGATGTATACATTGTCGTTTTATTGTTATTATTGAAAGAGATTGTAGTCATTTTTAATATATTGATACAAGGAATAATAAAGCATTTTCAAATTATAATAAGATGCAAGGGATAAAAATGTAATAAAAAATCTGATAACTTTGTAGAGAATAAATACCCACGTCGTAAATATTGTCAACATGCACGGTCAACGACCGATGAATCAACCTTTGACTATGTACAAAGATCACATACCAGAACGTCAATATTGTTTACACGCAAATAATATTTACGTCGCATTCCACGGTAGAGAGAGAACACATCGCGCCATCTCACCGTTTCGACAATAAATACTCTACCCACTATATCATTGGCAACGTCTGCGACCACCTCGGAACGCACAGGAGCGAGATCAAGATATACCGCGGACGCATTCACGCGCCCCGTTCTGAAATTCTATATATACCTACTTATCGACAAATAAAGAGCACTTGTTATTTTTCACTTGACCACTCATCGCTGTTTACTATTTATTGATTATTCACTCTCACTTTTTCGCATTCCTGAATCGACGTATTTTATTTTAAATACAAAACAAATCAAAATCATCACGACGTATCAAATTAAGCATCCCGCTAAATTGATGACCCCGAACGAAATGGAACACAGAATTCGACTAAAGCGAATTAAGAGATGTCAACAACATCATCATCAGCACGTCCTACTAGGACACACGCTAAAACTTCATTTCGTCACAACAGTTTTAAAAAGTTTACAAGAGTAGAATAGGAAAAGAAAAGATTCAATGAAAGGTATGAGTATCAAATATGTCTAGGCGTTGCTATCTATCTTAAAACATTTTTGTTTCTCAAATTTATAAATCTATGAATTAACAATGTAAAGTACATTGATTTAAGTAAGTATCTAACTAAGGCCTCTATTTACCCTAATAAATAAGTGTTTAATTAATATATAAATATTTTTTTTATAAACATACACGAACAATCAATTTCAAGCCTTAAACGAGATATTAAAAAAAAATATTTTACATATAGATATTAACCAAATTTCTTTTTTGATTTTAAAGTTCAACACTTATACAAAAACCTACATTTTGAATTCCAATGTTTTGTAACTGACAGTAAGATATTCAGACGTACCCGATTTATAACTGACATTAAAATATTCAGACGTACCCGATTTACAATATTCATTTATCACGCAAAATTTCGGAACATCTTCACTGATGAAATCTTTTCAATGATCCATCTGTTTGTAAGTTGTGGTTCATATCTATGCTGAAGGCAATGGAAGCTTTTTGTTATAACCATCATCCCCTCTTGTAATAAAATCATTCCTCCCCGAGCGTCAGGCTGCCAATTCATCATTGTCAAAGAACATGGTAGTTGTATTGGGATCATGCCATTTCTCATGAAGCGATTCATAAGAATTCTTCATATTTTACTTATACACATCAATCATTTTCTGTATTTGTGAACAGTTTATAAAGTGAACTTGAGAGTATTTGAAGATATGTTAATGATTTTATGAACAACTCACAAAAATATGGAGATTCTAAAAATTACATTTATAATACTGAAAATTTTAATTCAAATATGTTGAAAATTTGATTTGGTATAAACAATTTTTTTTTTTGCTTTTTTTTTAATCTGGGTAAAACAAATTTATCAACTCACAATCCGAGAGATTCATGTATCCTACATAAATAAAGTTGTTTTATTTGTCTCTTATTAACTTGAATTTGCCGAAATTTTGTGTTTACTTTAATACTTACAGGTACACATAATCAAGTCATGTGTCTTTTGGACAAAACAGAGAGAACGGATCTCCACACCTCTGTATCAATACACAGAGTTCTCATCTTGTCCATACTCATACGTTTCAACACTCATGCCCTCCAGTACCTCAGACTTATTACATGTAACTCAGTTTTTTCCAAATATTTCCTTTCACTATTTCCATGGTCTACCGCTTCCTCGTTTTCCACTGACTTCTTCTTCTCAACGTTCCTCTCCACGTTGGTAGTTGGCAATCATCATTGATATTTTAGTTTTTTCTGCAAATGCTCTGAGCAAAATCTTCGTGTCACAATTGAACCATGTTTAGAAGCTTTCAGCCAGGAGTTTCTTATTTTTTCCTACAATGCTTTTTCTTGTGTCTTCAAAGAATTCCAATTATCTCGGTTTAATACGAGTGAGTATTTATTTGTCTTTTTCCATACACCTGATTATTTTCAATATATTTAAACATGTATATTTGTTTCGTAAATCTTTCGCAATTTATTCTCTTAATGAATTTTATCCTTAAAAATTTAAAATTACCTTATTTTTTACCTTGTATTTACTACAACATTTTATCTTCATGTAGGTACCGATTTACCTTAGTTATACATACGAGTATCACACTAAGTGAAATAAATAGTGAACATTGTCTTTCCAGTGAGGTAAAAACATCCAAGTAGCGTTTCTAACTAATCTGATATAATTTTCTTCATTGCTCGTGTTTTTGTTAACAAAGGGCTTCATTAAAAAAAAATGATCAGAAATCCATAAACTTAACAAGGGTAAACAATCAGTGCTAGATCCACACTAATCATAATTGATATTTGTTTTTATGTTTGTTTAAAGTAAATCCACTATCGAATGCGTGTAATATTTGTTACGTCAATCACATTATTTGACTGTGAAAACTATACGTTCTGTGACGTAAAGCAAAAAGCTATAGATTACCAACGGATTAATAATATAAAGTTTCGACGAGGCACGCAGCGCCAATACGGGGTTGATCCGCCGAGTGGTCAAAGGTGGAGCACCTAGACAGTTCTTTTGTGGTTGAGCTACCGAGTGGTCAAGGGCGGAGGCAATACTAGTACACGTTATCATAACAACTGTAAATACACAACGGATCATTTATAGCAAATGAGGACCTTTTTTGGCGAATATTTTTATGAATTTAGCCCCGGATTGATGACAAGTGTTCTACCAACTAGACTATTGATGGCGTGGATAAAAGCAGGTTAAGGTAAATTTCACAATAAAAGCTTCGTTTTCTTATGAAAAATTGCGATGCCCGAGGTTTATCACATCTTGGGTCTTGAATCTCTTAGGTTGTCTTCAACTGCTTAAATATACACTCGAAGAAAACTTTTTTTGAAAGGTTTTATAAAAATGTAATGATTATATTAGAATACTTATTTATTAAGACAACCACTTTGATTGGTAAGACACATTGCCAGAATGACATCATACTTTTTTCTAAACTTACGTTATGAAAAAAAAAACCAAGGTGATTCAAAAAAGAGGTAGTCGGATGGCATGTAGTGTAGTCTCAAACAATGTGAAAACTTACCCATAGCTAGATCAAAGCGGCTTAGAAGTACGATCAGCGAAGACATACCACTGCTGAGGGGGTGGCACGGACTGCGACCGTAAAAAAGAAAAACGTCGTCCAAACGTCGTCGTCCACTTGAGGTACATGGCCGCGCGGTAATGCGCTGGACTTCCGTGTGGAAGGTCATCGGTTTGAACCCCGCGCTATGCTACTCCCCTCAAACTACACAGGCACTTCTTCCACCTAGTGTTCGAGGGTATAAAGATACCTATGGCTTCGGTCATATATATTCTTTAAAAAAAATGTTGTCTCAATGACTGGGCTCATACTGCGCGAGGGTGTGCAGATCTCGATTGAATTTTTAAGCTCCCTCAGAATATATGAAAGGGAGTGTCGATCACACTCGTCTGTTAGGGGCTGCAAATATAAGTAAGTTTATACTACACTTAACCTAAAGCTTACTATCACATACATATCAGAAGATCAACAAGGGTTATTTTATAGTCCATCTTCCCTTGATGAATTTTTAACCAATATGTTTTCGTCATCGTATGCACGTACAGAGAAACACTCAATGTTATGGCCACATCCCCCATCTTCTATCCTTCACTTCACTTTATTTATATTTTGTAATATTTTCAATCTTTTAATTATAGTGAGTTTGATTTACGTGGCAGATCATCATTAAGAAGAAACTTCTCTCTAAACGGCGCCTTATAAAATGACTTTTTCATTATTATATTATAGTAGTCCCAGGTGAGCCTTTGTAGCATGATATAATTAAATAATGTCTTCCTGTGAAAAAAGACACTTATGTGTTAAATGTATTTTTTGAAAGATATACGAGCTTGAGATCAGAATCTAAAATGTATGAAGTTTGAAAGGACTGAATTATTTCTTTATAAAGAACACTTTCTGTCGCTGGTCATATTAAATGAAAAACTTTCTTCATATGTATTCTTTTCTAAATATCTTCACTGCGGATACGAATATTTTGGTCTTAAGACAGTATTGTATTGGTTCTATTAAGCCTCTCAATCTTATCTGAGCTCTAAGGTATTTTGCAGTCACTAAAGTACGCACGTTACTCGCAGTTATTTTTTTTGTTTCTGCGTACAAACAATGAACTGTTTTCATCACAATTTACCTTTCTTGGAAACAATCGGCAATCAAACCCTTAGCACTGAAAACAAGAAACATTTAACTTATAAAATCACAAGAAACATCTTGAAAGCTAGTAAAGGATTGAGGAACATTGAAAATTTTAATCGTTTTCGTGCGGCGCCACTGCTTTTGGGATCCCGCATATTTGTACAAATATGAATCATACGGCCAGTGGCGTCTCGTTCTTATTGAATACCGTGAATTCCTTCATATCTATTGCGAAGAGAGCAATTTGAAAAGCACTTTCACGCCAACCCCGAAGGGATATAGGACGAATATCGAATTTCTTACTTCCACTCGACGCAATTTCCTCTCACGAAATATGCATGAAATATTTTTTGAAATAGATTTTTGAAGGAACGATAACTATTTAACAAAGATTTATGTGATATTTAAGTAAATCCAAAAAAGTAAGGAAAACATCAACGAACGAAAAAATTTCGATTTATTTTTATTTTCCTACAAATTTCATCATACCTTTTAAATTGTACGCATTGTTTATAACATTGGAAACTTAAATTGAGTCGAGTAGATTTTAATTGCTTTATTTGGTTTTTAATTTATTGTATAACACTTCTGTTGTATTCACTATAACCTGGTGAGACTGTTACTATGTGGCAATCTCTTCCAGCTGTCCTGAAGAAAAAAACAGCTCTTAAAACAAACCTCAAGTCAAAACTAGACTTGAAAATTAATGAATTGACTTCCAACAAGCATCGATCCCATTACGTCTGCTTTTGAAGACATACGTCATAGCAGCTAGGCCACGGAAGTTGTAGAAAGAAGTATTGAATTACATTTGTTTTTCTTTAAAGTATTATTAGTTAGGATATTTTGCATTTTAGTTACTACATTTCTACCTGAAAAGAAAAGGAAATACTTGATCATGAAGAAAATATACTAAGGGCAATATTGAAACACCATCGTGAACTGAACTCAAAAACTGATGGGGAATTCCAAAAAGGTTCTACCATCAGGCCTTGAAACTGGATAGGGAATAGATAATTTTTAGCAGAACTTGTACTTAAATAAATTTTACTGTGATATCGTCATGAAACACGAAATTTCAGGGTAACTTTAAGAACACAAAGTCAACTTATTTGAACTAAAAGACCGATAAATGAAACTTGTTAAAAGATTTTTATGTCATATTAAGAATACAAGTTACAAGGCAGCGTTTCAAATTTTCATATTAATTGTTTTAATTATTGTTTTTAATCATTTTTTTACTTATTGTTTTGCCTTATTAATTCTCATAAATCAATACGCTGGATATTGTGTACATATAGTATATGTTTTATCTCGGGCAGTTTTGCAAGTGATTTTGGTCTGATAGATGCAACGCTTTTTGCCCATTAAAGATATTTCAGTTTATAAACGAGAAAGTGAAAAGTTTTGTTTTGTCAAGGCAAATAGAAAGGATTTTTTTTATATATTTTGACTTAAAAAAGAACGTATGATCACGCACTAAAACATTTTGTTTGAGGGTGTTAAAGGTGCCTTTTTTTGGTGAGTGAGTATGCATGGACCAAGTTTTTGCGTTACGGAACATTTCTGAGAAATATTTGGAAAAGGGGGAAAGTGTGTTTTGTGCAGTCTTTGAGAAAGTATGTTATATGATCGTGTAGGAAGATAAAAATTGTGGGAAAAATTGAAAGTGTATCCCGTGAATGATAAATTGATAAACTCAACGGTCGCAGTACACGAAGGTGTATATATATAAGCGTAAATAGAGGAGGGGAGTGGTTAAAAAAAACTGGCGGTGTAAATCAAGGATGAGTTATATCACCTTGGTTATTTAATGTTTATATTCTCGTAGATTCGAAGAAAGCAGTTTAAAAATAAAGTGTTTTAAATGTATGTGGATATCTGCATGAAGACGGTATGGTTATATGATACATACTGAAAAGTATGGTGATTTAAGAGATATGATGAGTGAGCTTTATAAGAAATATTTAAGGTTTAAAAACGAATGTAGCGAAATGTAAGACAATGGATATTAAAAGAGGTATAGAAAAAAGCATTTACGGTGTATTTGATTTATTTTATAAGTTGACCCCGCAAGAGACTCCGCGTGATAACATGTATGCAAGTAGACGAAATGTTGATGCGATAGGACATTTGAATATATTTTAGCACTGTACCTATAATAATTGCAAGTGAAAGATTTAAATGCAGTGATATATGATACAGTTCAAGCTTGTGCTAAATAATATTGTTTTTGTGTGATAAATTTAAATGCAGTGATATATGATACAGATCAAGTTAATATTGCTTTTGTGTGATAAATTTAAATGCATTGATATATGATACAGTTCAAGTTATGCAGTGATATATGATACAGTTCAAGTTAATATTGCTTTTGTGTGATAAATTTAAATGCAGTAATATATGATACAATTCAAGTTATGCAGTGATATATGATACAGTTCAAGTTAATATTGTTTTTGTGTGATAAACTTAAATACAGTGATATATGATACAGTTCAAGTTATGCTGTGATATATGAAACAGTTCAAGTTAATATTACTTTTGTGTGATAAATTTAAATGCAGTGATATATGATACAGTTCATTTAAATGCAGTGATATATGATACAGTTCAAGCTTGTGCTATATAATATTGCTTTTGATATATGATACAGTTCAAGCTTGTCCTAAATAACATTACTTTTCACTTATTTTCCAAAATTAAATAAATTATGTTTTTCCATCTAGTTAAATTTGTTTTACTTACTAAGCTGACATTAATGGTTTCAGTTATTAAAAAAACTGATAAAATGTATACATTAGAAGATTTTTTTAAAAAGAATAGTCATGGCCGAAGTCATAAGTATCCTTATACCCCCGAACACCAGGCGAAAAAAGTGACTGTGTCGTTCGAGGGGAGTAGCATAGCGTAGGGTTCAAACCAACGACCTTCGCACGGAAGTCCAATGCGTTACCGCGCGGTCATGCCCCTTTTATGAATTTTTCGACACTAATAATATAAAAAATTATGTTTAATATTGTTTTGAATACAAAATTGATTCATTTACTACTAAAAAGGAGCTACAAAAATTGTTTCAATATAAGGTTTAGATGTTATAATTTATTTAGGTTACACACATCCAATGAGTTAAAAACAATTTAGATTAAAGAAATAATAAAATTGGAATGTATGATAACATTTTTTTTAATCACCTGTTACTCGGAGAAGGAAGGGTTACGAATAGAAAGATATTAAAAAAAACATTAATAATTCGAATGACTAAATTTCTTAGGCTGTCGAATATTATTACTTTTTGCTTGAATAAATATTTCTTCATTTAAAATTTGTATTAAATAAGAAAAAAGTTTAATATTCCACTGATTAAATTAACCACCGTGACACGTGTTTCTACTTACTACCTCGAATCTCTTAATTTGTAATATACTCGTAAAGTATTTATTTATTTATTTAACACTTTTATTGCAATACAATCTGGCGGGCTTATTGTTAGGTGGCAATATCTTCCAACTAACCAGACAAAAGTAAATTAAGCAAGTTACATGGTCGCATAAATCATTCAAATGACTATCCATCCCCACGAAATCCATAAACACATATGTAAGCACATGCCCACGCACCCCACAAAGACGGACAATCACCCGAACATTATTTTTCATAAAAAATGAGATATCATCAATCAAAAGGAAAAGAAGGGATGGTGGAGAGGAAAGGAAAAGGAAAATCAGGAATGAAACACGTTATTTTACTGACTAGAAATTAAGAGTTTTTTCAGTCGCTTCTTAAAGCATGCCAAGGACGGAGCGAGTCTTATATTGGTTTGTAACTGATTCCAGAGTCTCACTGCATGGGCAGTAAAGGACGACGTAAAGAAAGACGAACGGTGAACTGGAAAGGCCAATAAAAAATCTCTGTTTGAGCGTAGCGCTAATCCATGATTGGAAAAAAGCTGAAAATTAACAATACCACAAGTTAAAGTCAAAGTATTCGGTAAGTTTTATTCATACTTATATTTTGAAATTTAAATTGCATCATTCTAGCTATTTGTAAATCTTCATTCCCATTTCTTCGTGTTAAGCCTCTTTTTCAAAGCTTTTCCAAGTGAGGTTTTATAAATTTCAAAGATGTTTTTTGAAAGTTTATATAATTCTGAGAAAAGTTGCAGCTGTGTTTTAATTGTATGATATAACATGTGGAGTATTAAGTTTGGTTTATTTCATATTTTTTTTCTTTTTAATTTCTTTTATTTGTGAATGGTAAGAAATCTTTTCAAAGTGAAATCATACTTTTACATAATTGTTACGATAAACAAATTTTTTTTATCAAACTGTGTATTGTCAATATTATTCATCTAAAATTATCATTTACTAAAAAATATAAATGTTTATTGTTCAGTTTTTACAATACAATAAAGTTTTAAATAAGATTTATTTTTGTTATTTTTTCCTATCAGTGATTTCTTTGCAAAATCACGTGCTAAAAAAATCCACGCGTTTCGGTGCTGTATATTCAACACACATGTAAAAATAAACGATTTAAAATCGAAAAAATAAGAATATTCATAGCCAATCGCTTAAATTAGTTAAATTATAAGATAAAAGTAAAAACAATTGAAATTAAATTGCTGAAAACATGACAAAAACATCGACCGATGTTCACAAAACGGGCCAAGAGACCACCTCAAACGAATGCCTGCGAGCTACTGAAGCGAAATAAGCCAGGGAACTGACATTCTATTTCTTGCGTTCCCGTATACCGAAGTAAAGTGAGAGTGAGACGTGAATAGCGTCGCTTCCTCACCCATAGTAGTTTTTAGAATGAATATACCTACATCACACACTGGCACACGTTTGATTGTATTGCTGAATTTATTCCCGATTTTCACAAAATATCCCTTATGAGGCCGATAAGTGCTAATTATAATTAATAATTTTTTTTCATTCAATGCGTTATTGTATTATGGAGGAATATCTAAATTCTGAACCCAGTATTTATTATATTTATAGATATATTTAAGTTTTTAGAAGCAATGTGTACTAGTCACATATCACAGGGAAGGAAGGGTTAAAAGTAAAATTTCTAAGACCATGAAAATACTGAATTGCAAGTGCCAGCTTTTCGACCATTATTTATCATTTTTACTCAAAGGAGTGCCAAACAAGTATTTTATGTACAAATACCACATTTACTACACGAACTTTGCGTATCAACTGAAGCTGTTTTGATGAGAAAATGGTGTATGGCGATAAAATATAGTAAATATAAAAAATATACAAGGGTTGTAAATAAAAAAAAACACTTTCTGCCATTACGATTAGATACATTGGCCAAAAGATGTTTTAATGCCTAAAAAGGGCTAACATAGATCTGCCACAATGATCATAAACAACAAAGTATAAGAATCAGTTTTACTGCGTAGGAGCAAATTGAGGTCGTGGAAATACGGTTAAGTAAATATTATTGGATATCTCAAAATTGAAAAACCGAGTAAAATTTGATCGTGCTAAGAGAACAACGTTTCGATGAAACAAAAGCTAGCTATGATCAATATTATGAGAAGATAGATGTGTATGAGTGTAGAGTAGACGAATATGTATCTTGTCTGCATAAATCAACAGAAAATTGTGTGATATATATGTATTATATTTATAAGATTATTTAAAAATTGTATGATATATGTACTATATTTATAAGATTATTTACAAATTGTGTGATATATGTATTATATTTGTAAGATTATTTCAAAATTGTGTGATATATGTATTATATTTATAAGATTATTTACAAATTGTGTGATATACGTATTGTATTTATAAGATTATTTAAAAATTGTGTGATATTTCTATTATATTTAAAAGATTATTTACAAATTGTGTGATATACGTATTGTATTTATAAGATTATTTAAAAATTGTGTGATATATGTATTATTTTTATAAGATTATTTAAAAATTGTGTAATATACGAGTATGTACTATATTTATAAGATTATTTTCAAATTGTGTGATATATGTATTGTATTTATAAGATTATTTAAAAATTGTGTGATATATGTATTATATTTAGAAGATTATTTCAAAATTGTGTGATATACATTATATTTTTAAAATTCTTTACAAATTGTGCGACATATGTATTATATTGAATGGAGTATTTAAAAACTGTGTGATATATGTATTATATTTAAAAGATTATTTAAAAATTGTATGATATGTGTATTAAATGTATAAGATTATTTAAAAACTGTATGATATATGTATTATATTTATAGGATTATTTAAAAATTGAGTGATATATGTAATATATTTATACGATTATTTAAAAACTGTATGATATGTGTACTCGTATTATATTTATAGGATTATTTAAAAATGGTGTGACTTATGTATTATAGTTAATGGATTATTACAAAATTGTGTGATATATGTATTATATTTATAAGATTATTTACAAATTGTGTGATATATGAATTATATTTATAAGATTATTTAAAAATTGTCTGACATATGTGTAATGTTTATTGGATTATTTGAAAATTGTTTGACATACGAGTATGTACTACGAGTATATTTATAAGAATATTTAAAAATTGTGTGATATATGTATTATATTTATAGGATTATTAAAAAATGGTGCTATATATGTATTATATTTAATGGATTATTTAAAAATTGTGGGACAGATGTATTATATTTATAAGATTATTTGAAAATTGTGTGATATATGTTTTATATTTATAGGATTATTTAAAAATTGTATGATATATATATATATTATATTTAATAGCTTATTAAAAATTGTGTGACATATGTTTTATATGTATAAGATTATTTAAAAATATGTATTATATTTATAAGGTTATTTAAAAAAACACTTATTTTTTTAAGTTTCTATTATTGGTTGTTTAATTTATCTTATAAAGTAACATTGAAAAGGAAATAGCCCAATTGAAATTATATGAATTACGTTATGCTTAAAAACTATTAATTTCTCGAAAACTTAATCAGCGGTTTAACAAAGGGTATATTGAACTTTCCCGACCAAGAAATGATATTTAGGGGTTCAGTTCGAAAGACGTCCAAGTTTAATAAAGTTTGTTTTGAGAAAGGAGGCATTAGGTGATTTATATATTTACAAACCGTAGACCTACAAAACTATTCGTTCATGAAATTAAGTACATTTTTTTAAATTTTCATTTCAGTTTCAACGAAATATAACTGGAATTGCGGATCGAAAGGTAGAAAGAATTTAAATATGTTAAGATATAAATTTCATTCAATTGTAAAAAAATATATTTAAATTAAAGAACAAATGTACCTTAGTTTAAATCTCTTTAAAACTTAATTATACAAAAAAAAATATTACCAATTGAAATATTTAAAAAAACAGTTTTTTTTTTTGGAAATCGAATTGGATGTTATAAATGTTGAAAATACGAAGTCGAATTGGATGTTATAAATGGAAATCGAATTGGATGTTATAAATGTTGAAAATACGAAGTCGAATTGGCTCTTATAAATGGAAATCGAATTGGATGTTATAAATGTTGAAAATACGAAGAATATAAAAAAACATTGTCACATTTTAAAAAGTAATTAAACGAATGGGTAATATCGTTTTGAAAGTAAAAAAATGTTTCCAAATTGCAAAATAATGTCTCAATAATCAAAATAATGTCTTAAAAATCAAAATAATGTTTACTCAATTTTGTCATATGAATTGAAAACCTCGAAAATATTTTTTTGGGGAAAACTAGTTTGGTTCATTTTTTATTTCAGCTTAACAGACTTATTTGACTTCGAGGGACTTCGCCTAGTTGGTTAGACGGTTATCTTCTGACTCAAAGGTTGCGTGTTCGATTATCTTTTAAAACTCAGAACTCTTTATATCTTAATCTCTTAACTTAAAAAAATATTACAGTCTGGTTTTAATAGGTCTCTTTAATTAGGCCTCTTAAACATATTTCTGGTTGGTTGGATGAAATAAGCACATTGCAAAATAAACCCATCAGGTTTTATACAACGAAAATGTAACACAAAACAAAAGAAAACTTTTTTGTTACTTTTTTCATGTTAAATAGAATTAACACATGTAAAAATCAAAACGCCAAACCTCGTCGCAAACCATCTTTATCATTGATTAATTTTATTAACATAGTCAATTAATAATTCATGTCGGTTTAAAAAAAATCTGTATCTAATGAAAATACACTAATAAAGATTAAGTTGTAAATCTCAAACTGGAAATATTTCTTCACGTCATCGATTTCTAGACCTTTTATTAGCTCAAATCTGATCATACGTATATACTTTTCCAAGGCTTTTCCAGAATACGCCTTGCATTTCATTTACGCATACATATGTCATCCAGCAAGCATATATCTTAAATCAGTTATAAGGTTTATAGTTCTTCTCGGGTACCACTGAATAATTCTGTATTATAATACGCTTTTGTCGTACACAGTACAACCCGGCTGGTTTTTTGGCGTATGACAATCTGTTAGAAGAAACCAGAAATATATTCAAAAGATCTGATGTGAAAGCCTTCTTCTTCTTCTCAGTGTCATGTCAGGTGTGTCCTCGACAGCCTGAAAAAGATCCCCGACGCTCCTTATACCAGTCAAATCATGTATATTGCGGAGCCAGTAGATTTCCATCCTGCCAACACCTCTTTGACCCTCTATTTTGCCTTGGATAATCAGGTGCAGTAATTTGTACTTTGCTCCTCTAAGTACATGACCCAAATAGGACACCTTTTGGATTTTAATATTCGTCAGCAACTTTCTTTCAGCTTTGGCTCTTTGAAGAACCCTCGTGTTGCTGACCATACATGAAAGCCTGACTGAACTTTTTTCAAAAGAAAATAGGTTCTATACGGGAATCAGATCCGCGACTTCGAAGACTTCGGTTAAAAGACACGTCTTATAAATTCACTCACAGAGGTTTATGTTGCTATGATTGTCTACAGTTTTAGTCATCTTTTTATATTCAACGCCTCATTAATAGTTGTATCGTCTCAATCATATATTTAGCTTTTTTTTCTTCAACTTTATGTAGATTATAGACCCGTTGCAAAAATCGTTCCTGTAAGGTATAGTACCAGCTGTTTGTCCCATTTTAGGCTCACTGAAATATGACGTTTTACGGATATATCGTATCGTCTTTGTTGTAGTTGAGCATCGTAGTCGAAGAACTCCTCGCTACTCCAAAGTCAACCTTAAGCTGCTCTTTCATGTTAATCATGTGAACCCCAACGGGAAAACAGACCGATCCCATATGTGCACTTCCTCTCGCAAATATCACACATATGTGAATCTTGCTAAGTTGCCTGACGATGCTAATGTATGTAAGCAGCATTTTGACTGTTTCTCACATGTCTTATCGTTGAGATGCTATCAGTTTGAAAACAGATTAACGTACGCTATGTATGAGATCCATCATTACCCATATTAGGCGCATACATAGCCATGCTAATAATGAGTTCAATTAATTAGTTAAACAAAGTTTGTTAAATTTCACCTATTAAAACAGTCAACAATCCTTCATCGTCATGACCTCGATGTTGAGAAACGTGATAAGATTGCTAGAGGTTGAGCACATTTGTTTCTTGTCCTGTTTCTCTTGTCTGAAAAGCTCTGCAGAAATAATGAAATATTACGATACAATAAAAATTTTATTAAATGAATTTCTACGATTTGCGCTTTACACGACGATTTAATAGTACAGTACGTCCGTTCGGCGCCGGTCCTGAGAGAGACGTGTGAATTGTATAAATTAGCAATTGTTCGGCTCTTCTGTATTTGACAGATATTAATTAATATTGTAGCCATTTCGGAGGCTTTTATTTAAAACACGTTCTTTTGAAAGGCAAACGAGGGACGAAAGTTTTAATAAAAAATGTTTCGGTGAAAATAGCGGTGGTTTGCATTCAAAATTTCCATTTATAATTGGCAATTTTTCCTGTGATTTAAATTCAGCGTTTTGAATTTTGAAGCAGTACATTGATAATAATTTGATTATTTTGTGTTGGCTACATCCATTGTTCGAATAGAAGTTTCGTCGAAACAATTCAAAAATGATGATGTAAATAAAGATGTAAAATTTTGAATTGGTGTATACATAATTTAAAATTACCTAACATGCCACCATCACGCCATTTCCCTGTCAAAAAATTGCTTGAACATATCATAGCGCCAAACTTTCCTATCACTACGAACTCCATAGCTTAGTTGGTGAGAAACCTATTTCGCGAGTTGCGGATTCAATTACCATTAGTCGATTTGAAAAAAAAAGAGTCACGTCTGGTTTTCACTTAGAGCTTTTAAATATCTTTCTGGTTAGTTAAAAGCAATTCCCATATGGCGATACCTACCAGGTTATACTGAATACAACGAAATTTTAATATAATATTCGTCGCATCTTCAGCATCCACATATCTTCTAATGCAATTTGCTCACTTTATCTTACCTCTTTTCTATTATCTTCACTTGATTCAACCATAATTTTTCAGTAATTTTCTTCAATTCCATTTCCTATCTCATCTGTATCGTAAATTTATGGGGGGTATTCTCATTTGGAATTTTAAAAAATCGTTTTTTTTTTCATTTTATTTTTTTGTAATCCTTTTTGCATAATTTACAGTAAGAAATGTTCAAAAAATTTAAAAATTCGAAAAGTTATGAGGGTTTATAGTCGAGCGCGCCGGTCGAAAAATTACCTGAGCTTCGCAGCTTTCGGGTTGTCTACGGTTATGGCAGCAGCCTTATTTTCCAAGAATTCTCGTCCAGCAGGATTTTGTGGAATGATGAATTGATATTTAGTTTGTCAGATTTTTGAATAAGTTTATATGCCCCTGGAATTGCTGATTAACAGTAAGTTGAAAATACGAGTATTTACTTAAATTCGTGTAAAAATCGGACTTGAAACTTTGAACACTTTTTTAAACTATTCCCCGTAATAACCCCAAAACTAATTAATACATTTAATTGAATAAGTACTTATTATCTTTGTTATACCTTTTTCTATAGAATTATTTCAATCGAAAAAATTTATTTTTATTAGTTTTGTTCATAAATTTTGTTTAAATAAATAATAATAAGTACGAATACTTATTGCGCCCATGTACTTACTTTATCCACTTTTCTCTGGTCAGTCAGAAGAGATAACCATGTTAAAATTAACCCACTGAATTATTTATGATGAAAATTTAAGTGTAAGAACTTATTTTATGAAGTAATTATTTAAATATAAAGACTACGAAAAATAAATTAAAAATATAAATCGATCATAAAAATTATCAAATATACCCCCTATCAATTTATTTGTGTCAAAAGTGAAGCTCGGTGTGGTGCGGTGCAGTATGCTTCTCTTGAGACGGTCCCGTATTGTATTAATAACTGATTATATTATAGAATTTTCGTTTTTTTTTAAATTTGTGTAGTTGCATACTAGTGTATTGTATCTATTATTAAACGTTTTTATTCTGGTTTTATTGTTACTCTTTTATATAAATTTTCTTAAAGTTAATAATATTTGTCATTTAACATCAATCAAATAATTACTTTTTTTTAAATATTATTTTATTGTGCATTATACAGTTGAGGAAATAAAATATATAACCTTTTAAGTAAAGTGCCACTTGTTATATATTTTTTTTATGAAGAGTATTTTTTTCTTTATAAGAATTTGAAATCATTACATTAAGTTGAATGTTCTTTTATATCAAATACTAAAATTTTATGTAACGTATAAAAATACTTTTTCAGTATTGAACAATACATTTGAAAACAATTTTCCGAACATGGGAAAATAACATTTGTTTGAAAATATACGGAATTTCATATAAGAGAAGGTTCCAACTCACATTTGCTAGTTTTTAGATAGTTAAGAAAACACAATGGCGCGCTGTATGGAATGAAATGTAATGAGAGATAACTATTGAAACAAATTTCAACTAAAATATATATTATTATATAACACTTTTATTGTACACAGTTCAACCTGGTAGTGTATAATAATATGGCAATATCTACTAACTAACTAGAAATATGTTATACAGGCGGAAAGGGAAAATCAGGTAGAATTCCTTATTTTTTTCGTTCTCAGAAAACATTTCCTTTTCGGAAAAAAATACCATCATGCCCCGGGGACGGGATACCAGCATCTTTCCAACGAGGCAACGGATGTCGTTTGCATATTACTGGCTTGATATTAGAACACACAAGTAAATAGAGTACCCGTATGTTCTTTCGATATAAAATTGAATCAAAAATGTTTTAATAAAGGGTCTTGAGTTGGGATGGAGCCAGGGAGAAGAAGAAGTATGTGGAAATAGATAAGTCTGGTCTCTGTTTACCTCAATAGGGAAAAGGCATAATGGTATGTACGTTTTTTATTTTTGATATGTCAATGACAATATGAAAGTACGATCATATAACTTCATACCAAAATGCATTGAACTGGTTGAATGCTAGAAATAGACGCCAAATTCACAATTGTCTCTATTGTATAATATCCTTAACTGTCCCACCACCCCCTCTTATCTCGTCGAAAATTTTCAACGTCTTTCCAATCATGAATTAGCGCTACGCTCAAAGAGAGATTGTCTATTGGCCGTTTCCTCTCCACCATCCCTTCTTTTTCTTTTGATTGATGATTTCTCACTTTATATGAAAAATAATGTTCCGATGATTGTCCGTCTTTGTGGCATTCGTGGGCATATGCTCACATATGTGTTTATGGATTTCATGGGGATGGATAGTCATTTGAATGATTTATGCGACCACGTAACTTGCTTCATTTACTTTTGTGTGGTTGGCTGAAAGAGACTGCCGCCTGGTTATAAGCCCGCAAGATAGTATTTGCAATAAAACTGTTAAATAAATAAATAGTTGGTTCGAATCCCGAGTTGAGTTTGCACTTAAAACGGCACGTGTATGTGCATGCATGCCATCACGTTAATTGTCATTATTATCATTTTCACCAAACTTGCATATTGTAATTTTATAATTTTTTTTTAATTCTCAACTTTTGTTACTACTCGTACAACGATTGTTAAGCTTCTATGGGCAAATTAGTACTTTGTGTGTTGAGATTGTTACATAATCTTTATGCCACTGAATAGTTAACCATGGTTTTGTATTAAATATCCTCGACTTATCCTCGTCCGGGGCAATTGGGCACATTAATGCCTCTGGGATTTAACAAGGATAAAGGGATTAATGTTTTTTTTTATTGCCAGTGATACTTGTTTCATCCCAATATCTGGCTAGCATTTTAAGTAGAAAAATCGATGGTTGTTAAAATAAAATCTGGAAAAAGAATTGAAAACCGGGAATAAAAAAACTATTTGGCTAGTAAAAACTATCACGTCGATTTACTCATATTCCTATCGCATTCATAGTCACCATCTTCTTATCCTGACATTCAACTTAAAGAAACATGTGTCATGTAATATTTGTCTTCATAGAATAAATTGATAATTCTGAATCAATCCAATAGAGAAAGGCATTATGATAACTTTTACCACTGTTGATTTCGTGATGTAGAAAACTTTGCCTTTAAGGGTTAGACATATGAATGGCATATGAAGTTTAAGAAAACACTTGTTGACACTCCTTTTTGGGAGGTTTAATTAAAATTTATGATTATTTATGAACACAATACTCATATACTACAGTCAACCTAAAGCTAAATTCATTGCTATCACATATCGGATCATCTATTGGTTGTTAACATAAGTTGTGTCCGTTTTTTCCAATTTGAAAATGAGCACTAAAAAGAAAACAAAATGGTAAAAATTATACGTCATTCGAAAGAAAATTTTCTGTTTTACAAGATGTAGTATTTGTTTTTACGTTACATATATTATTTTATTTGATTACAAGCCTTCAAAATGGAATTTCCAGTAGATGAAAGTGAGCATTTTCGACACCTCCTTCTGTTCGCGTTCAATCGAGGGAATAAAGCTGCAAAATCTCCTCGCGATATTTTCAAAGTGTACGGTGAAGATGCTATGAATTAAAGGACAGCTCATCGATAGTTTTTGCGTTTCAAAGATGTTAATTTCGACCTGAAATACATGGAACGTTCCGGACG
The DNA here is from genome assembly GCA_949825065.1 of Odontocerum albicorne. NCBI lineage: Eukaryota > Metazoa > Arthropoda > Insecta > Trichoptera > Odontoceridae > Odontocerum > Odontocerum albicorne. Next base: position 5,194,473 of record OX463838.1, read on the forward strand.
ACCAGTGGACTTCGATGAGGTCCGCTTAAACCATATTATTCATGAAGATCCCCTTCAAACTACCGTCAAATTGGCTGAGGAGATAAATTGTAATCACATGACTGTATACCGCCATCTTAAATCAATGGGAAAAGTCCAGAAGTTCGGCGCTTGGGTTCCACATGTTTTGAGTGAAAACAACAAAAATCAACGTTCGATAATTTCTGCTGGTTTGCTCGCGCGTCATCGAGCTACGCATGGCCACAAGCAAAGGTTTCTTTACCGCATCATTACTGGTGATAAAAAATGGTTTGAAAACGGTGATCAAAAGTGTAGAAATAAAACCTTGTAGAGTAGAAATTTTTCTTTTAAATGACGTATAACCTTTACTATTTTGTTTAACTTTTGGTGCTCATTTTTAAAGTTGGAAAAAAAAGGACACAACTTATGTTAACACCTAATACAAAGATTTCTATGTAGTTCGTTTCCTCTTGGTTATTTGTTAGCTAAACATGCGCAGATGTGGGGAAGTACCTTATATTATGGTCACATACACCACATTCCTGTCTATACAGTCACTTTACGCTGATTTATTTGGAAATATTTTAAATCAATCAATATTAGTGAGATTGAATACTGTTTTTGAACGCCTTTAAGAAAAGTTTACTTCTGCCTTCTGTGTGTGATGACGCATGTGAGAGTTTCTTCTTATTTTGTTTATTTAAGTTACTGACGGGAGAAACCTTTAATCTAACTATTTCAGAAGATATATGATTTCACAGAACAAAGGGCGATTATCCAAAATATGCTCACTATGTCGAACTTCTCACGGTGTGTTTACTATAGAAGCCTCGAAACAAGAAGGCAAGAATCCATTGCGATATTCCTACTAACGGTTTTTCAAGGCTGCTTTAACTGTCCCGCGATTCTAGAAGTGCTAATTTTAAAACATATAGTATGTATCTAATAAATATAGCCGTGCAAGGAATCACCCTTTATTCTACATACCAACTTACAGGACGAATATCATGGCTAAACACTCAGTCACGCGAGGTGTAGATATATTGAACCAACTGAATGACACTGTGGATAATATTGTATATTCTCGGTACCGCCTAGCAGTATGAGAAGAATCCTGGCTGATATTCTTTCTAACGAATAAGCTAACGCTAGTATCAGATCCTCTTTGTGTTTCAGAAGAAATCCGTGCAAAGTGGATAAAAAAATTCCCTAACAACTATTCAAGATACAGAAATATTGATATTTTTAGACTGGCAATAAATAAAACTAATTTGCTAAGTGTTCTTCCTCTATTTCAAGTGCTATCATTTTTGAATAGGGCCTCGGATACTGACATCTTCAATATTTCAGATAATGTTTTGAAAGAAAGTAGTTGGTTTTTTTTAAGGAGTGTGAGTTTGTCCTTTCGGCTAAATAATGATTTCTAATCTATTGATTTACATTTCTTGATTCTGTTTATAATATTATTTAAGCTTTAAAGTTTAACCTGTAAGTTTTATCAACAAAATATATAATTTTTTTTAGGTCTTATTTCCTTAACCCAAACTTATAAAAGCACTTCCAATCGCACACGGCAGGACTTGACTAATTTAATCTGATAGGAGCCTTCACGGGTTAAAGTATTTTTTTGTTAAATTTTCTTATTTGGAATTCTACCCTGTTAAAGAGAAAACCTTGGATAGAAATGGAAAAACAATATGGTTCGATTCCCTCCTTACAAAACTCAGCGAAATAAACACCCGATAACCTTGTTTTACATAATTATTAATGAACTTTCAGGATGAAAAAGTTGTAGCTGAAATTTTTGGGAGGGTAGTGTGTTTTTGTAAATGTAGTGTGTTTTTGTGAGTGTTGTGTGTTTTTGTGAGTGTAGTGTGTTTTTATAAGTGTAGTGTGTTTTTGTGAGTGTAGTGTGTTTTTGTGAGTGAAGTGTGTTCTTGTGAGTGTAATGTGTTTTTGTGAGTGAAGTGTGTTTTTGTGGGTGTAGTGTGTTTTTGTGAGTGTAGTGTGTTTTTGTGAGTGAAGTGTGTTTTTGTGAGTGTAGTGTGTTTTTGTGAGTGAAGTGTGTTTTTGTAAGTGTAGTGTGTTTTTGTGAGTGTAGTGTGTTTTTGTGAATGTAGTGTGTTTTTGTGAGTGTAGTGTTTTTGTGAGTGTAGTATGTTTTTGTGAGTGTAGTGTGTTTTTGTGAATGTAGTGTGTTCTTGTGAGTGTAGTGTGTTTTTGTGAGTGTAGTGTGTTTTTGTGAGTGTTTTTGTGAGTGTATTGTGTTTTTGTGAGTGCAGTGTGTGTTTGTGAGCGTAGTGTGTTTTTGTGAATGTAGTGTGTTTTTGCGAGTGTAGTGTGTTTTTGTGAGTGTTGTGTGTTTTTGTTTGTGTAGTGTGTTTTTGTAAGTGTAGTGTGTTTTTGAGAGTGTAGTGTGTTTTTGTGAGTGTGGTGTGTTTTTGATGATTGTATATAGAACGTTGTGATATGGACTTTTGACATATTAGAAATGATGAAGTACAGCACAGGTTGACTTACGTGTAACGTATGTTACTTGTAATTAAGTGTCATAACTTATCAAGTAGGTGAGAGTTTATGACAAAGTTATTTAATAATTAATCAATAAACGTTCAAAGGCATAAATTTATTTTTCCATGTCCATACGTCCTCAGTAAGGTAACATATAAAAACCTAGTTTACTGGGCACACGACATTTGAAAAACTATAAACCCAGATCTACATAAAACCTAACCTAACCTAGTTTACTGGGCACACGACATTTGAAAAACAATAAACCCAGATCTATATACAACCTAACCTAATCTAGTTTACTGGGCACACGACATTTGAAAAACACACAATTAAACCTAACCTAGTTTACTGGGCATACGACATTTGAAAAACAATAAACACAGATCTACACACAACCTAAAATACCTAAGCTGGTTTACTGAGCACACGACATTTGAAAAACAATAAACACAGATCTACATACAATCTAACCTAACCTTACCTAGTTTACTGGGCATACGACATTTGAAAAACAATAAACCTACATACAATAAGTGCTAATTTTAAATTACTCATCTTTATTTTGATATTTTGTCTTGTTTTTCATATACTATGAACAAGTGAGTATTCATATAATTACATGTAATGTAAATAATAAATAATTTATTTGTATATAAGGCTTAAGGTGGCAAAAATTTGATTAAGATGAATTAAAAAATAATGACCGCAATAGTTTTGAAGTCTCAGGGAATGGAAAGAGCTTAAATTGTTGAAATTTTCTAAAATGGAAGACTGCAAATAGTGTCTCGTGGCATTTGAAGACGAAATGGTCTGAAACTGTATTAAAAATGACAGAATCGCGTTGTTAAAACTTGTTGAAGCATATTAAGTAAACTTGTTGAAATATTCGGATCCAGCTTTCAAACAAGCTCACCATTCTGTATGCAGTGGACTTTATCCAAAGTGGCAGGAAGCGGACATCAAAGGAATGTTGAAGAGGTTCTAGAAAATTAAATTATTTGAAACATAAAAAGAATACTTTATAAGTGGGACTCTTGTTATGAAACGGCAGTAGAGAAATATTTTCATAAATTATTCACCCTTCAATAGAACGCTTTTCAAGTGAAATTGTCTAAAAATTAAAAAGCGTATGTAAAACACTTAACAAAAAAATACTCAACTAATAAAATCATATTATTTTGAAGGCAAACTATATTTCAACTTACGATATTGTGAAATGGTGTGTAAGTTTGGAAGAATATTTCAAACTGAAGGTTATTTGTTTCCGCTAGATAAATACAATTTTACATAAATCATCAATTGTATTACTGAGAGTTCAGGGAGTTTATTTAAAGAACTTGTTCATTTTATTTTATTCGCAATTTAGGTTAGGCCTGATTACATTAGAAGTCTCGCCATTTTTTTTTTCATAAATATAGCTTACTTGTATAAACGTGGATATTGTCAAGTCACTTTTCTGTCGAGGTAGGCAAAGAGGACTAATAGTCAGACTTTTCTATCTTGACACATATCTCACCTATTTTACATTCAAACGGCTACAACGAATTATCTTACTTTTAACATTTCCTTGTTTCAAAATATCACTTATTAGATCCACTTTAATTTGCTTGGTTTTCTTTAATCATGTTTCTCACTCCCACTTGCACTACGTATTAACATATTTCCTTTCCTGTGTTAAAAAAAATACGCGCGTTTCAGTGCTACACATCAATACACATGTAAAAATGAGCGATTTAAAATCGAAAAAATAAGAATATTCATTGCCAATCGCTTAAATTAATTAAACTTGAAGTCAAAAGTGATAATATTTTAAATATAATTGCTGAAAACATGAAAAAAACACCGACCGACGTTCACAAAACGGGCGAAGAGACCACCTCAAACGGATGTCCGAAAGCTACTGAAGCGAGCGAACTGAGATTCTATTTCTTGCGTTCCCATTTATCGAAGTAGACTGAGAGTGAGATGTAAATAGCGTTGCTACTCACCCATAGCGGTTTTTTTAGAATGAATATACCTACGTCACACACTGACACACGTTTGACTGTATTGGGGAATTTATTATTATTAATATGATTTTTTTATTCAATACGTAAATGTATTACGGAGGAATACCTAAAATCTAAACCCAGTATTTAATATATTTCTTAAGTTTTTAGAAGCAATGTGTACTAGTTACACATCTCAGGGAAGAAAGAGTTAATTTTGCACCCTTTCTTAATTCATTCGTTCCACGTGCCCAAAACCATCTCAGAGTGTTCGTCATCATATGATTCAATACATCAACCTCAATTTCACATTCATCCCTTAAATTTTCATCCCTGTATTCTGTCATACATTGTAACCTTATGTATTTTTCTAAGTGCATGCTTTTTGCAGTATTTATTCGGTTCTTTTAAGCCTTTTTTCACGTCTACGTTTGACTTCCATCAAAAAGTTGGTACTAAAATATTATTGTTGACTATCTAAGTAAAATTTTAAACTTCCCAGTTTAAGTGCCCTATTTATTTTGTTTCTTACCACACGCCATTCGATATCCCTAGTAACTCTTATATCATCTGAAAAAATAATACTTGATGGCAAAATTCTAAATCACATTTCCATAAATCGTATTAAGTTACACATTGCCATACCATATATATGACATTGGATTTCGCAACATTCATTCTCCGAACGTTCTTTACATCTCTCAGAACATTCTTAACATCTTTATGTAATTCTTCTTCAGTCTTCGCTAACAATTCCATATCATCAGCACTCACCAAGCTGCACACATTCCTATTCGACATTCGTAAAGAAAGTGTGGTATGCTCAAGGTGTTTTTTAAAGTGTTGTTTATAGTTAAGGCATTAACGTTGTGGAGGTTTAAAGACATTGTATTTTATTTTTAACAAACACTGTTTATTCCACTTTTTTATGACGGTATAACCCTACCGGTTTCAAGGCTTTCACCTCATCTTCAGGGGAGTACAAACAAGACTTGTTTGTACTCCCCTGAAGATGAGGTGAAAGCCTTGAAACCGGTAGGGTTATACCGTCATAAAAAAAGTGGAATAAACAGTGTTTGTTAAAAATAAATTACAATGTTTTTTAAAGTCAAAGAAGATGCGTGGATCAACTTTTTTTCTTTGCGTATGCTTGTAAAAATACGTTTTAGAATAAAAATTCAAAAGAGCACTGTGCGTTTGTGGACTAGGAAAAACAAATGATTACTCGATACTAAGAAGAGACAAATTATGGAAATTATTGAATTATTATAGTGTTGAATGTAAATTAATACATGGTGTAAAGTCAATACATGAATAAAGTACATCATGCAATAGAGTAAATGATGCCTTGACTTAACGGTTTAATATGTCAAAAGACGTAAATCAAGGATGTGTTATATCACGCTGGTTAATTAATAGTTACATAGATTTATTTACGTGTGCAAAAACACGAAGAAACAACGGGTGACATAAATACAAAATTTAAAAAAAATAAAGACAAATATCAATAAGACATATTCACTCTAATGAGATAATAATGTTAACTTCATATTATTATTAATTTACAGTTTAAGATAACTTTTTTTCTCCAGCTTTGAAATTGTGATATAAATCTCTTTTAAAGTCAATAAAGCTCTATCCATAAACATAAAGCCTTTTTAATAATCCTAGCAGCCAAGAAACCCGTTCTTGCGTGAGTGATTGAGCAGTATTTGCATGCAAACTCTTGTGTAATTGTTAGGAACATTTAACGCTAGTCGTTTTAGTAACGCTGGGCAACTCACAACTCCTCGATGGAGCCTGATTAAGTATCCTAAAAGCTGGAGATTACTCATTCCAAAATCCGAAGTACGCTTAAGGAATCATAGCCATGTAATAGTATAGTAGAAACAAAATAGGATCAAGGCATGTACAATAAGTTATATCTTTAATATAGATTTATGTAGATATTTTGCTACATATCATCTCCACCATAAGTGTTTTGTGTCCCTTTTGAATTCCAAATGCAAGCGTGGATTCTAGTTTGCTTCAAACCAATAAATCAAAGAGCATATTTAGTACAGTTTGTCCTTCAAATGATTCGTTAATTGGATTTAAAAGACACCTTAAATGGAAACCAGACTAAAGCCCTTCTTATAAAAATATGGGTCCAAACATAAATCGTACCTGATCCTCCCTAGTTGAAAAATAGACACCTTAAAAAACAGACCTTGAAGATCTTCCGGTCTTTTCTACACATACGATGATTGCATGTAGTTTACGTGCCAACTCCACTGGTATTGAACCCAAAAGCTGGTATTGAACCCAAAACATTCACTGCGTATAAAATACTTAATGTCATACAGAGATGCTCAAAATTCGCGTTTTTTTTAAAACCCATAACTTTGTTAAAAACCAAATTCTACTTTGTATTGAAACATCATATACAAGTGTATTCTTTCGTGTCTTCAAAACACATGAAACTGGCGACGAATCCTTATCGAGAGACGTTTATAAGTGCACTAAACATTCAAGGATTCCCGTATCCATACAAAATATTTGTATGGACACGGGAGCCATGTTCGACGCAGTGAACGTGTTAATGGGTCAGAACATGTTTTTATCTCTTAAACATGTTTTTTTACTTTCCAAAACACCATAAGAATCCGTGAAAATACTTAATCTATCAGTGGGCATTTTCGAAAAAAAAAAAAGGTCCATTATATTATACTATTTTATTTTTATTTTATTGTTGAAAAATACAGTTCATAGTAAATTTAGTTTTTTTTTAATGTAAAGCTATTTTTTCGATCTATAAAAAAACCTCAACAGAAAACTACACAAATAACATTGCAGATTTTTATGCAGACCATGTCAATATATATTTCACAAGAGGCAGATCTTTTTGACTGCAAATTTGTTTTTATACACTGCTTTGTTATCGTGCCAACACTATTCATAGTTATACGAGATACCTCGCAACAAGAGAAAAATAAATATACCCGTACCTAGCCAACCGTGAATTTTTGGATTCCCCTTTTCCACTCGCATGCTTCGCATCCCCATGGAATTCAATTTGAAGCGTCTGGTGTTCCGTGGCTTCAAAGTGAGAACTATTCATAGTGAGCCAACACGTCGTTATGGAGATGTCTGGGAGGGTGTGATTGGAACAACACGAAAGAGGAATGGCAGGAGTGATCAGGATATATGGCGCAAAAGGATATTGGACAAGGTAGGAAATGGTTTGTTTCCTCGCTCGTGATACGAACGTAAATAAAACGTGTCAAATGGAGTAAGCCTAATCTAAAGTTTTCGTGTTTCAATTAATTAAAATAAAATTTTAAAAATGTCGTTTTTCTTTTTGAAATGACTTATTCAAAAAAAAGCAAATAAAACTCATAGGAAAAAATTAAACATACCCGTGGAAATCTGTAAAATTCAGAATATCGTTAGAAAAAAGAAAAAAAACAAGTGTTGAGATGCACACGTTTAAACTTCTAGACTATTGCACAGAAGATTTCCTGACAACCGTATCTCTCGAGTCCACATTAACTTTTCCCTTCCGGTGCTTAAAAAAATCGTGCGTTCCGGTGATGTGTATTCAATACACATGTAAAAATGAGCGATTACAAATAAGAATATTCATAGTCGATTGCTTAAATTAATTAAATTTAAAGTCAACAGTGAAAATAAACGAAATTTATTTGCTGAAAACATGAAAAACGGCCAACATTCGCAAAATGGACACAGAGACCACCTCGTATGGCTGCATGTGAGCTACTGAAACGGGACTCGGAACACTAACACTGTGTATGTTATACCTCGAAGGAAGAAACAACTGTGATCTGAGATTCTATTTCTTGCGTTCTCGTATACCGAAGTAGATTGAGAGTGAGACGTGAATAGCGTCGCTTGCTCACCGATAGCGGTTTTCAGAATGAATATACCTACGACACACACTGGCACACGTTTGATTGTATTTGTGAATTTATTCCCGATTTTCACAAAATATCTCTGATGTGGCCGATAAGTGATTATTATTATTAATATTATTTTTTAATTCAATGCGGAAATGTATTACGGAGATACACCTAAAATCTGAACCCAGCATTTATTATATTTATAGAGATATTAAAGTTTTTAGAAGCAATGTGTACTTGTTACGCATCATAGGACAGGAAGGGTAAAAGGAAAAAAAATGTATTTTAAAATGAAAGAGAATGCGTGGATCGGATTATTTTTCTTAACGTATACTTGTGAAACAATGTTTTGGCAAAAAATAGAAAAAGTATTGTGCGTTCGCGGACTTGGAAAAAAACCATGTAGATCCAGCCTCTTGGTAATGCTTACGCATGTTTTGTTGCTGTTTCTGACGCAGATATATTAGGCTAGATCTGGTCGTTCAACACTCACTCAAATATCAATTGGTTGTAATATATCCTTCTCTTCTTCTTCTCCCTGGCTCCATCCCAACTCACTGTCTGCGAAGACTGTTGGGGTCAGATCTCCTCGTCTTCAGGTTGTATGCTCTTCTGTCCCGGACTACGTCCCCCAGGCCGTGCCTCTGCATCAGGTTATCTTTTTGCACCACCCATGAATACTTTGGTCTTCCTCTGGTTGTTATTCGAGGAACATTCATGGAGATTGCCTGGTTTACAATGTGATTGGGTGCTCTGCGTCCAACGTGCCCATACCATCTCTATCGCCTCTCCTCTATCTTGCTGTTGATGTCTGTAAAACCTAGGCTTCCACGAATGCGTGAGCTTTTTATTTTGTCTTTTAGGGACACACCAGCTGACCATCTTAGCATGCGCATTTCAGCCGTTTCTAGTTGCCTAGAGTAAGAGTTATACATCGTCCAGCATTTGGAGCCATAGAGGAGTGCGGGTCTGATATATCCTTCTCTGCAGAACAAAAAAGTATTTGGGGTTTCACCATATTTATTTCATCTGAATCGATACCAATGTTATGGTACCAATCAGTATATTAATTTGTACGTTGTACCCGGGGTATATTTATAAAATAAATATTACCTCTCCCAGTTGTCTTTTCACATTTTGAGTAGTCTTTAAGAAAGACAATTTCTGGAGGGTATTTTATATTTTCAACCTTTCAAAAATTCTTTTTTTTCGTCTTTTTTGGAAAAAATCTCTAATTTTTGGGATGCGGGTATTACTTTATTTACCTTTCAAAACTTTTCCTTAGATGTTTATAAAATTCGTATTGCTTCTGTAGAATCCCATTTTTGATATAACATTTTTTTAAGAAAGGAGAAAAAAATACGAATAAAATATAAAATTTAATTGCGTGCTTACTTTGAAATCATGGTTTTTCTGAAAATATTATAGTAACCGTTTATATTATACAATTTTTGAAAGTGTGACATCAACATCATTGCTTATTATAAATACAAATTTAACTAGCCATTTTTTTTATCAGGTCTTACGGAGAATTGTACCGCGTAATTTTAGCTCATGATAGCATCATAGGCCAAACCACGCCAAACAACATTATAAAAGACCTTTTACAACTGATACGACGAACCACATAATACTCGACACTTATTATAAGTGTACATTTTTAAATGTATATTTTTATAAAAAATATACACTTAAAGTACAGGTATTTTAAGTGTATATTTTTATAAAAAAATATAAAAGTTTTCATTTGTTACTTTTTTTTTAAAACAATATTGTTTCAATATTTAACTCATTAAAAATCGAGACTTTTTGTCCTACACCCTATCAATGGAACCTCATATGTTTACATATATCTCTGTCACAAGTTTTTACCTCTTTTGTTACAGATCCCTTAAAAAAGAATGGGGAAAATGGGATTTAAAATATTCGTATGTAAATCATCTTTTTATACAGAGGTATTTTTATATATAAAAAAATTACTTCAAAGTCCCAAAACTAATTTTTTCATAAACTTATTGTTGCTGACAGATGAATGATATAAATATCATTTTTTTATCATGTGAATATTTTTTTTTATAATCGGCAATCCACCTAAACCAGGATGATTTGTGCAATCAAACTAAAGACATTATGCAATTATAGGAGTCAATATAATAAAATCTATTTAAAAAAATTATAATTCTAGATAATTCAAAGTTTCAAATGATTATTTATTAAGCTTCAAAAATTTAACGATCGATCTACAAATGGAAAAGTTCCTCGAAAAAGAAGAAACGCAACATTCTTTGGACGCGGTAAAGATATAGCTTTCAGTAAATCAAATCTGTCTCGGAAATAAAAAAAATATCATTCCTGAAAAATCTTAAATTGTCTTTAACAAATAATACAAGTGTTAAAAATTGAATTAAACATTTATTTTACAAGAAGTGTGGTGTAGGATGGAAGCCCCCCAATGCCCTTGTGGTCGGGCTCGCCCTACATTGGTGGGGTGTATCTCGACCGGGGGAATGTTTGTGGAATGAGCCCGGAGTTTTTAATGTCTTCTCTCTTGAATGTATTTTTTTTGTCATCTATTTATTTTCTGTGTTTTTTTTATCTTCTTGTTCTACGTGTTCAAGGGTGTGGGCTGAAAAACATCTGGTGTCTCCGTGGCTGGGCTCGCCCTATATTGGTGGGGTGTATCTTGGCCGGATGGATGTTATTAGATGAGCCCAGACTTTTTGATAGCTTCTGTTTTTTAATGTATTCTCTTTTTAATGTGTTCTTGAAATGTGTCTAAATTTATTATGTACATACTATGTTGCCATCAATAAGCCTGTATTTATTTATTTTAAGTAAATGTGATGTGTATTTGTATTTCATTCGAATATTTGAAACTACCAAACGCAATATTGAGTTAAACGTAGTCTTTGATCAAGTTAGTTTGACAATTTACTTTGATCTCTAAGCGTGTGTTTGACTATTTCAACTTCAAACACTAACATCACAACATGTTAAAGCAATTTTCTTTTGGAAAATATCAGCGCTTTCACGCTCAAAACGACACAATCAAATAACTCTTTGTCTCAAAACAATCGTGAAAAAAAAACGGTAAATGCTCTCTGAGAATCAACGAGTCACGAAAACAATTCAAATCCTGACAGTCAGAATACAATAAATTCAATAAATTCTCAACATGAACTGTAAAAATCCAGAGTAAAACGGATTGAAAATTAATCTTACTAATTGAAGATGTCTCGGGAATAATTGAAGGAAGCTAGATCTCATGTATACATTTAATTATTAATTAAACTTTGCGTTGATTTGGTAAAACTTAATGATAAAGACTGACATATTTACCATCACGCTATTTATCTTTTAGGCTGGGCAAATAGGAAATATCTCCACAACTTTTAATTAAGGTACGTAATCATCAAAAGGGTTAATTTATATGGTTGGTTTAAAAGATGCGGTTACAAAAACAACTGCATATAAATTGAGATTTATTGGATTTGAATAATAAATAATAAAAGAGAGGGAATATAAAAATATATGTTATTAGATTTTACGTCGGTTTCAGATGTCCCAGTTTCAATTCCGGCTGGATCTCGTACTGATTTTACTTGGAGGCCTTTTTTATCTGAATTTATTGTTACGTTGGTACTGTGTAGCGGATTGGTTTTTGGAACATTTTTTTGCGGCAAACTTATTTATTTTATATTTATTAAAATAGCAGGAATTATGGAAGAGATTGAATGAAAAAGTTAAACGCGTGATATATTTATCTTTGCGGTGTAGAATGTATTGAAATTTCACTTCTAATGTACAAAGTAAGGTTGTAGACTCCGATGAGTTTTCTTATACGAGTATATTCTTTTCTTTTATATCGTTTTCTTGTAGAATTATGTCGTAATAAGCAATAAAATCTATCAGTTATATTGTCATGTGGCAACTTTTCCAACCAGCCAGAATGATGATTAAGTGAAAAACATACAGGAACTATTTAAAAAAGTCATTTCATTATTTTTCTTGTTCCATGAGATTGCAATAAAGTTACCAGGTTTAAAGTAACAAAAATGCAGTACTGTCATATTCACAATACCTTTTAAAATGAATGCAGTGAAACATTTTTTTATTTAAAATTGTGTTACGTTTTCATTATAAATAGTACAACTTGGTTTGTGTATTGCCTTATATATTTTCCAATCAAGAAGAAAAATATTAAGAAGGTCTGAAGCGAAAACTAACCTGTGTTACGCAGATTGAATCTATTGTTTAAACAAAGAGCCTGAAACAAGAATTTTCTAAGATATTCCGAGTAATTGAATAATTAAGCTGCGAATTCAATTCACAATAATTTACTCGGGTACCATTCATGTGTTATTGATTTCAATAATTCGAATTTATTCAAGCGTGTTTGTATCCTTGAATACTTTTGTCATGCGGAATGGGATATATGAACAAGCGAGACAGCAGGGGCGACAGAGTGTTATATAAGACGTTGGAAAAGTTATGGCAGAAGGAAATTGTTATGTGTTGGATCACAGAAACATATCTAAAGTGATCTTGGTACATAACCTTCCGTTTCCTTTCAAAAGAACCATAAACAAGTACTAATAAATATATTCACTCACAAAGACAAGATACATGTATCTGCTATCTGTTTTGAAATATAATATAAATCGTGTCAGCTTTGTATACAAGTTAAGATGAAATACGAACAATAAACGCGATAGTGTCATATTTTTCAAAGAATTTCTACGCTTTAATAAAAACTGTAGGTAATTGAATTTATTTTATCGTGTAAATAAAAAAAAAACACATGTTCTCAATGTTTTTTATGGTGTTGAAACTTGGACCTTGGAAGAATGTTAGCGCTTATCACTATAGCAGATTTAGACATTATTTGGCTTAATATAATAAACTCGTATGTTTTATACTGCACCGTTGAATGTGTTTCCTATTGCAATTCACCTTTCACTATCTAGTTCCACTTACTGTCGTTTTTTTTTGAAAGGGGATGGAAACCAAATAAGTTTGGGAACCTCTGGAATAAGGGATAATTGCTCGTTAGAGATGGAATATATTAGGAAGACAAAGAAAACAATCTTGAGATGGTTCAGTCACATTAAGAGAATTAAGTTTAGGAAACAGATTTATGAAGAAATTTATTTGACTGAAATTAACGAAGAACGGGTAAACCGCGGAAAGGGTGGAATAAGAAATTTGAAGAAGTTTTGAGTAAAAAAAAAAAGTTTGTTATATGAGAAATATAATAGTTTAGGAGCTAGTCCTTAAGTGAAGAGATGATGATGATTTGTTGATAAATAAAACACGTTTTGGATTGCAATGCGGAAGAAGAGTTTTTATTAGTAAACGTAGGTATTTATACTATTTCGGCGTGTGTGCGGAAATGCGAGCAAGATATCCTTCGTCTCGTTTCTGCGTTAGCAAAACGATTAATGTCGTATGTAGGTGACAATTTATTTACGGAACTGGCGAGACAGCGTGGTGCGATCTCGCTCTAGTATGGAATGCGGTCCGCTCCGGGCTATGGGTTGAATGGCCGGCGTGTGAACTTCGGACTTGTTTATTTAGATTTGTCGAGGAATGCAAGGGTCACTTCATCGGTCATTGACCGTGTGTATGAACGCCCAGTGTTCCGAGTGGGCGACCGCCACAATAGCATATACGACGAGATGTACGAATTTGGACGAAACGAGGACTGAATGCAGGTATGGAAAGCGTGGAAATCTGTCATAATTTCGTGTATTTATTTATTTATTATTTATTTAATATTACACATGACAAGAAATATACATAATTTGTGAAAAAACAACAGATAACTTAATTTGGACATACAATTTTAATGGATCTGTGTTTGTTGCCTTTCATTTGCCGTATCCCCAGTAAACTAGGCTTTTGCCTGTATCTCACTGAGGATAACAAGGAGTATCACAAGAGGCACATAGCGTGGTACTAAATATTTGTCAATATGAAAGTTTTTTTTAAATAAAGTTATCTAAAATACAATCATTGATCAAAAGCTTTACATTTATGCAAATTTGTATCTTATGAACGAAACTTAAGCTTTATATTTATGCAAATTCGTATCTGATGAACGAAACTTAAGCTTTACATTTATGCAAATTTGTATCTTATGAACGAAACTTAACCTTTACATTTATGCAAATTTGTATCTTATGAACGAAACTTAACCTTTACATTTATGCAAATTTGTATCTTATGAACGAAACTTAAGCTTTAAATTTATGCAAATTTGTATCTTATGAACGAAACTTAAGCTTTACATTTATGCAAATTTATATCTTAAGAATGAAACTTATATGTATATTATAACTATGAATAAATATTATTTAATTTCATATACGAGTACGTAATTTTTTTAAAAACCTTACTATTTAATTTCTAAGAAATAGTTAACACTTACATGCTTACTTATAACTGGATAACAATGCTTACAACTAATTAATTTTATTTTGGTTTAGTTCAGGCAAAACAACAACAAATTGGAAAAACAACAAGAACATCAATTTCACAGTTTGACGATTTATCAGTTAAATGTTAAAGATATTTTTGATTTATTTTAGAATTGTAAATAAGGACAGTGGTTTCAGTTCTGCTACATTTATGGAGTCCTGAAAGCAATTTGATTTGACTTATTAGGCTCTTGTCAATTACACAAAATACAGGGAAGAATTTCTATTTATGGTTCAACATTGAGAGGTGGTTGCTAAGCACACTGGCGTGTCAGATTTGTTTTCCGGGGGAGTCTTTCTCGTTTTACAGTAAGGCTTTTCCTCATCCGAAGGTATATAATATCAATTAATAAAACAATCCTTTAAAGTTACTAACCAATATATGATGTTTTTTATGGAAACATGTATAACTAAAGATACCATGGGTAAATTTAATTAAGTGATCAATTATATGAATGATGGAAAATAACATCCTCATGAATTTAATTCGAATTGATCCATTTATCTTTAAAATGTTGCCATATTAGTCTCGTATTAAATGGAAACTGTATAAATAAAAAAGTATTTAATGAATCTATTTTTTGGCTTGCTATAATTTAAGATAACACATTAAAAAACAAAAGTTTGAGTCTGAAATTCCCTAAAACCTCATATTAAGACAAACAAGACATATTCCAATTCCACTAAATATTCATGAGCATGATATAACTACTAGTTGCAACCCGTGAAATATTCACGGAAGTAAAACAAATTCTACATTTATGAAAATATATATTCATAAATATAACATTTGTTTACATATATCATTTATACATCGTCCTCTTTAGCACCGGTTCAAAGATTGTTAGCTAGGTATTAAAAGTTCGTTCAGTAACCCCACCGAGATTCAAATTTCGAATTACTTTCGGAGAGAATCCAAATGTTCGACAGCCGTACGTGTTTTGGCCTATTTATACTATGATCAGATGGAATATTCCTTAGATATTTTAAAACGTATTTTTACTTCAATGTTAAATACGTGTACATATGTGTTAGGTGTTAACATAAGTTATGTCCGTTTTTTTCCAAATTTAAAAATGAGCACCAAAAGTAAAACAAAATGGTTAAGGTTATAACATACGTCATTTGAAAGAAAATTTGCTTTTCTACAACATATTGTGTTTGCTTTTACGTTACATATATTATTTTATTTGATTACAAGCCTTCAAAATGGAATGTCAAGTAGACGAAAGTGAGCATTTTCGACACCTCCTTCTGTTTGCGTTCAATCGAGGAAATAAAGCTGCTCGCGATATTTGCGATATTATTGCGATATTACCAATGCTGCTCGCGATATTTGCGAAGTGTACGGTGAAGATGCTATGAATAAAAGAACAGCTCGTCGATGGTTTTTCCTTCAATAATGACGTCAAATTGCGGACATGGTTAGACGAATTCCTCGAGTCAAGACCGGATGGTTTTTATCGCACAGGCATTGAAAAACTTGTAGAACGTTGGCAAAAAGTTGTAAATAATGAAGGAGAATACAATATTGACTAATTTGTTGTAAAATAATGAAGGACAATACATTATTGACTAATCTGTTGTAATTTTTTTTGTTGTGTCCTATTGTTCTCTTTATTTGAAAAAAAAAAACGGACACAACTTATGTTAACACCCAATAGATTTTGAATAGCAACACAGAAAGGAAAATAAATTAATTTTTTTGACTTTAAGAGTAAAAAAAGGGTTAATTGCATATTTCATATCACCTTCATAAAACACAAACTCAAACCAGACATTATTAAATCTTCTTAGATCATAGTCAACAGCAGTATTATCGTACCAACTTGGCTCTATAGAAGTGAAACGTAGACGTGGAAACGTCCGAAAATAGTTGAAAAAATACTATAGAAATGCGTGCACTGAATACACGTTGTGACAATGTATGACAGAATGCGGAATTAAGTGATCGGGGAATGTCGTGAACTTAAAGCTGGTGTATTAAGTAAGATCAAAAAGAACACACTGATATGGTTAGGACGTTTAGAATGAATGAATAAAGAAAGACTAACTAAACAAATATACAGAGCAAATTAGAGAGTAAGTCGTGGTAGAGGAATATTAAGGAAATTACGGTTGTTTCAAGTGTGCGATATTTTAAAAAAGGAAAAATGAAAGTCAGATAAATCTTCGGGGAGTTACATGAGGTTATGTATAGATTAAGAAGAGGCGAAGTATATGTGTTACGAAATAAAACTCTAGCGCTCTCTGCCTACTTTGACATGAAAATGGCTTGATGGTGTGTTTTTGTATCAAATTTTCTATTTCCTTTCTTATAATATATTTCTCATACACGTTGAATAGCTGAGGTGAGAGTATGCATCCTTAATGAACTTCTTTATCAACGGTAAAACTGTCAGATCAAATGTGTCGACGCTTTTCAAACCTAGGAATGTCCACGGAAGTTCAAACCGAGCAAAACGAAATTTTGTCCCTGATCACTGAAAACTTTATACATAAAAATGAATTGTCTTTTTGAGAATTGCTTTATAGATTACATTGTGTTTTCGAAAAAAATCCTAGAAATTCAAGTCAGTAGAAAAAATAAAACATATTTCAATTTGGACATACTCACTTTTGAAAAACGTTCATTGAAAATGGGTGATTTTGATACAACACCGCATGAACATACCCGAGTTTGATTGTTGTTGACAGTACGAGTGATCGGCCATCTTGAATGATGGCGCTCTCTGATTGGTCGAAATAGACATGTCTGACTTTGATAAAAACCACCTCGGGGATATATCTGAGTTTGAAAAAAACTCTTATTTAAATCACTATTTTGCGTTGATTTTACGAAAAGATATCTTATTTTAAAAAATGCAGATTTATTCAAGACTACATAAGCTACATTTTGGAATATTTATCTCAAAAATGTCATAATGTGGACATACATGGGCTGGAAAAGCGTCGACACAAATATAATTCATTCTCATTGCTACTGTTTGTCGTGAATAAATTTTGAACTAAGCCAATTTTCAAACGAGTTTCCTTTATATTGTATGTTTGAAATTATACCAACAAAGGCTTTTTTTTCGGTAAATAAAAGAAAACAGCACGGTTAATGCGTGGAATTATCGGCACTTTCCAATTAATTACCTAATATTTTATGATATATACCATTTATATTGTTTGATTCAAGCATAGATATAACAAACTAAAACATTACAAATAACACCGTGGTGCAGTCGGTAAGACACCTGTCTTCCTGACTGAAGGTGTGTTTGATTAATTTTCACCTATGATAGGTTTTTAAAAGTAAATGAAATAAAAATGAATAATTCTATACTTTGTTTTAGAACACTTTGTTCAATAAGTTGTTCAAAATTTTCCTTTTAAAAATATGATAATCTAAAATCTTTTTTTAGTATATTTAAAAAAAAATACACACATCATGTAAAAAAAGTTAAATATTGATGATAACGAAATATTCTTTAGAAATGAGGAACACGCGAAATCATTAAAATCACATTGTATCTTATAAGGGTCTCAGTAAAAGGAAAAGGAAAGGCGGCCAAAGATATTCGAACTCTATATTGTTTTCGTTTACTGAGCTGACGACAATGATTGCCCTCGAAGATTCCTCCACATTTATGTATATCTATAAACATTCTATATGTATCTTACTGGGTCGGTCCAATAAATTGAATATCTTCTCTTTGTTCGTATTTTCACACCTTCATAGACCCCAAGCCTATACAAACTGTGTATTTCGACGTAAACGCTATGAACAAATAATCGTCGACTTTATCTTGCAGCTTTTCGTACGCGTATCGTTCTCTTAAATGTTACTAGCATATAAAGTCGTAGACTTATTCCAGATAAACTGCCCTCAAAATCCCTTCTTTTAGGTTAAGTGTATTAGTACGTTATTGTTTATAAGTGTTTAATATTATGTATTATGATATGAAATGTCACAATATAAATACCGGAGAATTTGATTAGAAGAATAATATTTAAGTTTTAAAAGTTGGACATAATTTTACGCATATAAACGTCATTTTCATACACATGAATATTATAAATTAAGTCAGAAAATTTTAAATTAATACTTGTTAAATATGAATCCAGATTTCTTAAATTACTTGAAGAACTTGTTTTAAATAAATAAACATAGGTTTATTGGTAGTAACATAGCACGAGTATGTAAATAATGTATTTAACCCTTCCCTTACGGTGATAAAATTGAAACGCGCGCTCCGGTGTTGGGTAGTGAGTACGCGATAAAAAATTAGCGATTTTAAATCGGAAAAATAAGAACATTCATAGATAATCCCCTTAATTATAATTGAAGTTAAAAATTATAATTATTGAGATTTATTTGCTGAAAACATTAAAAAACCATCTGGCAACGCTCACGGAACGGGCGTAGATCTAGTCTCGTTGCCAGCCCAACAGCTACTGCGGCGCGGCAGGGTTGGTGGCTAACCCGGGCGTGGCTTACACTTGCGAGGTTGAGACAATTGAGCTCCTCGCTATTCAGTGAAGTATGCAAAAGTGAGATGCAAATATAGTGTCGCGCTTCCCGCATACTCTTCACCTATCGTCAAGACCTAAGATTGAGGCACTCACAGCGTTTAAATGCGAATTTGTTTCCGATATTCAGAAAATAATTATGATGCAGTCGATAAATTCTGATTATTTTTAATATTATTTTTTAAATCAATACGTAAATATAATATATTATGGAGGAATACCTAAAATCTTAACCTTGTATTTATTATATTTATAGAGATATTGATGGTTATTAGAAGCAACGTGTAGAAGATACCAAACACAGGGAAGGAAAGGTTAAAAACACTTGAAAAATACATAAATTCCAGAGAATATATTAAAGACAGAAGTTATCAAAGGGTCTGAGCTCATCTAATAACATCCCTCCGGCCAAAATACACCCTACCAATACAAGGCGAGCCCAGCCACGGGGACATGAAATGTTTTTCAGCCCGCACCCTTGCACATGCAGAATGAGAAGAAAAAAACAGAAAATAAACAGATGGTAGAAAAAAAAAATATCCACAAATACCACCTCAGATTAATTTAAACAAACAAATAAAGGTTCCCTGACTATAACACAATGTGTACATATATAATATATATATGGGTTTATTACATACTCGGAATGAGTTTATTATATTATAATAAACTCATTCCGAGTATCGCACACACATCTCAAAACAAACTGCAGACAATACATTTAAGATAGAAGACATTAAAAGGTCCGGGCTCATCCCATAAACATTCCCCCGGCCGCGATACACCCCACCAATGCAGGGCAAGCTCAACCGCAAGGACATCGGGGTGTTTTCAACCTACACCCCTGTAAATCTAGGTAAAAAAACAATTTTGTATAGGAATTATAAATATCGATACTTACCACGAATCGATTGAAAAGCAAGCTTCTTGAATTTCTTTGTAGATTTAATTTAGCCGCTTCACAGAAAAACATACACCATCATTTTCATAAATTTCCATTTAATGATTACTTTCTTTGAGTAATATTTTAAATTATTTTAATTTTTCTTTTGATGTATTTGAGTAAAGCTCGTACCAATATTACTATTATGTGGAACATCTGAAAGGTAAACTCTGACATTTAAGAGGTGAATAACGGTTAATGCGTTGAACTCCTGTGCAAAATGTTTCCCATTTAAATCCAGCTCTTTTTCAACAATACTCGAATAACATTGTTTTCGTCTCGTTTTATTTAGAGTAAATTGATATATTGCTATTCTTCTTTCGGAATAAATATTCAAAATTAATATATGCATATGAAAAATAATATTACTGGATTTTTTGAAAAGCAAACATAAACTGCAAATTAATAATTTTAAAAAAGATATTTATTTGTTAAGTATTTGATATATTGATGTAAAACATATATTTAAACTGGCAATAACCTAGCAAGCGTGTATATCGGTGCCAGTTCGAACATAATTTAGTCTTGTTTGCGCTCTCCTGAAGATGACGTGAAAGCCTTGAAACCGGTAGGGTTATACCGTCACAAAAAAGTGGAATAAACGGTGGTAAATTCGATAAATTTAGTATTGCCACCTTTTTAAAGGCCTTGCCAAATTTTGCGTACCTCCTATACTTTATCAATATTTTTTTCCACATAATTAAACCATCTTTAATCTCATCTATCTTTATCTTAAATACTTCATCTTCTTTTAATCTATTTTACTTTCTAACGCGTTATTCCTTATTATAGCATATATTGCTTTTCCACATGTTCTACACAACGCTATCAAATATATCCGCATTTAGCTTACTTTTATATATTTTTTTACTACACGAGATATAATAAATGTTGTAATTAAAGCATTATGGTAGATAAAAACTTATAGTTAAAGACAACTTAACAGCTGAAATAGACCGATAACTATTTATCGGATAAGTTAAATTTGTAAATACAGGCGGTTCTCGACTTTCGTGTATTCTTCTTTCGTACAATTCGCAATTTCGTCCATATTTCGTACTGTATTTAAAAGTTAGATTTTTACCGATACGTATCGCAAAAATGCACGTACTTCCATGTAAAGACTCTTCCCTCCTCATCGACCTTTAGTCATTAGTCCCTCCCCTTATTTCCAACATTAGTCACGCACGTTTCTGGCGTCACAGGTTTGGTCTTAAGTTAGGACGTGTTTTCATAAGTTGTATCTTGTCAGTTTATGTTAGGACGCGTGTTGTCAGTTTATGTACATATCTGTTTTGGTGAAAATTTTCAAAAAGAGATGGTGAAATATAAAATGAACGAGAAGAATCTGATAACGAACTCGTTGTTAAGACATTGATAATCAAGAATATGGACGAAACCTTGACAATTTTTGACCTTCATAGAAGAATGTGATTCCAATGGAGAGTTTATTTCTCATGTACAAAAAGGGCAATAAAAAAAGACACAGCGTATTACAGAATTGTTTTTTTAAGAAAAATAAGAGTGCAATTCAACTATCTCTTAATAAATTTATAAAGAAAACACCGAATACTTTACAAACAGGTGTTTAGTTTACATTCCTCTACTTGCGTACGTTTCAACTTTCGTACACATTTTAGGAACCAATTAAGTACAAAAGTCGAGGACCGCCTGTATGTCCCACAAATTGGGAAATCGAATTCCCCGTAGTCTTTAGTGTCAAGTATTAAGCACTTGTGCCCTGTCAGTGATGACACTGCTGAATCTAAACGTTCACTCACTAATTTGTAAATAAACTTCAAACAGTACATAGAGCTTAAAGCAAGATAAATATAAGTTTAAGATATAACTTCAACTGTACTTAGAATAAATTAAAAACTGACATCAGTAAGTTATAAAATTTATTCTGTTATGAATATGAAATGACAATCTGGATACGTTGTATTTACTTACATTTTTAACCCTTGGTTGTACGCTACAAGATTTTTCTAGTCTTGTCGAGATACTACGAGTATTTAATGCGTGATGTCGATGTGATGAAAAACACATGCCGATGTGCTCCGCTCGTCTCATTTTAGGTAAACCATTGGATCTATTACACCTGTATGGCCGGTGGGTTTGCTGGTGTGCAATAGATCACTCACTTAAAAAGGAGAAAAAAAAAGAAATAAATTAAATCTCCGCGACACATCGCTTTCCAACTAAATTATATTTGCAATGGCGAGGGGATCCTCGTCTTCGATGCCCAGCAAAGACGACGAGAGTTCATCAATATTTTTAATTGTATGTAAGGGGAAAAACTAGTAAATCTTTAAAAATCAATCAGGAAATAAAAGTCAAAACGTTCGAAATCATAAATATAATAATAATATTAGGACCATTTACTAAACAAACTCTCCACAAGGATAGTTTAGAGAGCTGACTCTCCACAAGGGCAGTTTAACGAGAAGACTCTTCAAAAGGGCAGTTTAGAGAGCAGAATTTCTCCACAAGGGCAGTTTAGAGAGCAGACCCTCTCCACAAAGGCAGTTTTAGAGAGCAAACTGTCCATTCAAGCAGTATAGAAAGTAGGCTCTCTACAAAAGCAGTTTTAGAAAGAAAACTCTCCACAAGAGCAGTTTAGAGAGAAAACTCTCCATGAGAGCACTCGAACTCAGGATTCGAAGACATTACCATTGACCAATCAAATACGTTGAAAAAAAAAAGGTTGAAAGAAAGAGTAAAAAGATGATGGTAAATTTATCTTGGATTAGATATATGTCAAATTATAAAGACTGTGAGCTGAAAAACATCTAAAATCCTCGGTGCCGGGCTTGCCCTTCAGTGCAGGGGTGTATCTCAACTGGGGGAATGTTATGAGACGAGCCCAGACCGGGGACCTTTTTTGATAGCTTCTCACTTAAATATATTTTGTGCTATTTATATTGAGATATACGAAGTACTATGTGCGATTTCGGAATGTTTTTTTTTATATAGTATATGCATATGCTATGTAACTTTCAATAAATATATTTTCATTTATTATTTATTTATTTTTTTATGTTGTGTGAATTTTTTTTATTTATGTAAAACAAAAAAAAAGATTTTGCTCATCTTTAAGGAAACTAAACTGAGACAACTGAACAAACTTTCATTCAAGCAAACCATATTTTCTCATGTTTCCTCTAAAATAAAACATTTCATTATATTTTTACGATTTTATTTCCTCTTATGTATACGAGTACGTGAATTTTTATTTCTACAACTATCCGTCTATCTTT
The DNA here is from genome assembly GCA_949825065.1 of Odontocerum albicorne. NCBI lineage: Eukaryota > Metazoa > Arthropoda > Insecta > Trichoptera > Odontoceridae > Odontocerum > Odontocerum albicorne. The sequence continues at coordinate 5,218,074 of OX463838.1, forward strand.
TTCATTTAAATCGAGCATATAAAATATACGGGAACTTTCATTGTCTTTTTCAAGGCAGTTGAACAAAATGAGTGGCCTCTTATTTCTCATTGTACGAGTGGTTAGTTTTGCCTGTAAAATTTAAGCTTAAAACTGGAGTTTTTCTTTTCATTTTTATTAGATATTCGATAAAGTCCTCATCCGTATTTTCTGTTATAAAATGGAAACGTACTCAGACGACATCTTTTAAGTAACTTATTATTTTTAAATAAAACCATGTTGTTTATTGGATGTCTTAAGATAAATATCTATAAGGACGAATTTCGTTGTATTCTTGGTAAGACGCTTGCTTGTTTTACCTGCAGAGTTGCAATATTCGAATTCATAAAAAAACGCTTCAGAATAGTTTTCACTTAAGACTTCGCTAATACACTTCTGATTGATTGTAAGATTGCTATGTACATGTCAATGTGGCAATCTCATACCAGGTTGTACTGTATACAATGACAGTATAGGGCTGTCTGAAAAGTTGTTTTGCATTTTGAGCTCTAATTCAAAAACATTCCACGAAATGCTCCAGGCTAGTGGTATTTATGTTAGTAATATTGGTATCTAAGCATTTTTTCGTACTGAAGAATGCAAGTTTTTGTAGAACAAAATATTGTATTGCTCGTCATTAATTGTTATTCGACCGTCCAGTTCGGCCGCCATCTTTGCGAGTCGTATCACCAATACACATTTTTATGCCACGTTTGACACACACGCTTACCGCAACGATATCATACTGGAAACCACATTTACACACTATTCGTATCACCAATACAGATTTTTATGCCACATTTGACACACACGCTTACCGCAACGATACCATACTGGAAACCACATTTACACACTATTCGTATCACCAATACAGATTTTTATACCACCTTTGACTCACATGCTTACCGCAACGATACCATACTGGAAACCACATTTACACACTATTCGCATCACCAATACAGATTTTTATGCCACGTTTGACACACACGCTTACCGCAACTATACCATACTGGAAACCACATTTACACACTATTCGCATCATCAATACAGATATTTATGCCACATTTGACACACACGCTTACCGCAACGCTACCATACTCGAAACACACATTTGGTTTGTGTTGCTTTTCTTTAGTAGAAAAAAAACATAAAGTTTTGAAAAACAGTTTTTGTTTTGTATGTTATAACCCTCAAAATGAGGTCCAGAGGAAGACCAAAGGATGACTCAATGCTCTAAAATCCTGCAGAGAAACGGCCTAGATGAAAACGACATCCAGAACCGAAGAATATACAGCCTGAGAACGAGAAGAGCCGACCCCAACAGCCTACCTAGGCAATGAGTTGGGACAGTGCCAGGAAGAAGATATATTTGAAATTAGGATAAATAAATAACTTAAAAAATAATGTATTTAATTAAGTAACGGATGATTCCTATGCAGGTTTTTGGGAGGTGCTGATAAATAACAGAAAAAAACGTTTTCTACTCTTGACGGTAAAATGGAAGTTTAAAAAAAGTCGGGTCACAGTAATGGGACAAATGGCAAAAAAATGTTTTTTTTTTTGTTAAACTTGAATCAGTGAAATAGTTTATGGTTACTTAGAATATTATGTAAATATAAATGGTGCTCTAAAACTATTGTTTTTTTGTTAAATAAGAGGAAGTTAAATAAATACAATTTCTAATTGAGAGCATCAAGAATTGGTACAAGGTAGTATATATGCGCGAAACCACAAAAAAAAAATGATGAAAAATACGCAGTACAAATAAAATATTACTTAATAGAAAAATGTGAATAAATTATTTTTATTTATCAAAAATAAATTGTTTATGAGGGGAATTTATAGTTTCATGGTAATTAGTTAAGTGTGAATCTCATTTAAGCTAAAATACTAGGCGCGTCCAGAAAGTAAAGAACGATTGCGCACCACACCCTGCACCGATCCTCCACCACCACGATCGTATGCGCGCCAATTAGCTCCTTCTCTCGTTTTAGTGCAAGCCGAGTTTTGTTGCTGAACGGTCGTGCGTCATTGTTCTGTAATCTTTCAAAATGGCTGCGCCCATCGAAAATCCCGCCAAATGGGAAGTGCGTTGTGTCATTCGTTTTCTGAATGCACTTAATATTCGGCCTATCGAAATTTATAGGTAACTTTAAGCACAGTACATGAATCTTTCTCGAAAATTTCACGATCGCTCCTACATTAAAAAGTGACAGAGCACCTTGGCTACAAAAAAATGTGTGCTCGGAAAAGAAAAATCTAATCTTAACACTAGAAAAGTGATGGCAACAGTTTTTTTGGACCGAAAGGGTTTGATCTACGTGAAGTTTATGCCAAGAGGACACACAATAAACTCAACGACGTAGACGCGCCATCCAAAACAAGAGACATGGAATGTTGTCGGGAAAGGTGGTTTTGATTCATGACAATGCGCGGCTTCATGCATCAGCACGAACACAGCGAGAACTTCAACGTGTTAAGTGGGAAATTTTTGGACATCCTCCTTACAACCCTGACTTGGCACCGAGTGATTTTTATTTATTCCTGAAACTAAAGGAATTTTTGGGTGAAAAAAAGTTCGTAAACGATGAAGACTTCAAACAAGAAGTGACATCCTGGCTCAAATCTTTAGCGGTACAAGAGTATAACATCGGAATTGGTTCCACGTTACAATAAGTGCCTTGAAAGCATTGACTACATTAAAAAAAAGAGTAAGGTACTGTGACTGTAAATAAAGTTTTGTGTTGATATCTTTCGTTTTAATTAAGTTATGCCGAAACGTTCTTAACTTTCTGGACGACCCACGTTATTAGTTAAGTGTGAATCTCATTTAAGCTAAAATAATATTCAATTTAATCTTATTTAAGCTAAAATAACATTCAATTTAATCTCATTTAAGCTAAAATAATATTCAATTACAGTATTAACTCTACATGAAATCGTTTCGATATAATGAGTAACAATTTTTCAATGTTTTTTTTAATATTAGAAATTGATCGAATCGATCTTTATTTTTCAAACTATAGCAGTCTTCCTACAAGATCTAAAGTTCGTCGTATTTTGATTGAAATCTGAGGTATGACACATCGTAAATGTATTTTACAAAGTATTTATCAGTAAATCTGAAGTATGACGCATCGTAAATGTATTTTACAAAGTATTTATCAGTAAATCTGAGGTATGACGCATCGTAAATGTATTTAACAAAGTATTTATCAGTAAATCTGAGGTATGACGCATCGTAAATGTATTTAACAAAGTATTTAACAGTAAATCTGAGGTATGACGCATCGTAAATGTATTTTACAAAGTATTTATCAGTAATTCTTATGATCACAAAAAAAAATGGAAAAAATTTCTTTAATTTTACTCTTGAAACCATTTTGGATTATTTATTAATCCCATCAGGACGCCTTCTTCGTCTCTAGATCCTCCCTTTCTTGAATAATATTGGACATATAAAAGCACCCCAGCAAAAATTTCTATAGTGTCAAGCAGCGTGACTCGTAGCACGTTTCTCTAGACCAATCTTAACATGTGAGAGAGGTTGATGTCTCGTAATCATGGCGTATAGAGCCAAGCCGTGTAAATATATAGCCTCCGAGGAAAGGGTTGCCCAATCTGTAGGTCGTGAGTAATTATTTATTCAAACAATTTATTTTAAACAAATAAAGCACGTTACATGAGTTGAAATTTTCTGAATTGGAAAGCCAATAAATAATGTTTTCATTTTCTTGACTTCAAGAGGTTCGAACTTGATTCCCGATTGAATTCGAAAAAAAAAAAGATAAAAATAAGCGTACCAGTTGTCCTCAGTGAAATACAGACACGACAAATGAAAGGCTACAAACCCAGATCCATTAAAATTGTGTGTCCAAATTAAATTAACTGTTGTTTTTCACAAATGATGTATATTTCTTGTCATGGGTAAAATAAATAAATAAAATAAAGTTTGATTTAAAACTTTGTCTGGGCAAAACACTCAAATCCATTTGATGTGTGCTTGCAATTTTGCATTCGTATTGCCGACACAAAATGCGAGTTACGTGTCTAATCCAGTCGTTTTAAGCCCAAAAGGTAGGTTAATGACGCAAAAAATATTGATAGATCCCTGCATCGGACGTGTGCCGTCACCCTCGTGTGTGTGTGTGTATGTGGTATAATGGAAAAGGACATTGATGTGTAGATCTGTATATTAAATCATTGTAAACTCTGCTATATGTATAACTGTCATGTAATTCTATGCTATTTTGTTATTCTATGTATTTGTGAACTACGAATATGTTGGAAACTATGTAAAATGTAGGTTTGTTTGACTCCGATCGCGTTCGCGACCGCAATGGAAATAAGTGACTTGCAGGGCGATGCGATCGGAGTAGGTCGGGGCCCGGTCGGCGTAAGCAGCGCCCAAACCCCGAAAGTTGTTGTATTTCGCGGGCAATGGGCGCTTGTGACGGCCGACTGACCATTAATATAGAGGGCCCTCGGTTCGTGTAAAATATATTTTTTCTACTTACATTCTCAGTAACTGTGTTTTACTTGAGACCCGCTACCCTACTTCGACTGCCTGAGAAGAATCTCTCCCTGCTACCTTCTTCTTCTTCTACTGGATCTTCGCTACGGAATTCCCTACCTCAATTCTCTGAGCGCGACGCGGCAACCAGCGTGCCTATATACAGTCTTTGTGCCCCGTCCGGTACAATCCCGATCGTGCCTTTCGATTTGTGCGCCTTATCAATTCCAACATGTCAAAAGTCACCTTATGAATGATTAATAAATTTTTTCTAGGGAAAAAGTTGATTTTTTTTATAAAAACTTGACGTATTGATGCATATAATAACAATCAATAATCTCTTCACTTTCATGTTACGGTTCCATTTATTAATTAGTTAATTCATTCGTACTCCGCTCAATACACCCCAATTAATAATGCGGATATGTTAAATTCTGTGGTTGGGAAACAATATCGTTTTCGGTCCCAGTAATCGATCATTTGTGTTAAAAAATTGTGCTGAAAAATCGCCATTGTATACACTAAATACTGCTGCATTAAACAGGTAACACTACGACGCATGCCATTATTGTTACCAGATGAACTCAAAACCAGACTGGCACCATCGGAAATCAAACTCGAAACCTCTGGGTGAAATACTAATTACTCATCCACTAGACGTTTACTTAAGAGCAAAGAAAATCTATCAAATTATATATAATATTTGGTCTCATTGGCGGTGCGATACGTATATTGAAATCAAAATGTAAGTTCTGAACCATATCAAAGTGATGAATTTAAAAAATGGGTTTCAATTGCAAAAAAGGTTACTTTACATTTTTTTTTAAAATAACATTCCAGCCCCTTTGTAACATAAAATTGATTTTTTTTTATTTAGCTTGATGTGATTTTTATTGAAACGTTTTGGTATTGCTACATTTTAGAATGTGTCCTCTGCGAATTTGAAAACACTTCATCATTAGCATTTTTATTTTTACGACTTTTCCCGAATATATGAATCCCCGTGCTTTTAAAAATGTTTATAGTCTCCCAGGCAGGCTTCGAAAAATTCAATTTTACCACATTGTCAATCGAAAAATTATAGGAGGTATAAATTGGAAAGTTATTAATAAAGTCTGAGATATGCTATTTTGGACTGCAGAGGTACATGAAATCACGACATCTCTCTAGAAAAACCAAAACTCTACTTTATAAAACACTCATCAGACCTGTGCTCACCTATGGCTCAGAATGTTGGACTCTAAGTAGAGTGGACATGAGGGCTCTGGGGACATTTGAGAGGAAGATTCTGCGCAAAATATATGGCCCCATTTGCAATAACGGAGAATGGCGTATCAGGTATAATCAGGAGCTGTACGGTCTGTATGGAGACCCTACCATAACACAGGAGATTTTAATTGGGAGACTCAGGTGGGCTGGACACGTGCAGCGAATGAGTGAGGAGGACATTCCGAGAGGGCTCTTGAATGGCACACCGGGGGGTCGAAGAAGGCCAGGAAGGCCGAAGCTTCGATGGCTGGATGGTGTCAATAGGGATGCGCAGCTCATTGGCATCCAGAACTGGCGAACAGCAGCACAGGACCGCCAGTCATGGAGGCGTGCTTTAAAGGAGGCCAAGACCCGACCTGGGTTGTGGAGCCACTGTTGATTGATTGATTGATTAATAAAGTCTGAGGCAAATATAATATTATAAAAAAGCTTCTTTTTTTTAATAAAAGAGCTCTCATAATCTCTATTAACGGTACCTTCAAAAACAGGGATATTTTTCAACGACTTTTAAATGTCGTTTGTGTTTAACCTTTAAATATAATATTTTGCTTCGTTATGAACATTCCGTAAAAAACATCGCAAAAAAACTATTCTTCTTCTTCTTCCCATGTCAGGTCCCCCCAACATTAATATCACCTGAGAGTAGGCATCGTTGTCCCCGGCAGCCCGAAAAAGATCTCCAATACCCTTTATGCCAGTCCAATCACGTACTCGTATATTGCGGAGCCAGGAGATTTGCCTCCTGCCAACACCTTTTCGACCCTCTATTTTGCCTTGAATGATCAGGTGCAGTAATTTTTACTTTGCTCCTCTAAGTATAGTACATGACCCAAATATGACACTTTTCGGATTTTAATATTAGTCAGCAACTCTCGATCAACTTTGGCTCTTTGAAGAACCCTTGTGTTGCTGACCATATCCGTCCAGGGTATCCGTAGCATTCTTCGGTGCATTAACATTTCGAATGCTTCCAGTCGGTTCATATTACCAACTTTGAGGGTCCATGATTCCACTCCATGCAATAATACTGACCAAACTATTAACGCGAAATAAAAAAAGTCATGTTTTAATCTCTTACACTAAAATGACATTTCCATGTGGAAAAACAAATATAAAGTAGCGAAAACCTTGAAAAATTCTGATAATATTTCTTTCATCTATGGTATTTATTTTAAATTCTACTTTATTTTTAATTGTTATTTTACGAACGCATAAAAACATTTTACAAACTTAACAAAATATTGTTTATTCACATTGCACGGATTTCTCATTTTTCTCATGCACGCAAAGAGAATCTGATTCTATTAAGGTTATTCCTAAAGAAAAATGAGTTGTTCACAAGCCAAGTGAAGTCCATTCTGGTTAGTTTTGAGTAAACTAGGTTCAATCATATTTAAGTGTTTCTAATTCTGTAAGGGTATGATCGCAATTCTGAAAAGTATTACATTGAGTACATATGTTACACTTACTTTGTACAAAAGCATTTTCTGCTAAAATCTAAAGCTTTTTGCACACCTTTCATGCAGTGATCTTAAATTCAATATTTTTGGACTTGACTTCTGAACTACTCAAATATAAGTCAGCGTTCTACCCCACAGTATCACACAGTTGATGTAATATCTCCATACCACGCGTGACTGAGTGTTTAGCCATGATATTCGTCCTGTAAGTTGGTATGTAGACCAGAGAGTGATTCCTTGCACGGCTATATTTATTGGGTACATATTAACTTATGCTTCTTCTATCGCGGGACAGTTAAAGCAACGTTGAAAAACCTTGAGCAGAAATATTGGAATGGATTTTTGTTTCAAGGCTTCTTTCTATAGTTACACACCGTGAGAAGTTTTACATGGATCGCATATTTTGGGTAATGGTCATTTATTCTGTACCATAGAGAAATGAGGATTTTATTTGTGTTTGTTATAAATATATTATTTTTATATTTGAGCTGATCAGGAGTTCAAATTACATATTTACCATATATATTTTTTTGTTTTATCAAATAGTTATACAAGTTTTGAAGGATATCGATACTTTGAAGGATATCTACAATTTTATGAAAATTGTGATCTCCGAGGCCTCGCGATAACTCACTGCACTTGCGTGCCCCGCGCTGCATCACGACCCTCGAATAACACAGGTATTTTTTCCCACCTAGTAGTCAGGGGTCTAAGGATACATTTGACTTTGGTCATATCTAATATTTCAAAAAAATTATGTAAAAAATGCCAGTGTGCTCTGATCGTCTCACGATGAGCCATTGTATCCAGAATGGCGACGTGGCCGGTGAGTTTTCTCACTCAGTGAAAACAAACTACATGGCACTGCTTCGCTTTCCAACTAAATTGACGTTGGAAAGACGAGGAGAACCTCGACAATGAGGCCCATCAACGATGACAACGTAGTTAAGACACAGAGCAGAGATGCTCTAAAGTGTTATCTTCTGGGTGGTTTATAGGTCTCTTATTTGCTTTCTTTTCGCTTGTGGTGAATCGGGGATTGTGCGTGCGTGTTTGCGCGTTATCTTCTCATTCATTTTTATATTACAACTTAACTATTTCAATGTATTGTGTTGTGGTTTTTTTAAGTATGAACATCATTTCCCATTTGTCATCTGTCATTTTACTTTTATAAAATTTGGACTCCTTTGAGGCTTTTCTTTTTTTCGTTCTTGCTGACAGTTAACCTGAGGTGGTATATGTGGGTTTACTTTTTATTTTGTTTTCTGCCATACGTTTTTGTTTTTTTTTTAATCTAGATGTGTGGGGGTGTGGGCTGGAAGCCTTCCGATGACCTTGCGGTCGGGCTCGCCCTGCATTGGTAGGGTGTATCTCGGCCGGGGAATATTTGTGGGATGAGCCCGGACCTTTTGATGTCTTCTCTCTTGAATGTATTTTTTGACATCTATTTATTTTCTGTGTTTTTTTTCCTCTTCTTATTCTACATGTTCAAGGGTGTGGGCTGAAACACATCTGGTGTCCCCGTGGCTGGGTTCGCCCTATATTGGTGGTTGTATCTTGGCAGGGGGGATGTTATTAGATGAGCCCTGACCTTTTGATAGTGTACCTGCCTGTATACCTACCTAAATGAATTGTCAAAAATAACGAGTGAATTGTTAAAACACAAATAAATTAAATTAATTATTGTTGATTAAAACATACAGGGTCATTGACCGATCAAGAATTCAATGATTGTTACACACTTCAAACAACGACAATATTTACTATTTACAGCGCGCAAATTGGCTAGTGATCTCCAAATATAAATAATTAACCTACCTCCCGTCCATGTGATAGAGCGAGGCAGATATATATATATATATATATATATATATATATATATATATATATATATATATATATATATATATATATATATATATATATATATATATATATATATATATATATATATATATATATATATATATATATATATATATATATATATATATATATATATATATATATATATATATATATATATATATATATATATATATATATATATATATATATATATATATATATATATATATATATATCCCATGTATTCACTCACTGGTATAAATTGTCTGCACTATGCGAAATAAACATACATTTTATTGTCATCCAGTCAACTGTCAAGACTTTGTTATTTATTTACCTGCTGTCCACTTATCGATTTATATCCGCATTCCTGAGTCTATATTTATTGAAAACAAATCAAGATCATCATGACTTATAGAAATAAGCAATTCGCTATATTGATGATTCTGTACGAGAAGTAACGCAGAATCAGCGAAAACGAAGATAACGATGTCGATATCAAGATCATCAGCACGTCCTAATAGGACACGTGCTACACTGATAACGACCATCGTTACAATAGCTTCTGTTTTTAATGTATTCTCTGCAAGTTATGTGTTTTGGAAATATATCTAAATGTATTATGTACATACTGTGTTGCTATCAATAAACCTGTATTTATTTATTTACTTGTCTCCTAGCCCGGAGGTTGAAACAATGATTAAAAAAAAGGTTTTTGTTCTTACGAAAAGCCTCTGCAACACCCTTTTTGTTGGTTGTAAAATATTTATAATGTATCTATATACAACAAAAGTGTAATATAAAAAAAACCCGATCAAGAATAAAAAAAAAATGTTTTTAAATTTGCACAGTAAAAATGAAAACACAAATGTCGAAAATATTTTTTTACACTCATGAATATTTATTTGAATATAAATCTGTCCATCATAATATATGGTCATCATTTTAGACATTGTTTAGTTGTGAATCACAAAATTCTAATGTAGATGTTATAGATAAAATATGATTAAATCTACAAAGATATTTGGAAACTTAATAAAATAATTTTCATGTAATTTCTTCATTATGATAAAATTAAGCTTCGCAGACTAAAGACTAGAGAAATGTTCAAATGAAGAAGTTTGAAAGTCTTTGAGAAAGGTTAAAATCCAGACTTCATAAGAAAAGGACGATAATGATGAATAATGCATAAAACAAATTGAATATTCGAGGGTTAAATTTTTCTCCTTTAAGGCAAGTTGAAAAGAAATCCAACTTCGGACGAGTAAAAAAAAATAAGAATTTATTTTGAACGGATATTTTTTTCGTTTATTTGATTATACTTTGGTTACTTTTTTTTTTTTTTTTTCTTAAAAAGGGGGCTGGAATATTTTTTTCATTGCTTTTTTCCAATAGTTTAAAAAGTTTTTTAGACTTGTTGCCGTGTCGAGTTAGTCTGAATAATGACTGATATTTCAAATGTATCGCAACCTTTTTTGTTTTACTTTAACCTGGCGAGTTTATTGCCATGTGGCAATCTCTTCCAACCAAGCAGAAAGATGTTTTAATGGGCTCTAAGTGAAAACTAGACTGGAATCCCATTAAAAAAAATGGAACCCGTAACCTCCGGATCGGCAGACAAGCGTTTTACCACCAGGCCACGGAAGTCGTCAGGGTAAAGCCAAAATATTGTTTAATTATATTCGGTGATGTTTTTGAAAATACTCAGAGAGTGAAGGCTAAAATTCTTTAAAATTTGCAAACTAATTCCAAATTGCAACCCTTATGGATTATGAAAATACAAAAAAATAGTGCTTTTGTAGTCTTAATAGCTAAATACTTTATTGGTTTACTGAGAATAATGCGGTGACAAGAAGAAAAACTTGATTTTGGTAAATATTGTAATATATAATTATGGGAACCACGGTCGTCGCTAAACATTGTCGCATACATACGGTCAATGACCGATGAAACGACTATAGTAAGCGGTCCAAAGGTCACATGCCGACCATTGACGCCGGCTGAGCATCGCGCCGCATTCCATAGTAGAAAGAGAACGCACCACGCTGTCTCCACAGTTTCGTAAATAAATGGTTACCTACAATACTACAATTGACCATTTCTGCATTCACAGGAGCGAGGTAGAATCATATCGCGGGCGCACTCCCGCGCCCATTTTGAAATGTTATAAATACCTACGTACTATCAAATAAAGTATTCATTCACTCTCTCCTTCCGCATTGCGATTTAACGTGTTTTATTTATTTACCAACAATCATAATCATCATAAACCTTTAAGGGACATTCCCTAAATAATAAACGAAATTAATAATATGCATCAAAATCTAGTTCGTAAATGTTTTAGTAGAGTGACTTATTATTTCGGATAAATTAATGATATTTGTGATTAAACACCTAATGAGACCACTTCACGACAGGCCTTGCCTAGTAAATCTCTATCCACCCACAAAATGGAGAATCTTTAGCGTTGCTATCTACATTTTTGATTGAATAATAGGAACTATGCATTGTATCTTTAGAATCTGTATCGAAGAGAAGATAAACTTCGAGATTGATTTCGTTTAGTTTGAATCAATTGATTGTGCATAATCAATCAAATAAAATAGGGTATTATGACAAAGGATGATAACGTTACTGATTCTGAAGTGTGGAAAGATCTACTTACCTCTTAGTGTTAAAAATAAGAGTTGCGTTTGCAACTTTAGGAAACACTTGAAAACAACCCTTTTAGGGAGGTCTTTTACGGCCCTTTTTGGGACGACACCCCTTTTAAAATCTATGCCTATGCTCGTTTATGAACACTACACCAAAAGTGTTTAACCCTTCCCTTACGGTGATAAAAATAATACGCGTGATCCGGTGTTGGGTAGTGGGTACGCAATCAAAAATTAGCGATTTTAAATCGGAAAAATAAGAACATTCATAGATAATCCCCTTAATTAATTATAATTGAAGTTAAAAATTATAATAATTGAGATTTATTTGCTGAAAACATTAAAAAACCATCTGAAAACATTAAAAAACGCTCACGGAACGGGCGTACGTCTAACCTATTTGCAAGCCTAGAGGCTACTAGTGGCGCGGAACGTCAGTCGCATACCCCTGCGCTTACTCCTTTGCTTGCGACGTTGAGACAATTCAGGTTCTCGCAATTCAGTCTAGTATGCAAGAGTGAGATGCGAATATAGTGTCGCGCTTCCCGCATACTATTCACCTATCGTCAAGACGAGGCACTCGCCGCGTTTAAATGCGAATTTGTTTTCGATCTTTATAAAACACCCCGATGTAGTCGATAAATTCTGATTATTATTAATATTATTTTTTAAATCAATGCGTAAATATATTATGGAGGAATACCTAAAATCTTAACCTTGTATTTATTATGTGTATAGAGATATTGATGGTTATTAGAAGCAACGTGTAGAAGATACCCAACACAGGGAAGGAAAGGTTAAGATCACATATGAAGCCAAAAGTGTAACTATCACATATCGGAAGATCTTCAAAGATTTATTTTGCAGTTCATTTTCTCCTGGTATTTTTTCTGCGGTTTTATTACCCAATATGCTTTTCGGATGCGGAAAAAATATCTGATCAATAACAATAACCAGTTTCATATGATGACACTCATGATGGTATTATATTTGTTGCTATAAGTGGTTCATTTGATTTCCCCTTTAACAATACGCATTAAGTACCAATTACACTGTTTATGACTCTTATTTTGTGGCAACTAAAAGTTATTAAGCATTTTATTTTTTTGTTCTTTACTTTCGTTATATACAGACGACCTGGCGGGCTTATTGCTACCTGGCAATCTCATCCAAACAACCAAAAATATATTGAAGATGCCTTAGGCGAAAACCATATTGGAATCCTTTATTAAAAAATCTGGGTAACAGCGGGATTCGAACCCGCAACATTCGGGCTGGTAGACAGGTGTCTTATCAACTAGGTCATGGAAGGAGTCTATGAAGTCAAACCTTTTAGAGTATCTCTTTAGGTAAAATGATTCTGGTATGGCACCAAAGCAATATTTATATCCAACTCGTGTCGTGTTTCATCAAACGTATGTATGTTGTTTATTTGCTCACAGAAAAAAAAATATGAAAGGGGATTTTTTTACAATATGAAATATTTTTGTAATGTTTTATTTTTATTAAAGGCTCTGTATATGCTCAATATCTTTAAATTCATTGTTTAAAATACTTTTTGGAGTAGAAGTAAATTTTTTACTAAACTTTCTTAAAGTATTTTGAATAAAGATTGTAAACTCATAATTGTATACGAGTCACAAAAAATATAATAGAAATAAATTAAATTGTACAAAACATAAAAAGTTATTTAAACCAAATAATGTAAAAGATTTAACCACCCTTAAAAAAAACCTTTGGGTCAATAGACCTAATCATTGCTCTCATAACAAACCAGGCCAATTTCACTTAAACAAAGCCTCGAGATAGCAAATAAAACATGTATCGCGGGGATTAATGTTAAGTAGTAAAATAAAGCTGGAAAAAAAACATAAAACATTCTTAATGTATACATACCGCCACGTCAATACACTGTGGGATAAGTAGAAAAAACAGTGTGCCAGATTTTTCTGTTCCGACACACATATTTCACTCCTACCTCCATACACGATCTTTTTAACTCCTTTATCAACGTCGATTTTTTACGTTATTTTCTTTCAAAATATCATTCACTTTGTAGGGACTACCGTCGTCCCTGAATATTGTCAACACGCACGGTCAACGACCGACGAACCAACCTTCGGACATGCCAAAAGGTCGCATACCAGAACATTAATATTGTTTACCCGAAAATACTATTTACGTTACATTCCACAGTAGAAAGAGAATGCATCGCGCTGTCTCACCGTTTTCGTCAACAAATTATCTACCCAATATATTATTTGCAACATCTGCGACCACCTCTGCACGCGCAGGAGTGAGATAAAAATATATTGCGGACGCACTCACGCGCCCCGTTCTGAATATGTATATATACCTACCTATCGATAAATAAAGAATCACTTATTATTAATCACTTGACCATTCATCGCTGTTTACTATTCATTGATTATTCACTCTCACTTTCCGCATTGCTAATCGAGGTATTTTATTTAAATACCAAACAACAATCATAATCATCAGCACGTCCTACTAGGATATCCGCTAAAACTTGATCTTACCATATTTTTTTTGTCCTTCCTCTAGCACATCTTTTACTCGCATTTGAGGAGGTAATATTATCTGAATCCTTAAAATCACTTAAGGTGACTTGATTTGTTGTTTAAAATCGAATCATAGTAATTAAAATAGTCATTCTGGTTTAAAATATTGACATAATCCATTTCGAGTGGACAATTCTACTTTTATCTTTTTTTATTGAACAGGTCTGGGACATGATGTTTTTTGTTTGATTTCAAAATATTATACAGGTGCTGCAAAAAAAATAAAAAAATAATTGGGTAGAGTAATTTATTTTAATCAAATAAAATAAGTAAAGGGTTACAAAATAAGAATAAATATTACTATAAAACTATAAATATATGTAGGTAGATAAAGCTGTATAATGACAATACACTGCACGAACGATTTAAAACTGACAGTTGCTGGTGAACTGGTATGAAGTTAGACACAATCGGAAAGTTATGATTCGTCAATTCGGACATGATCTTTTTTGATTAGTTTAAAGCCTGGACAAGATTCTTTTTGAAAAAAGACTATTTTTTTATGATTTTAGAATGATTTTTGTACTTTTTTCATTCAAATACTTGATATGTTTTTTTAAAATCGAATTATAATAATTAAAATAGTTACTCTAGTTAAAATATGGACGTGATCCTTTTCGAGTGAACAATACTTAAATCTTTTTTTATTGAACAGGTCTGGGACATGTTTTTTGTTTGATTTCAAAAATATTATACAGTGGTTGCAAAAAATAATAAAAAAATAACTGAGCAAAATAGTTTATTTTTATTTTATTGCAATAAAATAAATAAAGGGTTACAAAATAAGAATAAATATTACTATAAATATATGTAGGTAGATAAAGCTGTATAATGACAATACACTGCACGAACGATTTAAAACTGACAGTTGCTGGTGAACTGGTATGAAGTTAGACACAATCGGAAAGCTATGATTCGTCAATTCGGACATGATCTTTATTGATTGGTTTAAAGCCTGGACAAGATTCTTTTTGAAAAAAGACTATTTTTTTATGATTTTAGAATGATTTTTGTACTTTTTTCATTCAAATACTTCATTTGTTTTTTTTTTAAATCGAATTATAATAATTAAAATAGTTATTCTAGTTTAAAATATGGACGTGATCCTTTTCGAGTGAACAATTCTACATTAATCTTTTTTTATTGAACAGGTCTAGGACATGATGGTTTTTGTTTGATTTCAAAAATATTCTACAGTGGTTGCAAAAAATAATAAAAAAATAATTGGGCAAAATAATTTATTTTTATTTTATTCCAATAAAATAAATAAAGTGTAACAAAATAAGAATAAATATTACAATAAATATATGTAGGTAGATAAAGCTGTATAATGACATTACACTGCACGTATGATTTAAAACTGATAGTTACTGGTGAACTGGTATGAAGTTAGACACAATCGGAAAGCTATGATTGGTCAATTCGGACATGATCTTTTTTGATTGGTTTGAAGCCTGGACTAGATTATTTTTGAAAATATACTGGTTCTTTATTATGATTTTAAAATGATTAATGTGTTTTTGTCATTGAAATAAAAATGTTAAACGGCTCCGTACCATCGATAAGAAGAAATCTGCTTTATCAACTCATTTTTTGTATCCGATGGACATTGTCTGTTTTTAATGTTACCTCCCTTATATATGCCATACATTTGTTTTATTTGTCTTTCTTCATTCATTCGTTCTACATGCCTAAACCATCTCTGAATACTCTTCATATTACTCCATACGTCAGGCTTATGTTCACAATCATCCATAATTAGTTGTTTTGTGTTATATCATATTTGTCACCCTATATATATATATATATCACTTGCAATGCAAACATTTATAATGCATTTATTTGACTTCTTTAAGATTTTATTCACATCCAAATTTGACTCCCATACATCAAGGTTGATACTAACATATATGTATAATTTTAGCGGATTTTTACGTTTATATATTTTAGAGCCTATCGATTTTTTTCCTTCCACTACACGCCGTTCGATATTTCAGAGACTTCTACGTATTCTGAGAAATTACTACCCAAAAAAGCAGAATTCTTGAAGCATCTTCAATATTTCGTTGCTTGCAATATATCACATTCACTTTTCTTGTCACACTTTTCCATATAAATATACATTTCCTTTATAAATACATGTATATAAACGAGTATATACATTTTTCCTTGACAAAGGAGATACTATTTCCCCAAAATTATTCACAGGTACTCTTAAATACGTTTTTAATAAACGTATACGAATACGTTTTTAATGAATACGTTTTTAATAAACGTATTCAAGTGTAGTAAAAAAAAATTAGTAAAGAAGTTGGTTTAAAAATGAATATATCAAAAACCAAATATATGACGAACAGCTTCGCTACCCCAAAACCAATAAAAGTAGATGGAACACCGCTAGAATTTGTCTAGGAATATGTGTATCTGGGCCAACTTATTTCCTTTGTAGATGGCGTATCGGAGGAAATAGCATGAAGGACAAAACTGGCGTGATGATCAATTAGAACATCTTTAAAATTAATCTCCCAATATATTTGAAGCAAAGGGTCTACAAGCAGTGTATTTTCCAAGTACTTACATATAGCTGCGAGACATGGACGTTCACAGTAAAGAACACACAAAAGTTCCAGACCGCATAAAGTGGCATGGAGAGATGCATGTTAAAATATACTTAAAGATACCGTAAATAAAATACCTGGATTCGCAATATAACAAAGGTAGAAGACCTTATAAAGGTGTGCAAAAGAATGAAATGGCAAAATGAGCAGGACACGTAGCCAGAATGTCAGATTCCCGATGGACATCCGAAATAATCCAA